>CM062809.1:791056622-792256622 GCA_031772625.1 Pinus tabuliformis | reverse complement strand
TATGCTTTTGTTGGAGGAGAGGAAGGGATTCCATTGTTGGGAGGTAGATGCTGGATCGGAACTCACTTGGTTGTATCTCCTCTTGGACCCTCTTATTCTATCAATAAACTATTTTAGTTTCTCCTACATGCTGTGTACCAATGATGTTTTGTTATGCTTACATGTTTAGCTTAATCTAATCTTGAGCTTTTTATGAATGTATATCTAGATCTTCGTGTAGTTTCTCTCTCTTGTGATCTTGCAGGAATTCGGTGAAGCTGGGCCGGTGAAGGAGCAAGGAGCTGAGAGCCACTGAAGAGAGGAGTGATTGGATTGACAAACTAGCGGAAGACACAGGTTAGTTACATTCTTTCTCCTCATTTACATTTCATAAAGAAGAAATACTCAATTAGTTTTTATTGTTTGTTGCTAAGGCACTATCACACCTTAGAGTGGGATAGGGGCATTCCGAATTGGATACTTTTCCCAACAAAAATATTGTCTGCCCCAACATTAAGTCAAATAACTACCCAATGACATTAATGGTAGGGGCATCCCTTTTTCTTCTTCCTAGATGCTTAAAGCACTTCTCCTTAATCAATTTATTATAAATAGGTACATCTTTGATTTCCTGGAGAAGGGGAATCTTTACACATAGGTTTTCCAATTCTCCCAGAAGTTCAATTTCTTCTAGGGTAGGCTAGCGTGGTTGGGCTAATCTTTTAGGAAAGGGTGGATTTTCTTTAAGGTTGCTTTCCTCTCTTTTTCCTTCAACCTCCTTATGTGGGGAGGGAGGTTGGTTATCTAGGAGAATTATCCTAGACCTCAGGTTGATCTCCTGAATTTCAACAGCATAAGCTAGGTATGATGTCTCTCCACCGTATGTTTTTTTTGCCTGCCTATTGCTTGGGTTTGGATTTGGCTGGGCAGGCATCTGGGGTTGCCTAGGTGGAGAAAAGTGCAGGAATTGCGGTTGGGTAGGTGATGGAGGCAATAGAGCCAGAACATTGTTGAATTGGGGACTCCACCCCTAGGGTGGGGTATTCCACTGATGTTGTGGCTGATTGTAAGGTTGAAATGATTGATTGGGTGGCTATGAATGATATTGAGATGCACAGGACCAAGGAGGGGGTGTAGACTAGGAAGGATGAGCAAGGGGTCCCCAAGAAGGTGTAGTTGTGGTTTGGTTAGGTCTATAATATGCATGGGATGAGGCTGAGGAGGTCTCCTTTGGTTAATGTAGCAAAGCTACTCAGTGACCCCTTTAGCTCCTTGGTATATAGCTTTGAGTCAAGGCAAGGAAGGGCACTTGTCTGTGGAGTGGTTTTCTTCACAGACTGAGAAAATCTCAATACAACTTAATGGGCATTCATTCCTAGGATGCCTTCTGGTACACCTAGCATAGAAGATGGCCAGGGCTCTCTCTGCTTCCTCTTGCTTTCTTCTGATATTCATGGTATCTAATTGTAAGGTAAGGGTTTCCAGCATCTCACTTTTGAAGTCCTCCAGCATATTTCCAATTTCACCCTTTATGGATGAGTTGGAGGACGATGTACTGGCCATAGGTTGACTACTTATACCCTTGTTTTTGGATACCCTAGAATGGTTTCTAAAGACAGTCTTAATTTCCTCATAGGATAGTTGGTAGATATCTCCTCCTGATAACATATGGAAGGTGTCTAGGATATCCTCCCTCACTCTAAGAGAGACCAGCGTTAGTGACTCAGGGTCAAGTGTGCACCTGGCCCTTTTATAACTGAGATGGAATCTCTCTTCGTAGTCTTCTAGGGATTCATCATGGCCTATGGTCATCTTGAAAATTTCATCTTTAGTATCCTTTGACCTACAGTAATCCCTATGTTTGTTGTTAAAGGCTTGTTGCATCTAAGCCCAAGTTGCTATGCTATCTCCAGGTAAACCCATGAACCAGTGCAATGTTGCATCCTTGAGGGTAGATGGAAACAATTTCAACTTCTACTCATCATATGTGTATTCATAGGTTCGGCAGACAACAACAAACTAAAATAGGCTCAGGGTCCTCTATGGTCAAGCCATGCAAATGAGGTAGAGAAGATGGGCTTATGTTCTTTATTTTAATATCCCCATTGGTTTCGCTAATGAGGTAGAGAAGATGGGCTTATATTCTTAATTTTAATGTCTCCTCTGTCATTTAAGTGTTTAGCCATTGGTTCAGTAGGAATGTGTTCTTCCTCTTCTTCTTTCCCTATAGGTTCTTCAAATATGTCAATTTTCTCAACCAAAGGGGCTTCCAATTCACCGTTAGTGAAGAAGAAAGGAGGTTGACTGTTGGATGAGGTAGGGGTGTTTGGAAAGAATTTTCCTGAAGTATCCCTAATCCTACGAGGCATGAAAGGAAATGTTTTTGGGTTTTTGTGAGATTTTTCTTGAAAGCTGGGAAGTAATTGCAAGAAGGAAATTGCTGATTAAATGAAATACAACTAGAAGAATGAAAATTACTTGTAGAATGAAATTGTTGAAGTGAATGAAAACCACTAACAAAAAGGAAACTACTTGTTGAATTGAAATTGTTGAATGAAAGACTACTGAAAGAAAGAGAACTACTTACTGAATTGAAATTCTATTTGTAGGAAGGAAACTAGATTAACTTTCAGAATGGAAAGGAAAGCAAATAAATGACAAAATGAAAGAAAGAAGCTAGATTACGTTTGCAGAAATAAGCTAATAGAAGAAAGTTGGAAAACTAGAAAATAGAAGAAAACAGTAGCTCACATCCTACTCTGACACCTCCCTGGAAACGACACCAAAAAGTGATGAACCTAGGTATTGCAGCAAGAATGCTGCAACTCCCAGGACTACCAGATTTACTTTATCAACCCAGGATTCATACAAACTTGGAGGTGACTGTGCTATATACATGAGTAGAAGTGAATGTACTGCCTATTGTCACTGCTCATCTGGAAAGAGACCCCAGGGGTTCCAAGCTAGAATTCTATAGGGTTAGAAGAAGCATGATTTTGATGGAAGGAGAGCAAACCTAGTTTATGGGAGAGTTATTCTACTATATAAATGAATAAAACAATGTGCAAGCCTAACTCACACCAAACCCTAGCTAACCAATTACACAACTATGCTAAGCAGAATAAAAAATTTACACTAACCTACTACTACTATCTAAGTTGTAAAAGCAAAAAGCATCAAAACTAGGCCAAGGTTTGAACAATGGAAACTACGCTAGGTCTGCGTCCAAGCGGGGGAAGGGTCATAAATCAAAATGGTGGAAAGAGAACGTAATGGGAAACAGAGCATGAAGACCGTCAGATCAGGCGAGTAAAGGGTAAATGAATGGATGAGATCAGACAACATGAGGGTACGTAGGAAAATGGATGGATATGATCGACTAATAGCATGGATTGCTGGGATTATGTTGAGGTGGTGATCGGCATATGAACAGTGAATATCGACCAAGCCAGTTGGCGATTGGGTGATGCGATAGCTGTTAGATCTGGTAGGGAAAATCGATGGTGGAGGTTGGAGCGCGAAAAGAAAGGTGTGAAAGGACAGGTAGGTTTGGAGGGCAGTAAGTTGTATCTCGCGCACCCTCAAAATCATAAGTGGTATTTTGAAAATTCACGTGATTAGCCTCCCCAGCTAACACATAGCACGGGGAAACCACCCATCTCACGTGCTCTCATCCCAATAACTTCAGACAAAAATCCACGCAATATGGCATGAAGGCCGTCAGATCTAGCAAAATAGATCTACAACGAAGAGGTGACTGAGCAGGTTGGTGAGCAGGTGCACGATAACCTTCTGATCTGACAAGGTAGATCAACTATGGGGATTTAAAAGGTAGAAAGTCAAACACGAAAAGTGGATTTAAGCGGTGATTGGAAAATTTTGCTTGTGAAATGGTTAAAAACCATTTGAACATGAATTAACAGCTCTTATGCAAGTGTTTTGGGCCTAAGAAAAATGACAGTAGGAGTGAGGTCTTGGGAAGAGGGTGAAGGAACTGATGACTAAGAAATGTGTGAGTGGCCATGAAATGAACCAAGTAATGATATGATGAACCACATGATTGCATTAAATGACAAACCGTCTATGAAAATCAAAGCCTTGTGTTTTTGGGGTTGCTGTAAGGTTTCTTCCTCACACCATAGTCCCAGAGGGAGGAGGTGAGGCCGAGACACCTATGAACAACCTAATGGATCTTTTCTTTACCAACCTACTGATTAAATGAAAGTGTAAATAGAACAAATTGAAACACAACCACTATGTTCTACCCTATTGTAATGGACTGCAACTACTCAGTAAATGAACAAAAAACAAAAATTACTTGAGTCAATGAGCATGAAACTAGAAATTTGTGTTGAACCACTGTAATGAAAATGCATCTATTTAACAAAATGAACAATCAAACCATGCATCTATGCTAGTGTTGTAATGGAAATCAACTACTTAAGTGAATGAATAGAAAGCATGAATCTATACTGCTGCTATAATGAGAATGCATTTGAGTAAGCAAATGAACAGAAAGCAGGAAGCTATGCTAGAATACAATACAAGAAATAGGAGCTTTGGCTACTAGGGTTGGGCCCTAACCCAAGAGCTTTAGCCCTCTGAGTTAACTTAGTGCTGGCTCAAATCAAAACTCATCTTCATTATCAAAAATTGTATTACATCAAAACTGTTACAAAGTAGAAGTTCGAATCCTTGCTAATTGACTGAATGACTATCTAGTTTACTGGTAACTAACTGACTAAAAAAACCGAGGTCCTAAGCCTCTCTATTTATACATCTAAAGTCTCAATGACTTCCCTCAAAATTAAGGAGGTACAACTCCCAACTTAATGGTAACTTATCCTTTCAATTTCACTAGATCGGATGCCTTCTAGTAGGGAGGTTTCTTGTACTCCCACTTGCTTGGTTGTATTTTAGTACTTCAGATTTGGTTGTTTGTACTTTCAGCTGATGGAGGGATATTCAAATGGATGGGTAGTAAATGAGGAGGGTTTACCTCCTAGAATTCCTCTCCCTTGTCCCATTTGAGTTTTTACTAAGGTCTTTTACCATAGTTCCTTTCTTTTACCTTTTATGCTTGCATTTCCCTTTCTTTTATCCTTTATTCACGCATTACTTGCAAATTAGACCACAAATCTAAATATCCAAATCTAACTCGTCTCATAAGCAAAATATAATCAAAAGTATGCAATAAGTTCTGAGAATAGTTGGTTTGACTAAGCTAGGAGGTGAATTAAGGCCAATTAAGGCCCATATAATTACTCAATGATGAGACTCATCAAAGACAATGATGAATTTAAGGAATAAAGGGTGATGATGGGAGTAAAAGAGAAAAAAACATTAACCAAATACCTAGTGTAGTGGTGCCAAGTGTTAACTAACTATATTACTGATGCTACTCTAATACAAGGAAACACGTCCTATTAAAGAAAAATACCTCTAGCCTATAGGTGGTCTAGATTCTCAAAAAATCCCAAATATAATATTTCATATGGCCTTCCAAATAACTTCTTAGTTGACAAAATCTCATCCCCACAAGCAAGGCTATCCATAGAAAGGTAGGGTAGAGAACCATTTGCTTCCCATAGCTAGTCATATGGGGTGTTTTCCTAAGATTTGTCACTACGGTTACCTTCATCCCATGGGGGTGGTTGAGTCTTGGGCTTCTTGGTTATCAACCAATGCACAGGATTCCCTACCATGGTTTGGGTAGCCCCAAGGAGAACCACATGCAAAATGACCCAGCCTAACCCCCCTCTAAATTGGGTTTTTGATGCACTTCGGCTTTGGATTGTGGGATGGTGAAGGATTTTAAGATCCATAATATGTCAAATTGTATTTCTCAATGTAAGCGATCGATCGATGTTATTTGAATCCTATCCCACCGATCTTACACCTAAAATAGAAATTTTATTTGGCCCTGGTGCCCAAGTGAGCTTAATTTATATATGTGTAATTATTAAGGTGTAGTGTTTCAATTCTTGGCTTGGAAGTTTTTACCAAGCTCACATTTGCTTAGGGTGTGAGTGTGTGAAAATTATGAGTCAAGTGGATGAGTTAACTGAGCATATTTTATGATGCCATGTGCTGCTAAAAATAAAGTGATGAAATACTATAAATAATGTTGAAAATGACAAAAAAATAAACAACCAATCAAGAACAAAAAACCCCACCCAAAAGGCTATCAAGCAACTAAGAAAGAGAAGGAAAACAAGCTACTCAAAGACATATAAAATGCCTAAAATTTCTAATGTCAAAGTGACTGAGATATAAAGGCACTAATCTATTGTAAATGGTGCAGAAACACAACAAAAATCAAAGGTGATAAATGCTGCAAAGGATAGGTATGAAACTCTAAAACCCAAGATGCTAAAGGGGATCCTAAGGGGGCAAAGGAAAACCCAAACTCTAAAGGGATAAAAGGTGAAATAAACCTATCCACAAGTGTTGTAAAGTAATGGTTCAGACTCTGAAAATTAGTGGCTGAAAAATGTTGAAACCCTTGACTCCTCACCCATCCAATCTCTTCCTAATAATGTGGAGGTGTACTCGAAACCCTATGGGGATTTTTCCTCCCTCAAAGAGAAAAACTAAGAGAATGTAGGCATAGGGAATACTAAAATAGAGATAGGAAACCATTCCTAGTCTACACATAACGCTCTCAGTAAGTCAATTTGTTTTCGAGAAATTCTCGAAAAAAAATTTAAAACTCGGGTACTAAACCTAAAACATTCAAAAACATAATTATTGGGAGAAACAATGTCCTATGGAACGCAAATATAGGGCTGAAAAGTGCAATTTTCTCCTAGGACTCTCAGTCAGAAGATCTCACACAAATTTTTCCATCTCCTTATTGGCTGGTACCTATGACCTATGGAAATAAGAATGATATCTGACCAGAAGGGTAATAACCAAGGGGAACTACTCCGAGATGGTTAAGAGTCAGGGGAATAGTTCTAGCCTGAAAAATACTAGGAGAGATGTAAGCTGAAGGAAGAGGACCTTGAGGAGTAGTATCAAAAGGCTAGGTTGAGTTGGAAAAAATAAATTGCAGAGGTGCTGGTTGTTGTGAAGGCATACCAGACTGCTTGTGGGCAACCTATGATGCTTGAAGCATGCAAACACTAGATGATCTATGCTTAGAAGGAGTAGGTGGTGGACCATAATAAGCACCAGGAAATGCAAAATATTTGTAGACTCTAGGAGAGACATTGGTGAAGGATGAGACAGTCTTATTTCCAGTCATCAATGAGATAGTCGACTAAGGTGAAGTTTGAGATTTTAGATCATAGTAAGTCAGTTGATCGATAGTGAAAATATTTCCATTATGAGGGAAGCACATCTTATGGTAAATTGCATATGCGACAACTGAAAGAATAGGTGTAACTATAGCCCAAGAGGATTTTATAATCTAATGGGACATCAATGACTTCAATGTCAATAAAGAAAATCTTTCCGGCAACAGTGATAGGACAATAGCAATATAAGCTAATGGATTATGAGGGATGATCATCCCAAGAATGAAGAGTGATGGTGGAAGGATATAGGTCAGGTGAACAAAGTTTCTTCCAAACACTAGTCAACATCACACAGGTGGAGGTGCCTTTGTTTATGATACACTGTTGAATAGTGGGATTTGGAATGCAATGGATGAAGGTATGGGAGGAGGTTATGACTGGTCAACGTCACAGAAAATCATATGATCATCATGGGATCCATGACATGAAAAGTATATAGTAGAGCTTGCCATTGGGATGGGCATGTCTCGAGTACTTCCAGTGTTGACATTGCAGTAAGAGACTGTGAAAAGTCATCTACTATGATATAGGTATGTATGGCTTTAGTAGAAGTAGCATTTCGATGTAATGGACATTTGGGGATCTTGGGTATAACCTTTACCTTAGGCAGAGGGATATGTAAGGTACCATTAGATGACGATAGAAGCTTGGTGGAAACTTGGGTCGGGACTCAGTCGTTGATTTAGTGGGTGGCTTTTCATATTGTTGCGAGCAAGTGTGAAGGTTGACTAGTTCAGTATTGACCTCACCATAATTTATCATAAGAATCTAATAATAATTATGAGGAGATGGTGGAGCTGGGGGAGCTACATAATCTTTTCTAGGTTGAACAAAAATATATCCTTGGGTGAGGAAAAGGATTGGTAAGCATAAGTGGTTGAGATGAAGCAGGAGGAGGAGGAAGAGTTATGGGTTTTGCTCCTCTAGAAGCAACTTCTTGAGCTTCCCATGCTTGACGAATTTGAGGTAAAAGGGGACACTCATGGGTATAATGGCCATATACTCTGTAACAGGAACAAGGTTTGATCATACAAAGACTGTTGTTTTTCTTAGATTTTCCGCCCTATTGCTGGGTTGCGATGTTAGTCTGGTTTCCCTAAGGTGCATTAGGTGGTGGACCCTAGCTAACTTGATTACCTTGAGATTGTTGATTTTGTTTATCTTTCCCCTTGTTCCTTTTCTTTGGTTTGGTGGGTTGGTTTCACTCAATTCAGCATACACTTGACCTTGTGGAGGAGGTTTCTACTGTGGAAAAGGTGGAGGAGGCATGGGGGGCTGGGGCACTGGTGCTAACGGGGCTTCAGCACTAGGTGGTGCATACATATAGTAAGTAGATGGGTAAACATTAGGATGAATAGGTGGAGCAACAACTGACCCTAACATCTATTGATCTACATGGGAATATGTATAAAATGTGCTGGGACCTGGATAAGAGTTTCCATGTGGAATATTGGGGGAGGGATAGGTGTAAGAGGAACTCATCACTTCCTAGGTTTGACCATAACTCATCAGAGGTGGAGAATATGGTTGAATTTAAGGGTGTGAAATGGTTCCCACAATACCATCAAACGACATGATATGCCCCTGGTGCATTAGTAGTTTTAGGCCGAGGCAAATCAAGAATGATAGTATAAACATAACTTGATTGGGCATAGATCAAATCAAATTTCAAGGCTACTTGGAGTGCATATTCCTCAAATTGAGGGAGTGAGAGGTGATATCTTTAGAAATGTAGGCCAAAAGAAATCTAAGGAACCTATCCATATACATGCGTTCTTCAAATTCATGAGCTTTAGATATGTTCCTCCTTCTATGCCATTCCTTAACATGGTCAGCTAGGTGAGTGGCCAAAGTTTGACCGAAAGAGGTCAATAGTTCGGTACTGGTGTCATAACAGAGAGGTATCTAGAAATAGAAGAGAAAATATTTGGAAAGAGTCAGGAAAGTGGAGTAACCGGCTCTAGGTTAATCAACATACCACTTAGCAACATCTCTAGTAGGAGTGCATTGGAATAGACAAAGACAAATGGAGCCTTCAGTGATTGGATTGGATGAACACCACATATGGAATTAGTGAACATGATTTATGGGATCTTCTCCATGATTAGCTTCAAACTTTGGGATGTCATAAGGAAGTTTACTAGGCATAGCTAGCCAATTGGATCATGGATAAGAGGATTTTGATGAGCTAGTTGAAGTTAGGGAGACTCAAACAAGCCATAAAAGGAATAAATGGAGGAGGATTGATCATACCAGTGGAGGTTCTACTTGTGGGGTTACCCTGGCTGGTAGTTGGGTTGCCACCTTGGTTTCCCACACCCACATTGGTCCTTGACATGGTGACGTTATGGGGTTGAGAAGATGTAGAATCAAAGGAATAATTGCAAGAAATAGTAGAAATAGAGTTAGAATGATTACTTGATGGAGGACTGGGAGGATGAACTCGAACTTGATGAGGAGGAGTAATATGTACTAATGGAAACTGAGGGGGAATGCTTTGAATTCTCCACGAAAAATGGCTAGGGGGTGTAATGATGTCGGGAAAATGATGACTCTAAAGAATAAAGGTTGGTGATAGGAGTAAAAGAGAAAAAAACATCAATCAAACACATAGTGTATTGGTGCCAAGTGTTAACTAACTATATTATTGATGCTACTCTAATACAAGAAATCACATCCTATTAAAGAAAAATACCTCTAGCCTATAGGTGGTCTAGATCCTCAAATACTATTTCAGATGGCCTACCACAGAACTTCTTACTTGACGAAATCTCATCCCCACAAGCAAGTCTATCGAGAGAAAGGTAGGGTAGAGAACCAACTGCTTCCCATAGCTAGTCATATGGGGTGTTTTCCTAAGATTGGTCACTACGATTACCTTCATCCCATGGGGGTGGTTGAGTCTTGGGCTTCTTGGTGATCAACCAATGCACAGGATTCCCTACCATGATTTGGGTAGCCCCATGGAGAACCACTTGCATGATGACCTAGCCTAACCACCTCTAAATGGAGTTTATGACGCACTTCGGCTTTGGACTATGGGATGGTGAAGGATTTTTAGATCCATAATATGTCAAATTATATGTCTCAATTTAAGTGATTGATCAATGTTATTTGAATCCCATCCCACCGATCATACACCTAAAATACAAAGGTTATTTGGCCCTGGTGCCCAAGTGGGCCTATTCTATGTATGTGTCAATATTAAGGTGTAGTGTTTCAATTCTTGGCTTTGCAATGTTGACCGAGATCATGTTTGCTTAGGGTGTGAGTGTGTGAAAATTATGATTCAAATGGATGAGTTAATTGAGAATATTTTATTATGCCATGTGCTGCTGAAAATAAAGTGATGAAATCGTGTAAATAACATTGAAAATGACAAAAAAATAAAAAACCAATCAAGAACACAAAACCCCGCCCAAAAGGATATCAAGAAGCTAAGAAAGAGAAGGAAAACAAGCTACTCAAAAACATATAAAATGCCTAAAATACCTAATGTCAAAGTGACTGAGATATAAAGGCACTCATCTGTTGTAAATGGTGCAAAAACACAACAAAAATCAAAGGTGATAAATGTTGCAAAGGAAAGGTATGAAACTCTAAAACCCAGGATGCTAAATGGGATCCTAAGGGGGCAAGGGAAAAGCCAAACTCTAAAGGGATAAAAGGTGAAATAAACCTATCGACAAGTGTTGTAAAGTAATGGATTAGATTCTGAAAATTAGTGACTAAAAATGTTGAAACCCTCAACTCCTCACCCATCCAATCTCTTCCTAACAATGTGGAGGTGTACTTTAACCCTAGGGGGGTTTTTCCTTCCTCAAAAATAAAAACTAAGAGAATGTAGGCCTAGGGGATACTGAAATAGAGATAGGAAACAATTCCTAGTCTATGCACAACACTCTTGGTAAGTCAAGTTATTTTTAAAAATTCTCAAAAAAAATTCAAAACTAGGGTACTAACCCCGAGACAGTCGAAAACATAATTATTGGGAGAAAAAGTGCATTATGGAGTGCAAATCTGGGGCTGAAAAGTGCATTTTTCTCTTAGAACTCTTATTTGGAAGATCTCACACAAATTTTTCTATCTCCTTATTGGCTAGCACCTGTGACCTGTGGAAAGAACCAGGAACCACTAGAATCTGAAAATTTAATAAAAAAGTAAGTAAAACTATAAATAGAAATTGAGAGGCTATAAATAACTATAGAAAACCATGAAATTTATTAAAACTTCAGCCACCCAAGAATTGAATTACTATACCAGTGGAGTCGCCGTTCCTTGACGACAAATGTAGCTTAAAGACCTAGTGGAGTCACCGTTTGTTAGTATGAAATTTCTTAGAAGGTGTACACAAAACATTCCATTTAAGTCACTGGTGACACATGACCCTAACAACAATATTTGGTTGTTTACGCTTCAGATGTGCAATAATAAAACTGGAAGAACTTGCAACAAGAAAACATATGCGATATAAAATAGTAAACAACATTATATATCCAATGTAATAACCCAATGGAAATACTTTTTAAAATGAATAATAAGTCTTTATTGATAACACATGGTGAAGGAGATCTACAAAAGGGTCTGCAAATCATGTGGGATGGGTCCTTTGATGTCCTTGATGCTTCAATAATCAAATCTCTTTCTCAATGTGTGAAAAACCCAAAACAATGTGTAGAACTCAAATGGGAGCTCAAGCGAAAAGAGACAATAATGGTGACAACGATAATGATCATGGTGAAGAATGAATGGAAAACTCTCCCATTTATAACAAAGTATTGGGCTGATCTCAATAATGGAGAGTAATAAAATAATATTCACAAAATCAAGATGTAACCGTTAGGAATAATTTATTATATTTTTTAGAGAGGGGAAAGGTATTCAAAATGGTAAAATATCTTTATTTAGAAATACTTAACAAACAAAATAATTTATTAATTATTTTGTGAGCATTAAGAATGGTGTGAAATTGAAATAATTATTAAATAGCGATTTAAGAATTATTTCAATAATAGAATTAAGAAATAATAAATAAATAGTGATTTATTTAATTATTACTGTGTGATTGACTCAAATGTGACAATGAATAATTTTAAATAATTATTTAATACTTATTCACAGAGAAAATTAAATAAATAATAAATTATTCAATTATTCTCATGGGGTGTTTTGATTTTAATAAGAAATAATTTAATAAAAATGGTTTACTAAATTATTTCACATGGTGAAAGTGATTTTACTATGGTAAAATTAATCCTACATGGTGTATTTTGATCCACCTAATTAGAAATGGCTAGGTGAACATCTTTTGGTGATAATACAATGGTTATGGGTTGGAACAAATTCTCTATAGCCCTGAAACAACTTAAGCTCCTTGGAGGCTGTGGATTCTGTTACTAGTCCCCCGAGCCCGCGGGTTGGGACAAATTCTCTCGAGCCCTGAAACAGCTTGGGTTCCGTAGAGGCTATGGGTTAAGTTACTAATTCCTGAATCCTTGGACATCTTGGGTAGAGACTAGTCTAGTTGATGCTAGTTATTTCTAGACGATATAGGTGAGATCACTCTGCTTGATGGTTAAAGTGGCCTTGGCTCTGGAAACCTTGGTTGATTTTGTTTTCGTTTAACCCTTATGATCCCACATTTATGCTTGGAATATGGCACGAGGGGTGATTCATTGAAAGAGAGATTTTGCTTAGCCCAATGTATGGTTGGGTGGTACGTGGAAGTCTCTGACATGGCTGACATTTCCATATGTTAATATGATCTATTTTCCTATTGTGGTCTATGAGCACTTGTAATAATTATTATGGTGATGTTATGTCTGATTTTTCATAGTTTCTACTTTGGTTATACGCTGGTTATATGGTTAGTTTTATGATGTGCTCTAGCTATGGCTTTTGTTCATGATTTGATAAATTACTAGTTGGTTGATGAATGCATGGGCTAACAAGTGTTGTTGCAGATAGCTTGAGAGGGAATTAAGCCTTCTTTGTGATTTTCAAATAAATTTTAGAATTTTATGCTCAGATATGCACTCATGACCTTTAGCTTAAATGTTTACTATCTATTTGAAAAAATGTTTATATGGTATTAGGCATGTCTAGGTGATATTTCTAAGGTTTTGATTGTTTATCATTTTTGTAGTCATTGTCATGATTATGAAAAGTTATAGCTAGTTCTAGGAAATGGTTTAGAGATTAGCCTGAAAAAGTAGCATAGATCTCAAACGCATGGACAAAACAAAGGAAATTGGGTCACAACTATATGTAGACGATCTTATGGGTGTGGTTGGAGCCTCATAACCACATGTGTAGTGTGTTAAGGGTGTAGTTGGGGAGTAAACCTAGTGGAAAATAGTTCCAACTCAGGGATTGATCAGTTGGGGTGGACATTAGGCTCTTGATTGATCTATAGTATCTGAGGAATGTCAGTATGTATTCCAGTTTATAGGCCCGACTTTCATAATTGGAACATGGAGGTCAAGTCATATGATAGTGACACTCATCTCATGTTTAGCCTGGAGAGTTTGTAAAAGTGGGTAAATGTGGGAGGTGTAGTTACAACTAATTTCATGTGATGTCGCTGAGGACTTAAACTCTAAGCCCCATGAGCTGTAACCAACCACCATAACAAACATCACTGTAACCAAGAACTTATTGAAATTTAGAATATCAAAGAACTGGAAAATGTGTTGTTTAAAAAATTCTTGGTATCCAATAATGTTTAGGACCTTAAGCCCCCAAGTACCATAATCAACCACCTATGTGACTTGGTTCTATGGCCAAGTACTTATAGGATATTAGAATACTATAAAATTTTGAAAATACATCTTTTGTAAAATTCCTCCTATGTGATATTGTTAAGGACCTGAAGTCCCTAAGTGCCATAAGTAACCACCAGTATTACCCGAATCTATGACCTAGAATTTTCCAAATATTGAAATAATAGTGAAATAGGAAAATGCAACTTTTACAAATGCCACAATATGTGACATTGTCGAGGACCTTAAGCCCATAAATGCTATAACTAACCACCTCTACAACAAGATGATATTACCAATCACTTACTAGATATTAGAATACTAATGAAATTGGAAAATGTACCGTTCACAAAAGTCCTCGTATGCGATATTACTAAGGACCTTAAGGCCCCAAGTGTTGCAACCAAGTGCCTCAATGACTAGGGGCTATGATCAAGTACTTACTAGACATCAAAATGGTAGAGAAATGGAAAACACCCCTTTTATAAAATTCTTGATATGAGACATTCCTGAGGACCTTAAGCTCCCATGTGTTTCCACTAAGCACCTCAACAACCGAGGGCTATGACCAAGTTCTTACCAGATATCAAAATATCGAGATACTAGAAATCTTAGAAAGTTCCCCAACAATAGTTTTTGTTATAGTTGGGATTTGGCAGATGGTCAATTGATTAGCGACAATACTTCTACTAATAGAGTTTTTTAACTAATGGATACTAGTTTGAAATATATTTTTGTGAGATTTTCACTTTATATATATATATATATATATATATATATATATATATATATATATATATATATATATATATATATATATATATATATATATATATATATATATATATATATATGTATGTATATATATGTATATATATGATGTTTTTTCGATATATTTTATATATTGCAAAGAATTTATATCTCAAACCTTTTCCTATGCCTCAAACATTTTTCACATATTAGACCTTGTGCCTCAAGCTTCTTTTCATGCCTCTAAATTCCTCATCTCTCTCTTCCTCACACCTCTACTTCAAAATCCTCTACTCCTCATTTCCCACACACTCCCAAATGTGCTCATTTATCCCTAATCCATAATGATTTGGCACTTGCTTAAGGGGTTGACTTATAACCTTGATTGAGCCAACATATAAAAAGTGATCTCCCCCTAATTTTGACATCAATGAAAATACATTATTCAAATTATTCCCATTTGATAATTTGAGGACATACTGTAATTCCCATCATCTCATTCTAAAAATGAACCTTAGTTTTATATCGAAATATCAATGGTGTAAGGAGATAATCTGATTTTAACTAACACAATGATATGTGTTTTCCTAAAATCACAATTAGTTATTATTTTTTAATTAATACGTTCGATAATTTTTATTTTCATATCTATAATGAAGAGTAGAAGAATACAATGTTTTCATATGAGTGCCTTTAACCTTGTGTGTGTTTTTGTAATTTGTGATCTAGAATTATTTTTATATAATTGTTTACTTATTAAATAATAATCAGTCAAACTTTAATTCCTAGTATTATAATTAACATATTATCTAAATTAATGTAAAAGGTTTCCAAAGGTCAGATATCTATTCACAAATGTAACACTTCAATTACTATGAAATTATGGATAAGTAGCATTTAGGGTTATGTTGCATGGTTCCTTTAATATATCATTATATTAATACAATAACTAGTTGTTTATTCCTCTAATGAAAAATTTATCCACTATCAACTATTGAGAACAAACTTATATTGAGAGGGAAGTGGGGGTGAATTGGTTTAAGAAAATTTTTACTTATTTAAACATTTATGAACCTTAAGAAAAAATAACATATATGATTTATCAGTTGTATAACATGGAACATAAGATTAACATGGTAACTCTTTTATTATAAAACCACATTTGTTATGCTCTTAACCTGCAAAATGATACCCAAATACAGAATATGCGAAGAAAAGATACCCAGAACACATAATAGCAATGATTTTATTATTCAGAGAGTAATGTTCACTTGCCTCTTCGAGGGGGCAACCTCCAATAGAGTAGAGCTCGACTACAAAATAAGGCACGATGCTCCTCGCAGGGAGTCTCTATCCTTTATATATGACTCACGCATGCAATACCACGGGCCAATACCATGGGTTTTATTAATACCATCTATCTAATACTACGACCCATTTGCAACTAACTGTGGTTCTGTCATTAATTGCGGATTACCCACTTACAATTATTAATATGGGCTTTATTGACTCTTGACTATGACGTGATCCCATTACATAAATAAGGGGGTTAGGGTGGGACCCTAACATGCCCTCCCCCTTAAGACGAGCCTTGTCCTCAAGGCTGAAGCTACGAAAACTGCTGAAGAATAGTGGCTGGTTCCCAAGTTGCATCTTCCGGAGAGGTGTCTTTCCATTTGACGAGGACTTCCTTAATCATGCAGCCGCGCAGTTGCTTGTCTCGTGTGTCTAGGACCTGTTCGGGTTGAAGCCAGATGGACCCTTCTTCGTCCAATTCAGGTAGACTGGTCTGAATTCTACAATTGTTCCCAATCACTTTCTTGAGGCATGAGACATAGAAAACTGGATGGATTTTTGCAGTAGGTGGCAAGGCAAACTTGTAGGCCACTTCTCCAATGTGCTGAAGTACTTGATATGGTCCATAGAATTTGGGAGAGAGTTTCTGACGCCCCTTGTCCTTCAGTGATGTTTGCTTATATGGTTGTAGCCGTAAAAAGACCTGATCCCCTTCTTGAAATTTGCGCTCTGAGCGATGCTGGTCTACCTGTTGCTTCATGCGGTTCTGAGCTTGATGAAGATTCGCTCGAAGATGGGCGAGCATGGTTGCGCGGTGTTGTAGGAGTTGATCCACTGCTTGTACTTTTGAGCATCCCTTGAGATATGAAGTAGGTGAAGGCGGGAGTTGACCATATACTGCTTCATAGGGAGTCATTTTGGTGGTGGCATGATAGTTGGTGTTATACCACCATTCAGCCAGAGGTAACCATTGTACCCAAAGGTGTTGCTTTTCTGAAGTGAAACACCTAAGGTAGGTTTCTAGACATTTGTTGACAGCTTCAGTTTGACCATCTGTTTGCGGATGATAGGAAGTACTGAGTTTGAGTTGAGTGCCTTGTATTCTGAAGAGTTCCTGCCAAAAATTACTGGTGAAGATCGGGTCGCGGTCGGACACAATAGAAGTGGGCATGCCATGCAATTTGAAGATCTGATCCATGAAAGATTGAGCAACCAAAGTTGGTGTAAACGGGTGGGGTAGGGCGCAGAAATGAGCATACTTCAACAGTCGCTCCACAACCACCATGATGACTGACTTGTTGCCTGACTTTGGAAGATCTGTAATGAAATCCATAGAAACCTCTGTCCAAATTGATGCCAGAATGGGCAATGGCTGTAATGTGCCTGGTGTGTTGACGGTTTTCCCTTTGTGGCGTTGACAGACATCACATTTTGCTACGAAAGTAAGGATGTCCTTTTTCATGCCTGTCCAAAAAAATGATCTTCTGGTGCGAGCATACGTCTTCTGAAAGCCCGAATGTCCTACAATGGGAGATGAGTGCAATTCTGCCAAAATGCGACTTTTGAGGGTGGATGTTGGTGATATTACGACTCTGTCCTTGTAGCGAAGAATATCATCCTGCCACGAGTAGCCCTTGGTGGAATTTGGATCTACCTACAATTGAGAAATGAGTTGGGAGATCCTGGGGTGTGAAAACCATTCCCTGCGAGCCTCTTCAATCCATTCTGGAATGGGGAGGGAAATTGCTAGCAGAGTACTTTCCTCCTCAAATGGCGAGATAATGCATCTGCTACACTATTGTCTTTCCCTTTCTTGTAAATGATCTCATAATCATATCCCAGCATTTTGGCTAGCCATTTATTTTGTTGTGGGGAGGATAGGCGTTGCTCCAAAAAATATTTAAGACTGTGATGATCTGTGCGGATTTGGAAACGTCACCCCAATACTTAAGGTCTCCAGGTCTCGACTGCATGTAAGATGGCCATCATTTCCTTCTCGTAGGTAGATTGGCCCAGATTCCTCCCACTAAGTTGTTGGCTTGTGAAGGCCAACGGTCGCCCTTCCTGCATTAAGACTGCCCCAATACCTGTACCCGAAGCATCACATTCAATGACAAAAGATTTTTTGAAGTCAGGTAGTGCTAAGACTGGAGTGGAACACATGGCATTTTTTAGAGCTGTAAAGGCCTGTTGTGCTTCCTCATTCCAAAAGAATGAATTTTTCTTTAAGAGTTGGGTGAGGCGCTTCGCTATGCGACCATAGTTGCGGACAAATTTACGATAATAGCCTGTGAGACCAAAAAATCCTCTCAAGCTCTTCAAGGTCTTAGGTTGAGGCCATTCCTGCATTTCCTGGATCTTTTTGGGGTCCACCTTGACACCTTCACGCCCCACAACGTGGCCCAAATACTCTACTTCTGCCATTCCAAATGAACACTTGGACATCTTGACAAATAATTTATGCTTGCGGAGCAGTTGCAAGAGTAGATCTACATGTTGAAGATGTGCGGCCCAAGTGCAACTATAGATGAGGATGTCATCGAAGAAAACAAGGACAAATTTCCTGAGATATGGTTTGAGAATGTGGTTCATAAGGCTCTGAAAAGTAGACGAGGCATTACAAAGACCAAATGGCATGACCAGGAGTTCATAATGGCCTTCATGAGTTTTGAAAGCAGTCTTGGGGATGTCGACTTCCTTAATGCGAATTTGGTGGTAGCCTGAGCGAAGATCCAGCTTAGTGAAGAATTGAGCCCCATTGAGTTCATTTAGCAAATCATCAACCACCGAGATGGGAAATTTATCTTTGAATGTCAACTTATTGAGGGTCCTGAAGTCGGGACACATCCGCCACTCCCCATCTTTCTTGAGCACTATGACCACTGGGGATGAATAAGGACTAATGATGGGACGAATGACACCTGCTTCCAAAAGTTCCTTGATGATTTTTTCTATTTCATTATTTTGGGTGAACGGATATTTGTATGGGTGCACATTTAGGGGTTGGGCCCCTGAAACCAAGGTGATGCTATGATCATGTTCCCCTCGCGAGGGTGGAAGCTCATGAGGCTTGTCAAAGACCGGCAGATGGTTATTTAAAATCTGTTGCATCTCAAGATGAATTGGTAGAGGCTTTGTTTCGACTGCCTGGGTGGCATTAAATTGAGCTACAACTCCATGATTGCCCTTTTTTAATAATTTTTCCATCCTATGCGAGCTGATGATAGAGGGGGCTCCCGCCTAGAGTCCACGGAGGGTATGTGTGTAGTTGTTCTACTTAAAAATCATATATAACTCCTGGAAATCCATTGTGATTGACCCAAGAGTGCGGAGCCATTCAGCGCCGAGGACAATGTCGCAACCCCCCATGTGTATGGAAAACATGTGGGTTTTCAACTGATAATCCCCCATTTGAAGTTTGACATTTTCATAGCGGCCTTCACATTTCATTGTGCCTCCATCCGCAATTTGAACTTGGAAGTTAGAAACTGCTCGTACGAAACAATGAACTGCTTCTGCGACTTTTTGATGGATGAAATTATGTGTACTTCCACTATCAATCAAGACTGCTACTGGACGATGTTTAATAAAACCTTTAATTTTGAGAGTTTGAGGGGAAGAAATCCCTGCCAAAGCATGCAACGAAATAACTGGTTCATCAGAGACATTTTCCTTTTGGTTGTCTTCTTCTAGCGGCTCCTGTTCCTCCAGTGGGGGATCTTCCTCTGTTGAGCTGTAGTCAGTGGCATCAATTTGAAAAAATTTGGGCTCCTTGCATTTATGACCTAGGGAGTATTTTTCATCACAGTAGTAACATAGGCCTTGCTTTCTTCTTTCGACCATTTCCGTAGGTGACACCTTTTGGACCTTAAGTGTTTGAGTCGTGTTGGGAGCCTGTGGGGGGTGACCTTTAGCGGAGAAATTTGGGCGACTGTATTGGTCTGCTAATGCACGTTCCACGTTATGAGCTACCTTGCAAGCCTCCGTCCATGTGGGAGGGTGGTGCAGTAGGACTTGGGCTTTGATAGCTTCTTTAAGACCGCTGATAAAACATTCCGTGTAGAACACATCTGAGAGACCCCAAGTGCGGAAGGCTAAGGCTTCAAAAGCTGTAATATATTCATCCACTGTACCAGTCTGTCGGAGCTTAGTAAGATGACCCAAAAAAGATGATTCATGGTCAAAGCGGTCTTGAAGAGCTTTGGTGAATTTGGTCCAAGTCCTAAAAGGTCCAGTGCAACGCTAATGCCATTCCCACCATTGCCACCTTTCATTGTCCAAGTACATGCTCCCCAACATAAGCTGAGTCGCATCATCGAAGATGTGATTCAGTTTGAAATACTGCTCCATTTGTGCTATCCATGCCGACAGGTGAGAACCGTCAAATTTATGCATATCCAACTTGGGAGGTCGCTGACTGGGTGGTGGGTGGGTGTGCCAAACTTGAGGAGAGTGGCTAGACTCACCCTCATTGTGTTCAATGCCATTATACTCCTCCTCGTGGGCTTGCTCCTTGCCCTTTGGGACTATTTTCTCGACCATGCTACATAGTCCGGTAAGCTGAAGGTGGAGGTTGTGCATTGATTCTTCAAGTTTGTCCATCCTTTCATTGGCCATCGCTTGAGCTCTAGTTTCTACCATACACCAACCGGATTTTTTGAAAATTGGGACCGCCTAAAAAATTTTCACTAATAAGTGAATGGTACCATCGTGCTCAGCTCGTCGTCCTAATTTTGATGGGCTAGATCACCAATAAGCACCCCGAAAGATCTAACGGAGTTTTACTCCTTCATTATCAATACCGCAGTGGCCAAATCCTCAAAATGTCAATGCGGCCAAAAGTCCTGCAAAAATTATACCCCGGTATAGGAACCCTTCACAACGACTCTGATCTGGTGGATCTAAGAGATCTGAATGGCGGATCTGATGACAGAACATACTGCTTTTGCAGATCTGATGGATCTAATAGATCGGAAAGGCTGATCTGCGAACTCGAGACTGCGGGTTTGATGTCTACTGCTGCTGCACCCCTTTGCACAGGCAGATCTAGAAGAGATGTTGTGTGATCCCCCGATAGAAAAGGAAACTATGGTCTTGAGGAGTGTCAGGTGCTACAGATCGCAATATACATAAGGGTCTGGCAGTAGTACTCGGCCTAATGTTTCAGGGCTCTAACTAAGGAGGATCAACCGTACCCTTAGCCGTACAACCCGACTACCCTATCGTACGGGCGAGTAATCTCCCCGAGTGCTGTTCTCGGTGAACTGTAGCAGCAAGACAGCCGACGGTTTATCTATGGTGAGGTTTCAAGGGAGCCTAGGGGGCTTCCGATATACCCAGAGGGTACGTGGAAGACAATCCATGCGCGGTTCTGTCTAATGTGCTACTACTCGAAGGGGTGCCCACAGGGGTTACAAGGGAGTCCAACAGACGTGACCACCTCTTGTATTTCCTGCATGCATGCCTCCCCAAATCCACAGGTTTATGCGCTCAATGACAGATCCTGTGGTTTAAAGACGCCGAAACACGTCTCTAGCCAAGAATTTTTTTTTCTAAGAAATGGAGATCCCACCGGCCCTGGAAAGTGCTCTGATACCACTTGTTATGCTCTTAACCTACGAAATGATACCCAAATATAGAATATGCGAAGAAAAGATACCCAGAACACAGAATAGCAATGATTTTATTATTCAGAGAGTAATGTTCACTTGCCTCTTCGAGGGGGAAACCTCCAATAGAGCAGAGCTCGACTACAAAATAAGACACGATGCTCCTCGCAGGGAGTCTCTATCCTTTATATATGACCCATACATGCAATACCACGGGCCAATACCGTGGGTTTTATTAATACCATCTATCTAATACTACGACCCATTTGCAACTAACTGTGGTTCCGTCATTAATTGTGGATTACCCACTTACAATTATTAATATGGGCTTTATTAACTGTTGACTATGACATGATCCCATTACATAAATAAGGGGGTTAGGGTGGGACCCTAACAACATTTTTTTTTTAAATATTTGTGCATACAAACCTACCATTACAAATATTTGTAGGCACCAACCTACTAGAGACACCAATACTCATTGCTACAAATATTTTAGGCACTGATCTACCGGAGACACCAATGGTCATTGCTACAAATATTCATAGACACCAACCTACTTCACTGAGTCTACTTGCTACTTCTTCATTTACCATGTTTTCTAGCTTATTCCAACTATACAAAGTATTTATGCTACTTCTTCCTTCACCGAGTCTACGTCTCCCAAACTTGTTGTTTTTTACCACTTCCCAAGAATGAACTCCTACACCATATTATTTATTCAATTTCACAAATCTAATTATGAAATTTTTATCTAAGGAAATTTAATATGCCTACTCAAATCTTTGAAAATTCATAGTTTGAAAAGTCACAGAAAAATTTACAACGAAAATTCCTAGCTAATCTATTTGTTGAAAATAACAACAAGAAATGTTTAAAATAACATGAAGAAAAAAAATCCTAATTTAATTTGTCCTTGAACTAAATTGGGAATTAAATTGTAATTCCATATCTCATGACAACTTGTAATAGTTAACTAAGTTAATCTAACTTAGTTAGATAAGTTAATTCAAGTTGAGGGTGTAATTAGAGTCATGTAGATTGTCTCCTATAGTTAGGAGCACTAGTTGAGTTTATTTTGAGTTTCATTTATTTAAATAAGTCTAATTAGGATAAAGATAGTTAAAATAGTTCCAAATGATGGAGAAATTAGTGGGAGGTCTAGTAGTCGGGTGAAACCTATGGTAGTGGGGTGTAACCTGCAGTAGTGGGGTGTACCCTGTCGAACAGTGGGGTGTTGCCTACAGTGATCAACCAGTAAACTAAAGATTCACTCATAATTAACTCATGCATGTGAGATTAGAGAAAGAACCAGTCGATATTGGAGTTCAGGGACAATGTATTATCAGTTGTAAACTCATATAAATTAAATAGATAGTGCATGCAGTCAGAAAAAGGCCTAAAATAAATGGTTCCTTAATTAGAAAACTCACTAGTTTTAACCATTCGAAATTCCTTTAAAAGGAGGAATGATGGAACAAGTTTAATCATTGCTTTGGTTGGAACAAGTAGGTTTTTGTCTCATGGATCATTACCTTGCTATGGGGGCCCACAATATTCAGTATCAGGAGTTTCAATGTTCATCTAAAACTGAGGAGTGTAGAGCAGTGTTGACAGCAGAGAAAGAGGCTCAGTAGCAGAGTTAGCAACAACACAAGTTTTCCCAATAGATAGTTGCAAACATAGTTGATTAATTTTATTTTGTTTCGATTCATTTTAGTTGTAGATGTTACAGTAACAAAACCAATAATGACAAGAGTTGCATGCAGAAAGCTCCAAAGGTACTCAATCGAGATAGAGTTGAATTCCTTCCTTGTTGAGAGGGATTGTTGTAAAATAGCAACAAGAAATGTTAAAAATATTTAAATAAGTTAATTTGACTTAGTTAGCATAGTTAATTCGAGTTGAGGGTCTACTTAGAGTCATGTAGAGTGTGTCCTATAATCAGGAGCACTAGTTGAGCTTACTTTGAGTTGTAATTATTTAATTCA
Organism: Pinus tabuliformis; assembly: GCA_031772625.1. Classification (NCBI taxonomy): domain Eukaryota; kingdom Viridiplantae; phylum Streptophyta; class Pinopsida; order Pinales; family Pinaceae; genus Pinus; species Pinus tabuliformis. Next base: position 792,232,935 of record CM062809.1, on the reverse strand, counting down.
ATCTAACTGAGTTAAAATCAGTTAAACTAGTTACAACGGATGGAGGAATTAGTGGGAGGTCCAGTAGTGGGTTGCAACCTTCTCTAGTGGGGTACAACCTTCTCTAGTGGGGTGTAACCTGCAGTAGTGGGGTGTAATCTACAGTAGTGGGGTGTAACCTATCGAATAGTGGGGTGTTGACTATAGTGGTCAACCAGTAAACTGAAGATTCACTCATTAATAACTCATGCATGTCAGATGAGAGAAATATCCAAATCAGATTGGAGTTGAAGGTTAGTGTACTATCAGTTGTAAACAAATCTAAATTAAAAAGATGGTGCATGCAGTAAAAAAAGGGCCTAAAATAAATCATTCCTTAATTAGAAAACTCACTAATTTTAACCATTCAAATTGGCTTTCAAAGGAGGGATGAAGGAACAAGTTTAATCACTGTTTTGGTGAGCATGAGTTGGTGAGACCAAACAATAGGAAGCACAATTTTGTGCATGGATCTTGTGAGGGAAAGGAAATAGGAGCTTGGAGGCTTGGAAATTTCGCTAAGTATTGGCCAAAGGTAGTCAGTCAGGTAGAGGATAGAAAATACTTATGTAGGTTGAGCTAAAGGTTGAGAAGAGAATATTGTATTCTTCCAAGGCTTGCTTAGGAAGTTGTGAGATGGATAGAGAAAATGCAGAGGTTGCTCAGAATTGAGCAATGAATTGTAATCTTCTCATATTTTCAGATTAATGAAATATACAGATAGTAGGGGTTTTTAGTTATGGATTTCCCTAGAAAATCATTGTGTTATGTGTGATTGAATTCTTTCTCTTATATGCATCATGATTTCATCGATTGTTTATTGTTTCTATTGATGAGTAGAGTAGACTCAATTCAATTGTTTTAGCATATTACAATCTGAAATTTGAATCTACAAGGAATTTCTACACTATTTGAAACTGATTTTAGGATCATTCATAAACTCTAACTTCCACAAGGAATATGTAAGAAAGCATAATGAACCAAATTATGAAAATTTTAATTGAGGTATTTCTATATGTCTCCATAGGTATTTGAAATTTTTACAGTTGAAAAATCCTAGAAAACACGGTATAGGGAAAATACCAAACTAACCTATTTGAAATTGATTTTTGGAATATTCAAAAACCCTAAATTCCTTAGGGAATATCTTTCGAATTATAATGAACCAAATTTTGAAATTATTACAACATGTACCCATATATATTACCTCTATTGCCTTAAGATTTCATGGTTTGAAACATCATTGAACCTATATTATAGTGAAAATACCAAGATGGATAATTTAAAGCAGATTTCAGGATTAATCATAAACCCTAACATCCATAAGGAATATCTCAAAAATTGTAGTGAACTAGTTCCTAAACTTTCTTCCACATTTACACGAATATATCGCATATATCTCCTCATTTTTTCATGATTTTGATTCATCCCATAAGACAATATATAACAAAAATTCCAATATGACTCATTTGAAGTAGATTTTAGGCACGAGGGCTTCACTGGGTGAGCAATACCATACCATGTGGGTTCATATTGGGGGATATGTATTGAGGAAAAAATGACATAATATATTGGGGGATATATAGGGGGTAGAGGGTTTTTATATTGGAAATTATAAAAATGGAGCTCAAAGTTAATGAGAAAATATAAATAGGTATAAAAAATGTTAATGAAAAAATGGATACCTACAATATCTAGTGAATGTAGGGGTTTTTTAAATTGGGAAGGTCTATTGGGTTTGTATTTGTAGGGGATTAAATAATGTGACTTTTAGAGGTATTTTTCAATATGTAGTCAAATTAGGGGTATTGTTTAGTATACCATGAACACACTTGATATGCCATAGGTTCATTGAGTGAGGCCACTATGATTTCATGGAAATTACAAACCTAACTTCCATAATTAATATATTAGAAATTATAGCATACCAATTCCTAAAATTATTACCACATGTACATGAAGGTCTTGTATCTATATCCTCAAAATTTCATTTTATGATACATCCTAGAAGAAAAATTATAATGAAAATTCCAAGATGACTCATTCACTCCACAAACCACATTTTTTTCTCCACCTTTAAACCCAAAGAGTATTCCCCATCTTATATTGTGCACCTAAAATCTCTTCTACTTAGTCTTAAAATGAAATCATCTACCCTTTATTTATAATGTTTCTTCATTCACCTATGGGGCCTACTTGTAAAATTGACTTTGCAAACTAGTACTTTCTAGATGGCCTAACCTGAAAGAATATTTCATACATCATCATTCCTATGGATTTAGAGGGAGTGATATACCATTCGAAAGGTGTCAAAATAATATTTTAAATCATATATTCTATGCTCTCATTTGAGCTAGTGATTTAGAGTAAAAATACTTTCAAATATAAGGTATCCAAACTGCAAAAAACAAAATGGGCATACAAACAATATTTTGAACAATATTCATCTTGATATATTTATCTCAAACATCTCTAGTCACCCCTTATCTTTGACATCATTGGAAAAATTTGTTCCAATCTCCCCTTTTCTCATTGATGGCAACCTTTAATCAATTTTTTCAAAAATATTGTAGTACTCCATATGTCTACAACTCTCTTTATGTTTATAATTCTTCTTCTATCTTCAAATCATCCCCCCTTGACATAAATGGTGAGGGGTTACTCCCCCTAAGCTTGTGATTCCATTTATTGACAGGATGAGAGGGATATCACTCCTAGATTATGTAAGAGATATTTAATTGTTTCTATGGATAGGAGTTGTAAAAGTATATGTAACCAATTTCTTTGTGGAAATGTATTCCAACATGACACTTTGTTCAACTACTTGTTCTATTAAGAAGTGGTACCTGGTGGGAATATGATTTTTCCTTGAGTGAATAACAAAATTCATTGAAATTTATATTGCACTTGTGTTGTTGCTGATGATTGAGATTAGATGATCAAATTCTACCTTGATATCCTTAGTGTCAACTTCATCAAGAGAAATTGTGTACAACATGTTTCCACTGCAATTTATTCAACTTCTACTATGGATACAAGGATTGAATTTTTCTTCTTTCTCAACCATAATACTAGATAATTTCCTAGAAATAATACTTCTCCACTTGTACTTTTCTTGTGATCACACTTCTTTCCCAATCTACATTTTTATATGTTGTTAGAGTGAAGTCCTTCTTGAATACCAAAAAAAAAGTTCAATGTGCCCTTCAGATATTTGAATATTCTTTTTGCTACTTGCACATATCTCTCCTTTAGTGTAGATTAAAATATAACAACCATTTCTACTGCTTGCATGATGTATAACCTTTATGATATCACACATAGCCTAGCTACCAATCATTGACATGTATAGTGTTCGATTTTACCATGGAGATTCATCATCCTTCTTCAATTTATATCTCCTGATCATGGGGTGTAATGATAGGTTCATAGTTTCAAAATATCCTTGATGAATTTGGTTTGAGAAATGAATATGCCTTTAATGTATTGAGAAATTTGAAAACCTAGAAAGAATGAGAATTCTCCAAGCATGGACATCTTAAATTATTTTTGCATTTTCTCTACACAATTTTGACTCATTGTTTCACTAGGCACTTCAAAAAATGATATTGTCCACATAAGCTAGAATTGATTAAAATATGCTCATTCTCTATTTTGACATAGAGATCATTGTCTAAAAATCCTATTTTGACACATCATTGTTTTAAGTATTTTTCAAGTCTTGAATACCAATATCCATGAAATTTCTTTAATCCATATAGTAATTTATTTAGTTTGCATACATTATCTTAATTTTCTATCATTTGAAATCATTTTTGTTGTTCAACATATAATTCTTCTTCTAGATTCCATTTATAATGGTTGAATTGACATCCATTGGATAGAATTTGAAGTCCTTGAAACACATAAATGAAAAAAAAAACATTATGATTGCTTCCGATCTTGCAACTGGAGCATAGGTTTCTTCAAATACAATACCCTCAACTTGACTATACCCATAATAGAAGAATATTGATTTATTTCTTCCTACTTGTCCACATTTATTCAACTTGTTTCTAAAGACCCATTTGGTGCCAACCGTCATACTGTATTTTTGTTTCGAAACAAGTTTCCATATCTCATTCTTTTCAATTTGATTCAATTATTCTTCCATAGCATTAACCCAATACATATCTTCACTAGCTTAAGAATATTTTTGGGATCTATTTTGGATAAGAAAGAGAATGTTACTTGTTTTGGTGTACTTACCAATCCCTTCTACTCTAAACTCCTATATCTATATCACCAAAAATTTGATTTTATGGATGACACTTTTGGACAATTATGAATGGTGTCTTTCGATGGTGATATTATATTTCTTCTTGTTTTTTATTTTTTTCTTCCTCTTCTTCTTTCTTTATTTCTTCATCTTCTTCTTCATTTTATCATTGTCTAATTATTGTCTTCTATGAATTTTCATTTTTTTATGACTTTTATTTTTTAGGTATTGCTTCATCCTCTCTTACATCAATACTTTCTACCACCTTGCACAATCATTTTCTGCAACATTTTTAGGCCTTACTTCTTGATTCATAGCCAAGAAAGATATGTCCATCTATTCTGGAATCAAACTTGTCTAAATTATCTTTGGTTTTCTTTATACAACACTTATTCCCAAATATCTTTAAGTATTTTATGATGGCTCATCTACTTTCACTCTAATTTGTGCTCTATTCAAAATGTAGATTGTTGTTCTTACTACTTCTCCCCAAAAGGACTCTAGTAGTTTGGATTCATTTTACATTATTCTAGCCACACACACACACACACACACACACACACACAGATATATATATATATATATATATATATATATATATATATATATATATATATATATATATATATATATATATATATATATATATATATATATATATATATATATATATATATTTACGAATTTATTTTTCTATGGAGTCCTTGCTACTAAAAAATGTCTCTTGATTCCATGATTCTCATAGAATTCATCAAATTCATTAGAGGTAAACTCACATCCTCTATCTAATCTTAAGCACTTGATTTTTAAATTAGTCTCATTTCAACTAGGGCTTTGCAATATTTAAACTTTTCAAATTATTTTTTATATAAGAAATGTAATCCATGTCATTCTTGTGTAATCAATAAAATAAAATAACTCTCACCTTTTAATGTTTTTGTTCGTGTTGGCTTGCATAGGTTTATGTGTACAAGTTCCATTGGATTTGATGTTTAGTACTCATTTATTTTTAATCTAACTTTTATCTGCTTCTCGCACTGTCATGGATTGAAAATAGTTTCTATAGGTCTTGAGTTCCTTGGCATATCTCTTACTACTTATGTCTTTTTGATTTTTACCAGATTATCAAATATTATACAACCCATCCTACTATGTCATAACAAGCTTTTGTCTACATGTCCCACACAATATTTTTCTCCTTTCACTTCATCGAGGATGTACACATTAATTGAGGTTGTATTTTAATTTGATATATTATACTTTTTAAACTTGAAAGATAAATTTGATAATTGTGGAATGCATATTATTCATAAAATATACATATAAACACGTTTTGTGTGACCCTTGGTTTTCATTTTCCAAGAGCTCTCTTGGACTTATCATTCTTGTTGGAATTCACTTGAAGCTATTCAGCTTCCTCTCAGGTCATGAAGCCAAGTTTGCATGAGCCAAGAGGGTTATGATTCAAACATTCCCCCACTTGATCTGAAGGGGTGGATATGATTCCAAGAATAAAGCCAAAATAAAAAGGTGGATAATAACCAATGGCTGGATTTTCTCTCTAAAATGGTGGTTTAAGCAAGACCACAAATAAAATTAGGTAGCATAAGTAGAAGTATTCTAGTGATAGTGGTTTATGGTTGTCCACCAACTCTAGAACTTGCTCGAAGCAGTTCCTAAGACAATTTTGAATATAACTAGAAGCTAAAATATTCTATAAAGTGGAAGTTCTCCTTGATAAAGGTTTAGATATAACCATAATCGGATGAGACAGGTAGAAAAAACCAAATTATTCTACCAATTTTGGTTTTAGGTTGGTCACCAACCAAATCATGATGATGGAACGAGTTTGTCTCTAGCTACAACTATGACTTTGAAAGTAGTTGAATCTAGCTCTAGGCTCTGGCTATATGCTATAGTTCAAGTTGTGGCTAAGGATTATCTAATATCACTTCGAATCTAGTGGTTGACCATCAATTCCCCTTTATCAGATATAAGGTGAGAATATGAAAATATTTCCGTAGAAAGATGTGTCAATACTCAAGAGAGAACTATACAATATAACTAATATATCTTCTTGGCTATTGAAGTCCACTAAGAAGCGATCCATCCAAGGTGAATCTGTGCTCTTTATGATTCTTGTATCCAAAACATTTTCCTAAATGATGAGCTTTTTTCAACAATTTTCATAGGTTCGAAGATCAAATTTTAACCTTTCATGTGGCCAACTCAATCACAATGTTGAAATTTGAGAATCTATAGTAGTTGTGGAAGAGTAGTAGGTGAAGATGAACTTTCCTAAAGAAACCAACACTCTAAAATTGTATTTGTTGGAAACAACATTAATACTAAGAGGGGGGGGAGGGGGGGTAGATGGGGTGAATCAGTATTAAGGCTAATTTTACTTTTAATTCAAATTTATATTTTCTTTTAATCTTGGTAATAAATAATGTGAGAAACCACCACCATCTTATGCAAAAAACAAATTAACTCAACACATTAACATACTCAACAGCACCATGAGAAACATACACAAATGAACACAAATATTTAACATGGAAACCTAAAAGGGAAAAATCACCAATCTTATTTGTTATGATGTAAAATATAAGATCCTACTCTATTTACACATATATTTTTGAGTCACCACTCATAAGAAGCACCGAATCCCTTTAGAAATTTTCCCTAGAAACCATTAGAAAGAAGCCCCAACTCCCTTTTTTACAAACACCAAATCAGTTTAAAAGAAGCACCAAATTATTAGATTTATTGGAACATCAACTTGCATGAGGAACCAACCTCCAAGCTATATTCAGACACCCACTCATATGTAATACCCAATTTCTTGTATTGTAGGAAGCAACCTACAATCCATAAGGAAATCACTACTCTATATTTTGCCTCTCACTTAGGCTAGTTTATGCTCTCTTTATTAGCTAAATATTGGCCTTTTGTTCTCCTTAGCAACATCCTCAACAACTCTCTGGTATTCTCATTTAATTCTTTAATATGCCTATACCAACTCATTATCATTTGCTTATTCTACCCACTCTTCAGTAATGCATGTATCAACATTACTTGCATGCAGTCAACCATCATACATTCTACATGCTAGCTTTAGGCCTTAGGTTTTCCATAGGCTCTTTTTACCCCTATCAGCTGCTCACATGCACATACAACTCTCCTCTCACTCTGTTGCCTTCACCCAACACACAACAATGTTGCATACACCCTCAATTACACACATGCAATTATGTGTTTTATTCTTCTAATACACATGGATTGATGCGGAAACTTCTCCCAATCAGTCTACCCAGGTGTACTTTAGTATGGATCACAATTCTTTTATTCTGTCTTGTTTCTTAGTAACTACATGTGAATTAATTCAGAGAATGGGATTTGGTGTGATTTTTCATATTAAGAACTAAATCTCATTCCACTTACACACTCAAGGAGTAATTCCACTAAACTCTTCTTATTCAATCACCATGTATCTGTTGGCATTATGACATAGATTTGGCACTATGACACAGGTGTTGTCCTTTATGGCAACTCACTCTGATGACAGATCACAGTTCAGACTCACAGAATGGAGAAAGAAAGGTATACGCAGGTTCCCCATTGACCAAGCCACGTGTACACGTGGTTTAGCAGACCAAAAGGAGTGTATAATGTACACACGCACTTTCACAAAAGGAAAGGCACATACATGATGGAAAACTAAGTTTTAGTCTGTGGTATTTGGTCCATGGTATTTTGATACATGGTATTGGTCCAAGGTATCTGGTCCGGAGTGTTAACCCCAGGTATTTGGTCCAAGGTATTGATCCTAAGTGGTTTTGGTCCATGGTATTGAGTAAGGCCTAAGACTATAAAAGGAGGAGAAGTTTATTAGGCAAAGGCACTCAAGTATTGAATATCTGATGAAGAGAAAGATCTAGTATATAGGTTATTGGGTTATGATGCATAGCTGGATCTCGACCAAGGATGAACCTTAGCGCTTCATGAAGGATAAGATCTAATGATGGGTCATGATCTTAAGGCTTGAAGTGAAGTATCTTTATGTGGTTTTTCATTATTTATCTGAATATCTGGTGCATGTTGTAGTCTGTAAATATGATGATCTAGGTATAAATGAAGTTTCAAATTGTTATAAAGTTTAAATCATCATTTACATATCTGTACGTATGTTCCCTTTATAAAAGGCACATATACATGCCGGTTCTACATATCAAAATAGCGTATACATCTTAAAATTTATTTGTAGATCTGTACACAGGTTTGCCTTGAGAAAAGAGTGTATGCACGCAGGTTTGATACATTGAAGTAGCGTATACCTCATAAAATATGTTTTAGCTACTTTTGTTTGTTGTTGCAGTGTTCTAAGCTCTGGTTACTATGCTCTGGTTTTTGTATTCTAGTTACTGTATTCTGGTTACAGCATTCTGAAAAAGTTATTGATTGATTCAGTTGTGATTAGTACAAAGGAGATTGGTTGATGCAGATATATTTGATGTTTTTGATGGATCCATTTTGAAAATTTATGGAATGTGGTCCCTGGAGGAAAAGAAAAGGTTGTAGCCTTATGTAGGCTAGCACCTACGTACTAGTACATAGATCAGCTAGTACAAGAGCTAGGGGGTTGTATCTCCCTTCCAGGGAAAGCTAGAGAATGAGAGAAGGTTGTAGCCTTCTGTAGGTAGAAGCCTGCGTACTGGTATAAGACTGCACTAGTACAAAAATTGTAAAATGAAGTTTCTAATATAAAAAGAAGATAGAGACAATTGCAGCAAGTGGTTTTCACCCACATTGGGTTTCCACCTTATATCTTGTGTTCTTGTGTGTGATTGTCTATTATGTTTTTACTGCACCTAGTTACTGTCTATATGGTTCTGATGCACTATTTAAAGATCAACATATGATGAATTAACTGAATCATAAGTCTGCAGGATATACGCTAGTTTCCTTAAACATAGTTGCGTATACATGCGAGTTCCATTAACTGAAGTAGCATATATGAATCTGATTATGGAAATGAAAAATTATTGACTTGCTAATACTGATTCACCCCCCCCTCTCATTCTTATTTCCAACAATTGGTATCAGAGCAAGTCCTTCAGAAGAAGCTTGATCACTTGAAGGAAGATCTATCGTCATGAGTAACTACGAAGGAGAGGGATCCATTAGACCACCAATCTTTGATGGGAGCAACTTTGTTTATTGGAAGGTAAGAACCACAGCCTATCTTCAATCTCTTGGAATAGATGTCTGGGAAATCGTGGAAGGAGGATATACATTTCCATCAACAATTCCTACAGATAAAGCATATAAAAAGCAATATGAAACCAATGCGAAGGTTGTAAATACAATATTGGGGAGTCTATCACAATCAGAATTTGTCAAAGTTATGCAGCTCAAAACCGCCAAAGAAATATGGGACAAGATCATTCTAAGCTATGAAGGAGACAATTAGGTAAAACGTGCAAAACTGCAAACTCTCAGAATTCAATATGAAACTCTTAAAATGCACAATGATTAAATTATAGCTAGTTACTTCTTACGTATAGATGAGATTGTTAATTGCATGAAGAACTTGTGTGAAGAGATAAAAGAAGTTACTTTAGTTGAAAAGGTTTTAAGATCCTTGTCTACTAAGTTTGAATCAAAAGTATCCGCCATAGAAGAAAAGAAGGATCTTCAGACTATTACCATGACACAACTGCATGGAATCTTAAATGCTTTCGAAATGAGAAAAGGAGGTCCATCAGATAAGAGAGAAGTCGCATTCAAAGCTTCAGGAAGAGAATAACTCAATGAATCAGGACATATTTCAGAAGGAGAGGAAGAAGCAAACTTTGTCAAGAACCTTCAACGGGGTTCTAGAAGATTCAGAGGTAAACTACCCTTCAAATGTTTTTCTTGTGGAAGAGTTGGTCATTACGCTGCCAAATGTCCTCATAAAGATAAGATTGATAAAGGTAAGGAATCAACAAAATGGAATAGAAAACAAAGTGTAAGTAAGAAGAGCTACTATACGCATGAAGATAGCGATGGTTTATCAAATAGTGATGAAGATGAAAATAGTAATGACTATAGACTTCTGATGGCTTTTGAAGATGATGATTTCCTGGATGCTTTAGATGAATATGACCTTTATGAAGAAATCTCTACACTCAAAATCTGTTTAGAAGAAAAGGATATGATTATATATACTCGAACATTCCAACTTGATGAAAGAGAAAAACACAATGAAAAACTAGAATGTGAAATTGTGGGTTTAAGAAAGGATATTGAGAAAACAAAATCTCTCAATCTTATATTTTCTAAAGGATCAGAAACCTTAAATGAAATTATCAAAGTGCAGCATTCTCCTTTGATAAAGATAGGTCTTGGATATAGTGAAGAAGCATCTCAAGCACAGAAGCAATCAACCTCCACTAAAAGCTATCTTGATGCAGCAAAGTGCAGTGAACAGTTTGACAATCGACAGCAAAGGCATAAAGCAGATCACCAAGCAAATCAGGCTCAATTTACTTCAAGGATGAATAGAAGCTACAACCAACCTCAGGTAAATCATACTCAATCTGTTTCAAGAATGAATATCAATAGCATCTACAAACACCAAGTCAGTACATTCAATAATTGTAGGAACTTCTTTAATGGCCAATGTTTTTCATGTCATACATTTGGACACAAAGTTGCACAATGTGTTTCTTACAAGACCATCATGACTAGAGAAGCACGAAATCAAAGGAATGTGATGGGGGTCATGAAACAAACCTACAATAACTTTTCTTGAAAATGAAATAGAATGCGCTAACTACAACAACTTCAGTCATGAAGAATATAAATGCAGTAGTAAATTTTAGAAAACATATCAGAAGGAGAAAACTTCATTAAATCCCAAAATATGGAGAAAGAAAGAACCGCAAATAGAAAGATGTGGTATAGCCTTGTATGCAAAAGGACAAGAAAATCAGTGGTACATTGACAGTGGATGCTCGAAACACATGACAGGTGATAAAGAAAAACTTCATTCATATAATGCCTTAGAAAAGGAAAAGAAGGCCTCTTTTGGAAATGGCACTCCTACTATCATAAAAGGTAAATGTTTTGTTCTCTTAAAAGAAAAAGTTGAAGCTGGGAATTTTATGTATGTTGATGGTTTAAAGCATAACATGTTGAGTGTCAGTCAAATGTGTGATCAAGAAAATGAAGTAGTATTTCGATGAAATGGATGTGTTGTTTGTGGGCTTGATACAGGAGAAATAGTGATCAAAGGTATAAGAACTCCAAAAAAACTATACATACTCAAGGGAGGACAACAACAATGCTATCTAGGCAAAAATCATGAACACTAGCTATGGCACAGAAGATTGGGGCTTCTAGGCTTCTCTCAAATAGGAAAAGCACGCAGATTCAAGGTTGTTTGTGATCTTCCTGATCAGCATCCCAGTAAATACAATATGTAAATCATGTCAATTTGGTAAGCAAACCAGAGCGCACTTCCCTGAAAAGGAAGGATCAGCTAGTAAGCCTCTTGAACTTGTTCATACTGATTTATGTGGACCATCAAGGAAAAAGTCACCTTGTGGAGAGGAATACTTTATATTGTTCATTGATGATTTTTCCAGAATGTGTTGGATAGGGCTTCTAAAGCATAAAGATGAAGCATTTGAAAAATTCAAAGCCTTCAAAGCCTTGGTTGAAAATGAATCAGATTGCAAAATCAAATGCCTTAGATCTAATCGAGGAGGGGAATTTACCTCAGATGAATTCTTTGATTTTTGTGAAGAACATGGAATAAAAATGAAATTCTCCACTGCAAGGACTCCTCAGCAAAATGGAGTGGTAGAAAGGATGAATAGAAATATTCAACAAATGGCTTGTGCTATGTTAGATGAGTCCAGAACTCCTGCAACCTTCTGGGGTGAAGCTGCATTCGCTGCCATCACCATTCTCAACCAAGCAAATGTTTGGGTAAAAAACACTCAAACTCCACATGAACTTTGGTATGGTAAGAATCCTACTGTTAAATACTTCAAAGTTTTTGGAAGAAAATGTTACATTAAAAGGATTGATGAAAAACATGGCAAGTTTGAACCTAGAGTAGATGAACGCATTCTCCTTGGTTACTCTTCCCGAATTAAAGGATATAAGTGTTATAACAAAAGACTTGGGAAAATTATTGAAAGTATTGATGTTGTGGTTGATGAAGCATACAAAAATCCAAAGCAGGTAAAAACTGAAGATTGTGGAGAAAATTAGGATTATCCTCCCACATCAAATCAGACTAATTCTGAAGACGAAACCAATGAAGCACTAGAAGAACAAATAACAGCAAAAGAAAAGACTTCATCCAGGTATGTTCAGAAAAATCATCCAGAGACTCAAATTTTGGGACAGAAAGAGGCAGGTGTGCAGACAAGAAGAACTATTATAGAAGCTTCAAGCTATCTAGCATTGCTTTCCTCCATCGAGCCTCAAAATATAAATGAAGCATGCAAAGATGAATGTTCGTTCAAGGCCATGAATGAAGAAATTGAGCAAATTGAAAATAATAATACTTGGGAATTAGTTCCTACACTCATGATAAGAATATCATAGGAACCAATTGGATATTCAAAAACAAGCTGAATGAAAATGGAGAAGTTATTAGAAACAAGACCAGACTTGTTTGTAAAGGATATGCTCAACAAGAAGGTATAGATTTTGAAGAAACTTTTTCACCTGTTGCTAGACTTGAAGCCATAAGAATGTTCCTTGCTCTTTCTAGTTTTCAGAAATTCAAAGTATACCAAATGGATATAAAATATGCCTTTCTTAATGGAGACTTAGAAGAAGAAGTATATATTGAGCAGCCAGACGGATTCATTCTTGGAAATAATGTAAAACTTGTATGCAGACTCAGAAAGGCTCTGTATGGTCTAAAACAAGCTCCAAGCGCTTGGTATTACCGTCTTGACAAATACCTCCATCAACAAGGTTTTTCAAAAGGATTAGCTGATAGAAATCTATATACAGAGATTGACAATAATAAATTTCTAATACTTGTTGTGTATGTTGATGATATCATTTTTGGTAGCAATGAAGAAGCCATGAGTCAGAATTTTGCTTCGGTAATGCAACAAGAATTCGAAATGTCCCTTCTTGGTGACCTTACATATTTTCTTGGTCTACAAGTTCAACAAAATAAAGATGATATTTTTCTGTCACAAACCAAATATCTCAAGTAGATCTTGAGAAAATACGGCATGGAAGATTCGAAACTAGTATGTACCCCAATGATAACAAGATGCAGTCTCAGCTCAAATGATGAATTAGCAGTAGTACATCAAGCAACCTACAAATCCATGATTGGCAGTCTACTTTATCTAACAGGTACCTAACTAGACATCATGCATGCAGTGGGAATAGTTGGAAGATTCCAAGAAAATCCAAAGGAATCACACCTTCAGGCAGTCAAAAGGATTTTCAAATATCTTCAAGGAACACAGAATTTTGGTTTATGGTATCCTAAAGATACAGATCTTACACTTCATACATATACAGATGTAGATTGGGCAGGAAGCATTAATGAAAGAAAAAGCACTAGTGGTGGTGCATTCTATATGGGTTCCATATTAGTGTCTTGGTTCAGCAAGAAACAAAGTTCAATTGCATTATCTACAGGTGAAGCAAAATATGTGGCTACTGCATCATGCTGCACACAACTCCTTTGGATGATGCAAACATTGCAAGACATTCAGATCACATGTACTCCACCCATCTCCATTCTATGTGATAATACAAGTGCCATTAGTATTTCAAAGAATCCAGTCATGCATTCCAAGACCAAGCACATACCCATCAAATATCATTTTCTACGTGAACAAGTGCTTGAACAAAAGGTCAAATTGGAGTATGTTCCCTCCAAAGAATAGGTTGCTGATATATTCACCAAACCACTGCCCAGAGAGACATTTGAATATCTCAAACAGAAGCTAGGAGTAATTGATGTATCATCCTACTCTTAAAACTTATTTGTTTAAGAGAAAAGTTGTTTTACGCGAGTTTCATGAAGCGTAGCCACATACATACATAGGTTTCTCTAGATATAGTCATGTATATGTTGGTTTGAAGAAAATTAGTGGGCTAGACTCAGGATAAAAGGAGTCTGATATGGGTCTGACAGTGATCATCTGACACAAGTTCAGGGGGAGCATATACTTCTAATAATGCATTGTTGGCATTATCTTAGAAGATCTTAGTACAAATTCATAAGTTGTTTTTTATTCAGGTGGAACAGGTTCAGGGGGAGATCATGGTTGCTGGTCTAGATGCTGATTAACAAATGCCACTAATGATAGTTGTTGATGACTATCATGGTCTTGTTTCAGATATTTGGTCTCTATGTCATGTATATTTTTTTTAAATGTCAAGGTCATGAAATGACCTATTTTTTTACCGCACTTTGTATGGGATGGATGATGTAATGTTCCTTTTTTGACATGTATAAACAATTGGTATATCCCCACTTGGTTGGGTGGATGAGTCAAACTTGGTATATCCCCACTTGGTTGGGAGATGGATGTTTGTATGAGTCATTGGTGATAGGAAGGTCATTTATGATGTATGTATAGAGTCATTTTCATGAGGCACAATACTTGCTAAGGTTTTGCAAATGGGGTAGCAAGCTAAGTGGGCTTGATTGTGGGGAAAAACTCCACAGTTAAGCGCGCTTGAGCCAGAGGAGTTCTGGGATGGGTGACCTCCTGGGAAGTCCTGGTTACCGGGTGCAAGCCCCGGAAGTGATGATTGATGCTATGTGATTCGTTCTCCACATTTCACTAGTTTCAATCCCACTTCTTCACCCCTGTGAGCATCACCCGATGCAATGAGTGCTAAGTGAACTATTCAAAAATCATGAGAAATTAGTCAGTTACGACTACCTCTCATGGAAATGGTCATACGTTTGAATGACTTACTTAACGCAGTTGAATCCCAAAAATGATATCTAATATAATGCACTGCGTAAATCCCCCATACTCATTTTCTTCTTTTAGAACATCTTTTTGCAGATATTCAGGTGGAGCCTGGAGCTCAATTAGCACACTTCAACATATCAGAGAAATCTGCATGAACTCAGGGGGAGCATAACCCTTTTCCCTTGATGACAAAGGGGGAGAGTGAATTGGGGTTGCCATCAAGTCCAAAGGGGGGGATTTTTTGCATTATGACATGGATTTAGCACTATGACATAGGTGTTGTCCTTGATGGCAACTCACTCTAATGACAGATCACAGTTCATACTCACAGAATGGAGAAAGAAAGGTATACATAGGTTCCCCATTGACCAAGCTGTGTGTACATGCGGGTTAGCAGACCAATAGGAGTGTATAATGTACACAAGCACTTTCGCAGAAGGAAAGCCACGTACATGATGGAAAACTAAGTTTTTCTCTCTGGTATTTGGTCCATGGTATTTTGATCCATGGTATTGGTCCAAGGTATCTAGTCCGGAGTGTTGACCCCAGGTATTTGGTCCAAGCTATTGATCCTAAGTGGTTTTGGTCCGTGGTATTGAGTAAGGCCTAAGACTATAAAAGGAGGAGAAGTTCATTAGGCAAAGGCACTCAAGTATTCAATATCTGATGAAGAGAAAGATCTAGCATATAGGTTATTGGGTTATGATGCATAGCTAGATCTGAACCAGGGATGAGCCTTAGTGCTCGATGAAGGATAAGATCTAATGATGGGTCATGATCTTAACGCTTGAAGTGAAGTATCTTTATGTGGTTTTTCATTATTTATCCGAATATCTGGCGCATGTTGTAGTCTGTAAATATGATGATCTAGGTATAAATGAAGTCTAAAATTGTTGTAAAGTTTAAATCATCATTTACAAACGCAGGTTCAGTTTAGAAAAGGCACGTATACACATTGGTTCTGCATATCAAAACAACATATACATCTTAAAATTTATTTGCAGATCTGTACATAGGTTCGCCTTTTGAAAAGAGTGTATGCACGTAGGTTCGATACATTGAAGTAGTGTATACCTCATAAAATATGTTTTAGCAGCTTCTGTTTGTTTTTGCAGTGTTCTCAGCTTTGGTTACTGTGCTCTGGTTATTGTATTTTGGTTACTGAATTCTGGTTATAGCATTTTGAAAAGCAGTTGATTGATTCAATTATGATTGATGCAAAGGAGATTGGTTGATGTAGATATATTTGATGTTTTTGATGGATCCAGTCTAAAAATTTATGAAACATGGTCCCTGGAAGAAAAGAAAATGTTGTAGCCTTCTGTAGGCCAGCACCTGCGTACTAGTACACATATCAGCTAGTACAAGAGCTAGGGGGTTGTAGCTCCCTTCCAGGAGAAGCTGGAGAACGAGAGAAGGTTGTAGCCTTCTGCAGGTAGAAGCCTGTGTACTGGTATAAGACTGCACCAGTACAAAAATTGTAAAAAGAAGTTTCTAATTTAAAAAGAAGATAGAGACGATTGCAGCAGGTGGTTTTCACCCACATTGGGTTTCCACCTTATATCTTGTGTTCTTGTGTGTGATTGTCTGTTCTATTTTTACTGCAACTAGTTACTGTCTATATGGTTATGATCCACTGTTTAAAGATCAACATATGAATAATTAACTGAATCATAAGTATGCAGGATATACTCTAGTTTCCTTAAACATAGTTGTGTATACACGCGAGTTCCATTAACTGAAGTAGCGTATATGAATCTTATTATGGAAATGAAAAATTATTGACTTGCTAATACTGATTCACCCCCCCCCCCCCATCTCAGTATTATGTCTAGCAGGATCTCCATTGTGACTCTTTAAGACTAATAGAGCTCAATATCTACTTCCGTATGGGTCACTGAGCTATGGTCTAATATCCATTAATGCCAGGGTTATTTTCACATTTAACTCCTTATGGCATGTGGGACACTCAGGTGTGGATTGATTTGTTTGTTCCAAGAAATCCATTAAGTCACTCTACAAATTGTGTTCATCACTATCTCAATTCTATGTTATGGATTCAATTTCCATCTTTACAACTCAATATTTAGTGGACTATAAAAATGTTTCTGACCCATTCAAGCTCCTTTTAACTCTAAAGGCGGTGAACTCCCATATATGGTGTATTCAACCAAATATAACACACAGTGCCAAATCAACTATCAACCCATTCATGTCTTTTCAACTGTAGCTATAGTGAACTCCATATATGGCATAACTACCAAATATGCCACATGCCAAGCTACCAACATGTTCATGTTATTAAACATATGCCAAAAGAGCTTAAGCCTATTTTTAATAGTTCCCATACTGATTTTAATTATATATCCTCAATTCCTTTTAAACTCCCACAACACCTTTGTAAATGTCCATAGGAATAAGTCGTTTACATTCATATATGCATATGCATGATCACCGTGCTTTTCTTATAATATTCCTAAAAGGGTCGAGTGTTAACACATGACCTAAAGGCCCGAACATAAGCGCAAAGGGCTAGAATAGTTTATGCATGGGTTGAAGGCTTGACTACCAGTGGTCCTGACTAATAAGTATGAGAGATAGAGGGTTAGTATGCTCTCTTGATATGCGATTTCACTTTCCCCTAACTATCCTAAAGCCCTGAGTAGCCCTAGACACCTGAATTTCGGCCATTTTCTCTATTTTTGGCCCAAAACATTAACACAAGATAACCTCACCAAACTGGCCTCTAGGCACAAACCTCAAAGAGTTTGACACATACTCATGCTTACATCATCCTTGTGTCACCCTGTTGACTAAGCACACCAACTCTCTGACACATATAACAACTACCATGTGTCCATCTCTAAGTGGTTCGATGTGATGGGCCTTTAAATTAGACATAGATTAAGGCCCATGCCTCTAAATTAAACATAAATTAAGGCCCATATAACCATCCTTCAACACACTAAAACTCTCTTTCTGCATTAGATAATGTATTTTTAACTTTAATATATTCATGAGGAACGTTTATGAATAATTTTGTATTTGTGCCTAATATTATCTCTTTTTGTGGAATATTATGAGAATATTAGGCAGATTATGAAGATTTGAAGGAGGAGATAATTTAGGGACATGCTCCCTACTATAGGAGAATCAATATTAAATAATAAATCAACAAGATATTATGGAATTATGGCACAGATTGTCGGACTCCAATGATTGAGAAAATCTTGGAATGTGTTCCTTGCCATTTAATGCAGATTCTTAGTATTGGGAACCAAATCCACTAATCAAGGGATTTTGGTGGGGAAAGCTTCATCCTTTCATGGGGAATGATTAATAATCATTTTTTATAACTACCAAATCGAATTTTCCTCTATGGGGAGATTTTTATTAGTCTTATTGTGGAGAGAACTCTATTTTAACAGTGCCATTGTATTTTCTTGTAGGGATGTAATTGTATTGATGAAAATAATGAAGATTGGTGTTATGTTCAGCTTCCAAATCTTGTTCTCCTCCATAGATATCTGATTTTCCTTGGGCTTGGCCATCCCAGGAGCCTTAGAGCCCTTTTGTACCATTTTATTTCCTTCTGTTCACTTCTTATTCACGTGCATCTCTTGTTCTTGTTTCTTTCTATTTTTGCATTTAGTATTAATGATTTTTTGTTGTATAATTGGGTTAAATGGTTGATGTAAGTTATTTTGTAGGATAAAAAGCATAATTTCATCCTTGGAAAATATTTGGAAGGTCATAGTAATCATTGAGCTACTTGGATTAGCTTGCTTATTCCCAAATCTAGATTCCTAGAACTCTTTTGTGGAAAAGAACAATACATTTCTGCTATTTTTTAGAGCATGTTAACGAGCTTAAATAAATTTGGTTCCACTTGAATTAGATCACAAAAAAATTATATTTAATAATAAAATTTACCCCATTTAATTTTCACTTGATCAGGTTAGGCATTTGATGGATTTACTAGTTCACTAGTTCTCGAATTTCTAGATTTTAGACTAGTAATTTTCTATTATTTTTTAGCATGGGTTAACATAGGTCTTTTTGAGTGATTCTACTTGGAATGGAGACCTAAGACATCCTAGTAAATAAAAAAAAAATTCCCATGAAATTTGGATTTTATTTTCTTGGTCATTCGATGAATTATAATTTCGTATAGTAAATCTGTAACATCCTATAGTCAAACAAGGGATCCTATAGGAGAACTAGTACATCCTGTAGACATCCTATAGGAAATCCTGTAGCGGTCTGTTTTGAGTCCGAATTGAGAAAAAACATCATTGAAGCTGGGATTAGGCCTTTACTTGACCTCCATGCCATCAAGACCATTTTAACCGTCTTCCTCCATACCTGTCTCCGTGCCAAAGAACAAGTGAGGATTAGCATTTGCATTTATAAAACAAAAAGATTAAAAAAGGAGTTCTTTTATATTCACACATGCACATAGTAGTTAATACTCCCTAAATCAGACTCCGTGCTCAGTTAGTTTGAATCATCACATGTGATAATAGGGTTAATTTAAGTTTATTTCACATTTAGTTCATGATCTTTATGCAATTAGAATATGTTTCTTTCCTTTTACTTTATTTCTTGCAACAGGTTAAGGTTTCCATTTTGAGCATTTCATTTTCTGCAATTAGTTTAGGATTTGGTTTCAGTACATGCACTCCATTAGATCATGACAGAAAAGGAAGGACACATTTTATGTTGCACATATAGTGCCAATACCTCTTAAGTTTGTACGAACCCCGAGTTCATAATTAAATTCGGTAGCCTTGGGAGTTGCAGAATTCTTGTTGCAATATCGAGGCTCATCACCATGTTTGATCCATTTTCGTCCCACTTGGCCACTTGTAAATGCCAATTATGCAAGCTGCATGTTGTCATCCTAGACTGCCATGCATCCTAGGGATTTTAGAAGTGCCACCATGGCTTGTACATAGAACCATATAAGCTTGGAACCCTGACTTTTTGGACCGTCAAACTTTAATACTTTGACCAACCATAACTTTTGATTGCTTGGGAGATTTTTAGGCTACCTTATACTGTTGGAAAGGTCTTTCCAAGGACTATCCAAGTAAGAAAAGTTTAAAAGAAAATGAGTATATATATTGAGGAATAAATTACATTGAATCTTGGGCCATCCAACCATCATAATTATAATATTTTCATGTTCATCACTTAACCTGATACCATGATGGTTTACTACTAAATGCCCAAAGAATCCCCCTGATATGTTTGCAATCACTACATTAGATAAAATTCTCAACCAATTCCAACACACCAATGCATCAAGTTGACATAAATTCCAACACACTAATGCCATCTCCCATCCTAAAAATCCAACAATCTCCCCCGTTGGCATTGATGGAAACTCCTCGTTAATTGCCACTCCTAATTCTACATCCAACCATCATAATGACTCATTCTCCCATTATGGCTAATGTCTTTCTCTTTTCTCTCCCCATCAATGGATGATGACCTTTTGTCCCCCTTTGACATCAATGGAAAAGATCTATATTCACCTCTTTCTTTATATTCATTCTTTAAGGGCTGATATCTTTCTAATGCGGTACTTGAAGGATACCACTCAATCTCAAAGATAATTAAGATGATATACAATATAGCCAAATACATAGCATTAGTAAAATATTTCCTTGTGTCTTCTTATAGTTGCTGCTCCACTCTAGAGTGCTAGATATATATGGTATGCTTCCCCTAAACATATACTTCATATTTTAATTATTCATCTAGTTCTAGATACTTCATGGTTGCTAGCACTCTCCTTTGCTAATGGCTGAAATACTCCCATCTATTAATACATCTTTGTATTAATCCATACAGCAAGTGGTATTGTAAATACCAATTGTTAGTGATGCATTTTTGGCTTACTCTTCCACTGTTGTTGATGGTTGAGTGACTATGCTTACTTATCCTAAGCACATGAATCAGAAACTCTTCTCCCCCCCTGATATCATGCTTCAACAACTAGGGACTGTTGTATAAATAACACCAATAGTACCAATGATTTGATACAAATTGGATAGTGCACTAGGAAAAATCCCATGACTTCTCCACAAAATGAGATGTCCATTTATACAAAAGGTTACTCCAAATAAACCAAAGTCTATCGCTTGGCATAGTGATCCCAAATGATAACCAAAAAACATGTAGAGCAAACCACTTGTTTTCATGAAATATGACTGGTAGACATAAACAAATGTACAACATAATGAAATAAGAATACTTCATATAAGAATCCAAATCCACCATTACATGATCAATTAAATATTTTTGAGTTGAATGGATGATGCATGCTTTTGCTATTAGTGCAGATCTCCAAGATCCTATGGTCTCTTTCTTTTCTCTGATCTCTTTGCATCTTCCTTCTTTCTTCTGCTTAGGGGATGATCTTGAGGACCTAATTTAACTTTGGTCCTCTTATCATTCCACACTTATGCTACAACCCATCTTCGTTATGCAATACGAAATGATAATATATCAACTCTCCCTCTCAGATCATGTTGGCTGCTCTTTTTCTTATTCCTAAAATGTTGTTATTTATAAATAAACAATTTTATCTTTAAAACATCAAATATACTCAATCTTACCTCAAACCTTCAGATGCACCAATATGTATATTCCTTCTTCATGTGCACATATGATTTCTTTGGCTTCATTTGAAGCCATTCCTTCCTTTTAATGAGGAGAAATTGTGCATCTACTCCCCTTGAATATATTCTTGTCCTTTTTCTTCGATATCTTGGAAAATTGAGTCTTAACGGGAGGATATCCTATTAGATTTTGACTTACCCTTACTTGGGCTTTATCTTGGGTGTGTAGTGGTAAAAGGAACTCATATTTAATTTATTCTTTATTCACCCAAATATTCTTTCTATATTTTCTCTTTCTTTGCAAGGGGTAACAGGGTTGCTACTCCTTTTTACTTCCATGAAGCTTCCACTTTTTGCAGCTAATATTCTTAGATATGTTTACTATAGAGATAAGAAATTCATACCTTTTAAATATTATTTGATTTTCTTTGAGGTAAGGATTAGATCTCTACTAATTACTTTCACCTCTTTTCACACTTCGTTTACAATGAGCACTAAAAGAAACTTCAATTTCTTGTATGACTTTACTCATATTAAATGGTTAAATTGCTTCTCTTGCCTACATACTCTATGAGGTGGGATTTTCCTTTGCTATATCGACATTCTGATTCCTTATGCTTGTAATATTCACCACGAATTAACAAAGGAGAAAATGAATTGATGTTATTAGCAACATTCTTACCATGTCTGCTCCTTGAGAGATTAGTTCTCTTGTTACTACTACTATACTCTTTTCTGGCCATCCCATAAATTTTTGGATCGCTTCCACCAAATACATTTTGTTTTATTGTATTACATCTACAATTTATGGATTTATGCCCATAATTGTTGAAAGAAAAATAACAATTGTAAAAGGGATTTCACCTCTTCTTTGAGAGCTTTGTCCTTGAGGGGGAAAGGAACTTTGCTAGTTCTTCATGTCCCTTACGTAGCTATTTGAATTAACGCCATAAGAAATTATTTGTTGTTCCTGCATATTTTTGTTATTGTTCTCGTTTTCTATCCTTTTCATATGTTCATTGTTGTGCCATTAATTATTTCTTGGTTGTTGTTGCTCTTTCTTTCCTTGTTGACATCGCTATCAAACAACCTCTTTTCCCTTATTATTATTGTTACACTTATCTACACCAGATTTCCTAGTTGATTCTTTGACCATTGTTTTCTTGGGATTCAATTCTTCTTTAACTCCTAAACCAGTCTTAATGAGAGGGGTTCTCTAGCTTCTTAGAATATGATTCAATATTTTAGAGCCCCCTTTTAGCTTCTGATATTGAGATAATTGATTATTTGAATTTTCTAAATCATGTCTCAATGAAACTAATTCAACTTCTAGTCTCTCATAGTAAGTTTCCTTTTCATTCAATTGATTTTTCAACATTACATTCAATTTGCTGACTTCTCCTTGTTGAGAATTTAGATCAATAGTTGTTTTGATTAACTTATCATTCGCAAGCTCATATTCTTGCAACTATTAATTTTTCTTGATATTTTATTTTGAAATCTTCTTGATCTCTTCAAGAGAAGATATGAGCTTTTTCCTATTATAGATCCTCTCATATATATCATTTTCTTCAATATCAAATGTGCTAACAGGATCATAAGTAAGATCTAGATCCCTCTTGATATCTAGGGAATCTTTGACAGGGCTGAGAAGTATTCCTTCTTCATCACTACCAGGGATGCTCTTATTTTCTTCATGGGATGTAATTTCCTTGTAACAACCCTGTTGCAAATTCCATGTAATAAAAGTAAATAAAGGCAAAATAATAACCATGGATGATGGGACACTTATTCTAAGTTGAATGTTGGGAAAAATCCTAGTGATGGGGATCACTTGTGATTATTTATGGCTAAGGAAATTGGCAAAGGAAATGGCTAAGACTTTGGAAAGGAAAAATGAAATTTTTGGCACATTTATTTATGAAAATAATGGAAATTAGGAGAAAAGGGAGGTGAAAGGTCACAGGTTGCATGTCAAGAGTAAATTGAAGGAAAATAATGCAAAATGAAGAAAATAGAGGACTCATTCATAAAAAGGCTTCAAAGGGTCAGTTGGTAACCTTTTTCCAGTTCAGTTTTAGAGCTCTCTCATTATTCTCTCTCTCTCTCATACGCTTTGAGACTTATATTTTTGTTGGAGCACTCTTGGAGGGTGTGGCATACCTGCATTTTTGGAGCAAGAAGGAAAAGGCAGAGTAGGAAAGCGTAAGTGGGCATCATGATCAACAACTACATCAGATTTTCTTCTAGGTACCAAGTTGAATGTATGTTTCCTTCACTATTTTTCGTATGCATGGCATATGCATGTGGATTTTTGGTTATGATCTGACATTGGCATGGAGGATGGTTGAGATTGACAATGGATTACCTAGCCTTTTCATTTCCTAGATAGCCATGGTGATTGCGGGTTTATTTTCATTGTTTTGTTTTGATTGGTTCTCATGTTTCCTTGGCTTGGGTTGAGTTATTAGTTCCTAGAAGACCTAGTTGGACAAATGCTTTGGAAGCCTTGTAATAGCTTTGGTTGGAAAAATGCTCTGGAAGCCCTTGGTGGGTTGAGTTAATAGTCTTGGAAGCCCTGGTTGGACAAATGCTCTGGAAGCCCTGGTTGGACAAATACTCTAGAAGCCCTATATAAGTTGTGGGTTGAGTTACTAGTCCTCGAAGCCTTGGTTGGAATAAATGCTTTAGAAGCCCTCAAAGGCTTGGATGGAAATAAATCTAATGATGGTTTTCATGATGTCTGACTGGGTGGTGGAATCATTGTTTGATGGATTGATGTGGATGGCCTTTGGAAACCCTATATGTGTTTTGATTGATGTGTTCTATGAGATCCCACATTTATGCTTGGAATATGGCACAGGGGTGAATGGATGAAGAGAGATTTGGCTCAGCCATTCTATGGTTGGATGGATTGTGGAAGTCCCATCCTCGGTTTGGATTTTGAATCATTAATGAAATGTTATTTCTCCTTGTATTTCTATTAGAATTTTGATGGATTGTAGCTGGTCTATATGGTTGTACTTTCATGATTATTTCTTCTACTCTTATGCTTGTTATCTATGTGTTTTATGATAGCATCCATGTATGGCTTTCATCATGATTTTACTTGTAATTGAATTATCAATGTATCCATGACCTAATGGACGGAATGGCAGTTGATGTATTGAGGCATCAAATTTTCTTAGCGATTCTCAGCTAAGTATGAGACCCCTATGCTCCAAAATGTTAATTACACCTGTAGATTACATATTCGTGATATGTTTGACGAAATGACTTTCATGGCTAGTAGGGGTCCAGTCAAGGTATTAAACAACTATTTTCTTTAATAATATCATTTCCATGTTATTTTCCTTATTTGAAGAGATGTTTCAATTCTAGTCAGTGACTTGGGCTCTAGGCCTTAAAAAGTGGCTCAAATCTCGAAGTTGTTGGAATAGTACTAACATTTTTGGTCTCTGGTTATTGGAAGGAAAGCCCATGAGAGTGACGTTGGGTTTCTGGTTGCCCTCATGCCTATAGAATGGGAGTTACTAAGGCTTAAATTGTCTAAGAGATCAATGGGACCCCAAGGCAATTTTTCTAATGTATTGGATTGGTTCTTGAGGGTCATGTGGCTGATGATTAATGTCTGTATGGTGTGTTTCCATCGGTTCCACTTCCTTAATGTGACTTGGGAGGTTGAATCATATCATAGTGGCCTCTCATCGAATTTTTACCTCGGTTGGCCGGTTGCTTGGGTAGATGTGGGAGGAGGGTGTTATAGAGTGGTATCAGAGCATGGTTCACTACTTAGACTAGATGGGCTATGTGTTGGTCATGCATGCATGTTAGTTGCATGTGTGTCTCTCACCCTTGCATTCGATGTGCTTGTTGCATTTACGTGATGCTTTTCATGGCTTTAGTGATGTCATCATGTGAAGTTTGATGTTGTTATTGTGGAATGAATCGATGTGAGTGTATGACTGGTTACATATTGATTTATGTCACTTACATGTATCTTTGTAGTATGATTGGTTACATCCTTGCATGTTTGGTTACATTCTTGTATGCTTGGTTGCATGTATCATTCTTGCGAGTTTGATTTCAAATATTGTTCATTCATGCTTGGTCATATGTGTTTATGCATATGTGTGGATGGTTATGCATCACTTATGCATGTTCATGTTTACAGGTGATCAAGTGTATAGTGACGTAATGATGGTGGTTGTCATGCACGAGGTCATGGTGTGGGTTTTTGTTGAGGTCATGCATTGATGACTGCACCCTATCTAGAATGACAGTTGCATGGTCATATGCTTATGTTTTATGTTTCTATATGTTGTCGTACTTTTGTTATACATGTATCACACTGATTTTTTGATCTTGCAAACAAGGTATCCTCCCCAAGATATACTAGTGTGCATTGGTTTATTTTGATTTGGTTTAGCTGACATGGTATACCTTGCAAGGAGAAATATCAAATGGCTTGCAAGATGGTTGAATACAAAGACTCTCCCTATGAATCAGAAGAGCAGTATGGTGTTTGGAACTCTTCTGACTTGGTAGTGACACTGAGAAGTTTAAAGGAAGAAATAAGGAGTTGTAAGGCAGATAATGATCGAATCATATAGGTACAGGGAAATTTAGTAGAGGTAAATGTAGTCATACTTCAGAGCTTGTCAGATTTGTAGTGACAGGGACTGCTTTAGATCAACCATGAGCAGGAGGATATAACTAATGGGGCATATGGTAGTAGATCACATGGCGGTCACAAATCAGATAGAGATGACACAATCAAAGATGGCAGATTTTTTGACACTCTGGATAGGATAAGCGATAGGCACAAGTATGTCTCTAGTTTTGACTCGGATAAGAACTATGATTGTCATCAGTATCATCCTTATATGAGGAGTGGTAAGGGGTATTTTCCATATGATTTTAAGAAAGAAAAGCCACCTACTTTTGATGGAGAGGTAAATAAATCACAAGATGTAGAGGCATGGTTTCTAGGCATGAAGAAGTTATTCAAATTTCATGACTGTTCAGAGAACATGAAAGCTAGAGTGTCTACATTCAGTCTCAAAGGAAAAGCAGACATTTGGTGGGAAGACGTGAAGAATGTCAGAGGTATAAATGAGGAATATTTGACTTGGAGTGAGTTTCAATGGCTATTAAAGAAGAATTATTTGTCATAAATATACTTTGATGATAGGACGAAAAAATTCTATGAGCTAAATATGGGATCCATGACAAATGATGAATACACTTGCAGATTATTGTAGTTGATGAGGTATAAGCCTTACCTCAAGGAGGAGAAGGCTAAGATTCAAAGATTCGTTAGTGGGTTACCGGTTACATTTAAATATAGGATTGAGTTCAATGAGCCTAGATCATTATAGAAGACCATCCGAAAACTAAAGCATTGCTATCAACAATCAAAGTGCAGAATTGAGACTAAGCCAGAATGGAGAGGTAAGCAAAGAACAAAGGAAAATGGGACAAGAAGCGAGTATGACCACAAGACACAGGTAACAAGGAGAATTTTGCACCACCTAAGAAGTTGATTACATCAGATAGAGGATAGGGATTACAGTCAAGAGAGTAGAACAAGGAGACAGGGTGGAAGCCTATAGAGTGTTGGACTTGTGGCAAAGATAATCATAGGAGCAATTGTCCACAGAATCAGGGTGGTAGACCTCAAATATATAGTGCAAATGAGGCACAGATTGTTGGGGATGTTGGTTATAATATTCCATGTATTTATGCAGAATTAGATAAAAAACAAAAAAATCATAAGGCATCTATCATTTAGATGGAAGGTCAGCTTTGTGATCAAGTTATTTCGATTTTGATTGACCCTGGATCTAATTATATCTATGTTATTCCTGACTTGGTGGATAAGTGTGGTTTGAGTAAGGAATTGCAAGCAAAATCTTGGTTAGTGCAGTTGGCTATAAGTACGAAGAAGTGAGTTCATCATTGGGTAAGAGCTTATGCATTTGATTTGAATGGTTTTCCTACAAAAGCACATTTGATTGTATTACCGTCGGGATCATACAATATGTTGTTGGGCATGGATTGATTGTATCTTCATAGAACCAAGGTAGATTTTTTTGACAAAGCCATTGAGTGTGTTGATGACAATGGAGAGCCAAGTGTCTTACAGGGAAAGAAAAAAGCCACATCAGTTAGGATGGTGACAGTTATGCAAGCAAAGCCTAGTCATAGGAAAAGGTGTAAGTTATTCATAATGCACATTTCTAGTGATAAGGGGAAGGAAATTGAGGATGTAGATGTGTTGACTAGACACAAAGTTTTATAACAATTCAAGGATGTGTTTCCTGAGGAAATTTTAGATTTTCCACCTCACAGGGAGGTAGACTTTTCTATTGAGTTAGTTCAAGGGGCAGCTCCATCATCAATAACACCTTATAGGATGAGCACACATGAGTTCGTTGAGTTAAATTTGTAGGTGAAGGAAATCTTGGACAAGGGGTACATCAGACCGAGTGTATCACCTTGGGGCGCACCAGTATTTTTTGTGAAAAAGAAATATGGTACTCCCATATTATGCATTGACTACAGGCAATTGAATAAAGTGACCATCAAGAACAAGTATCCATTGTTAAGGATTGATGACTTGTTCGATCAAGTGAAGGGAGTAGCATTGTTCTCTATGATCGACTTGAGATCTAGATATCATTAGGTACACATCAAAGAGGAGGACATTTACAAGACCACATTCAGGACCAGGTATGGGCACTATGAGTTTGTTGTAGTTCCATTTCACTAAAATAACGCTCCAACTACATTTATGTGTTTGATTAATAGTGTGTTGCGTCTCTACTAGGATAAGTTTGTTATTTTGTTCATTGATGATACACTCGTGTATTCTAAAAATGAGGAAGAGTATGCCAAACATTTAGCAACAATGTTGAGGTTGTTGAGAGAGCATCAATTGTATACTAAGCTCAGTAAGTGTAGTTTCTTTAGGCTGAGGTACACTACTTGGGGCATGTTGTCTCCAAGGAGGGAATTGCAATAGATCTAGGAAAGATAAGATCCATTGTGCAGTGGGTAGCTTATAAGAGTGTGGATGATGTGAGATATTTCATGGGGTTGGTAAGCTATTATAGGAGTTTCATCAGGAAATTCTCACAAATTTCTTATCCTATCATATCATTGCACAGGAAAGGTAAGAACTTTGAATGGAAAAAGGAGTGTAAGGCTAGTTTTGAGCAGCTTAAGAAGTTGTTGACACATGCACCAGTGCTAAAGATTGCAGATCCAAACAAAGAATTTGTAGTATGCACAGATGCTTGCAAGAAGGGATTTAGTGGTGTCCTTATGCATGATGGATAGGTGGTATGCTATGAGTTATAGAAACTAAATGATAATGATTATAACTAAGCCACACATGATCTTGAGCTAGCAACAATCATACATGCATTGTAGATGTGGAGACACTATCTTTTGGGTAAGAGATTTACATTGTTGAGTGATCACAGTGGTTTGCGATATTTATTTGACCAACCGGATCTGAATGGTAGGTAGGCTTGGTGGTTGGCTATGATCAGTGAGTTTGATTTTAAGACAAAGTATATGAAAAGTAAAAAGAACAAAGTGGCAGATGCTCTTAGCAGACAGATACAAGTAAATAACTTAGTTGCTTTCAACTCCTATGGGACAGATCTACATGATAAGATCTTGCGGGAAGGTCAACAAGATGTTAGATATATGGATATTGTGCACAAGTTGCAGTAGAGAATAGGTACAAGTATAGGTGATAGTACAAGTATAGGTACAATTGATGGTACATATACAAGTATAGGTATAAGTAGTGGTATAGGTGCAGGTGCAAAGGATATGAATTATTATATCACAGTAGATGGATTGGTTAGATTCAGAGACATGAAATATGTACCGAATAACAATGATCTCAAGAAGGCGATATTAAGGGAGTTTCATGTGAAACCCTATTTAGGTCACCCAGATTATAAGAAGAGATTAACTGCAGTGAAGAGATTTGGTTGAATCTAAAGAGAGATGTAGCAGAGTTCATGGCTAGATGTTTTGATTATCAGCGAGTGAAAGAAAAATGCAAACATCCAGCTGGACTGCTACAACCAATCGCGATTCCATAGTGGAAATGGGAGGTCATTTCCATGGAATTCATTATAGGTTTGTCAAAGATGGTGAGACAACATAATTCCATCATGATCATTGGGGACATGTTAACAAAGGTTGCACACTTCATTCTAGTTAAGTCTACATTCTTAGCTAGCGATGTAGCACAGGTATTCATCAAAGATGTGGTCAGATTGCATGGTGTTCCAAATAAGATTGTATTAGATAGGGATGATAAATTCACTTCCAATTTTTGGAAGGAGTTGTTTTCAGGTTTCGGCATAGAGTTGGCCTTCAACAGAACTTATCATTCACAGACCGATGGATAGATAGAGGGGGTCAACAAGATATTGGAGTACATGTTAAGAACATATGTGATTCATCAACAGTGGAAGTGGGAAGAGTACCTACCACTCACTGAGTATGTGTATAAAAAAGGTTATCAAGAGTCATTGAGGATGAGTCCTTTTGAGGCATTGTATGGGCAAAGTTATAACACTCCCATCAGTTAGAGAGATTTGGTTAACAGGGTGTTGATTGGACCAAAAATGTTGGTAGATATGGAACAAGAAATGTAGGACCTATTCAAGAAGAATCTAAAGGTAGCACAGGATAGGGAGAAGATTTATGTAGATAGGAGCAGGTTGTTGAAGGAGTTCTAGGTTGGGGAATATGTGTACTTGTACATCAAATTGAAGAAGAGATCCTTGCATATTGGATCATGTGCCAAGTCGACATCATGATTTTATGGACCCTTCAGTATTATTAAGAGGATTAGGCCAGTTTCCTATCGACTTACACTGCCTCCAACAATGAAAGTCCATGATGTTTTCCATATATCATTTCTTAAGAAGTATGTTAAGGATGTTTATCATGTGATTGACTCGTCTGTATTGCAGGTGGAACCATATGGAGAATTTCAGTCAGAGCCTCAGTATATATTGCAAAAAAATGTCCTCATGCTTCGGAATCGAGTAATTGAGTAAGTTAAGGTGCAATGGAAGCACTTTGGGCCCGATGAAGCCACATGGGAGGTGGAAGATCATATGTGGGCTATGTATGCTTCCTTGTTTGTCGATTGAGGCAAAGAAATTTTGGCTTAGTGTCTTAGCATGATTTTGGTATATGATGTGGTATATGATTTGGTATATGTTTTGATGATGTTGGTTTATGTACATATGTATATGGATGTAAATACCACCATGAGCTATGTTATAAAGCTCCACTATGTAGTATGTTGTTATGATGTCATGTTATTATGTTGTTATGTAGGTTTGTTTTTAGTAGGGTGATCATTGTAAATACTGCATCAAGCTAAGTTATAAAGACCCATCGATAGTATATGTTTTGATTACAACATTTTTTTTCTTATAGCTGTTGTTGAACACCAAGGATGGTATTCCCCCAAGGGGGAGGGTTTTGTAATAGCCCTATTGAAAATTCGATGTAATAAAAGTAAATAAAGCAAAAATAATAACCACAAATGATGGGACACTTATTCCAAGCTAAATCTTGGGCAAAATCCTAGTGATGGGGATCACTTGTGATTGTTTATAGCTAAGGAAATAAGAAAAGGAAATGGATAAGGATTTGGAAAGGAAAAATGGCATTTTTGGCACATTTATTTATGAAAATAATGGAAATTAGGAGAAAAGGGAGGTGAAATGTCACAGGTTTCATGTTAGGAGGAAAATGAATGAAAATAATGCAAAATGAAGAAAATAAAGGCCTCATTCATAGAAAGGCTTATGAGGATCAGTTGGTAACCATTTGTCGGTTCAGATTTAGAGCTCTCTCATTATTCTCTCTCTCTCTCTCACACATACTCTTGGAGATTTAGAGTTTTCTAGGAGCACTATTGGAGGATGTGCCATACATTTTGGAGCAAGACGCCAAAGGAAGAGAAAGAAAGTGCAAGAGGGCATCGGGATCAGCAACTACATCAGATTTTCTTGCAAGTACTGAGTTGCATGTATGTTTCCTTCACTAGTTCTGGCATGCATAACATATGCATGTGGATTTTTGGTTGTGATCTATCATTGGCATGGAGGATGGCCAGGATTGATAGTGGATTTCCTAGCCTTGCCATTTCATGGATATCCATGGTGATTGTGGGTTTATTTTCATTATTTTGTTTTTGTTGGTTCTCATGTTTCCTTAGCTTGGTTTGAGTTATTAGTTCTTGAAAGCCCTGGTTGGACAAACGCTTTGGAAGCCCTATAATAGCCTAGGTTGAGTTACTAGACCTGGAAGCTTGGTTGGACAAATGCTCTAGAAGTATTTGGCGGGTTGAGTTACTAGTCCTGGAAGCTCTGCTTGGACAAACAGTATAAAAGTCCTGTATAAATTGTGGGTTGTGTTACTAGTACTAGAATCCTTGATTGGAATAATTGCTCTGGAAGCCCTAAAAGGCTTGGATGAAGACCAATGTAATGATGGTTTTGGTGATGTCCGACCTACTGGTGGAATCACTGTTTGATGGGTTAAGGTGGATGGCATCTGGAATCCTCTGATGAATTTTGATTGATGTGTTATATGATATCCCACATTCATGCTTGGAATATGGCACGAGGGTGAATGGCTGAAGACAGGTTTGGCTCAAACATTCTATGGTCGGGTGGAACTTGGAAGTCCCATCTCGGGTTTGGATTTTGCATCATTAACGAAAGATTATTTGTCCTTACATTTCTATGAGATTTTTGATGTATTATATGTGGCCTATATGGATATACTTTCATGAGTGTTTTTGCTACTATTATGTTGGTTATGTATGTGTTTTATGATAGCAACCATGTATGTCTTTCATCATGTTTTTACTTGTAATTGAATGATCAATATATCTATAACCTAATGGATGGAATGATAGTTGATGTATTGAGGAATTAATGGTTCTTAGCAATTCTCAGCTAAGTATGAGACCCCTATGCTCAGAACTGTTATTTACACCTGTAGATTACATATTTGTGATATGTTTGACAAAATACCTGCCATGTCTAATAGCAGTCCAATCAAGGTCTTAAACAAGTATTTTCTTTAATACTGCCATTTCCATGTTATTTTAATGATATGAAGAGATGTTTCAATTTTCAGCATTGACCTGGGCTCTGGGCCTAAAAATGTGGCTCAAATCCCAGAGTCATTGGCATAACATTGAAAATTTTGGTCTCTAATCACTGGTAGGCAAGCCTGTGAGAGCAACTTTGGGTTTTTGGTCATCATGATGCCTATAGCATGGGAGAGACTGAGACTTAAGTGGTCCAAAAGATCAATGGGACCCCAAGGCAAGTTGTCTAAAGTATTGGATTGATTATGAGGATCATGTGGCCAATGATTAATGTCTGTATGGTGTGTTTCTATTGGTTCTTGTTATCACTCTAGGAAACTCTCCTAGGTTGTAGATCAGAGATGCCTGGTAACACATAATCTACAATATTGTTCTCTAAACTATTGGAATAAATGATGGTTTGGATCAAGCTAGATAACCATTTCAACTATGTTTTTACTCAAGACATGCATGAACACCCTCAGCTTACAAGGCTTTAGACCACTAATGCTTAATAGTTTGTAGATTCAATGAATGGATGGAGAATAATGACCATACTGGTAGATGCATACATAAACATAAATGAATGGCTAGTTATAGGCAGCAAAAGAGAATACTTACTGTACCGGCAGATGCATATATGACCACATATGAATGGCTAGCTACAGGAAACAAAGAAGCTTGCAAATCTAATTCATCAAGGCGGAGATAAGATGATAGTTATCTGGCATTAGACACAAAAGAAGCATGAACACCCTGTTCAAGTGCAAGCCTAGAGAAGAATATAAAATTGACATTGAACATATAACAACAAAAGAATCTTGTATTACTAATGAATGAAGATGAGAAGCTTGAGTAGCAAAGTCTCATTAGTCTCCAGAAGTTGAACCTGTATGACATCTTACTTCCAAATATTTATAGCTCTTTACAATGCTCTCAAGCCTTTTGATGCTCAAGAGGTCTCAATCTATCCCTCTGTCTCTTCAACAACTTTGTGTTGGCATTATGATTCAGGTGTTGTCCTTGATGGCAAACCCTTTCAGGTGATAAATCAAGAAGGACGCAGGAAATATGTTCAGCAAGTGCGTCCCCGCAGGTATACCATACAGAACCCGCGTCCAGGGACGCCGGCCAGCCGTTCAGGAGGTGCGTCCGCCCAGTGCACACATTTCAAGGCAGAGAAAAGCACGTGGGGGTTTCTTGCGTGGTATCTAGCCGACGTTTTTGTGTTTCTATGGTGTCGGCTCGTGGTATTGTTCCATGTTTTGGGGAGAAGCTTACCTATATAAAGCAAAGGAGTTCATTTGGATTAAGTATCATCTTGGTTGAATATCTTTTGGTGAGATCTAGTCCAGATCTATGAAGGCGAATCTTCTAATGGACTGTGATCTCTATGGCGCATGATCAGATCTGTGGATCTGAGTGTTTGGGTTGGTTCTGAAGTCCTCATATCTTTTATATATGAAGGGACGCAGGTTCAGTGAAGGGAAAGTGCGCCGGGACGCAGTACAGTAAAGGCTCAGGTGCGTCTCGGAGGCAAAGGACGCGGCGTGACTGTGTTATTGGGTGCGTCTCTGAAGCAAAAGACACGGCGCGATAGTGTTTCTGGGTGCGCCGGTCGCAGCAAAGCATAGAGGAACAGTGCGTCGGCACGCAGAACAGTGGAAGGTAGACTGCGTCCAGTCGCAGGTCACAGAAAGAAAATATGCGTCCCTGTCTTAAGATGATCTGTTGACTGTATATTTCTGTTCATAAGGTGTTCTGGGTTATTTCTGTAATTACTGATCTGATATCTGTAGTGGACTGTATCTGTTGTATACTTGTTGATCATTTGATTCTTCATGAAAAGAAGTAGGGGGTTGTAGCTCCCTTCCAGGAGAGACTGGAAAACGAGAGAGAGTTGTAGCTCTCTGCAGGTTGCAGCCTGCGTGCTGGTAAAGGACTGCACCAGTACAAAATCATTGTAAAAAGAATTTCTTGAAAGAAGATAGAGACATATTGCAGCAGGTGGTTTTCTCCGCATTGGGTTTCCACCTTACATCTTGTGTTCTTTAGTGTGACTGTCTATTTTCTTTATTCATGCTCATTATTTTATGGTACTGATATGCAAGAATAATTCAAAAGATCAAATAAGGAAGATTTGGTAAATTGCTTGATAATACTGATTCACCCCCCCTCTCAGTATTATTTCCAACAATTGGTATCAGAGCAGGTCCTTCAGAAAAGCTTGATCGCTTGAAGGTAGATCGTTCATCATGAGCAACTACGAGAGAGAAGCATCAATCAGGCCACCAGTTTTTGATGGGACAAACTTCAATTATTGGAAGGTAAGAGTTACTGCATATCTTCAATCTCTTGGTACTGAAGTTTGGGACATTGTAGAAACAGGCTATGCTTTTCCTTCAGCTACTCCTACAGATCCAGCTGAGAAAAAGAAGTATGAAACAAATGCAAAAGCAGTCAGTACTCTATTAGGAAGTATATCCCAAACAGAATTCATGAAGGTAATGCACTTCAAATCAGCAAAAGAAATATGGGACAAAATGATCACAAGCTATGAAGGAGATGAACAGGTAAAACAAGCCAAACTTCAAACTCTCAGAATTCAATATGAGACTCTCAAGATGTATAATGATGAAAGTGTGGCTAATTATTTTCTTCGGGTAGATGAGATTGTAAATTGTATGAAAAATTTGGGTGAAGAAGTAAAGGAGTCTCTAGTAGTTCAAAAGATTCTAAGATCATTATCCCCCAAGTTTGAATCCAAAGTATCTGCAATAGAAGAAAAAGAAAATCTCCGTGTTCTTACTATGTCTCAGCTACATGGAATTCTAACTGCTTATGAAATGAGAAAGGGAGGACCATCAGACAGAAGGGAGGCTGCTTTTAAAGCATCAGGCAAAGAAGATTACTATGAAGCAAGCCATGATCCAGAAGAAGAGGAAGAAGAATCAAATTTTGTCAGAAATCTTCAAAGAGGTTCTGGAAGGTTCAGAGGTAAGCTACCTTTCAAATGCTTTGCTTGTGGAAGAGTAGGTCATTATGCTGCAAAATGCTCCTATAAGGATAAAGGAAAGGAACCAGTTAGATGGAACAAGAAACAAAGCGCAAATAAGAAAAGCTACTACACCCATGAAGATAGTGATGGCTTATCAAACAGTGATGAAGATGAACAAGGTAATAAATATAGGTTGTTAATGGCATTTGAAGATGATGATTATGAGGATGCTGTAGATGTGGATAACCTTTATGATGAAATTACTAGACTCAAGAGATGCATAGAAGAAAAGAACATGATTATTGATACTCTACAATTCCAAATTGATGAAAAGGAAAAACATCTTGAAAAATTAGAAGGTGAAATTGTTGGTCTTAGAAAAGAAATTGAGAAAACAAAAACTATTAATCTCAAGTTTGTCAAAGGATCTGAAACTTTGGATGAGATTATCAGTGTGCAGCGGTCTCCACTAAATAAGACAGGTTTGGGCTATAATGGAGAAACTTCTCAAGCATCCACTTCAAAAAGTTATCTTGATGCAGCAAGAAGAAATGAGCAAGAGCACAAGGAAGATCATCAGGTAAAGCAGGGACAAATGTCAAGCAGAAACTATCAGGGGCAATCCAGCTTAAGGGTGAACAAAAGCCACAACCAGCCACAGGTAAAATCTTCTCAATTTGGTTCAAGAATAGATGAAAATAGAAATTACAATCAGTTGGCTGGTAGATCCAATAATCGCAGAAGCTTCTTCAATGGACAATGCTTTTCTTGCCATAACTTTGGTCACAAAGCAGCTCAATGTGTTGCGTATAAAACAATCATGACTAGGGAAGCTCAAAAACAAAGAAGTATGACAGGGATTACAAAAAGGACCTATAACAACTTTTCAGCTCTTGAAAATGAAGTTGAATGTTCTATTTGCAATAATTTTGGACATAAAGACTTTGAATGCAGAAGCAGGTTTCCGGAAAGAAAGGTACAAGAGCAGAAAAAGGAACAAGCCTCAGGCGCCAAAACATGGAGAATAAAGGAACCTCAAACAGAAAGATGTGGGATAGCATTTTATGCAGAAGGACAAGAAAATCTATGGTACATTGACAGTGGATGTTCGAAGCATATGACAGGTGATAAAGAAAAACTTGAGTCTTATTCTAATTTAGAAAAGGGAAAGAAAGTCTCTTTTGGAAATGATACTCCTGCAACTATAAAAGGAAAAGGTATTGCTCCTTTAAAAGAAGATGTTAAGGCTGGAAATGTTTTGTTTGTTGATGGATTGAAGCATAATCTACTAAGTGTCAGCCAGATGTGTGATCAAAGAACCGAGGTTATATTCAGATCAAATGGATGCCTTGTTCGTGATCTTGATACAGGTAAAACAGTTCTCAAAGGAAAGAGAACTCCAAATAATCTATACATATTTGATGAAGGACAACAACAATGCTATCTAAGCAAGAATGAAGAGCACTGGTTATGGCATCGAAGGTTGGGACATCTAAGCTTCTCACAAATAAGGAAAGCTTGCAAATATCAGGCAGTTCGCGATCTTCCAGATATCAAAATTCCTGACAACACCATATGCAGATCATGTCAGTTTGGAAAACAAACCAGAACTAACTTTCCAGAGAAAGAAGGATCAGCCAGCATGCCTCTTGAGCTAGTACATACAGATGTATGTGGACCATTCAGAAAAAGAACACCTAGAGGAGAGGAATACTTGATATTATTTATTGACGATTTCTCCAGGTTTGTTTGGTTAGGTCTTATGAAGCACAAAGATGAAGCATTCGAAAAATTCAAAACCTTCAAAGCCTTGGCTGAAAATGAATCAGGTCACAAAATTAAGTGCCTCAGATCTGACAGAGGTGGGGAATTTACTTCAAATGAATTTTTCGATTTCTGTGATGAACATGGGATAAGGAGAGAATTCTCTACAGCTAGAACGCCTCAGCAAAATGGAGTTGTTGAAAGAATGAACAGAACAATCCAACAAATGGCTCGTGCTATGCTTGATGAATCAGGAACCCCCGCAACCTTCTGGGGTGAGGCTGCACATACTGCGGTTATTATTCTCAACAAGACAAATGTCCGGGTGAACAGCACTCAAACCCCTCATGAGCTCTGGAGTGGTAAAACTCCTTCGGTAAAGCACTTCAAAATATTTGGGAGCAAATGCTATATCAAGAATACTGAGGAGCAGCTTGGCAAACTTGATCCTAGAGCAGATGAAGGCATTCTTCTTGGCTATTCTCCACATAGCAAAGCATACAAATGCTACAATAAAAGACTTGGCAGAATTGTTGACAGCATTGATGTAGTGGTTGATGAAAAGGGATATATTCCTAGGCAAATACATCGTGAAGACATCGAAGAAGATGAGAGCTACCCTCAAAGACAGAATGATGAAGAAGAAGAACCTCAAGAAGAATCTCAAGAAGAACCTCACGAAGAAGCAGAAGAACGGACAAGAATAGAAGAAAAGACTCCATCCAGATATGTTCAGAAGAACCATCCAGAATCTCAGATCATGGGACAAAAAGAAGCAGGTATACAAACTAGAAGAACAGTTGCAGAAGCTTCAAGCTATTTGGCATTACTTTCCTCCACCGAACCACAAAATGTGAAAGAGGCATGCAAAGATGAATGTTGGGTGAAAGCAATGGATGAAGAACTTGAGCAAATCGAAAAGAACAACACTTGGGAGCTGGTTCCTAGACCAAAAGATAAGAATGTTATTGGAACAAAATGGGTCTTCAAAAATAAATTGAATGAAAATGGAGAAGTAATTAGAAACAAAGCCAGACTCGTCTGTAAAGGGTATGCGCAGCAAGAAGGAATAGACTTTGAAGAAACTTTTGCTCCTGTTGCAAGACTTGAGGCCATCCGAATGTTCCTTGCTCTCTCAAGTTTTCAGAACTTCAAAGTATTTCAAATGGATGTGAAATCAGCCTTTTTGAATGGAGACTTGGAAGAAGAAGTGTACATTGAACAGCCAGATGGGTTCATTCTTGGAAATGATCCAAATCTTGTATGCCGATTGAAAAAGGCTCTCTATGGTCTCAAACAAGCTCCAAGGGCTTGGTACTACCGGTTGGACAAATATCTTCATCAACAAGGTTTCTTAAAAGGTTCAGCAGATAGCAATCTGTATATAAAAGTTGAAAATGACAAATTGCTAATACTTGTTGTGTATGTAGATGACATTATTTTTGGCAGCAATGAAGAAGCTATGAGTCAAAGCTTTGCCTCAGTCATGCAGAAAGAATTTGAAATGTCCTTGCTAGGAGAACTGACATATTTCCTTGGTTTGCAAATCCAACAGAAGGAAGGAGGAATCTTTTTATCTCAAACCAAGTATCTCAAGCAGATTTTGAAGAAATATGGCATGGAAGATGCAAAACCAGTATGTACACCCATGGTCACAGGATGTAGTCTCAGTGCAAATGATGAATCTGCAGCAGTACATCAACCAACCTACAGATCTATGATTGGAAGTTTACTATATTTGACAGGTACCCGACCAGACATCATGCATGCAGTTGGAATAGTTGGAAGATTTCAGGCAAATCCAAAGGAGACTCATCTTCAAGCAGTGAAGAGAATTTTCAAATATCTTCAAGGGACTCAAAATTATGGCTTATGGTATCCTAGAGATACAGATCTTACTCTTCATGCCTATACAGATGCAGATTGGGCCGGAAGCGTGGATGACAGGAAAAGCACAAGTGGTGGTGCGTTCTTTATGGGTCCCAGACTGGTCTCTTGGTTCAGCAAGAAACAGAGTTCAATTGCCTTGTCTACAGCTGAAGCAGAATATGTTGCTGCTGCATCTTGTTGCACCCAACTCCTTTGGATGATGCAGAATTTGCAGGATTATCAAATCACTTGTACTCCTCCAATCCCTATCTTATGTGACAACACAAGTGCAATCAGCATCTCAAAGAATCCGGTTATGCATTCAAAAACCAAGCACATACCAATCAAGTACCATTTTCTCCGGGAACAAGTACTTGAACAGAAGGTCAAGTTGGAGTATGTTCCTTCTAAGGAACAAGTTGCTGATATTTTCACCAAACCATTGCCCAGGGACACTTTTGAATACCTCAGGAAAAAGCTGGGGGTTGTTGATACATCATCTTACTGTTGATCATCTTGCTATTGGTGGTATAGGCTCAGGGGGAGCACATAATGCATTGTTGGCATTATGGAAAAGGAGATCTTGGAAATAGCTGCAATATGTCTCTATCTCCTTCATGATGGATTTCTGGTTACAGATCTGGAGATGCATGAGCATAGGGGGAGCATACCCTTTGCTCTTGATGTCAAAGGGGGAGAATGAAGCTGAAGATTATGTGGTTGCCATCAAGTCCAAAGGGGGAGATTGTTGGCATTATGATTCAGGTGTTGTCCTTGATGGCAAACCCTTTCAGGTGATAAATCAAGAAGGACGCAGGAAATATGTTCAGCAAGTGCGTCCCCGCAGGTATACCATATAGAACCCGCGTCCAGGGACGCCGGCCAGCCGTTCAGGAGGTGCGTCCGCCCAGTGCACACATTTCAAGGCAGAGAAAAGCACGTGGGGGTTTCTTGCGTGGTATCTAGCCGACGTTTTTGTGTTTCTATGGTGTCGGCTCGTGGTATTGTTCCATGTTTTGGGGAGAAGCTTGCCTATATAAAGCAAAGGAGTTCATTTGGATTAAGTATCATCTTGGTTGAATATCTTTTGGTGAGATCTAGTCCAGATCTATGAAGGCGAATCTTCTAATGGACTGTGATCTCTATGGCGCATGATCAGATCTGTGGATCTGAGTGTTTGGGTTGGTTCTGAAGTCCTCATATCTTTTATATCTGAAGGGACGCAGGTTCAGTGAAGGGAAAGTGCGCCGGGACGCAGTACAGTAAAGGCTCAGGTGCGTCTCGGAGGCAAAGGACGCGGCGTGACTGTGTTATTGGGTGCGTCTCTGAAGCAAAAGATGCGGCGCGATAGTGTTTCTGGGTGCGCCGGTCGCAGCAAAGCATAGAGGAACAGTGCGTCGGCACGCAGAACAGTGGAAGGTAGACTGCGTCCAGTCGCAGGTCACAGAAAGAAAATATGCGTCCCTGTCTTAAGATGATCTGTTGACTGTATATTTCTGTTCATAAGGTGTTCTGGGTTATTTCTGTAATTACTGATCTGATATCTGTAGTGGACTGTATCTGTTGTATACTTGTTGATCATTTGATTCTTCATGAAAAGAAGTAGGGGGTTGTAGCTCCCTTCCAGGAGAGACTGGAAAACGAGAGAGAGTTGTAGCTCTCTGCAGGTTGCAGCCTGCGTGCTGGTAAAGGACTGCACCAGTACAAAATCATTGTAAAAAGAATTTCTTGAAAGAAGATAGAGACATATTGCAGCAGGTGGTTTTCTCCCGCATTGGGTTTCCACCTTACATCTTGTGTTCTTTAGTGTGACTGTCTATTTTCTTTATTCATGCTCATTATTTTATGGTACTGATATGCAAGAATAATTCAAAAGATCAAATAAGGAAGATTTGGTAAATTGCTTGATAATACTGATTCACCCCCCCTCTCAGTATTATTTCCAACACTTTGATGCCCTCTAGGTAAACATGAGCTTAGAGGTTTCTTCTTCTGACAGAAGAGTAACCACCTTCGGGTGGTTTGCTACGCTGTCTGGAAGCTCTCTCATGCAAGAGATGCCCCACAATTGATTCTGTTGTTATGGATGAGCTGTGTTGTCTATGCTCCATGATGTTTCTGTTTAGGGCTACAACGTGTTGTGGCCCTTCTCTTTCCCTTTTCGATCTCTATTTCCCAGCAATTTGTCTCCCAGACTCTGCTATGTGGTGGGATGGGTCTTTGGGCCTTTGTTTTCCCTTTAAATGTTTAGAATGACTGTTTTTATGTTAAACACAGAAAAACACTGCAATTGTGTAAAAATCTGTCCATCTCTATTATTCCAAACTTAACAGTCCTCAAATATGGCTTATTCTCCTTTCAGGTCCACCTTTGTAGTGATATCACATCTCCACTGTTGATTTGGGAGTTCTAGATCCAACAGTGGTGATCCATTTCAGGTGCCTCTTTTGTACTAGAGTTAACTACCTGATGAGGGTGGTTTTCTCTCTCCTCATCATGGACACGTGGCAACTGTTGTATGGCAGTGGGTAGAGCCCAGCCAAAACCATTGACCGCCCATGGTCCACCTGAAATCTTTCTTGTTTCATGATTTCTTTTGTGTTTCAAAAATGCATCAAAACTTTGAAAATCATTAAAAGATGGACTTTGGTGGACTTCAAAAATTATATTTTTCACTTCTTAGACCCTTTCATGTCCGGGCTTCATTGCAATCGGCACTGGCCTGTTTCCATTTGTATTTCTTTATATAACGAAATACATTAAAACACATTAAAAATGGCTTTGGCATGAACTTGAAATCTTATGAAGTATCATTTATAATGTTGTCGGGTCCGGTCATCGGGTCGCAATGGGCCATCGTTAGTGCTCCTTAATGTTTCTTTGATAGCAATCCAGTGATGTAACATGGGCCATTGATTTGCACATGCGATCGACAGTCCACGTTTATTTGCCAATTGCAATCACTCATTCCACACTGCCTGCGCCGATACCTCCACCGATAGTGACCCACCGATCTGATCATCGGTGATCACTGATCGACGGTGTCTTGCACCCAACCTTAAGTCCTCTATGCTGGCTGATATGTAATTTTTCGATTAGATCTAGGCTATTGATCAGCCAGCTCTAACGACTACTGTTCTTTTGGAATGTTAAGCCTATGATTTATTGTTTTTCATGATTTTGGAGTGTTTTTTCCTCTTGATAGTGTATTTCCACCCTTCCAAGGGCTCTTGGCATGCGATGGTTTTAACTTTGAACGATCCTTAAGTAAATTTTGGAGACTTTGGGAGTGTTTTGGGTCCATTTTTGGGCCAAACACCAAAAAAGCTAACACTGGCTCCTTCTGGGCATGAAATCCTCCCTGTGAGGTTTCAAGAACTACAAAACAATGCCTTTCTTGTAAAAAACAAGATCAAATCTTCCTCCTAGTGTTGCATTGGGCATGGAGTCTATTAAGCATGAAATAAAAACTTGAAAACAATATATTTACAATACCAAGGCTTAAAAGCCTTAACTGAAATAATGTTTTAAGAACAGCCCATTGATTAGGCCATCAAAAACATCTCCTCCTTCCTTTAATGTATCCCTTTTGAGAAAATAGTCACCAAACTGAAAATTGACCCTTTTTACCTTTCTATCGAAGGTTTCTTTCTCTTGGTCATTGTGCATATCAGCAAAATCATCAAAGACTTGCAAAAGCCTATTGACTTGATCCTCTACTTCAAAAACTTTCTAGCATTTTGTATTATCAGGCAAAGATGGTCTATATTTCACCTCATCTCTATATGCTTTCAGCCTTGTATATTTTTCTTGGAAGGTTTCGTACACCTACTGAATGATAAGGTCTACTTCATACTCTTTTGTGTCATTTGTGACCTAAAATGTTAATATAAAAGATGAATCAATGTATTAATCTATGGGGGACACAAGGACTTCACCTGTTCTTACAGCTTCCTTAGAGAAAGCCCCATCAAAGAACATGTCCCAAATCTATGGGCCTGCTTCCACTGTGATCTGGAAAACTAGTTTTTTAAGCTGCGTAGAGGCCAAATGATAAGGCTTTGTAATGTCAAGATCGAGCTTATCCATGACAGCCTTGGGAATTGGATTATGGCTGGCTGTAGTGTCCAGAAGGCAATTATGAAGGCTTTTATCATGAATAGTCAAAGAGACATAGAATGATGGGGAGTTGTCCTCACAATTTCAAATCATTGGGCTGAGAATAATAGCTGGTTGGTCATCTTGTAGATTTACATAGTCAGTGGAAGCTTGGATGGCATTAGGCTCAAGAGCCTCAAGGATAGATTTCTTGAAGGACTCATTCTTCACTGGTTTAGTCAGAGGCATATGTATTCTTAGCTTCTGAATTTCTGATTGAAAACTAAAAGAAGAAGGGGACTTGTCAAGGCCTGTTACCTCTATGGTTGGAGCTTTGAGGATGATAGGCTCAACTGCTAGTTGCTTATGCTTATTAGCTTGTTGTACTGTAGGGAAAACATCTCTTTGAATAGGAGTTT
Source organism: Pinus tabuliformis (assembly GCA_031772625.1). Lineage (NCBI taxonomy): Eukaryota > Viridiplantae > Streptophyta > Pinopsida > Pinales > Pinaceae > Pinus > Pinus tabuliformis. The sequence goes on along the minus strand of CM062809.1, from coordinate 792,188,763 downwards.
CCATGGCATTATTCATCTTTGACCTCAGATTATATCTTTGCTGATCTTCAGTTTGTAGAACAGATGTACCCTCCCATTCTTGGTTGATCTGGTCATTGAATAATGACTTCTCATAGGTAGATAAGGTCAAAAAGGGGGCACTGCCTTTGTCTTCTATACAATGGATCTTATCATCTTCTTCAAACTTCTCTTCTTCCATGACTGCATTCTGAAAAGGGACCTTCACCCTTTGGTCTTCATTGGCATCTTTGTTTCTTTACAGGACCTGCAACTGGTCATTTACCCTTCTATATGGATTTGGATTTGGAAGAGTAAAGGTATTAGGAGCCCTTCCTTTCCTAGAATCCTTCTCAACCATTAATTTTGAAAACTTCGGAGGCTAATGACTCTATCATCTTGGCCATTTTATCGATCTTGGGATCTGAAGATGATGAAGGCTCACCCCTCTGTCTCCTTCTATCAGCATTACCTTTCAACTTTTCTACAGCCATGGTGTTTGATTCTACTTCTAGGGCTGCATCTTGCATATCAGCCAAAGAAGCACATCGCCTCTCCCTCAATAGTAAACAAAATTCAAAATCAAAGGCACTGACATAGATGAGTCTAGCAGAGGTAGTGGTGGGTTTCACTTCAGCTGGTATCTTGTTGTACATGTGGTTAAATCTCTTATTAAAATCAGATAGCAGCTCACCATTTTCCCTCTTTAAGTTCCCAAACTCAGTGTGGTAGTAAAGGAGATCCTTCTTACCCCCCCAATTCTTTAGGAATACATCATCTAAGGCCTCAATATCTTCTGTAGATCTTGCTCTCAGTTCCCTAAACCATTTTCTAGCCTCTCCATCTAGGCTTTGGACAAAGACTCTCATCCAAAAATCATCTTCAATAATGTCCAGGTTATTAGCATAGTTATAGAATGACTCAATATGTTCTTTAGCTGAAACACCTTCAGTCCCAGTGAACTTAGGCATATACTTCTGATATTCTCTAGTAGGCATGGCACTCAAAGGAGTGGGCAGTATTAGAGGTCCATAGCTAGTAGCCAAGATTCTTTCCATTTTGGTAGGTGCTTGTGGACCTGCCATAGTTGTGGTGGCTAAAAGAGTACTGGCAGTATGAATAATAGAGAGCTGAGGAGTGACTGATAAGACTAAAGGAGTATGATGGACAGGAGGTGAGGTTTCCTTTGGGCATACAACAAAAGGAAAACCTAAAGAATAAGGAGCTTTATGGATCTCTAAGAGTTTTTCTTCGCTGCTAGTATTAGAAGCTATACTCTCAACATGTATTTGTTCTATTACAGGCCTTCCTTGAAGAGATATAGGAGATTGTTTAGGTTTACCTAAACCTGATGCTCCTTTCTACAATAACTTTCTCTCTTCGATGATTTTCTTAGGGTCAGGTACTAGGTCAGCTTGTAGCTTATGAGGATTTCTTCGAGTATGTCTCACAAACTGAGCCAGAACTATGATGTGGAGTTGCCAAGAGGTTTGACCTCCAGTAGAGTCACCAGATAGATGATTACAACCAAAAATGTGCCCATAATTTTTTTATCGTCAAAGTTGGATCTGTGTTGTTTCCCAGGGACGCTGAGCTTCAGTTTCCTCTCCCCGGAAACATTGCTAATTATGTTATCACTCCAGGAAACTCTCCTAGGTTGTAGATTGGAGATGCCTAGTAACATATAATCTTCAGTATTGTTCTCTGAACTATTGGAATAAATTAATGTTTGGATCAAACCAGATAACCATTTCAACTATGTTTTTACTCAATACATGCATGAACACCCTCAGCTTACAAGGCTTTAGACCACTAATGCTCAATAGTTTGTAGATTCAATGAATGGATGGAGAATATTGACCATACCAGCAGATGCATACATAAACATAAATGAATGGCTAGCTACAGGCAACAAAATAGAATATTGACTGTACTGGCAGATGCATATATGACCACATATGAATGGCTAGCTATAGGTAGCAAAGAAGCTTGCAAATTTAATTCATCAACACAAAGATAAGATGAGAGTTATCTATCATTAGACACAAAAGAAACATGAACAAGTTGTTCAAGTGAAAGCTTAGAGCAGATGAGAAAATGGACATTGAACATATACCAGCAAAAGAAGCTTGTATTACTAATGAATGAAGATGAGAAGCTTGAGTAGCAAAGTCTCATTAGTCTCCAGAAGTTGAACCCGTATTACATCTTACTTTGAGATATTTATAGCTCTTTACAATGCTCTCAAGCCTTGTGAGGCTCGAGAGGTCTCAATCTATCCCTCTGTCTCTTCAACAACTTTGATGCCCTCTAGCCAAGCATGGGCTTGGAGGTTTCTTCTTCTGACAGAAGAGTAACCACTTTCGGGTGTTTGCTGCAGTCTTTGGGAGATCTCTCGTGCCAAATATGCCCCACAATTGATTCTATTGTTATCGATGAGTTGCATTGTCTACACTCCATGATGTTTTTGTTTCAAGCTGCATCATGCTGTGGCCCTTCTCTTACTCTTTCTCGTCTCCATTTCTTGGCAATCTGTCTCTCGGACTCTGCTATGTGGTGGGATGGGTCTTCGGGCCTGTATTTTCCCCTTAAATGTTTAGAATGACTATTTTTTTGTTAAACACAGAAAAATGTTGCAATTGTGTAAAAATCCCACCCATATTTATTATTTCGGACTTCAACAGTCCTCAAATATGGCTTATTCCCCTCTTGGGTCTGCCTTTGCAGTGATATCACATCTCCATTGTTGATCTGGGAGTTCTAGATCCAACGGTGGTGATCAATTTCGGGTGCCTCTTTTGTACTGGAGTTAACTGCCCGATGAGGGTGGTTTTCTCTCTCCTCATCGTGGACACATGGCAACCGTTGTATGGCATCGAGCAGAGCCTAGCCAAAACCATTTACCACCCATGGCCCGCCCGAAATCTTGCCTGTTTCACAATTTCTTTTGTGTTTCACAAATGCATCAAAACTTTGAAAATCATTAAAAATGGACTTTGGCGGACTTCAAAAATTATATTTTTCACTTCCCGGACCCTTTCGGGTCTGGGCTTCATTGCGATCGGCACTGCCCTGTTTCCCTTTGTATTTCATTATATAACGAAATACATTAAAATGCATTAAAAATGGCTTTGGCGTGGACCTAAAATCTTATGAAATATCATTTATTATGTCGTCAGGTCCAGTCATTGCGTCACAACGGGCCATGGTTAGTGCTCCTTAATGTTTCTTCGATAGTGATCCAGCGATGTAGCATGGGCCATCGATCTACGCGCGTGATTGATGGTCCATGGTTAATCATCAATCACAATCACTCATTCCACACTTCCTGCATTGATACCTCCGCCAATAGTGACCCGCCGATCTGATCATCGGTGATCACTGATCGGCGGTGTCTTGCGCCCAACCTTAAGTCCTCTATGTTAGCTAATATGCTATTTGCCACTTAGATTTGGGCCATTGATTGGCCAGATCTAACAGCTGTTGTTCTTTTGGACTGTTAAGCCTGTGATTTATGGTTTTTCATGATTTTGGAGTGTTTTCGCCTCCTGAAAGTGTATTTTTGCCCTTCCAAGGGATCTTGGCATGCGATAGTGTTAACTTTGAATGATCCTTAAGCAAATTTTGGAGACTTTGGGAGTTTTTTGGGTCCATTTTTTGTCCAAACACCAACAAATCTAACTGTTCCACTTCCTTTATATGACTTAGGAGGTCAAATCATATCATAGTGGCCTCTCGTTGCATGTTTACCCCACCTGGCTCGTTGCTTGGGTAGATGTGGCAAGAGGGTGTTACATTCCTCTTCTTGAGAGGTATCCTCATTGGCTATTAGTACTAACGTAGGTCTCTCTTCACAATTACTAGATATATGACTACGCCTATCCTCAGGGAATGAACATGAACATCTGGATGATAAATGACCTATTAATTTGATTTTACAACAAAATAGTAGCTTACTTGTTATATGCATCTCCTTTGTATCTTCATCTTCATATTTGGAGTGTTAAGAAACAACTTGCTTACTTAAACAAAGGGCTTTAATCTTCTAAGCATCTTTCCTCTGAGAATCTTTCTTCTTCCTCTTCCTCCCTGTCTTTTTTTCATTTTCAGCAACAACTTCTTTAGGATCTGAATCACTACCTGAGAAGAAAGGTTATTTTACCTTCTTTGATGCCTCTTGACTTTCTCCTCCACACAAACATTGTGGTTTGTCCATCACTTCTTTTATTATCTCACAATGTCTCACTCCATCAACATCTAACCTTGATATCCCTTTCAAGATGATCTTCTTGGAGTCTATATTAAATTCATTCATCTCTCCATATTTGTTGAGCCAATTAATTATTCCTAAAAGGACCAACTAACTACTACACATTAATTTATCAACTTGAGGTTTCATTTTTCTATTTCAAGGTTATCAACACAGTTTATGCAAGAGAAATGTTGGTATGACTAGTTATTGCTATCCTATTGAAAATAAAAGCTACAATATCAAAGAAATAAACTCATAATGCAATTTCTAATTATAACAAACCATTCAAAACATTATCTTCTAAATTATTCTAAAGGAAACAACAAAAGAAAACCTATTGAACATCAAGTTGTTTCTTAGGGAACAACAACTACAGAATAGAAAAACAATACTACAGAATCATAACATCAAAAGCGATTAAGTAAGAAAGATAATGATCTATGATAATCTATAGGAAACAGAAATAAATTACAATACTCTTAACATATTAACTACAACAAATCTATTCTGTAACGATCTCAATGAATTTAATTCAAAACAGAGCATTTGATTTAACAAACAAACAATGAGAAATTAAGAATAATTACACTAATGAAAATAGTTGAAACAAGAGAATCAAACACCAATTTAATGATACAAGTGAAGATAGTGTTGCTTCTAGGATTGGACCCAAATCATTGGAATCAAACTACCTTATGAAAATAATCAACACAATAGATTAACTTTGAGTAATAAATGCTTCCGTTCAATTACAGATAACTAATTAAAATCAATGTCTTCACAAGTCTGAGTTGATGTCAAAAAAAATATTACAACTAGACAACCCCTTTCGAGGCTTAATATAATTTTTTATATCATGTTCGTAAAAGATAAGAACAAATAATCTATTCCAAAGGACCAAGTTGGAAGCTTGTCTTTCACTCTTTTTCTCCAAACAAAGTATAAGAACATGAGGCTATCCAATCTCCCATGATCATTCCAGGAGGCAGCATCAAATTCCAATGCATCAATAGATTCCTATCGAATATAAGGATCCATTCACAAGTAAATAACACTTTAATGGTAAAATTTGTTCATAAAAATAATAAAATAATAAATGGATATAAAACACTACTAGAATCCATACTACATAAGTTATCATATCCTAATTACAAAAAATACTTATAAATAATATGAAAACTAATAAGTTAAGAAAGGAAATTGTGACAATTATGAGGCCCATCATCACCCCCCAACTGACTTTATTGCATGACCTCATGCAAATAAATGATTAATATGTAAGGTAGTTAAGGAGTAAGCTTCACTAGCTTCCTCTCCTCTATGCATGAATCTGTTTCTACTTTGGGGTTATTCAAAAGCCACATACTTACCTGCTTCTAATAAGTCATAATCATATTTATAAAAAGACTGAGGGCACTAGATCATGGGGCATATGTACTTGCATCCTATCTAATTGATACCTATTTCCAATACCAAGTGAATAAATTCTTCTACTATAGTCATGGCATACTGAAAATTGTGGAAGCCAAAGGGTTCTTTATTCGTGATTTCATTATGTGACACCTTCCAACTCACTTTAGCTCCACAAAGAACCTCATCTTAGATATCTTACAAATATTCATCCTATCCAATTGATACCTATTTCCAATACCAAGTGAATAAATTCTTCTACTATGGTCATGACATACTGGAAATTGTGGAAGCCAAAGGGTTCTTTATTCGTGATTTCATTATGTGATGCCTTCCATCTCACTTTAGCTCCATGAAGAGCCTCATCTCATATATCTTCCAAATATTCCATCCCTGAATGCAAGACATCATAATGAATCTGTGTAAGTGCAATAGAAACACCAAGTATACCATGATGAATTTGTGTGCAAAAGGGGTAATTAGGATCTCCTATAACACAAAGATCAATACCATACTCTCTCCTCTAGAATGTGTGATAAGATTTTACCCATTTCATCTGGTTCCTTGAAAATGATATGAAAGTGTGAAGTTTAATGTGTCCAATAAATGGGACAATATTTTCTTCCACATGCTCTTCCAAAAAGAAATTGTGCATATATAATTCACACAGAAGATACTATGTGTACTCATCCAGTTTGTGGAAAGTAGAAATGAAATACAGTATATTCATAAACTCATATGGTTGTCTAGATTGTATATCTTTAACTATGAGAAATAAATATTGCTCAAGTAAATACAAAGCATACTTCTGAGCTAGGGACCTGCACGCCAAGGCATCAAAATAAATGGAGAATATTCCCTTGATTTTCTCTACAAACTTCTTAAGGCGGTCCTTTGAATTCTTTACTTTGTTCTCAGATGCTCTCATCTTCTGTTGTTGTTAGTTCTCTAAATCATTGAAGAAAATCCTGATGTTCCCTCCAAGGCACCACTTCTCCTTGATATCTTGTTATGGTCTCCTGCTATTTCTCCATAGTTTTGTGCAAGACTTTAATGGTTGCTTCTACAATCAAGGGAGTATAGGGAGGCACATCCTTTGTTTGTACTCCTCTGTCATTAAAGGTAAATGGTGAATCAGTTTGAGTTCCTACTTCAACAAGGCTAGGAGGAGCATCAATCATTTGTACCTCAAAGTCAGTCTAAGTTCCTATTTTGAAAATGCTAGGAGGAACATCAATCATCTATACCTCAGAGTCAATATGAGTTCCTACTTCGGTAGAAAAAAGAAAAAAATGTCTCGGTACTTGTTTCATTAGAGACAGATTTGAAATCGATCTAGAATTCAATTTCCTGAGTTTCCTTCTTTCTTCTAGGTCTCTTCTCATGACCTTTATGAAACTATTTATTGCCATGCAACCAATTTTTTAGTTGTTGTACCTTCCTTTGCAATTTCTTATTTTCTTTCTTAAATTTATCAATCTCCTCATGAAATTTCCCTTTTTCTTTATGTTATGTGGACTTATCCCTATTGCGAAAAAGGGTGAACTCCCTAGACTTCAAAGAACCCTAGTAACAAAAAAATAAGAACAGTTACCTTTCTCTAGACCCTTATTGACTGAAATATAATTAAAAAGATAGAGGCCTCTTACCAATTTGACTAAATGATGATGAAGTCCTCAAAGATTTTGAGCATTCACTCCTCGGTACTCTATATGTCCTCTTGTCGATCCTGACAACTTCTCCACACCATCTCGAAAGAAATCTAGAAAGATAGAGACAAACAAAATATCAAAGCATACATCATAAAATCAAAGAGATAAATGGAATAATTAACCAATTATATATCATAAACTAATCAATATACAACCAAAATCCATGTAGTTGATTAAGGAATCCTACAAATTAAATCAATTAAGAAGCAATTGAGAAAGAACAATTTATTTTATATTCATAAAACTAGAGAAAAGACTTACAACCATATAGCCTTGATGTTGCAAGTCCTTTCTACAATCTCCAACCCTCTCCCTTGCAAGAAAAGGCTTCCAACCTAATCTCAACAACATAAACCTACTTCCAATAGTCCTACTCCAATTCTCAAACCTGTAGTAGCTTTATAAGCCAAGAATGGGAAGTTATGGATCCATTCTCGAAGGGATGATATCCACTATTAGTGGGATAGAGGTTCCAGAAAGTAAGGGGAATTACTTGATGATGGGGGGGCAATAGTTACTCATTAGAAGCTTGTTGGTTGGGATAGATGCTACCAACAATGCTTCTAGATTTTACTTCTTATTTTTACGTACTTCAAGTGTTGTTCACAGGTCATAGTGGAAGACAATGAATACTTATGCACATATATTAATGGTCTCCTCTAGGTATGCGCAAAAATTAACTAGGAAACTGTGAATATAGCCAAAATCAGGGCTTTGTACCCTAGGGTTCGCAAATTCCACTTTCTTTGGTATAAGTTAGCTTCAAAATTTGTTGAGGAATGCTCCAAGGCATGTTTGTGGATAGCGAGCAATCTAAACCAATGGTCATTTTCCTAATGTGACTAAATGACATGTAACACATTATTTCTCACAGGTTTGGTACATATGGTTTTCTGAACAGAACTACTAACCAGGGCTGCTAGAGAAGAAGCAACAACTACTGTCTCGGTATTTTCGGCAATAATTTCATGAATACGTTCAACTATCAATAGATCAGTCAATTAATTGGGAAATTCCCTTGTCATCACATCAGTTCTAGACTTCAGGAAGCCGTCATTATGAAAATCAGTCTAAGGTTCAGCTGAAAATCTAGTGCCATAATCTCGTCCTTCATCAATCAAATCTTCAAAATACTATGGAGTCTTTCCCTCCAGAGAGGAGGGCTCTAGTATAGTAGCAACAAAATCTCTAGAACACTCTTGAGAAGCAACAACTTCAAGGTCATTATCTGATTCTAGAATAACAATAGTTGAAGAATTAATAGGAGAGGTTGCAACTGGTGAATTAGGTGAAGCCCCCTAGTCAAGAGGATTTTCATAATGAGCTACTAGTTCTTCTACTGAAGTGGTCATGGCTTCTATGAAATTCATAGTTTCCAGTAAACTCTCTAACCCTTCTAATTCTTGAGCTATTTCTTTTTCTTCTCTATTTCGAACATGGAAAATTTTGAACTGATTTTTCTCCAAAGGTTTCTTGGTGCATCTCTTTTATGTTGAGGAAACTTTGAGTTATGTTTTCTTCTGGTAGTTGCTCAAGAGGGTTCAAATAACTTTGACCTTGCTTAAAAAGTCTAGCTAACCTCATTCTTTTCTTAGGTAGTGAATCTAGAAATGATGCCAGTATTTTCTCTGCTCTACAGATTTTTTGAGGTATTACAGTTTGTTTATTTCCTTGTACAGTATCTTTTGTCAATAGAATTTAGTTTAAATTTTCCTCATTTCCTTTTTATAGTTGCTCATCACTAACTGAAATTTTCCCTATAATTTCCCTATCCCTAGTTGGGAAACACCACCCAACAATATTGTGCAATAATAAATAAATTAAATGCAAAGAACTTAGACATCTAGATTTGTTTGGCCATAAATTAGTCTATGCCATACAATTACAATTAATTATGCATTGCAAAAAAATATGCCACACAATTTTCCTACATCGCATATAACAATAGTTAAGCACCAAAACAGAAACATTATTGTAATTATGACAAGGGTTAATCAATCCAATAATATACAAATTTTAAGGCACAACACAAACACAAAATATATAATACGATAATTACCCAAATTAGGGTTTATAGCTTAATTGCATAAATGCACATAAAAAATACACAGAAAGACATCAAGAACATAGTACTTATCTATATTAATGAGCCTACTAGTTGTGGGCTCTCCACATTCCTCCCAGCCATAGACCTGGTGGTTCATAAGCTCAACCACCGGGTCACCCCCAAGCTGGGACGACAACTCCAAAGGCAACGGTAACTGAAAAATATCCATACCTCCAAGACCAAGGTGCCAACCCAATAGTCACGGTGCTCCAGGGCTCCAGACACCCTCTAGGCTAATTACCAAGGTGCCAACCCAACAACTGTGCTACTTCAGGGCTCTAGGCATCCTCCATCCCATAAACTGTCAACATTGTGGGTTCATGTTATAAAACTGGATGCATCCATAAGGCACAATTAAATTAATAACTACACCCTGACCAATCCAAAGTCTAATCCCAGGATCCACCGGCAAGGAAAATTTTAAGGATGGAAAAATTTCTTGAAGTTTAAAAACATTGGCGAATCTCACTAATCCCTAATATGCAAACTATAAAATTTTTATTGATATATTTGTAAAATTATTCAAATTTATAATGATTTTATATATAGCTTCTATACAATGTTGGCGATTTTTAAGGTAAAATAATTTTATATTCTAAAATTTGGGCGAATCGTCTTTCATAAAATTGGAAATTGGCGAATCTTTTTTGTGGAAAAATCATGGAAAATTAGCCCACTGGGCGAACATTAGCCCCTAAAATTTTCCATGTCCACCGGCCATCAGTTAGTCTTAGAAGCCTTTACCCAGGACTCACTAACCAATCCCCCCCAAAATATCCAACCTACACTTCTTTATATATGCATGGCTTAACTTTCCACATGGCACCCTCTAGAACCCTCATGGGTCCCAAGTGCACTTTTCACCAAAAATATCCAACCATTGCCCTTTTCCTTGGAGTTGCACCCCCCATACTCTTTTCATGGAGTGGGCTCTGCAGCTAGCCTTATTTTATTATTTTTATAATATTTTATTACATTAATTATATTTCAGGCTCTAAGGCCTCACAACCTTTACAGGCTTATAAGTATTTGGGCATGCTAGCCCCACACTATATTTAACTTCGCTACATGGGCACTTCAGCCTCATAATATCAGTCTGGCTCACCAGCCTAAATAAATAATAATAAATTACATTATGAATGATAGGGGTATTACATTCCTTCCCCCCTTATTTTATGCACTATCCTCAGTGCATGATATATATACACAATGAAAAATGACTTGAGCTCCCACTTCGTAGCTACAAGTCCATGTCCTCGTACTTGGTTTCATCCTCGAGTATCCTTCACACATCTGGTGCCAACCACACACCAACAAGACCTGGAGGTCCATGCCCCATGTTGTAGAGTGTGCACTTCCAGTACCACCAACATTACACCTAGAGGGCATCAAAAATAAAATTAATATCATAAACAATTAACCTTGATTTATATACACATGTTTTGAATTTCAAAAGAACAACATCACTCATATGCAAGTAAACATTTAGCTAGATACACAACATAGTTTACTATTTCCTGTAAGGTGTCAATGATAAAAATTCATGCCACACCCATTGTTATGCCTCAACCAAAAAGCATTGTTCCTGGATGCAATTAACAGTGAACCTTCTCAACTGACATAATTGTTGTAGAGATTTTCCTGTCACCTAATTGCCAAAATATCTGGAATATGTTAAAATCATTTCGAGCTTCTCTTTTCTCTATTGCTCAGTGTTTCTATTTAAGTTCAATCATTTTCCCCTCCAAATCCCTACTAAGTTGGCTATTTTCTTCATGGCAGTGATTAATCAGAGCTTGAACTTGTAATCAAACTTTAATCAAATCTATTGCCAAAGCTATTCCAAAACTTGTTATGTCTTGTGGCATAACCCTGCCACAACTTGTCATTTTTTTTTATTTTCACATCTAGCATGGTCTTGTGACCTGTAGAGACTTGTCAGAAGGCCTTTCACCACTTGCCTAGAAAACCTGTCAAATCTTATCAGTGTTATGTACCTGTTTTGCAGCCATCATGCTACTTTTCCAACACTTAACATGTGTCCATGCACATTTATATTATTGCATCATAGACCACCCAACAACATTTTGACTGACATATTTACCAGAACCAATCCTAAGTTCTGTGATAGTAACAATAATTTCCTATCTATAAATTCAATAATTGATCGACAAATATTCTATTCTTACAAATTTCAAATCACAAACCATATAACTCGATGTGCAAGAATGAAGTATGTACAAAGTCGATACTTATCTTGCAAGAGTCGATGGAATGTTGACTCCACGACTAATCAAGCCATTAACCAAAGCCACCTAGGCTCTCAACCAAGGTGCATCAAATGATTAGCTGAATAATCCCACTTTTGTCAGATTCAAAGTTCAACCTTAGAACTCACTAACTAATCAATCACTGAACGTGCACTGCCTTGGGATACCCCAAGGTCTTAGTTCTTTAGCATATACCCAAAGTATTCAACAAATAAACCAACATCTTATACTCATGTTTATACAGGAAATATTATATCCATAAGAGTTTGATTTCCTAGTTAAAGCACATATATTCAAACACAAAAGATAACAACCAACACTTATTTATAAAATTTGTTATGTTGTTAGCTTCACGGGCATCTACTCACTCATTACTGAATACATATTTATTATTCTTCATTGGCTAGGGTACCAAGCCACAACAATCTCCCAACTGTTAGTTTTCTAGGGCCTCCAAGTACCCTTCAAGCCCTTGAACCATTCACTTGATGCCCTTTTGCAAAATTTGCAAGAATGATTGACATTATAACTATTAACAACCACTAATGATTACATCATAATCATAACCATAATTATTCTAAAAATATTGACAATACCTTGATATTCTTAGGTAACATATTCGTAAACAGATGCATAATCAACATAAGAAATCACACCACTAGACAATAGTTTTATAGCCAGGCCAAAGGCCATGCAAGCCATATGAAGGTTGTAAAGGCTACCTTTTACCCTCTATGTTCTTTGATGATACCAAATCTTCAAGTCAATCTTCCAAAAGTGCATTGATCTACACAAATAATTCATCAAATCATCCTTCCTTGGCAAGGAAATATATATTGGATTTTGATTACGAATTGACCTCAAGTCAATGTACATTCTCCACTTTCAACCTTTCCTTGGTGTAAGTACAATAGGGACTGCACATGGACTCAAACTTTCTCAGATTAGTGCTTTATTTCTCTAACAACTCTTGGACTTGCTTATACACCTCTTCACTTTCAAGTGGAGTCATCTTATAAGGTGTTGTGTTGTTTATTAGATTGAATCCTAGTATCAAACCAATTTGGTGAGAAAATCTTCTCATTGATGGCAATCCCATTGGAACTGCATCCAAAATTACCTGTCCAAATTCTATGAGCAACTCTTCAACTTTTGTTGGTACAACATTCTTCAATTCATATTTATTATCTTTTGGAAAGACAAATAAACAAACTTCATTTTCCCAACTTCCTTCAAGCACTTGTTTTCTAAATAAAGCATCACCACGTTGATATCACCACATTGATATTTCCTCTTTGAACACATTTCCAAACAACCACAAACATACCAAAATAATTTTTAAAACATACCAAATTTTCTGACCAATTTATCAAATTTACAAGATAGTGTGTTATATATTTTGAAATGTTGGTATCTTTTACCTTTTTTTTCATAAAAACGATTCCAAAATTTGGAAGTATCATGTTTCGAAGACATACTATATTTCTATGATTCATCCAACTTAGAGCCAAGACTTCTTCCTTCTTTCTAAATTTATTTTCCTAGCATGGACAACATTTCAATCATATTGCCATGGTCTTCCAAGAAAACATTGCAAGCATCTATGGGCAATGCATCACACATCACTTGATCATGGAAATATCCAATATGGAAACACACAAAATATTGCTCCTACGCTATGATTTACTATCCCTTTTCGCAACTACTACACCTTTTACACACCTGGAGGCATAAATTTCAAACTTAATTTCTGAATGAAAAATAGTAATTCAACTATCCACTAGCAACTCCTTTACCTAGCGACATGCAACAACTCGCAGCTATGAATTTTCTTACGTCAACAAGTCATTCGAACAAGTTGCATCTTCCCATGGTGATAATCCAAGTCATAGGCCAGCAGTAAGAGGAGAGGTTTTGTGTTGCGTCCTTTAATGTGCATCTCACGATTCGATGGATCAGGTTTCACTTTTTTGTTAAAGTTCTATCGGTGTCACGCTTTACCTCTGACACTGAGTTTTCCGTCCACTCACAGGTGCCAATGCTCATAGCTTACCTCCAATCCTGTCACCAAGACACTGATCAACACCATATGCGATTATACACACACACACACACACACACACACACATATATATACACACACACACACACACACACACACACACACACACATATATATATATATATATGTGTGTGTGTGTATATATATATGTGTGTATATATATATATATATATCATGATGGGTAGGCCCCCATGACCATCCAATTTTCACCATGTATTCGGCCTCTGCGTGCTTGCTATAATGGATAAGGTAGGGGTGCTTAGACCTTTGTCGAAACTAATCCTAACAATACATCTCATGACCAAGCATTTGGCATAGGGTGCTTCCACATGGTGTGGGTTCTTTGATCCCCATGTTCGACATGTATCGACCAATGGTAGCAATTAAAAAGGCCACAGACCCACGGTTGTGACCAAGCACTGGGTGCTTAAGTGTAATGCACAAACACATGTCTACTCCCATGCTCAAGGTGACCCACACTACAATTCATGCAGTGATCAATGGTGGGGTGAATCCCAATGATACCGACGGCGTGAAGGACATATCGGGCCATAAACAGTACGCTCATTAACGTGGCCCAATGACCCAATGGAAAACATGGCCCCCACCCATACACTTATGTGGAAGTTTCCCATTAGGAAATGGGTTTCAAAGAATGCCTTCCAAACCACCTATCAGAAATTTGATACTACTTTAGCGGTAGTTTCGGTATTTAATCATACCGCCCATCCAGTGCATGCTATCACTCCATCCCTCCAGCCTGGAGTTTTCTCTCTATCTTATAATGAGATCAAAACCTCCTATAACATCCCCCAACTACTAAGAATAAGCATGTTCCTTGGACATACTTCCAGGGACACAACACATTACACATTTCAGGAGTATTTTCGTATGATGCAAAAAGGGGAGTTGTATAAGCATACACATAAAAAACTGGCCTGCTTTGCAACATCTTATTGCATCAACCATGTTATCTTTCTTGTACTACAAATTGATCGATGTATTACATGTGAGGTGATCAAGTGCAAAACCCTTCTCCACCATTCCATCCAAATCTGTGACTGCCATCGATGTCATTACGAACCAAATGAAAACCATAAATGTAAGATGTAATATGCTCTGCATAATGTTTCAGATATTTAAAAATGTTGTATATCACTTTTAAACTATTTAATCTTTATATATATATATATATATCCCACCTTGGTATCCTCGGTATCCTTGTCGAACGTGTTGGTTCCACCACATGTCCGCTATATACAATGATGATTATAAACGAAACACTCAACATATAATGCATGGCTTTATAATTTGACCAATAAATAAAATACCCCACACGACAATTCATCGGCCCCTCCTAATAGGTCCTTTACGCCCCCACAGTAAATTACAAATGCACAAATGCATAACAAACATATGCCCACTTCAATTCGAAACAATTTCAATCCACACCTCACATCTTTCTACTGGGTTTATATATATATATATATATATATATATATATATATATATATATATTTTCAGAAGAGAAAAAACCAAATAGATTACATTAAGGAAATATAATGGTCTTGTATACAGCAAACCGTCTTGCCAAGAGGCCCGCAGCAAAAACAGATTAAAACCATATAAGAGAGAATTGTGTAAGATTTACAGATGACCAGATGGGTGGAGAGATTAGTCTCACACCAGAAAGAGGCAAAAAAACCAAAATAACTCCATATGAGCCTTGTGAACCATAATGCACCAGATAGAGCGAGAGCTCCATAAGCAGAAAGATCCAAAAACCATTGATGCGCAGCAACAATGACCACATCAAGAAACAGTTGGAGAGAGATCCCTACATATCAGGAGGGACAGTTGAATCTGTTATCCGCAGCAAGATAGAAGCAAGGGGAGTTCTGAGATCTTGAAAAATACAATTATTTCTCCACTTCCATATAAGCCAGATGACCGTGACAAACATAGAGCGTAGGGACAAGCATTGCTCACTCCACCACTTGTAGCCCTCCTGTACAGAAGCAAAAACGCGGTAAGGAAAACAAAAGGATATAGACAATTCATACCAGATTTTCAGTGTCTGAGCACATTGGAAGAACATGTAAACATTGGTCTCATGATCCGAGAGACACATGGAGCATCGTCCCGGCCCATTCCACCCCTTCTTTTGTAGAACCTCCCAGGAGAGGTTTCTGTTGGAGAACACGAGCCATGAAAAAAGAGTGCATTTGAGTGGGCAAGTCACTTTCCACAGTGGCATCGGAAATTTTGAATCCGCAGCCACATGAAGACCTTCAATCATGGCAGAGTATATGTCCTTTACCCTAACCGGCTGAGCATAATTTGATATGGCCCATACCAATATGTCTTTATTGCCCATGCGCTGGATGCCTTTATTTGTTAAGTTCTGGATCACCAAGGCCCATATCAGTCTCAAATGTGGTGGAAGCGGTAGCTCCTCCACGCCAATCCAAACGGGGGAAGTGGGTGTCCATTCTTTAATGAGCTTTTCCTAAGTGAATATACCTTTTGTTTGGAGGAAGAGAGAAAGGCATCTTGGGATCATGAGCTCCAGACCATTGACAATCGGGTCGATGCCAATGTAAATGCAGGATCCCGAGTACAACCTCCATCGAAGATTCTGAATGAAGAAAGGTAGAATTTTCCTGAAGCTATTCCATATAGCAGAACCCGTTTTTATACCAAAAGAAGATCTCCGATACCAGAACTCCAGGCTGCGTCCTTTCAGATATCGATTTTGAATAATCTTGCTCCATGGACCAGACCCAAAAATGCCCCTATAGAGCGATTTGCACAGTAAAGCCTTTCCAAAAATTTTCATGTTAAGAAGACCCCAGCCTCCGATATTCTTCGGCCTCGAAATGATTTCCATTTTAACCAGATTTATCTTTGACTGGAAAGATTTTCCTCCCCATAAAAAGTTACCCGCGATGGAGCACATCTTTTTGATAATGGAAGCCGGGAGATGAAACAAATGGGACCAATAGACTGATAATTGAGTTAAGAATATATATCTATATCTATATCTATATATATATAAAAGCATTAACGTTTAGATTTCTTAGTCATGGAAGCAATGTCCGCATACAATGTTAATCCTCCCAAGCAAAATTAATCAAATTTTCCCGAGTACTTCGATATATTACTTCCAGATATTATATATATAGCCTCACATGACTGGTAATAAGTCCTCACCGAATGTATGAATACGGTGCATCACATATAAAGTGAAATAAAATTTAATATAAAAATTGTATACGTATCCACATAAATTCACAATAGGCTATTCCTTCGTGTGTATATTTATTTATAGATTTAACGTTCTTAACTTAAATTCACATATATATACGCTTATAAAACCACTCAATTTAAACTCGTTTACACAGGGCGAGGCCGTAAGATGAATTGGCTCACATTTCTTTAAAGAATTTCACATATATGTATATATAATTTAATATTTAAAATAAGGATTAACCATTTTTTAATGGCAGCCATGCCCTGCACATGAATTTTGACCTTTCAATTAATCAATTTCTCAAATTAATTTTATAATTAAATCAATTAATTTTCACTGTACCTTTCTCAAGGCTTGTATTCCATTTTATGGGCGAATTTTCTTCATTCTCACTATTGGTATTTTTGTCAAACAGTTGGCGAGAAAACTGTAAATTTTCCATTTTCTCCAAATTGGCCCAACCAAACCTAGACCATCAAATTTAATCTGCAACTTCCTTAAATTCTACTAAATATTCCTTTAAAGGCATTTACTTGAAAGTTATAAAAAATTTATGTTCATCCCACCTTTGACAGCTTTGTCAAACTCATGGTGGACAACTTGTGAACCTATAATTATTCTTTTTGGCCTTATTCAAACCCAATGTTGAAACTTGGCTCCGTTACCAATTTGTAATGTCCCCAACACCAATTGGGAAACACTAACCAACAATACTTTGCAATAATAAATAAATTAAATGCAAAGATACCAATTTGTAATGTCCCCAGCCCCGGCTCGGAAACACTACCCAACAATACTTTGCAACAATAAATAAATTAAATGCAAAGAACTTAGACATCTAGATTTGTTTGGCCATAAATTAGTATGTGCCACACAATTACAATTAATTATGAATTGGGAACAATATGCCATACAATTTTCCTACATTGCATATAACAACAGTTAAGCACCACAACAGAAACATTATTGTAACTATGCCAAACCACAACCAGGGTTAATCAATCCAATAATACACAAATTTTAAGGCACAACACAAACACAAAATATTTAATATCATATTTACCCAAATTAGGGTTTATAACTGAATTGCATAAATGCACATAAAAAATACACAAAAAGACATCAAGAACATAGTACTTATATGTATTAATGAGTGACTAGTTGTGGGCTCTCCACGTTCCTCCCAGCCATAGACCTAGTGGTTCATAAGCTCAACCACCGAGTCACCCCCGAGCTAGGATGACAACTCCAAAGGAAACGGTAACCAAAAAATATCCATACCTCCAAGACCAAGGTGCCAACCCAATAGTCACAGTGCTCCAAGGCTCCAGACACCCTCCAGGCTAATTGCCAAGGTGCCAACCCAACAATCGTGTTGCTCCAGGGCTCTAGGCATCCTCCAACCCATAAACCGTCAACATTGGGGGTTCATGTTATAAAACCAGATGCATCCATAAGGCACAGTTAACTTAATAACCACACCCCGACCAGTCCAGAGTCTAATCCTAGGACCCACTGACCATTAGTCAGTCTCAGAGTCCTTTCCCCAGGACTCACTAACCAATCCCCCTGAAATATCCAACCTACACTTCTTTATATATGCATGGCTTAACTTTCCACGTGGCACCCTCTAGAACCCTCATGGGTCCCAAGTGCACTTTTCACCAAAAATATCCAATCGTTGCCCTTTTCCTTGGTGTTGCACCGCCCATAATATTTTCTTGGAGTGGGCTCTGTTGCTAGCCTTATTTTATTAATTTTATATTATTTTCTTACATTAATTATATTTCAGGCTCTAAGGCCTCACAACCTTTACAGGCTTATAAGTATCTAGGCACGCTAGCCCCACACTATATTTAACTTCGCTACATGGGCACTTTGGCCTCCTTATATCAGTCTAGCTCACCAACCAAATAAATAGTAATAAATTACATTATGAATGATGGGGGTATTACACTCATAGATGTTCCAATGGTTGTTTCATTCCCTAAAGGAATATCTTGACCAATGTCATGGTTTCTAGGGAGCCCTTCCCAAGTCTTTTGAACTTGATTGAGAATTCTTATGATTAATAATTTGATAAGTCCATGGTGACTGATGGTTGAGACTTGGTCCTTAGACCTTCTTAACCTAGTAGTGGTCTCATGCAATAGCGAACTATTACATAAGCAAGAATTTGACTCCAGTTGAGCTGAATTACATGGTGACAAAAAATAATTTGTTGCAGTAGTGCATTCCATCAACAAATTTTGACACTACATTAGGGAATATCAAGTGATTATACACACTGACCACTCTTCCATTCATTTTATAATGAATAAACCAATCACTAATGGTAGGGTTATGCATTGGTTATTACTGAAATAATTTGATATCACAATCCTAGATAAACCTGGGAAAGACAATGTAGTGGCTGATTTTCTTTTTAGGTTGACTATTGGTGATGAATGCATGTCTATTGAAGATTATTTTCTTGGTGAATATCTTTTTTCTATTTAAAATCACTTACCATTGTATGCAGACATAGTTAATTATATTTCTGCAGGAAGACTCCCACAAAACCTATCCTCACACGAGAAGAAAAAGGTTGTTCAACAAAGTGCAAGATACTATTGGATCGAAGGAAACCTCTATCACACTAGGTCAGCTCATCAGATTAGGTGCTGTGTGAGGGATGATGAAATTTTTGATATCCTTAAATATTTTCATGAATAACCTTGTGGGGACCACTTTGTAGATAAAATGACAGGGTATAAGGTCCTTTCAATAGGGTTCTATTGGCCTACTATATTTCAAGACGCAAAGAAATTTGTGAAAGGATGTGACAAATGTCAGAGAATGGGTTATCCGCTCCAATCGGATGAGATGTCGTTACACCTTAGGATAGTTTTGGGGCCATTTGACAAGTGGGCCTTGGATTTTGTAGGGTCAATTAATCCTCCATCTCAACAAAAGTCATACATCCTAGTTTTCACAGATTATGTGAAAAAGTGGGTTCAAGCAAAGGTACTAACCAAAGCCACAAAAAAGGTTGTTTCAGATTTTTTTTTTTGAAGACATTTTTGCTCGCTTTAGGGTTCCTATGGAAATAGTGACAAATGAAGGGCCACAATTCACATCTCATTTGATCCATATGCTAGTTGATGAATACAAAATCTGTCATAGGATTACTTCACCTTATCATCCACAGGAAAATGACCAAGTGGAAAGCACCAATAAGGTTATTAAGCGAATTCTTACCAAGATTGTGGTTAGCCACCAAAGGAATTGGGGTGATAAACTACTAGAATCATTGTGGGCATACATGACTACATGGAGGAACACTATGGATTATCACCATACTAATTAGTGTATGGTAAAAGTCCTTTATATCCCATAGAGTCGAAACAAAGTAATCCAAGTGGATATTGGTGGCCACCCACCAATTCCACTTGGACCCCCACCATTGTTTCTTTCAATTTTTCATTTTCCTTAATTGTAGCATAGTTTACTATTTTTAGCATTTTTTCAGGTCCTAAACTTCTGGAGTCCTATTGAGGCCCTAAACCACGTTTTTTGGGAAAATTGGGAACAAAATGGGTCCATGGACTGATGTTGCTCTTCCTAAAGTTTTAGTGCTCGAATAGATCTTTCTAACGAGGTGTTGGGCGCATCAAACAGAGATTGTATGCCAAGGTTACGACCTTGATAAGTTGATGTACCAATTTACCCAAACGAGGTTCATAGTTTGGCGCTTCATCTCCTAGGGTAACGTTTTTGGATGTTTAGGGTTTTCCATTGTTTCTCAACAATAAATAGGCCTTCAAGCCTCATTGTAACATAGTTAAAGGGCATGTAGTCGCCACATCTCTTTTGAGAGATAAGCTATCATCGCCCTAGCTAGTTTATTTTCATTTCTATTTGTAAGCATATTTCAGTATTTTACAGTAATGAAATGAAGTATTATTTATGCTGCATCTTTGTGTGTATGGTTATATCTATAATTTGTTGTGTTCCTATTTAAATCCAAATCAGTGGTATCAAAGCAGTCTTCTCTTTCTCTGTCTTTCTTTGCGTGTCCCAAATGAGGTTGGGATATGAGTTAAGGCTTGAACTAGTCAAACCTTTGCAAGACCAGCCTCACAAATCCTGACGACCTCTCCTGGAGGATGAAAATAAAGATGAGGGGCCAGGAGATCCTATAAAAATCTTGCTCAAAGAGGCCCTCAAGTGACAAAGGAATGTGATGATGCACAACTTTGCCCAGATCCTTCAGCTGGTACCGAGGGGCGACACATCTACTTCCAGCGACTACTCTGGAAGCACCACACCCTTTAAGGTACAATTTAACTTTGACATTGCCATATTTGAGTGTTAGATAGATGCAGATGCCATAGATAAATGCTTAAATATGCTAGAAGGGTATTTTTTTGTTCATGATTTTTCCGGCTGGGAAAAGCTTACTTTCGCTATTCTCAAAGCCACCCCCCACGTCAAGGACTGGTGGGAAACCTACTGCGAGAAAAAGGATGAAAGTATGGATTCACTATTTTCAGCCACACCCACTTGGAACTCATTCCAAGCTACCATTAAGGAGTAGTACTACCCTGTCAGAAGCTATGATGATCAATACATAAAGTGGACCATGTTGCAGTAGGGAAGGGAGCATGACGTGCCGGAGTTTACCAATATTTTCCATACCCTTTGTACAAAGTTGGGTATTAAGGATTCAACGCAGAATTTGGTACTCGACTACTGTGGTTGCCTACATAGGTACATCTAGGATGAAATAGAATTCCTGAACATCTCCTCCCTTGGCATGACACATTGATATGCCGTCAAGATCAGGAAAAAATTTAAATAGAAGAAGAAGAAGTGGGATTTTGGATCTACAAATTTGAAACAAGGGAAAGGTGCCCCCAAACCATAGAACAAAGGATAAAGCTAAGGTGGGGTAACCCAAGACAACCCACCAAAGACGCAAGCAATGAACAGCGCCATGAAGCTGAAAAAGGATACGGAAAGTGGTGTCAGTTCCATAAGAGCTCAACTCACAACACAAGTGAGGGTCAGGCCAAACAATCACTAGTGGCCAAGCTAAAGGTTTTAGAATCAGATGCATGTTCGGACTCTGAGTCAGAACCCAATAAGGGGAATGACAAAGGGAAGAATATTATCGATGCGGTGTCCAACGTCACTGTTGCCACAACGAAGATCTAGAAGGAGGAACCCGAAGATCTATAGGAGGAGGAGCACCTCTTCCACTCCTAGATGTGGATAAAGGGATCCACACTATAGTTCATTTTCAATAGTGGGAGCCAAAGTAACCTCATTTCAAAGGTTGTGAAGCAGTTGGGCCTACCAACCATAGCACATCCACAACCGTACACCATTGGGCGACTTCACCAAGGATGGATCTTCGCGTGAGCTAGCAGTGTCATCATCCATACAACATCAAGCCCTTCATGGCTGAGGTATTGTGTGACATTGCTCCCCTTAATGTTTGTGATGTATTATTAGGCCAACCATACTTGTGAAAGTGACATCCTCTGCATGAATCAAGGCCTCGTACTGTTATTGTTACTTTGGGAAATAATTTGTACAAGATACTGGAGGCAGCACCGCCTACCACCATCTCCTTGGTTACTGTAAAACAATGTAGTAAGCTCATTTCCAAAACCAGGAAATTTGTTTTCTTGATGATATGCCCTCAAGGAAAGAAGAAGACGGTGGCCATGACCTCCAGATAGGGCCCCTCCACACGATAACTATAGATGGACAAGGTCGTGGAGGAGTACGAGGACATCTTCACCTCCCTTGCAGGGGTTCCTCTACACTGTCAGGTCAAGCACTCCATTGATCTGAACCTAGGTGCACAGCTGCCCAATGGACCAATCTATTGGCGCTCTATTCTAGAGAACGATGAAATAAAGAGGTAGATTCAGGAGCTGCTGCAAAATGGTCACATCCGTCCGAGTTCATCACCTTGTGGTAGCCCGATCATGTTAGTACAACATAAGGATGGGACTTGGAGACTCTGTATTGACTATCGAGTTTTGAACAAGATCACTCTTCGGAATAGGTACCCAATCCCATGGGTTGATGGCCTCCTGGACCAACTGAAGGGGGAAAAGTATTTTAGCAAAATTGATTTGAAGTCACGGTATCACCAAGTACCAATCGAACCTTTGATGTGTGGAAGGCTGCCTCCAAAGACAAGGAGGGCCTTTTTGAATGGTTGGTTATGCCTTTTGGGTTGATGAATGCTCCTACAACCTTCATGAGGCTAATGGATGAGATATTGTGGCTATTCACCAACTCGTTTGCAGTGGTATACTTGGATGGCATCCTAATCTTCAACCAGAGTTGGGAAGAACACCTCCACCACATCCGGCAGGTTCTCCAAACACTGCGGCAACACAAGTTATGTGCCAATTTGGAGAAATGAACTTTTGACATGACCCAGGTTAAGTATCTAGGATACATTATTGATGAACGGGGGGTACATGTGGATCCAACCAAGATCCAATTCATTCAGGATTAGCCATCTCCAACCACTCTAACAGAGCTCTGTAACTTTTTAGGTCTTGCCAACTTCTACCATAAGTTCGTGTCAGGATTTTCTCATATCACTTGGCCCTTGAGTCAATTCACCAAGGGAGGAGCGAAAGAAAAATTATTTTGGTCTAAATCTCAATAGAAGGTATTCACAAATTTGAAACATCGCCTCTACTCGGCACCAGTGCTCACATTACCAGACTTGCAACAACCATTTGAGATCAAGAGAGATGCCTCTAACTACACTATTGGGGTAGTCCTTACTCAACATGGGCAACCAGTGGCATATCAAAGTGAGACACTTTCAGACACAGTATGGAAGTGTCCCACGTATGAAAAAGAGATGTATTCCATTGTGTAAGACTGCCAACAATGGAAGCATTACATTTTGGGGAAGGAAACGGTCATCCACATAGACCACCAACCCCTATAATTCATACAAACCAAAGGGAAATTGCAAAATGATCTCCATCAGAAGTGGTCCATATACCTGCAACGATTCCATTTGAATATCAAGTATAAGTAGGGCAACACCAATAATGTTACAGATTGCCTTAGTCAACAACCAATCATAACGTTAACGACCATGCTCAACTCTTGTGGGCACAAGACTTCTGATTGAACACTTCTCTATAAAAATGACCTAGAATTCAGCCACACATACCAGACACTCTTAGAGGGTCAGCATGTTCCACATTTTCACCTCTAAGATGCCCTATTATGCCACCTGGGTCACCTTTGTGTTCCTTCAAGTGAGCGTGCCAAGATGATTTGGGAAGCACACTATAGTTGGGCTATTGGGCATTTCGGGGTCAAGAAAATAGTGGCAGTACTGCAGAAGTATTTCTATTGGCCAAATCTTCGATAGGATGTCGAGAAGTATATTAGATCCTACGCTGCCTGTGCCATTGCCAAATCGACCATCAAGAGGCAAGTTATACCTCACTGCCTACCTCTAGTCGACCTTGGGAGTCCATCTCCATGGATTACATGTCGGACATTCCTTCCACTAAGCATGGAAATGACTGTACTTTTGTGGTCGTCGACAGGTTCTCAAAGATGGCCATTATGGTGGTCTGCATGAAGAATATCACAGTAGAAGCCACTGCTCAACTCTTCTTTGAATGAGTATGGGTACACTTTTGGATCCCACAATATATCATCTTAGATCGAGACATTAGGTTCCTTAGTGCATTTTGGTCCAGTCTCTGGTTGATGCTCAACACCAAACTCACGGAGTCCACAGCCTTCCAACCCCAAACTAATGGCCAGAGAGGTTGTCAACAGGATGATCATACACATTCTATGCATGTACAACTCAAAGCATCCATGCACAGGGAATGAGAGCCTCCCCTATGTTCAACACAGCTATAACTAGTTTCTCCACAACTCGATTGACCACAGCCCTTTTCAAGTGGGCTTGGGATTCCAACCACTGTGTCCCATTAATGTGGCCATGTCATTTGCAGCTACTTAGGTAGATTCAGCTCATGTCCAGTCTAAAACAGGGAAGGCAAATAGATTCATTGAGCACATCCAACATATTTGCCATTAGTTCCACAACATTCTATAGAAATCAAATGCCAAGTACAAGCAGCGACATGATCAACATCCAGTTCCACACAAGTTTAAGGTGGGTGACAAAGTCTGGTTGCATTTGCAAAAGGAATGCCTTATCGGAGTCTATCAAAAGCTTAGACCACTCTGATATGGTCCTTACACCATTACCAAGGTTGTGGGAGACAATTCTTTTGAGCTCAGAATTCCCCCATTTCTTGGCTTGCACCCAGTGTTCAATGTGGACCTCCTTCAGCGTACTTTGCACCATTAGTAGACACATCCAACATTGCAGAACAACTCACACCAACAGAGTTAAATCTAGATTGCATGGAACAAGATGCACTAATTGGATCATGGAAACACAGATCAAGCACACTCGCTAGCAGAAGATCCTACTATATCGAGTTGTCAAAGCATGCCAACTCCTTCACCAAGGCAAGTGGCTCACTAGTGACCAAGTTCAACAAAAGTTTCCTCATCTCATGGAGGAACTCAACGCAATGGGGACCATTGCTTCCTAGGGGGGAGGAATGATCTAGGTCGATATTGGTGGCCACCCACCAATTCCACTTGGAACCCCACCATTGTTTCTTTCAATTTTTTAGTTTCCTTAATTGTAGCACAGTTTACTATTTTTAACAATTTTTCGGGTCTTGAACTTATGGAGCCGTTTTAAGGCCCTAAACGACATTTTTTGGGAAAATTGGGAGGAACATGGGTCTTTGGTTTGATGTTTCTCTTCCCAAAGTTGTAGTGCATGGATAGATCTTTCTAATGAGGTATTGTGCGTGTCAAATGGAGATTGTATGCCAAAGTTACGACCCTCGGAAGTTGATGTACCTATTTACCCAAACGGGGCCCATAGTTTGGCACTTCATCTCCTCGGGTTAGGTTTTTGGATGTTTAGGGTTTTCCATTGTTTCTCAACAATAAATAGGCCTTCGAGTCTCATTGTAACACTGTTTAGAGACACGTAGCCTCCACATCTCTTCTCAGAGATAAGCTACCATCGCCCTAGCTAGTTTATTTCCATTTCTGTTTGTAAGCATATTTAAATATTTTACAGTAATGAAATGGAGCATTATTTATACTGCATCTCTATGTGTATGGTTATATCTATAATTTCTTGCATTCATGTTTAAATTCGGATCATAAAGACACTGCGAACAACACTACAAGTGAATCTAGATTTGGCTACAACACAGAAACATTGGTTAAATTAACTAAATGAACTTGACGAGAAGAGGTTGGATGCCTTCAAAAAATAGATATCATCGAACAACAAAGGCCTAAGTGGCATGAAAAATTCATCAAAAAGAGGTGTTTCAAAAAGGAGATTGGGCTCTACTATACGATTGGTGATTCAAGGATTTCAAGGGGAAGCTCTGCACCAGATGGCTAGTTCCTTATGAAGTTGATACACTCTTTGACAATGGGACTATGAATTTAGTCACCTCGACAATGCTAGGACACCATTACTTGCTAATGGACATCATCTTCGGTTATATCACAAACTAGCTTCAAAGGATTCATTTGTCAACATTGTCTCAAAATTTGATCTTCAAATTGTAGGAGCGGGGGAAAGTTCTCTTGCGCTACCAAATTTTTAGTCCTCAATAAGTGTAACAACTGAAAACCAACTCTGTTGGTAGCTAATACACCAAAATAAAAATAATAAAGTAATAAAATAATAAAAAGAAAAAATAATAATAATAATAATGAAATAAAAAGATGTATATGAAAACCTCTTATAGGGGTGTAGGCAAATAATGGTAGCAGTTGAAAACCACTATGTGGCAGCTGTTACACATTCTTTTCCATGTAACAACATCATCTATTTCATACATGTTATCTTATGTTGTTACACGTTGAAGTCTTTTCCTTCTTTCTTGAAAAGTTTTTCAAAGTATTGTAAATAAGAGTTCTGTTGTAAAGAGTAGCATTAGTGATTACATCTACTTTTACACCTGTAACAACAAACAATTTGTAGCAGTGAATTGGGCATAAGCCTATGCCTTAATAAATGATATCACCTAGATGTTTCCGCCAGAATAAATTACCTAATCAGAATGTTGCTGCTGGAATCAATCATGTCACCAATACTTTTCCACCACATTACCGTTGGTGAGTCATTCGAAAGGTATATTGATCTACTTTTTGTAACGATCATGGAAATTAATATGATGTTCCATCTGATGGCTAAGGAAATTCATCAGATTAAAACTCAGTGGGAGGGTGAATCATTTCGCAATCTGTAATTTAAATCAAACTTAAAGGGATAGACCTTGTAATCATTGGCAAATCATGTAATCATTATCATATTTTTATGTCAATCTTTATATAGGTATAAACTACATTTAAGACATATTTCCATTACCCCAGATTAATAATGAGACCATAATGCATATCATATGATCCCCTAATCTGACATCCTTTCTTTTATTGCCCCAAGATCTATCCCAACGAAGCACTTCATCTTCAATCACAAAATTCTCAGAAGAGCAAGTAAAAAGAGAACATAGGGTATCGTATGAAACAGAGGTGGGAGAAGCAACGGTCAGGCACGAGCCCAATTCCACAAAAGCATTGGAGAACTTCCCAGGGGCATGCCAAATTTTTAAAGAGGCATGATGGTTTGAATCCTTCAAATGAATCAAAGGGTCAAAAGGAACTATTTCCCTGGAGTTTGCCAATAATCTGAACAAGAAACAGACGAAGGTTAGGGGGTTTAATTTAGTAGTCACCAAAGAAGTAATTTCTAGAGTATCAACATTTCAATCTAAAGGAAAAATATGGTTTATTCAGAAAATAAATGATCCTTCCCTCGAGGTGGAATTTCTACAAGGGGAGGAACAATTGGAGAAGAGGGAATGGGAAGTGACCAATTGTTGCTTCGTCAGCCATGGGGAGATGTTTCCTTATACATTATCAAATACATTACTTGTGAAGGACAAGTGACAAAAGTGTTTAATTATCATTTATGTGGTTAAACCATCTCTGACACAGACAATTGGTTAACCTTCCATATTTCTTGTTGGAGAAACTGAAGCTTATGTCTACTGTTGTGAAGGTTTCTTCACATCCGGAAACTTGTGTCACCAATCATGACCTTATAAATAAATCATAATGGATGCCATTGAACACCAAGGCCAGAGCTAGGAATATTTTATGAGAAGAAACACGAGGACTTCACGCCATAAGCAAGTTGAAACCCCCGTTGACACTCCAAAGGAAGCTAGGGTGACTGAAGAGCAAGCGAAATCCTCTAGAAGCAGAATCAAGGAATGATCACTAGAAAAGCCAATTGGTGGCAAGACACCACAAAGGAGGGTCATAATCAAGACCCAGCTAGAGCCCCTGCCTCCATTTGGAAAGAGGTCAGGTAAGCATAAGGATGCGGGGGAGCAAAAAGAAGACAAACAAGCCCATATTTCTGAAGAGGTTCTTTTACCAGGTAAGGATGAGACCCAAACCTTGTTGTGTAAACTTTGAAAATTAGAAATCGAAAATAAAGAATTAAGGTAGCAATTAGAGGATAGTAAAGTAGAAACAAGGGTCTAGGGTCTGGACTTTTGTGGAGGCTATTGATAAGATGAGAATAGAAACTACACTAGGCCCTGTATGTACAACATGTGATAAGAATTTAGCAACACCTGGGTATAAAGTTTGTACTGCAGGTACCATCTCGATAGAAACTCAAACTAAACCCTAGGAAGTTGTTACATAAGAACCTATTGATGACGTTGTCGTTACAAGAACCAATAGTTGAAACGGAGCATCCCACGGTGATCGACCTGGAAGCCAAAACATAAGAACCTATGGAGGATACTGTTTTTACACAAGAACCAGTTGTTGAGGCAGAGGTCTCTCAGGAAGAAAAGGTAAGGTCTTATCCACAAGAACCTCTTGATGAAGCTTTTGTTACATAAAAACTAGTAGCTGAGGCAAAACAACTCGAATCTCAAGATGCTATTACACCCCCTATTGATGTTGCATGTGAGAGAACATGAGATCTTGAAGCAGGATGGTGTTTAGTAAAACTTTTGTTGATATCAAAATTATAGAATTGGAAGCAACTGGCACTCTCTTTGCAAAAGGGAGTGATCTCTCTGGAGGAGCATCAAAAATTTGTAAATACTCTTATAGAATAGTGGGCTAAGAGGAAGTTGATGGAAGAGTGGACAAGATGGGAAAGGAATAAAATTGATAAGGAAAAGGAGGAATGAGTGCAATAGTTGCAACTGAAAGTTCAAGACTTAACAGATGATAAAAATAAGCTATATGGACTCGCCCTAAACCTGTTAATGTGTAAAAGGCCTTCCCCATCCAATCCAATCTTTCTTTGGGAAATATTTTATTTGTTTCATTTAAAATTTTTCTATGAGAATAAACCTTATCTAGGTAATTCTACCAAAAAAATTTTAGATGTTTTGCGTGCATGTGATTTTGATGAGCAAAGCTTACTTTGTGATTTTTTTCTACATAATATGATTTGGGAATACACTAGCCTACATATGATTGTAGACATCTACTCCTACATAGGGTACTTCCAGTTGCACACCTTCATCTCCTTCATGAGAAGTCAAGTAGAATGGCATTTGGCCATGAAGTTATCTGACACCAATCAAGAGAAGGAAGCCTTGTGGATAAGAGCAGAATGAGGCATTGCTACTGAATTGAGGCATGCATTTAGGAAGTTTATGAGTACCCCTGATATGAGGGAACAATCAACCATCTACAGGAGGAGGATTGTCGGATTTTGTCCCAACCTCTTTGCACATATAAAGAGTCGAACATTTATTGGATGCCTTAAATGTACATAGGTTGGTAGTGCAAGTTTGTAGGATTGTGACCCTTTTGGGGTTCCTAACTTTATGGTTGTTATTACACGGGTTCCAAAATATGCTAATATTGTGAAATTAATGGGAGCCTTCCCAATAGGGCTTACATTTAAGTATCCCTTGATCTGGCTTCCAGTCGAAGAATACCAACCCCATTACCAGTTGTGTGATTATGAAGAGGAATCATCGGCGCATCAACTGATGGATACTTAGGGCTATAGACCAGTTGACGAAGATATTGTGGGTGGTTATAACTTAACAGATTTAATGCAAAGATAAAACAAAAATACTTGAAGATTATGCATGAGGACATGCAGTTGCCTCAGTTGAGGGGGGTTCTTGGGTGGATTTTTTAAGCATATATTAGACACCTCTTTCCCCATTTGATCATTCACTCTCTCTAAACCTATGAAATTTATATCCCAATTACCATTTTCCCTGGTTATAAGAGCAATCATTTCTCAACATATTATTTTTCCATCTTTCGTTAAATATTGAATGAAGTGATGTCTTTTTGAGATGGCTAACCAATTTAATTGTGGAAGAAGTTTTCTGGTTATTTTTCTTTCAGGTGTTGCCTACAACTGAGGAGTTAGGATGAGAAATTACTTCTATTAATCGCTATCACACTTTGAGTATTTGATTTTATAGTCTGAAGTTTTGTTGTTATCCCTCGAGTTGTTGTTACAACACAACTACCAAAAACTGTGGTTGCTGTCTTCAAAAGACAGTTGTCAAGAATCAAGAATTATCTACATATGGTCCAAGGATCTCAACGATTATTATCGTGGAGATGGTGTAAATTGAATTGGTATTTTATTGGGAAACTATTTGTAACGCATTCTATTTTTCTCTTAATATTGATCAGCATGAGAATCATGAGATTCTCATAAATGATATGTTCCCTAATTTTTGGGGCTTGTAAACTTTATAAAAAGGTTCGGTTCCCTAAAAAGGGAATGAAAACACATGAAAAACATCAACATTTGGATCTTGTAATTTCCAGTCATTTTGAATACAAAACACTTATGGTGATGTTCATACATATCTCTTATTGAGCTTTTAACTAGTTTCCATTTCATCCCTCTGCCCTGCTAGGGACAAAGGGCTCTCCTCTTTAGCAGGGATTGTAGTAGTAGTACATTAGTTGTTTGGTTCATCTTTCTTTTCCGTGTGGATTCATTAATGTTATTGTATGAATTGTAGTATTGATGCACTTCTCTTTTTAGATTCATGATATGTTGTTACAAAAAATTCGTTAGAACTATAATATTTAATTAGAAGATGTAATTTTATTATTGATGTGTGGCACTCCTGTTGTTTGAGAAAAATATTAATTGTGATGAGTGAATCTCATTCCTGTAGAATGTGTTTTTGATTTTTGTATGAGTACTTTAAGTTTTGCAATTGTGTTCAAAGACATTTTCTTTCATTTCTTTTCCTGACTGTTATGTATCGACATAGATAGTGCAAACACCTTTGAAATAAACAGAGTTACCCTAATTGACAATTAAATGCTTGTGGTTTAGTCAAATTAAACAGTGATTAAACCGCAAAAACATGAGCTACCTATGGTTTTGTGCATGGATATCGCACATGGGTTTGGGCATGATGGTTTTTCACCCATGTTATTTTGTAGATTTGGTTAAGGGAACTACGATTATTTTCTAATGCAGGGCTAACGGATTGAGGTTTATGGATGCTTCAACATGTATATATATGTATTGTAAGATTAAAAGGAATATAATGAAAAATCAATCTGGTAGTCCCAGTTTCAGGATCGAGGGGAAAATATTTGTGTGTGTGTATATGTATCTATATATATATATATATATATATATATATATATATATATATATATATATATATATATATATATATATATATATATATATATATATATATATATATATATATATAGATATATATATTATTCTCTCACCATTGTTTATTTTATGTTTTTAGAATTCATATGTAGGTAATTTCTATACAGGGTTAAAACCTACAAATATCTAGTTTACATGATTAATGATTAGGGTGTGCATGTAGAAACAATGAAGTTACAAGTTATTTGAGATTGGACAACCCCAATATCTCTAATAGAGCTTGAAAATTTTTTGGGTCTTTCCAATTTCTATGACATGTTCGTGTTGGGATCCTCTCATATCACTTGGCATTTGAGTCAAGTCACCAAGGGAGGAGTGGAACCAAAATTATTTTGGTCTAAATCCCAACAGAAGGAATTTGTCGAGTTAAAGCATTGCCTCTGCTCTTCACGAGTTCTCACAATATGAGACCTATGATAACAATTTTAAATTGAGACAGACGCCTCTAACTATGTTATTGGTGCAGTTCTTACCCAATAGGGGCATCTAGTGGCATATCATAGTGAGACACTTTCAGATACAATCCGAAAGTATCCAACTTATGACAAAGAGATGTATTATATTGTGCAGGACTGCCAAAAATGGAATCATTACATTCTGGGGAAGGAAATGATCATCCACATAGACCACTAACCCCTGTAGTTCATAAAGACAAAAGGGAAGTTGTAGAATGATCAACATCATAAATGGTCCACATATCTGTAGCAGTTCCATTTGAACATCAACTACAATAAGTCAAATACCAATAATATTGCAGACTCTCTTAGATGACCATCAATTATGGAACTCATCATTGTGCTCGCCTCTTATGGACACGAGGGTTTGGGGTGACCGCATATTTACAAGAGTGATCCAAAATTCAGAAACACTTACCAAATGGTCCTGGTAGGCAAGGAAGTTCTAGATTTTCACCTACAAAGCACACTATTATGCCACTTGGGATACCTTTGTGTTCCTACAAGTGAGCATTCCAAGATGATTTTGGAGGCATGCTACAGTCAAGTCATTGGACATTTCAGAATAGATAAAATAGTTCAAGTGTTACAGAAATATTTTTATTGGTAGAACCTTCGACAGGATGTTGGTAAGTACATCATATCATGTATTTCTTGCGCCAATACCATACCAAAAATCAAGAGGAAAGGCTATATACTCCTCTACCTACTCCTAGTCAGCATTGGGAATCCATCTCCATGGATTACATGTCAGGACTTCCTTCTACTAAGCATGGAAATGACTACGTTTTTGTGGTCGACGACAAATTCTCTTAGATGGCCATTCTAGTAGCCTGCAAGAAGGGTATCATAGTAGAATCCATTGCTAATTTCTTCTTTTAATGAGTGTGGGTAAATTTTTGGATCCCAAAGCCTATTATCTCAGATCAGGACAACAAGTTCCTAAGTACGTTTTGGTCAAGCCTCTGGTCAATGTTGGATACCAAGCTCACTAGGTCCACGACCTTCCACCCCCAAACTCATGGCCAAATAGAGATTGTTAAGAAGATGATCATGCAAATTTTGTGCATGTAGAAATCGAAGAATCCATGCATATGGGATGAAATCATCCCCTGTGTCCAGCACAACTACAACTAATCTCTCCATATCTCAATGGGAGACAACCCATTTTAGGTGGGGTTGGGATTCCAGCCACTATGTCCCATTGATTTGGCCATACCACTCACAACTACTCAAGCATATTCGGCTTTTGTCCAATACGAAGTTGACCGGGCCAGCAACTTCATTAAGTGTATTCAGCATATCCACAAGAAGGTTCATGACATATTGGAAAAATCTAATGCTGAGTACAAGAAACGTCATGATCGACATGAAGTGCCACACAAGTTCTAGGCGGGTGACAAATTTTGGTTACATTTTCAGAAGGAATGCCTCGATGGGCCCCACTACAAGCTTCACCCACTCCAATACGGGTCGTACAACATCACCAAAGATATAGGGGGAAATTACTTTTAGATCAAAATTCCACCATTCCTTGGTCTGCACCGAGTATTCAATTTGGACTCGATGCGACCATACTTTCCTCCATTGTTGGACACATCCAACATTGCTGAGCAGTTGACACCAACAAAGCTCAACCCAAGATGCATCGAGCATGCCTCACTTAATAAGATCATGGACACATAGATCATGAACACTCACCAGTAGAGGATCGAACTATATCAAGTTGTCAAAGCATGCCAACTCCTTCACTAGGGCAAGTGGTTCACTAGGGACCAAGTTAAATAGAAATTTCCTCACCTCATAGAGACTCTAAATGAAACGGGTATCATTTTTTCCTAAGGGGGGAGGACTGATCCACGCTAATTTTGGTGGACATCCATGTATTCCACCTAGACCTTTAGTCAGTTTCATTAATTTCCTTGATTATAGTAGCACTTACTGTTTTTAGCAGTTTTTTGGGTCCTCAACATCCGAAGTTGTTTTGACCTCCTAAATAACATTTTTTTGAGGTCCACAGTGAGGCCTCAGCCATGTGGTAAGTCCTGTAGTACTCAGAGAACGAGGTGTCATACATTCCAAATGAAGATCCTATGACCAAGTTACGACCCGAACAAGTTGGGTGCCCAACTAACATCAACGGGGCCCACAAACACTTGGCTTTCATCTTCTGGGGTTAGGGTTTTGGTTGTTTATGGTTTTCCTTTATTGTTCCATAATAAAAAGGACCTTGAGCCTCATTGTAACACTATTCATAGTCATGTATTTACCACATCTCTTCTCAAAGATAAGCTACCATCACTCGGGCTAGTTTATTTCCATTCTGTATGTAAGCATATTTCAGTTCTTTGATATTAATGAAATGAAGGTTTGTTTCTACTGAATCTCTATTTTTATGTTTATATCTGTATTTTGTTGCAATGGGCTGGATCATATTCATGGTCATGATTTACATATTGTAAAAGAACTCATGCTCTAATCTAGTAGAAAAAAATATTGAAGACTTGAAGCTTTATGAGGGTAGGATTCAAAAGTATGATCCCAAAAAAGTAGTTAGCAATCATTATTGAGACATCAAATTCCATTGGCCTTACACTCACAAAGAATTTTCAAAAGAAGAAATATGATATGGATATTAATCTTATCAAGAGTTGAAGGAGAGGATAAAAAAAACTCTAGAAGGAAAACAACACTTATAAAAATAATCCCTAGAATACTAGAGGCAAATGAATCTTGAAGAGGAAATAAAGTAGAACAACACACATGGATATTGAGCAAGAAAAAAAGGACAAGAAGAGGTGGAATTTTCAAGATATAGGGTGGAGATGAAAAAATAATATGAAAGAAGTGATGGCAATGGCTCAAGAAAAAGTAGTAGAAGAAGAAAGGAGAATAAAATAATAATAATAATAGAATAAGAAAAACTAATAAAGGAAAACCATCAAGGAACTAGAGCAAAAGAAGAATGAAGAAATGACCAAGGAATTAGTTGAATAAGAAAGAAGAAAGGAGTAGGGAGACACCTTGAAAGAGGATGTGGGATGGAAAAGGAGACAATAATCTATGGATATCTAAGATAGTCAATAAAAGTGAGGAAAGCATAAGTTAAGAACCGACTACCCATGTCACAACAATAACAATAATCATAGTATTGCACACACCTATGGGTCATGAGATCGAAGTGTGGATTAGGGAGCATGTAATTTCCATTAAGAATCACTTATATTCCATATTTTGATAGAGAATTTTGAATAGGTATAAGAAATAGTGGAATACGTGTACTTTCTCAAACATGGAAATTGGAGGTGAAGTAGCATTCTATAACTTATTGGCACTAGATCCCAAATAATGGTCCTCTAGGATGGCTTTAATCCTAGGAGAAGTTTCTCAGAAAATGTCTATTTAGTTGAGGATCCAACCATTGAACTATATCATTAGAGACATTGGTCCCCATCCTACAGGAGAAAATTATGCAAAATGGGCTCTCACAAGCTAAGGAGATCAACCAACTAGCCATGTCCCTGGATATGAAGCATGTGATAGAAATACAATGGCTTCATGATGTCCATGTATACAAATCCATAAACCAAAGATAAGAAGCAACATAATATTAAAATATTATGGAGGAGTTGCATAATAATATTATTTAATAGGCATCATACCAACATCAATAGGAACAATCCACATTGAAGGATCATGTAATCATTAAAAAATGAAATGAATGTGAATCAAGGAATTTCAATCCTTAGATATGACAAAATTTGAATATCTGAGAATATGCCTAGAGAAATTATTTAGAAAAATGAGTATTGTATAGGTATTCCATGAAGAGGTATTCAACTTACATGAGAAATTGGAATCATAGAGGCTCAACATTAAAATTTCCAAGAAGATTTTTAGGAATTAAATAATATCAATCATAGTTCAAAGAGAACCCTGGTGGCATCCCATCATTAGGCCAAAAAGAGCTGATCAATGATGAGGCCTTAATAAACTCTTGGAGGGAGACTACACTAAGGTTACATGAAAATGTAAATGTAGTAATATGGGAGACCATTGAAAATATCACCATTGGATATGACATGGCTACCATAGTTGGACTAAACCAAGCCCAATACCAAGAGTCATTTGAGGAATGTAAATAGAGATTGGATTAGAAGTTCAATACGATGAAACAATTGAAGTGTGTTAACAAAGTGTCTCTTTTAAACTCCCTCCTCTCCCCTTTAGATGAGGACATCCATTTGAGGTTTTCTGGAAAGATTGTTGAAAGGGAGCATGAATCTATTTCATGGATCATCATAGAGCATGAGATGATAATGGAACAATTTCTCTTACAATGTGATGTGAAGATGAAATAGATCCTAAATTAGTAGGAGGTAAACATAACCAACAAATGAAGATCATTTTCTCTTCCACCTCTAGTGATCCATAAACTATTATGGATATTCCACTGGATTGTTCATCACAATGGATCTAATAAAACTATATTTAAAAATATGAAATCTACACTATTAGGGTTTTATTTATCTTTATATTTCTAGATCTATAGATTACTATTAATTCTATACACATGAAAATTAAAATTATGCAAAAAATAGAGAATAGAAAAATAAAAACTCACAAACCACAATTTGTCACTAGATAAAATCTGAGAAACCCTTTAGGGAGAAACCCCAACTAGAAGTTGAGGTTTCTTTTCTATCTTTTTCTTAATATAAAATGGATATGAGTACAAATAAGTAATTCCTATGTCTCGTGGGTTACTACAGTGCACAAATCCTCTTTATGTGCTCTCTTGCCATCCCTCTTGACTATTTTTCTCGTCTATGGAACAAGTGAATTTGAAAATAATGGAACCCCTTTTCCTCCTAGTGACATAGTTATAACACATCATAACAGCCTACTAGTGGTTAGGTTTGACTACCTTAACTCTTAACTAGCTTTTAGATATAGACTATTCTATAGTCTTATTCATCATAATCACATGGATATCACATATTCCATGAATAATGGGGGCTAACATGGTATCCCCTCGAATTATGGTGGCCAAAATAGGAAGGTCAACTTCCAAGTGGCATAACTTTTCTATATAGAATCTAATTGAGGTGATTCTTGAGTTGTTGGAATGTTATTTGTCTTTATAATAGGAAAAATATGTTCAAAGGAAAATCAGGAAAACTTTACCCCAAAAAATATCAGTTGACACCTTAAAAAATCTCCCAAAATGTTTCAGACCCCAATTTTCCAAACTTGGCCTCGCTGGTAAAAATAGTCCTGTGAGATGATTCCTCGACCTTTTCAAATCTAAAAGAATCAAGATGGATGAAAAAAAATATAATGATCCAGTCCAGATCACACCTCTCCTTTTTTTCATGCTTTTGGTCCCCAAAAGCTTCTACTAATTGAGGTGAGGAAATGCTTCCTCCAACTTCTCTTAGGTGTACCATTTAGCTTTTCTTGGAAGTTGTCTTCTCAACTAAATATACTAAAGTTCATGCTACCCTTGTCCTACATTTTTGCACCTCTTCTACAAAATTGTATCTTCTTTCAACTTTTCCTGAGAATTTGGTGCCAAATCTTCTACAAGAGGTAGGACCTATTCCTCTTCCCAATCTAGCATGGAAGGCTCATAGAGCTTCTTATTATCCACATTCGCAAATTAGGAAATTCACATGTATGGGGGTAGAATAATTCTATAGGAATCATCTATCACATTTTCCAGCATCTTGAAGGGTCATATCACAAAGCCTTAATTTTCTTACAAAGGCCTTCTAGCATATCCCTGTTAAACGATAACCATACTCTGTCTGCCACTATGAACAACTTCTTTGTTCTGTGCTGATCATGCCTATCCTTGTAATTTTCCTCATTAGATAAATGTTGAGACCTAAAATGGGCCTCCTAAGGAATACTATAAAATAATAGTGGAAATAATAAAATAAGATTAGATTACATCATCAAATTTTAGAGGGAAAAAAATTAAAAACTAATTTTTCAACTTGTATTTCTTGCTTATCGCCCTATCGTTTTATTCAAATTTCAAGAAGGGGCACTCATTGGATGTGTAATTTAATTCCTCATCTAAGGAGTACCCATGTTGCATATTGTCGATGGACCCTGCTAGATGGAAAAAGTGAAATACATGAAAAAATGTTATTGCAATCACATTTTTCATGTATTTGTCATTATTTATGTAGCAAGGTCCATCAAAAGTATGCAACATTGGTATTCCTTAGATGAGGAATCAAATTTTGCATCCAAAGAGTGCTCTCACTCGAAATTTGAGTAAAACCGTAGGGAGATAATTTGAAAATTCAAGTTGAAAAAGTAGTTTTCTATTCTTTTATTTTTTAATCTTTTTACTTTTTTTAATGCAAAAATGGTGAATCATCCCCTATGATTGACATCATCATCTTGAATACTATTCGTTCTTATAAATTTTATCACGGTTGTACATTTTTTTATGCCCATTTTAGACCTCAAAATTTATCTAATGATGACTTTTGTAGTGTCTCATGTACCTGCATATGAATCTTCTTGACCTTTTCTATAAAATTTTCAACCCTCAAGGCATCCCTTGTAATATGCTCCCTTTCTCAATGCTTCCCATATCAAATATCGAAAGGTGAAGGTGGAAAATATCTAAAATAAGTTTTAAACGGGGACTTACATGTAGAAGTGTTTATTGCTATGTTATAAGAGTGTTTTATATATAGTATATTTTCATACCAATTCTTCGGATGCTTTTGATCATAACCCCTCAAAAGATGCACCAAAGTCTTGTTGAATACTTCTATTTTGCCATCTATTAGAGGATGGAATGACATAGACCTCTCTAACTTAGTGTCCATCGTTTCCCACAATCTAGTGTAAAATGCATTGAGACATCCCTTATACCTATCTTAAAAAATGCTCCTTGGTATCCCAGAGTTCACCCAAACCTATTAAAATAATGAGTTTGTAGCTTCTTTCCCACTCATGGCCTTTTTACAAGACATTACAACACACATTTCACTGAACTTGTTAACTACCATGAACATGTAGTCATGTCTCTTTGTGGTTGTTAGTAAACCTCCCACAAAGTCCATGGAAATGTTTTCCTAGGGATGAGCAGGTAATATGAGGGATTTTGTTCAATACCATGTAACCAATACATATCGAAAAATTTCCATCTTTCTTTGGTACAATGATGATGGTTGACCCACATGGTGATGTACTCGGTCAAATGACACCTTATTCAAGTAATTGTTGCAACTATTTCT
The DNA here is from genome assembly GCA_031772625.1 of Pinus tabuliformis. Lineage (NCBI taxonomy): Eukaryota > Viridiplantae > Streptophyta > Pinopsida > Pinales > Pinaceae > Pinus > Pinus tabuliformis. The sequence continues at coordinate 792,149,156 of CM062809.1, read as the reverse complement.
TCACCTCACTTTCTTCTACAACAAAATTCTTGTACAACCCAATGTTTTCAATGCAATGTACAAAAATCGCTGGACCTCATGCTACACTTCCTCTTTTGTGGTAACCCTTTAGGCTCCTAGAACACATCCTCATATTCTTGTAACAACTCTTCTAGTTATTGTTGCCATTTCTTAGTAAACCCATCCGAGGATTCCTTGGCTCTTATTGACTCTTCTATAGAATGATTTTATCTTAAAAATAATAAAACATACTTCTTATGGGAAATATTCAACTTCTTGGCTTGGTTGGCACTTACCAACGAAATTTATGACTTCCTTTTGTGTGCATTGATGATGAACAAATTTCATCCTTAATGAGCTTGTACTAGTTGGATATTTTCACAAATATTACATCTTGCATGTACATGTAGGGTTTTCCATATACCACTATGTATACATCAAGGGGAACCACATCTAATTCTACTTCATCAATAAAATAAGCACTAATAAAAATATAAATTTTCACTATCCTATTACCTTAAACTCTGCATCGTTATTTACCCATTCCAATGGATATGGGCTTGGATGATCACAAAATTCCAATCCCAATTTATTTCCAAACTCTAGTTAAATTATATCTCTTGTGATATTGAGTAAAATAGAGCATCAATCTTTTTGTTCTTGACCTATATCTTTATGTGGAAGAGTTTTGTCATTTCTCTCTCGTCCTATTGGTGGAGGCTACTTAGATTCACCTCCTTCTATTGTGACATTAATATGATATTCTCATTGATGTTTGAGATTCTTTCAAATTGGTTTCTAAAATGAGTGTCCATGAGATCATTATTCTTACTGCCTCTATTTTTTTCTTTGTGTTAAGCTATGGATGACACTTCCAACACTTCTCCTCTCTACGACTGTCAATGTTGTAGTGGTTGTAGCAGTTGCTAGGATATTTTCACTAGTGTACTATGGCGACAAAATTTTTATATTCCCCCCTTTCCACTTCTTCTTCCCCTCCTTAGAAGCATCTCGTTTCTTCTTCTACTTCGATCCAATTTATTTGTCTTTCTGCAGTCCTATGTTCTCTAGGTATTGTGCTTGTACACAAGCCTCATCCATGGATCTAGGCTTGAACAACATTACTTTATTTTGCAGATGGATGTGTAGACCCCCAGATAATTGAGGAGTACATCTAGGTTCTTTTGGGAGATATCTTGCATTACAGTAATATTTCTAAATTTTATGGTGTACTTTTGTACACTCTGCCCCTACTTCTACATGAAGTAGTGCCACTAGATCCACTGCTCTTGTAAATACCTAATACAATAAAATTTGTGATTTTATGATGGTTTTAAAGTCATTCCACTTAGTCAATTTAGGATATCCCTCCAATCTCAATGTATTAGTGTGTCTTTGTGACCATGTCAAGGCATGACCCTCTAATTTTAGTTGCGCAAATGAAATATTATATTCTTGCTTAATATGATTCTCACTGAAGTAAACTTATAATTTCCACAACCAATGATTTGTATTTAGAGCATCGATCTAACTATGATATTGTTTAATATTGACCTTCACATCCAATTTTAACAAGGAATATGAATGGTTCACTATGATCGCATTAGGTTGATCACTTTCAGGTCCTTTCTTTGATTACTTCTTTGTTCTTCTTAATCTCCTGATCTCCTCTCTAATCTATCCTCTACGTTAGAACCCACATTTTCTCCAAGTATCTTGAGCTTATTGTTTAGGTCCAACATGAATATATTCAAATTATGACTTAGATATTAAACTTGTGCTTCTAGCCACAAAAGCCTCTCCTCCACAGGATCATGAGGGTTATTCACAGGTTCGTTGACCATGATTAGGGATTTTTGGATTTTGGCTTAGCCGATATAGGTCCCTTGAAAGTATCCAAAATATAGTGAAATAATCCTTCTTCGATACCAATATGATATTTAATCTATCATTGATATTCCATTAAACAATTTGTCACAGCATATATGATACAACTATATTTAAAAATATGAAATTTATACTATTAGGGTTTTATTTATATTTAGATTTATGGATTTTTAGATTACTGTTAATTTCATATGCATGTAAATTATAATTATGTATAAAATATAGAGAAACAAAATAAAAAAATCACAAACCATGATTTGACATAAGATATAACTTGGGAAACCCTTTTGGGAGAAAACCTAGCCGGAAGGTGAGGTCACTCTGCTCTGTTTCTCTTAACATAAAATGGCTACAAGTACAAAGTGGTGAAGCATGTGACCCATGGAATACTATAGTGAAAAAATCTTTTGTATTTTCATCTCCCTATCCATGTTGACCATTTCACTCATCTATGGAACAAGTACACTAAAAAACAAGGGAACCCCTTTTCCTTCTACTAGCCTGGTTATAATAGAACCTACTAGCCTACTAATGGTAAGGTTTCACTACCCAAATTCTTAACGAAAATTACATATAAAATAATCTATAGTATAATTCATTATAATCATGTGGCTATCCCCTTTTCCATGAATATTGGGTACAAATGTGACATCGTCTCGAATTATGGTGGCCATAATAGGAAGGTCAAGTTACGAGAGGCATAACTTTTGGATATAGACTATGGTTGAAGTGATTCTTGCATTGTTGGAAAGGTATATGTGTGTAGAATGTGAAAAATTGGTACAATTCTAAAGAATAAATTTTTTACCCCCAGAAAACATCATTTTATTGCTCAAAATTCTCTTGGAAGGTTTTAAACCGCAAATAGCCAAATTGGGTTCTATTGGTAAAAATGGTCATGTGAGGTGATTCCTCCACTTTTTCTCTTCTTAAAGCATCAAGATGGATCAAAAAATAATATAATGATCCAATATATATCATCTAGCTACCTAAGTTGGTTTCATTCATTTATCTATTAGATTCAGAAACAAATTCAATATTATAATTGGGATCCTACTCCACCCCATTAGAGTGATGGATTGTTTAATTATATTAAATGAGAGAAGTTCCTAGATGAGAGAGATTGATAAATCATTTATTTTAGGTTATCCTTAGAGGAATTTTGTAAGAAATATTTTTATTGAATTATTAATGTTTAGAAGCCATTCTTAACTATAAAATATAGAGGAAATTCATGTGTATTTAGACTACTCTATATATAGTAATTTTGTTTTACAAATTGGATTAGATCTATTTTTCCCGTGATTCACAGATCTTGTGGATTAATTTATATATTACGTAAGGGATCATAAATAATATATAAATTAATCCGTACTTTTTCTTTATCCAACGGAATATTAATAATAAGATTTCCATAAATTATAAAATTACTATTGAATTTATGGGAAAATAGAAATATTAAGCATTTTCTTGAAACTTTGGTTAAAATTTCAAAAACTCAGCAAAATAGAGAGCCAATGCAGTTTTATCACAAAGCGAGTGCTTTAGCCCATAGTGATGGTAAAGATAAAAAATAATTAAAAATGGGTAACATCAAGTAATATAGGTTCAAGTAACTATCAAATTCAGCAGAGCAACATTGTTTCTTAAAATAATTGTAATGTACGCGACCCATTCATCCCACATTCAAGGAATGGGTAATAGAAATAATAATAATAATAATTATTATTATTATTTTGACCAATTCAGTGTGGCTCTGAGACACTCATGAAATCTGAACTCTCAACTTGAGACACCCCCTCGGAATCCGACCGTTTAGGTACCATGTCACGACTACATCGCCCTTAAAACGTCTCACGCTTCCAAGTGAGGCCTCCCCCAAGAATCTAACTTTTTGATATTGTTTTATGTAATAGTTATGGATTATGGTACTTTTGGATGCCACGTGACCTCCATGTGCCATCTACCAATGTTCTCGTGGGACTCCCAACCATGATGCATATATATTAATACATTCAAGTTAATTTCCCAGGCTACAAAGAATTTCTCCATCAACTAGTGCATTGTCAATTGATGATCCCTAGTGTATGGGATTCCCCATGATATTCAACCATTGTCATTTATAGGGCTCGAACTTTCTGGGTCTAGCCATTGCCCAGGTAATGTCATGCCAACATTGTCCACACAACTTGTTGGCCTGTGAGAGAACCACGTGTCACCAACATGTGGCTCCTTTGGGTATACCAAGACTCCCAAAATACTTGACACGTGTCCCCAAAGATGTCATGATGATTTCATCTCAAACATAAAAATAAGTCATCATCTATCTCATTGAAGTAGAGTGAGGGATTCCTCGATGAATAGATTCGCACTTGGTCTTACTTAGTAAACAGGAACCCTTGAACCCATAACCCTTTAATAATAATTAGCACAACACTCTGAGGTTTTGACCTTCCAAGATTTTAGGGTGGCCACCTCTGGAAGCCTCCCTACTTGATGGATTTGGGTGATGGAAGAAGTCTTTGTCATTATCTATCAATAGAATTCCGATGCCCTTTTCCACTGAATCCTTGACTCTAATTCAAATTAAATTTCACGCTCCAGGCTTTATGGCCCTTTTTCCCTATCATTCTGACCAATCATGTGAAGGGAATCTAGTTCCACCTATCAGAAACCTCCCTTGACTAGGTTTCTGATCATCCAAAGGATAAGGTTAGCCAAAATTTTCCTATAAGTACCAAGCCTCACTCATTTTCACTCCATCAAGTGCCTTCCTCCTCATTTCTACCATGACTCAGTCAAAGGATCTCGACTCTACAATGTGTATTGTTTTAGATCGAGAGCTCTGCAACCTAACTAATTACAAGCTACGCCACTGCATAGGATTCTTTGAGCTAGTCTTTCCGACTATGGTTCTTTCTCAGGAATCAGGTAGACCTTGTTTCATAATAATGCGTTTGGTTTCTTAAGGCAATATATGACATTATCCCTCCTGATATTGAGTGATATGTTCTCCAATGAGTTCTTGGCCTGCGAGTCTTCCCTTCCGATAGGGAGGCAATGCCACTTAGGGTGCCATTAGTGCTCCTACATGGTCTACATACGATGGGCTTGGTGTGGACTCCTAAGAGGTTCCCACCTCTCTTGCCACATGTTGACAATACCATAGCTTGTTTTGAACCTGCAAGAAGCTCCATGGTGCTACACAGAGCCTTTGGGTGGCTTGGAAGCCAATGTAAGATGTGAACAATAGGTATCCAGCCTGCTGAGAATGAAAGGATGGACATTGAGTCAAGGATGGAGGATCGACTGGTCCTAGGGGAAAACTCCTTTTAACATTAATACATTTTTGGTCATGTGACACAAAAAATTGCAACTTGACATTAAATGGCATGCAAGTGAAAACTAACTCTAGAATGCCGAGGGTATTCCATATAATCTTCATTTTAATAAAAGGGGTCTTAGAGCCCACTATTTTTCAAGTGCTAATCAAATCTCTCATAGCTAGGTCGTGATATGTAATGAGTTCTATCTCTTTCTTAGTAATTTATTTATGTGTTATTTATGCAATATTAACCATCTATCTGGATCTATGCTCCACATATTTAGATAGATGTATGTGTCTTAGTCTTTTATTACCATTCTGGTCTATTATTCCTCTTATACATGAGACATTCCGTGTCTACCATTAGCAATCATTACACACATTTCAGCCTTCAGATTTTACGTACATGCATTAATATATTCAATCTGTATATATATACACATATCAGATTACCATATCCACATAGTGATGTACCACATATGCAAGCATAATCAACACAAGGCAATCCCTAAATCCATAACCATTATGTACCATACATCGACATGATTCACTGAAAGATAAAAAAACATACACAAATACTTATATTTGGATGTGCAGGGAAACTGATACTAGGAAAAGGAATCTCCACCCAAGCATAGATAGCGACATAAAAACTTACTTGCAACCATCACCCACGAGCTAAATTCTAGAGTTTGGGGGGATTGCTTGCTTCTGGGACTAGCACACAAATTTCCACTAGTTCCGAGACTCCAAAGGACTTCCTTCCTCAATCGCACCAACTGAAAACTACATGCTTCGTCAAAACTGAGAGTCCAGAGGAATCCAACCTCAGCCCCAAGTGCACACATAGTGATTCTCCCACTTCTAGGGAATCGAGCATACATTGTGCCATCCAGGGGATAACCACAATTCTTCATTCTGGTCTTCATCTCCTATTGCTCTAGGATGGTATCTTCCCAAGATGTTATAGGGATCTAGAGTCTGTTATCTCAACCCATAACCTCTAGGGGACCTGAGATATTATAGGGATGTATATATTCCATTGCAACCCACAACCTCCAAGGACCCAAGCTATTTATTACAGGGATCCAGAGACCTATGTCTCAACCCATAGCCTCCAATGACCCAAGTTGTTATAGGGATCTAGAGATTCTATCTCGACCCATAGCCTCTAGGGACCCTAAGCTTTTATAGGTCTCCAGATACTAGAAACTAAACCCATGGCCTCCAGGGATCAAGATCCAATACCCTTCTCTTCCCTTCTCTTCAGGGCTACCTACTAGACGCTTGTGATGAATCCTCTTCTCGTTACCATTCTTTGTCTGTCTTTATATCATCTTCTCTCCCCTCCATGTGTAGCCTCTTTGAATGTTTCTATTTTATCATGCACCTCTAAATTTTCTTGGTCTCTCCCTCGGCCACAATTATTATTGTGTCCTTCCTAGCCTCTAGTGTACAATCCCTCAATAAAATTCTTGTCCTTTTTCTCTTCTGGTTTCTTTTTAAGAAACATGGGTATGCATTCTTCCTCTTGTAGCTCATTTAATTTCAAGAGCTCCTTCATCAATTCATGCACTATCTAGCCTTTTATGGTTGTCCTTCATTTTAGGTTTCCCCTTTACACAAGAAACCATAACGTCCCAACCAAGCGATCTCCTCCTCAGCACTGGAATCTGTGTCCCTTGACTTAGTCCTCTTTTTGTTTTCAATTTTTTCAAATATTTCCAATCAATTTACCATGTAGCTTATATAGTGACTTTGGGTGGGCTTGTCACAATCCCCTCCTCCTTGAGGGAATGTTGCCCTCAGTTTTCGATTTCCCATACGAAACATACCATCAAAATGCAACACATATTGTTTTATGGAGCTTTATACGCATAACTCTATACAATATTTACAATTATGCATACTTTCTTTAATCAACAAACAAGAAGTAATACAAAACTTTAATGGGATCATTCATTTCCCATGTGGCCTCCTCTCGCCCTAAGTGCTTCCACTACACTTTGACTAGCTCTATGGCTCGGTTCTGGAGCATGAGACTCCTCTGGTCCAAAAGGAACATTGGATCTGGTCTAAACTATGCTTTTGGTTCCACCTATAGCACAAACCAATCAATCACATGATTAGAATCCTGTACATAGTTTTTAAGTAAATAAACATGGAAAATGTCATGAACTCTAACCGATGGAGGTAAAGCCATTCTATATGCCACTAGTCAAATCCTTTCAAGGACTTCAAATGGCCCACAATACCTTGGTGCCAACTTGGTGCATGTCCCCATCCTTAGGTAACTCTTCCTAGGCTTAATTCTTAAATAAATGTGTTCTCCATATTGGAATTCTTTGTTAACACTATGCTTATTTGCATAGATTTTCTGTCTATCCCGTCCCACTTTCAAATTTTGCCTGATAGTATGAAATTGTCATTCCATCTCTTTATGCATATTGGGTCCTACATGGACCCTATTAACTAGATCCAAGGAAAATTTTAAGGATGTAAAATTTTCTTGAAGATTAAAAACATTGGCGAATCTCACTAATCCCTAATATGAAAATTATAAAATGCTTATTGATATATTTGTAAAATTATTAAAATTTATAGTGATTTTATATATAGTCTCTATATAATGTTGGTGATTTTTAAGGTAAAATAATTTTATATTCTAAAATTTAGCTAAATCATCTTTTATAAAAAGTGGAAATTAGTGAACCTTTTTTGTGGAAAAATCATGGAAAATTAGCCCACTGGGTGAACATTAGCCTCTAAAATTTTCCATTACTGGATCACTCTAGCTAATAGGAGTATTACATCTTCTGCCATATAATTCATCAAAGGGGCTCATATTTGTGGATTCTTGGTGCCCATTATTGTACGAAAAATCCACAAGTGGAAGATATTCTTCCCAATTCTTGGGCTAATGCATCACATACATCTTCAACATGTCCTCAAGGATCTGGTTGGTAGTCTCTATTTGTCCATCTATTTGTGGATGATAGGTGGTACTAAATGCTAATTCTGCTCTTGAACCTACAAATAGTTCCTTACAAAACTTGGAAGTGAATTTAGCATCCCTATTTGAAACAATTTTCTTAGGGATGCCATGTAGCTTCACAATCTATTTTATCAAAATTTGTGTTATATCACTAGCAAAATTGGTGGATTTAACTGCCACGAATTGAGGTACCTTTCTAAGCTTATCCACCACTACCATGATTACATTTTGTTTCTTATATCTTTTGGGCAATGTATTAATTAAACCCATAGAGATTACTTCACACTCCCATTTCAGAATAGGGATAAGATGTAACAATATTGTCGGGTGTTTCCATTATACCTTTACTTGCTGACATTCCATGCATTTTTCTGCAAAGTATGCTACTTCATTCATCATATTTGGCTATTGTTTGTATCTTTTAATGGATGTAAGGGTATTTTGATAACCCAGGTGGATTGAATAGGACTTAGCATGGAATTATCTCATTATCAGTGTTTTTACCTCATGACTCTTAGGAACATATATCCTACCTTTAAGTATGACTAATTCATCCTCAGTGAGGTGGTATTCTCCATCCTCACCACCTTGCCACAAAATTTCATTTACTTGTTGATATGTGTCATCTTGATATCCCACACTTTCCATTCTTTTTTCCAAATTTGTTGCATATGAGCTTACACTTTCCAAGTGATTAACTTGGATTATCCTTCTCAAGGTATCAACAACCTTGTTTTCCTTACCCTTTATATAATTAATCTCAACTATGATTTTTTTTATCATGTCCAACCATATGGCTTGCCTAACATTCAACTTCAGTTGTCCAAATAAATATTTGAGCCCACTATGGTTTGACATGAGCATGAAGTTCCGACCAAGGAGTAGTGCCTCCACATTTTTAAAGCATGAATGATGGCAGCCAATTCTAAATGATGCATCACATAATTTTTCTCAAGTTTATTTAATTTTATGGAATCATAGCACACAACTTGTCCTTCCTGAATTAAGACTTTACTGAGTCCCTCCTTGCAAGCATCGATACATACTACAAAATCCTTGCTAGGATCTGGATTCTTAGCACTCGTGCACTGCTACAAAATTGCTTTAACTACTCATATCTTTTTGCACATTGTGAAATCCACTTAGATATTTTCCTTTTCTCATTAAGGATATCATGGGATGTCCTATTTTTTATAAATTTTTTATAAATATTCTGTAATATCCTACTAATCCCATGAATGGTCTAATTTCATCCACGTTGTTTGGAGTTGGCCAACCCTTAAGGCTTTGATCTTATCAGGATAAACTGATATGCCTTCCTTAGAGATGATGTTCCCTAATTAGTGTACCTACAAGTGGAAGAAGCCATAGTTACCAAGCTTTGCATATAGCTTATGTTCTCTCAACAATTGTAGCATAGGCACGAGATGTTGTTCATTTTCCTCTTCCGTTTTTTAATAAACCAATATGTTATCAACAAATACAATGAAAAACTTGTCCAAGTAAGGTCATAACACCCTGCTCATCAAGAACATGACCATGGGAGGGTTATTAATAAGCCCAAAGGGTACCACTACAAATTCATAGTTCCCATATCATGTTCTGAAAGTAGCCTTATGAATGTCCTCCTCCTTGATTCTTACTTGATGGTAGCCTGAACTCAAGTCAATTTTGGAGAAGATTGTTCCTCCCCTTAACTAGTCAAAGACACCATCAATTCTTGGTAATGGGTACTTGTTCTTGATGGTTACCTTATTTAATTTTTTATAATCTATTCATAGTCTCAGGGTTCCATCTTTCTTCTTTACAAACTATATTGGTGCTCCCCAAGGCGACACACTTGGCCTTATGTATCCTTTGTCAAGCATTTCATTCAGCTGCAGTTTTAACTCAAAAAACTCCAGGGTGATCATTCCATATGGAGCTTTAGATGTTGGAAATGTTCCACATAACAACTCAATAGAGAGATCTCTCTCTCTATGAGGAGGAATTCCAGGAACCTCTACTAGAAAGACATCTACGTACTACTGCAAACCAAGGTATTTTTGAAGCAATTCAACTTCCTCATCATTTGTTGCTCTATTGGCCCCCTTATTCTTGGAAACTTGTACTGAAAAAAAAATAGATCCCTTCCTTCTATTCTGTTTGTCTTGCATAGTAGTGATCAACCTCACTGATATGGGATTTTTCTTTCCTTGCAACACTCTTTTCGTTCCTTGGTCCTCCAAGCATTCTATTTCCTTTTCATAGCAATCTACCTTGGTCTAGTGTACACACAACCAGTCCATGACCAGTAACATGCCATACACAGACAATGTTAGAACATTCAAGTGGGATGTTGTGGACATGCCACTGAGTTCAGATGCATATGAATTCATCCAATGGTGAATTTTCATCATTTTCCCTATTGCTAATTGAACCATCCATGGTTCTCTATGTGATTCCTTGTCCATTCAACAATTTTCTACAAGCTTTGGGATGACATAACTATAATTACAACATGGATCAATCAAAATAGAAATAACTTTCCCTTCTAGGTTACCTTCCATCTTAATGATGGATTCCTGGTGGTATGCTTGGTGATTTTCCGATGTTGTGTAAACCCTTAGCATACTAACGACTACTTAGTCCATTGTGCTTTCCTTGTAAGCACTGTAGATCTTGGGTATAACCTCCTACTGGTGTGGATAGTCCTTTCTCCTATGGTTCCCACCACAAGTACAACACTTGAGTGGCTCTCGACTTTCAATCTAGGGTTGCGCTGACACTAGTTGTTGCACCTTTCTATTAACATAAACATTGGCCTTCTGCTAGAATTGTCTTGTTTGACCTGGGTGGTTCCCCTCTTTTCTTTCTAGGTTCTTCTTGGACCAATTCCTATTCTGTCCAACAATGCTTTTTGATGGCCAGTTACTTTTAATCTCAGGCCTACACCTTGCTTGATCATAGAAATTTTTTTAATTCTTGATCGTATCCTTCAGGGTCTGGGTTTCTAGAAATTCAATTTTATCTTTGAATACCATAGGAAACCCACTGACGAAATATTGAATATTAACTTTCTCATCCTTGAGATATGATATCTACCTTAGTAGTCACAAAAATTTGGTGTTATATTCATCATTGGTCATCCAAACTCGTTTTCTTTATTGTCATAGTAACTCTCAGATAGGTATTTCTCTCTTAATATCTTCTCAAATTCTTCCAATGTCAACTCCTTCTCTATAATGACTCTAGTATTCTTCAGGTCCTCACACCATATGTTGGATTATCCTTTCAAGTTGTAAGAGGTGACTATATCTTTCATATTCTCAAAATAATTATGTATTCTAAAGAACTTCTTCATCCCTAGCAGACATGCTTCAGTGTCCTCTACCTTCTTCACATCCCCATCGAATGTGGGTGATTTTTCCTTTATAAATTATTCAAGCATATGATCCCTTTCCCCTATCTCTGATGGATGGCGATGGCGGGAGTGATGGTGTCCTGAGGTAGCAGAACTCAACTATTTTATCGAGTGAGGAACCTATGTTCTAGCCCTTCCTCCAGGGAGTCATGAATCACAAAGGCTTTTCCTCTCTTTACGACTAGTCCTCCTTTTAGATTTCCTTTTCCTCTACCTAAGAGAGAGTTTTTGGAAGATGACTACATTGATCTTAGTGTGCCTTTCTTTAGCTCCTATTAGCCTCTCATTATCGGCCCTAAATCTCCTCACCTCATCTCAAAGGCTTCTTAAGGTTTCCATTCAATATGGGGAGTGGTTCCCTTCCCCTTTCCCAACCGATCTCTCTTCTTCATTGGTTCTAGTTCTATCACATCCATATTAGGATTTATCAGAACTATATTCAACCATTCCAATCCTCGTTACTATATATTTTCTATGTTGTGCTACATGCAATTTGTTGTAAATCAAACATATTGTTAGACATTTTAAAACAATAATTAAACAAAAAATCATGATCAAGGACTTGCATTCATGGATGTGTCATGGGGGATACTGCGGTTATAAGAAACCATGATAACGTACAAGCATTTGCAAATCATATGCAACAATCATTCAATTGTGTGATTGGTACATAATTAATGATAAGAATGTATTCCCAGTCATAATCCTACTCCCATCAAGCTATTAGCCATCCACTAACTTACCTTGGTACAATTTCATTAACAAACCTCAAGCATAGTTCAAACTAACTTTGTACCTTATAATTATTTAATAAAATTTCATCACTTGCCCTGTGACAAAATCCTTATAGTCAAAGTATTGAACCTAGATGCTCTGATACAACTATAACATATCTGACCCCTTCATTTCACATTTGAGGAATGGGCTAGTAGAAATATATATATATATATATATATATATATATATATATATATATATATATATATATATATATATATATATATATATATATATATATATAAACACACATATATACATATACACACATATATACATATACACATATATACATATACATATAAATTGACTAATTTAATGTGGCTCTGAGACCCTCATGATGTCCCAACTCCCAACTTGAGATGACCCCTGTCCCTTGGAATTTAATTTTCCAGCTGACATGTCACAACTTCGTCACCCTTAGGACATCTTGCCATACCATGTGAGGCCCCACTTTGAATATGAACTTCTGATATTATTTTACACAATAACTACAACTTTTGATACTCTAGGATGCCACATGACCCCCATGCACCATCCATCGATGTTCTTGTGGGACCCCCTGTAGAAATTCCCACTTAGGTCACCTGATAATGCAATATACTGAAGCAAAATACAAGATCTACTTCTACAAAAAACTTGCAGAAGCTTAATCGATTTTGAGCAAGATAAAATAGAACACATATAACTGAGAATGAGAAAGCAATCACACATGAACACAGAAGAATAATCTAGGGAAAGCCTCATCTAAAAACCCCAATCTCTGTATTATCATACAAGTGGAAATATGTTCAAATTACACAAAGCATCAGCTCACAAGCTATCCTTCTCTCAGTATAATCCAATTGCTGCTCATAGAAAGTCAAAGGCTTCTCACAAACCTTCTCCTCTGCCCTCCAAGCCTCATACTTCCTTGTGTAGTTTCTCCTGGGGTCCAATGGCGCCACCTGTGTGAATTCACCTCTCACACTTCTCACTAAACTCAGAAGTAACTGCATAATCCTGAAGGAGATAATTCCTTTTGCATGGATGAGTTTCCTATATAGGAAAATTCCTCCAACTGATAGTACACTATCCCTTCCTCTGATCTCAACTATGTCTCTGACTGAATTGACATGCATGAGTTATTTATGAGAGAATATTCAATTATCTAAAGTGCAATAGTTACATGGATGCATGCATTAACTAACTCAACTCACAATTAGTTCAGCAAACTATTTGAACTAATCTAACTAGACTTAACTTAGTTAATTGAGCTAACTAATTACAACTCAAAGTGCAACTCTTGATCTCCTTGAATCAAGGGATAACTTCCTCAATCAATGGAGAAACTAATGCATGTCTTCACATAGACTTCATGTTTGATTTTCTACAACTAATTATATCAAGATGAATCAATTAATTATTTTACAAACAACTGCTAAGATCAAATTCCAATTTTACTTATGAATTTTAGTTCAGGGACTAACTAAAATTGGAATCTATCCTGAAATACTATTTATAGCAATGTTATTTTTAGCATTTCCATTTTTCATTGCTTGTTGCTATGTCAAACACTGGTACCTGAAATTCTATTTATAACAATGCTATTTTTAGCATTTCTTTGTTATTTCCAACACTCCCTCTCAACAAGAAAGGCATTCAACTCGAACTTGATCTTGAACCTTTGGAATTTTCTGTGTGCAACACTTCTCCCAAGTGTTGTTGCTCCAACAACTCTAGAAACAAAAAAAATCTCCCAACTGACCTCCCTATTGGGCTAGAAACATCCTCTGATACTGAAGCTTCCTCAACTGCTGACAAGTGCTCCCTCTGTGACCTCTAAATTATTGCAACACTCCATGCATCTCGTACTGTTGCACACCTCTCTGTCCCATTCTTCACTGGTGCAACAATCCTATACCTCTCACATTGTTGCAGCTTGCTAGCTTTGCGTTGTCTTGGGATTCCAGCATTGTAACTCTCTCTGGTGCTCCATCCACATCTATCTCTACCCACTAAGCCAATCCTGCTACCCCTCATTGGGGCTCCCATAGCAAGGTCTAATCAAAGAGGTTGGGTACCTCAATGATCCTGCCCCTATTCTAGCCTTCTTGGGATTGTCACTCCACATTGCATCACCTCCTACCTGGAGGTATGGATGCATGTGATCCCTCTACCCACTTGGCTTGAAATTTCCCCCTACTAGAGGTCTCTACATCAGTGGATGCCTCCACTCGATCTCCTCTCAGATTCTCTAGTTGTGGCTGCTCCACAACCTCCTGAAGTTGCTTCACCAATTGTGGCTCCTTCACAATTGTCTGAGACTTCTTCTGGTGCTGCATGTTGAGAGGTAATGTACTCTCCCTCTCAACCACCAAGTCTCCATCAGTTTCCTTTCTCCTCAAGGCTTTGCATGCATCTTGAACCTCAAGAGCATATAGGTTCTTGACTCATTAACAGATCTACTTCACTTGTCTCGTGGTGATGTGTCTAAGGAAAACCTTTCCCTTACTGAAGACTACATCATAGCCTTTGTCTTCCAGCATTGCGATCGATACCAAGTTTTTCTTTAGTCCTGGCACATACTTCACACCTGTCAAGGTAATGCGAGCTTCATGCTCCCTCTGAAAAACAACTGTGCCTACTCGTGAGACACTATACTTTTCATCATTACCCATTGCTATGAGTATCTGGAGATATTTCTACTCCAAGGTACTGAACAAACTCTTATCACCAATCATGTGGAATGAAGCTCCACTGTCAAGAAACCAACCACATCCCACCATGGATGAAACCATGCATGCGAAGAGGGTGAGATCCAACTCAAACTGTGAGGCCAATGCCTCACCTTCAGATCCTTCCTTGGATCCCATCTTGGATTTCTTCAATGGAACATTTGGTGCAAAATGGCCCACCTCATGACAATGAAAGCATCACACTTTTGATTTCTCAAACCTCTTCGCACCATGGGAGGAAATCGATTTGGGATGAGATTCCTTCTCCTTCCATTTCTTTTCCTTACTCACTAAGTTGCAGTTTTCTTCATCCTCCTTGGATGAAGAACCATCTTTGGTGCTTCTTCTTATCTCCTCCTGCATCAGATCTGACCAAAGTCATCCCCAATCTGGAAATTTCTCTCTTCCATTTACTGAGCCTTGGTAGCTATGCCAGCTCTTAGGAACACCAAGGAGATCCAGACTCACCATGTCATCGGCTATCATGATCCCTACACTTCCAAGCTCATCCATGCATTTGGTGAGCTTGTTTAGATATGTCGAGATCGTGTCGCCCTTTTCACACTTGATTTTTTGAAGCTTGTCTTTCAGCACCAACTTCCTTTGCTCACTGTTATTATGATATAGATCTTTCAATATTTTCCACATTGAAAATGGTGTCTCCTTCCCATGGAGCCTCGAGACAATGTGGTCTCGAACTCCCTCCAAAAGGATTCTCCTTGCTCTAGCCACACATTTCTTCCATTTTGCCAATTCTGTAGTATTAGTTGCTACCGGCTTGGGGACTTCTTGATCAATGAAGTCCTTTAGACTGTTGTCCTCTAATACTACTTCCATGTGATCCTTCTAGGCTATATAATTCGATCTTCCATCAAGGGCATACTCGAGTCTTAAACTGTTGAACACCATTGGTGAAATTTGAGATGTGATAAGAATTTGAATTCTATAATCAGGAACTTCAACCTTCAAACTTCTCCCTTCTTTGTATACTATTCTTCGCTTTGATCACCTTTGCGTTGATACAATGTAGAAATTCCCGCTGTAGATCACCTGATAATGAAATTTACTAAAGCAAAATACAAGATGTACTTCTACAACAAACTTGTGGAATATTAATCTATTTTGAGCAAGATCAAATACAACATGTATAACAAAGAATGATAAATAAATCACACACGAACACGGATGAATAATCTATGGAAATCCTCAGCTAAAAATCCCAATCTCTGTATTATCATACAAGTGGAAATATGTTTAGATTACACAAAGCATCAGCTCACAAGCTATCCTGCTCTCAGTACAATCCAATTGCTTCTCACAAACCTTCTTCTCTACCCTCCAACCCTCCTATTTCCTTGTGCAGTTTCTCTTGGGGTACAATGCTACCACCTGTGTAAATTCACCTCTCACACTGCTCACTAAACTTAGAAGTAACTACGCAATCCTGAAGGAGATAATTCCTTCTGCATGGATGAGTTTCCTATATAGGAAAATTCCTCCAACTGATAGTATATTGTCCCTTCCTCTGATCTCAACTGGGTCTCTAACTAAAATGACATGCATGAGTTATTTATGAGAGAATATTCAGTTATCTGAAGCGCAGCAGTTACATGCATGCTTGCATTAACTAACCGAACTGACAATTAGTTCAACAAACTATTTGAACTAATCTAACTGGACTTAACTCAGTTAACTAAGCTAACTAATTACAACTCAAAGTACAACGCATCCTGATCTCCTTTAATCAATGGATAACTTCCTCAATCAATGGAGAAACTGTTGCATGTCTTCACATAGGCTTCATGTTTGATTTTCTACAACTAATTAACTCAATATGAATTAATTAATTATTTTACAAACAACTGCTAACATCAAATTCGAATTTTACTTCTCAATTTTAGTTCAAGGACTAACTAAAATTGGAATCTATCCTGAAATACTATTTATAGCAATGCTATTTTTAGCATTTCCATTTTTCATTCCTTGTTTCTATGTCCAACATTGGTACCTGAAATTCTATTTATAGCAATACTATTTTTAGCATTTCTTGTTGCTATTTCCAACACCCCCAACCATGACACATATATACAACTACTTAAGAGTTAACGACCCAAGTGACAAAGAAGTTTTCCATCAACTAATGCATCATAAACTAACAATCCTTAGTGCCTAGGATTCCCCGAGATAGTCAAACATTTTTGTTTACGGGGTTCTCGCTTGCAGGGTATGACCATTTCCTACATAACATCATGATGACGTCATCCATACCATGTTTTGGCTTGCGAGAGGTGCATGTGTCACCCTCATGTGGCTTCTTTGGTTATCCCAAAACTCCCAAACTACATTGCACATGTCTCCCAAAACGTCATCTCTACCTAACGATAAGTTGCCATTTGTGCGGTTGAAGGGGAGAGAGGGATTCCTCGATCACTGGATTCACACTTGGTTTTACTTAGTGAACGGGAACCCTTGAACCCAGAGCCCTTTAAGAATCATTAGTACAATGCTCTGGGTTTTTACTGATGGTACTGGACCTGTCAACATGTTAAGGGATATCCCCGATAAGAAGTCCCAACTAAACCTCAGACCGTTTGGAGTGGGAGTCCTAGCAGTGGGTAGTAATGTAGTGCCTTGACCGTGGTAACACGCAGAGGTAAGTATGATAACTTTGTCAAAATAAAGTGTGTGACCTTGCAGAGAGTCAAGTGATATGCATGGGGGTTCTTACACATAGAGCGTAAAAGGAAGTGTGTCCCTCACAAGCTTGTAATAGTACGCAACCTGAAAGGAACATACGAGTGGAATGACATCTTATGTTGGAAGAGAAATTGTCCACAATACAAAGTGACAGGTTAATACAAGAACACGTCACCAACAAGATTCATACAATGGCATATAAAATAGTTCATACACAAATGTGTAAGTTAAATAACATACATTATTAAAGTAACCAAAATAGGTGAACTACAATAAAAACATATGCATGAAAACGTGTTGGCTCATTTATATTATTAAGTGAAATTTCCATCCATACATACACCATTGTCAACCACTAGCCCCAATAGTGGAACATTATAGTCAACACCACCTTCTCCTCCAAAGAGATTTACTCGCTCTATGTTGTGGAGAAGCCAAGGCTCATCACAATACTCTCCAAGACCTCTCTAAGAAATGCCTAGCCAAAAACTTGTCTCCCAAAATCCTCTTCTATGAGTTATGAGGTTCTATTTATAACAAAGGGTGGGGTGACCCTTGACATTCCCCTTTGTGACTCTTTGCCTACCCTCATGACTCTTAAACTTCTTTAAAAAACTCAATACATTATGTAGTAACTGTTCACATCCCACTAGTGACACTTGGAATTTCACTGACAACATATTTAATAATAATATACATTTTTGCACGTGTACCCATGTGAGACAAAATAGGCTAGAGACAACCTAATAGGACAAAGCACTATGACTCTGGATTTTTGGGAAAGACCAACTCAAGAACATCCACTTTATGCTTCTTGGACATGTACTGATGCCAAGCTTGGTATTGTGCTAGGATGTCCACAAACTACTTGATTTTTTCTTACTAAAAGCAGACTCTTGCCTCCATGGCATCCGGCTATATGGTGTTGGAACCTATGTCCATCTCATCTTGAAGCATGTGTAACATGGTGTAGACCATGATAGGACCACCAATGTTCTTTTGCATCTTTGGTGCACTTAGCTCCAAGTCATCCCTAGTGGCCTCTCGCCTTAGCTTCACCATGTACCCATTGACCTCTAACCATACTTGGTTGTTGTTCTTAGATTTGGTGAGCGAACTTGCATATTTTCACTCTCTTCCTCAGTTATTGGCTATTCTAGTTCATCAAACTGTATTGGTGTTGTTTTCTCTGTCATTGCGCCTTGCTTTTTTCTTATTCCCACTTCTTCTTTTCTTCCTATTATTTCCTTAGATTTTTGTTCTGCTTGCTACAGTCTCAGTTATGCTATCTATAAGATTTGTTTTTCTCTCTTTTTCTACACTGTTTGCCTCCTTTTTCTTCTACTTTCAAATCTTCTCACATGAAGATTGAATCCTCTTTCACTCTGCACCTTTGTTCTCCCTTTATTATTTTAGCAATTTCCTCTTTCCCTGATCTTGTATTGGATTGTTTCCTTCTGCCACTACTACTGGTCTTGCTGCCATGTTAGTGTTGATTCCTTTTCTGTAAATAGTTGGGAATATTCATATATTGGCAAGTTGATTGGTTCCTTCTCAACTGCTTTCCCAGTACTACTTTCAGTGGTCTCTCTTGCAACAACTCTCTTTGGTGCCATGGTACAATGACTGCTGGAGAGAAGTGCTTCACGAGCATGGTACCTATGGGACAAAATGGACAATCATGGCAAAAAAACATTAGCTCTTACAAATCCAACTTCACAGCATGAGTAAGCAACAACTAGGGCATCTGAAGAGGGGAATTGCACATTTTTTATTAACAGGCATAACTGAATGACTGTGGGAACTATGCACTATGTAGTCCCAACAGTCATTGAGGAAGCTTCATGACTGGAACTACATAATGCGTAGTTTAGTCCAAGTTAGGGACTGGGAGAGACTGCACAGTCTCAGTGACCAAGCTAGGAGATTGGATCTTGGAACTACATAGTGTGCAATTGGATCCAGCCCCAGACAAGCTCTGTGCAATTCCAGAGGCCAATGCAGAGGCCTTGAGCTCCTAGATTGCACAGTGCATGCAGTGAAGTCTGAGATCTAGGCAAGGGGAGCCAAAATCTATCCATGGGGAGTGTGCAAACAAGAAAATCTAAAGGATTATTTAAGGATGAGTGAAGACCTGACTAAATTTATATGTATGCATGTAGACAAAGTGCAAAAATGGATCAAACTGAAGGAACATGAAGCATGCGAAGGGAGTCGCCGCAATAGTGACCGTTGGTGCAAAAATGGGAAAACTCATGCGACACTTGAGAAAGGAAATCTATAACTTGAATCAACACTTCCAGAAGCTAAAACAAGTTAAAATGCCAACAATCATTCAAAAAACCGAGTGAAAGAACACTCTAACAAGCTAAACTAGCAAAAGTGATAGAAAAAGAAACAAAAGGTGATAAAAGAAAAACTCACCCCAAAAAGTGATGACAATGCTCCGAAGTCCCCTTGATGATCTAGGTGGATGTTGGTGGCCACCCACCTATCCCATTTGGACACCCACATTTGTCTCTTTTAGTTTTTCAGTTTCCTAAATTGTAGCACAGTTTACTATTTTTAGCAGCTTTTTGGGTCCTGAACTTCCGGAGCCGTTTTGAGGCCCTAAACGACATTTTTTGGGAAATCTAGGGGCAACATGGGTCCATCAATTGATGTTTCCCTTCCCAAAGTTGTAGTACTCAGATAGATATTTATAACAATCTATTGTACGCGTCAAACGGATATC
This sequence comes from Pinus tabuliformis, assembly GCA_031772625.1. Classification (NCBI taxonomy): domain Eukaryota; kingdom Viridiplantae; phylum Streptophyta; class Pinopsida; order Pinales; family Pinaceae; genus Pinus; species Pinus tabuliformis. The sequence goes on along the minus strand of CM062809.1, from coordinate 792,128,621 downwards.
GGGTGCCAAAGTTACGACCCCGCAAAGTTGATGTACCAACTTATCCAAAACGGGGCCCACAACTTGGTGTTTCATATTCTAGGGTTAGGGTTTGGGATGCGAAGGGTTTTCCATTGTTTCCCAATAATAAATAGGCCTTCGAGCCTAATTGTAACATAGTTCAGAGGCATGTAGCCACCATATCTCTTCTCAGAGATAAGCTACCATCGCCCTAGCTTGTTTATTTCCATTTCTGTTTGTAAGCCTATTTTAGTATTTTACATTAATGAAATGAAGTATTATTTCTGCCACATATCTGTATTTATGTTTATCTCTGTAATATGTTTCATTCCTGTTTAAATCCGAATTAGTGGTATCAGAGAGGTCTGCTTTTTCTCTTTTTTTTCTTTGCATGTCCCCAATGAGGTCAGGATATAGGGAGTTCGGACTTGAATTGGTTGAACCTTTGCAAAAATAACCTCGAAAATCCCAACAGCCTCCCATGGGGGATGAAAAGAAATATGAGGGGGCAGGAGATCCCATCAAAATCTTGCTCGAGGAAGCCCTCGAATGACAAAGGAACGTGATGATGGACAGCTTTGCGCAGATCCTTCAGCGGCTACCAAGAGGCGATGCCTCGGCTTCCAACAGCTACTCTGGAAATGCCACACCATTTAAGGTACAAGTCAATTTCGAAATTCCCATATTTGAGGGTCAAATAGACGTGGATGCTATAAATAAATGGTTAAATCTGCTAGAAGGGTATTTCTTTGTTCATGAATTTTCGAGCCGGGAAAATATTGTTTTCGCTCTTCTCAAAGCAGCCCCCCACGTCAAGGACTAGTGGGAAACCTACTGTGACTAGAAGGATGAAAGCACATGCTCACTATTTTCAGCCGCAACCACTTGGGATTCATTTCAGAATGCCATCAAGGAGTAGTACTACCCTGTCAAAAGCTACGAGGACAAATACATAAAGTGGACCACGGTGCGACAAAGAAGGGACCAAGATGTGCAAGAGTTCACCAACATTTTTCATACCCTTCGCACATAGTTGGGTATCAAAGATTCTGATCTGCATCTGGTACTCAAATACCATGGCTACCTACACAGATACATCTAGGAAGAAATGGAGTTCCTGAACATCTCCTCGCTCGGCACAGCATATCGATACGCTGTCGAAATCAAGCAAAATTTCAGAGAGAAGAAGTGAGACTTTGCATCTGTGAATCCGAAGACCGAAGGAAAAAGCCAAGGCGGGGTGACCCAAGACAACCCGTTGAAGCCACAAGAAAAGAAAAACACCACAAAGTTGAAAAAGGACACAGGAAAGTGGTGTGAGTTCCACAAGAGCCCCACTCATAACACAAGTGAGTTTCGGACCAAGCAGTCGCTGGTGGTCGAGTTGAAGGCTTCCGAATTAGATGCATGTTCCAACCCTAAGCCAAAACATGACAAGGGGAATGGCAAAGGGAAGAAGATCATTGATGCAGATCCCAGTGCCACTGTTGCCACCACCAAGATCCAGAAAAATGAGCCCAAAGATCCAAAGGAGGGGGAACGTCTTTTCCACTCACAAATGTGGGTGAAGGGTTTGCCCCTGCAATTCATTGTCGACAGTGGAAACCAAAAGAACCTCATTTCAGTATAGGTCATGAAGCGGTTGGGCCTACCGACTACACCACACCCACAACTGTATAGTATCGGGTGGCTTCATGAAGGACGAGATCTCAAAGTTCGCCAGTAGTGCCGCCTTCCCTACAGCATCAAGCCCTTCACAGACAAGGTATTGTGTGATGTTACACCTTTGGATGTTTGTGGTGTACTATTAGGCTAGCCATACTTGTGGAGGAAACATGTTGTGTATGAGTCAAGGCATCACGTTGTCATTATTTCTTTAGATAATTCATTATAGAGGATACGAGAGGTAGCCTCACCTACTGCCACCTCTTTGATCTCTACTAAGAAAGGCAGCAAGCTCATCTGCCAGACTAGGAAATTCATTTTCTATCTGATTCGCACCAAAAGTAAGGGGAAGATCTTCACAACATCCATGACCCATGTGAAGGGTTCCTCCACGTAGTAGCAGCAGCAAAGGAATATAGTCATGACAAAACACAGGAACAACTTCTCCTCACCCACATGGGTCCCACACAAGATTCAGGTGGGCAACAAATTCTGCTTGCATCTGCAGAAAGAATGCCTTACAAGAGCCCATCAGTAGCTCTGACCACGCCAATGTGGTCCTTACACCATTACTAAGGCTATGGGAAATAATTCTTTGGAGCACGGAATTCCTCCATTCCTTCGCCTACACCAAGTATTCAATGTGTATGGCCCTCGACCATGCTTCCCACCATTATTGGACACATCTGAAATTGTAGAACAACTCACTAGGGACCAAGTTCAACAGATGGAGGAACTCAATGCAATGGGGACCATTACTTCCTAAGGGGGGAGGAATGATCCAGGTGGATGTTGGTGGCCACCCACCTATCCCATTTAGACCCCCATAACTGTCTCTTTCAGTTTCCTAAATTGTAGCATAGTTTACTATTTTTAGCAGTTTTTTGGGTCCTAAACTTCCAGAGCCGTTTTGAGGCCCTAAACGATTTTTTTTGGGAAATCTAGGGCAGCATGGGTCCATGGGCTGCCCTTCCCAAAGTTGTAGTGCTCGGATAGATATTTATAATGAGCTATTGTACACGTAAAACCGAGATCAGGTGCCAAAGTTACAACCCCGGGAAGTTGATGTACCAACTTACCCAAAACGGGGCCCACAAATTGGTGTTTCATCTTTTAGGGTTAGGTTTTGGGATGTGAAGGGTTTTCCATTGTTTCTCAATAATAAATAGGCCTTCAAGCCTCATTGTAACATAGTTCAGAGGCATGTAGCCACCACATCTCTTCTTAGAGATAAGCTACCATCGCCCTAGCTAGTTTATTTCCATCTCTGTTTGTAATCATATTTCAGTATTTTACATTAATGAAATGAAGTAATATTTCCACTACATATTTTAATTTATGTTTATCTCTGTAATATGTTGCGTTCTTGTTAAAATGCCAATAGTCATTCAAAAAACCGAATGAAAGAACACTTTGACAAGCTAAACTAGCAAAAGTGATAGAAAAACCAGCGAAAGGTGATAAAAGAAAAACTCACCTCGAAAGGTGATGACAATGCTCTGAAGTCCCCTTGATCTCCTAGGGAAGCTAGAGCTTGATGATCAAATGTATAAGTGAGCTCTAGAGGCATCCATTACGTAGAGTTGAGAAAAAATGGAGTTCATGATGCGTATGCTTGAGATCAAGGGCAACAATGACACGTGGAAGAAAATTATAAATATGGCAATGTGTCACTTTCAGGAAACTAATAATAGATCCCTACTTCCTAGGGATTTTTTCCTCTTAGCTTCTTGACTTTTCAAGAAAACTACCATGCACTGCTCAGAAATATTGCGCAGTTCTGGGAAGGACCGAGCAACTCTCTAGTTCATGCGCTAAGAAATTTCTAAGCATAGTATGTTTTGCACATTTTTTGGGTTGAGTGGCTCTGGGCTACCTCTCAGGGTTTTCACAATTTCCCATCTTGTGCAATTTCCCAGCTGAAGGCTCACTTGCTGGTTGGGATTACTCTGCATAGTTTCCCCGCTGAAGACAAGCTGTTAGCTGGGTCTACACAATTCTATAGCCAAATCTCATTATTGGGTTGCACTATGAATTTCCTGAGAGAAAATCTGGTTGTCCACAATAATTGCATAGATCATAAAGGCAATGCTAGAACCAGTTTGCAACCAAGTGAGGAGGTTAGCTTGTGGTCAGACAACAAAGCAAGTAAGAAAACACAATCTTTAAAGCGAAATTTAAAACTCAGTGAAAGCACAAGTACTCAGGTCAGTGTGAGATAAGCTACTAGGAATTTAGTAGGGAGGCTCCAAAATTAAGCGAAGGAAGAATTTTGGAGGGTGGTTGTAGCTACTAGAGCAGGTTATGACCTTTTAGGTTTTCGGGGTGGCCACCTCCAACATCTTCCCCACTTGATGGATTCAGGTGATAGAAGAAGTCTTCGTCACCATATCTCAACTAAACCCTAGCGCCCTTTATCGTTGAGTTTCCAAATCCAATTTAAATTAATTTCTAGGCTCTAGGTTCTACGACCTTTCTAACCCACCATTCATGTGAAGGGATTCTTATTCCACCAATCAGAACCCTCCCTTGACTAAGGTTTTTGACCATCCAAACGATAACGTTAGCCAAAATTTTCTTATAAGTTCCGAGCCTCACTTCTTTACACTGTATCAAGGGTCTTCCTCCTCATTTCCACCATGACTTGTTCAAAGGATCTCAAATCTATATTGTGTTGTGCTTTAGATGGAGAACTCTACAACCTCCCTAGATACAAGCTCTGCCACTATGCATGCTTCTTTGAGCTAGTGTTTCAGACTATGGATCTTTCTCAGAAATTTGGTAGAATCCTAAATGTGCTTCACGATTTCATAATGATGCCCTTGGTTTCTTAAGGTGATCTACGAAATTATCTCTCATAAGATTGAGTGATAGGTTATCCAATGATTTCTTAGCCCACACATCTTCCCTTCCCATGGGGAGGGAATGCCACCCAGGGAGGCATAGATGATCCTTCGTGGTCCACCTACCACAGGCTTAGTGCAAACTCCTGAAGTTCCTACATCTCTTTCCACATGTCAATGGTACCATACCTTGTGTAGAGCCTACAAGAAGCTCCATGGCACTACACAGAGCCTTTGGGTGTCTTGGTAGCCACCCTAAGATGCCAACAACTAGTATCTGACCTGTTGAGAATCCAAGACTAAAGGACATTCACGAAAATTTGGTGGCTCGACTGGTCCTAGGGGAAAACTCCCTTTGAAATTAATACGTTGTCTGTAATGCAACAAAATGAATTGTAACTTGATACCAAATGACATGCAAGTTAATACAAACCCTATTATGTCAAGGGTCTTCCATGTAACCTTCCCATTAATAAAAGGGGTCTCAGAGCCCACTAATTTTCAAGCGTTAAACCAAGCTCTCATATCTTGGTCATGAAATGTAACGACTTTTGTCTCTTTCTTAATAAGTTATTTATATGCTACTTCTTCACTATTAAACATGTATGTAGATCTATTATCAACATAGCATAGCATGGTGCCTCTTATATATCAAATGTTCTTTGTCTACCATTAAAAATCGTTACACTTTTTAGCCTTCATATTTTACACACATGCATCCATATATTCAATGCACACACACACACAAACACAAACACATATCACATTGCCATATCCCCATAGGGATGTACCACATATATAAGCATAATCAAGACAATACAATCCCTAAATCTAGAACCATTATATATGACACAATGACATGATTCATTAGAATACAAGACGACATACAAAAATACTTATGTTTGGATGTCTAGGGAAAATGATCCTAGGATGAGGAATCTCCAACCAACCATAGACAACTACATCCACATTTGAATTTTTCGCCCCTGAGATAGATTCCAGAATCTAGGGGGATTGCCTTATTCTGGGACTATCACACAAACTACCACTAGTTTCAGGGCTCCAAAGGACTTACTTCTTCAATCCCACCAACTGAAAACTACTTGCTTGGTTGACACTGAGAGTCCAAAGGTGCCCAACCTCACCCCCAAGAGCACACATAGTCATTCACCCCCTTCTAGGGAGTACAGAATCCACTATGCCATCCGTGCAGTAACCACAAGTCTTCATTCTAGTCTTCCTATCCTACTTCTTGAAGATGGTCTCTTCAAAAGATGGAGTACAGAATCCACTATGCCATCCTATGCTTGAACTGGGAGCTTGTCGGCTATAACCTTATTGAAACTTGAAACATGTAAAAATGGGTGCACTCGAGAAGATGCAGGAAGCTCCAAATTGTATGCCATAGTACCAATCTTTTGCAACACCTTGTAGGGACCATAATACTTTGGTGACAATTTATTATCCTTGTTAGCTTGCTTGAGGGACATTTGTTTATATGGTTGTAGCCGTAGGAATACCCAATCACCTACATCAAAACTTCTTTCGCTGTGATGTTGATATGCCTGTTGTTTCATTCTATTCTGCGACAACACGAGGTTATCCTTTAAGAGTTGGAGGACTTGTTGTTGATGCTCGATGTGATGTTCCACTGCTTGAACCTTAGAATTTTCTCTTAAATATGATGTGATGGACGGTGGCTGATATCCATAAAGTGCCATAAATGGGGTCATTTTTGTTGCTGTATGGAAGGAAGAGTTATACCACCATTCAGCCAGAGGCAACCATTTGACCCATAGTGTCTATTTATCAAATACAAAGCAACATAGACATCCTTCCAAACATTTGCTTACTATCTCAGTTTTCCCATTAGATTGAGGATGATAAGATGAGCTATAAGCTAACTGAGTACCAAGACAAGAAAATAATTATGTCCAAAAATTCCCAGTGAAAATGGGATCTTTGTCACTTACAATAATCTTTGGGTTTCCATGTAGCTTTTGAATTGTTTCCATAAATGCAGTAGAAACTGTACCGGCTTTAAATGGATGTGATAATGCACAAAAGTGTGCATACTTGGTAAGTATGTCAACTACCACCATTATGACACTCTTTCCCTCAGACTTGGGTAAACCTGTGATAAAATCGATTGAAACCTCCTCCCAATGTTGGCTTGGAATGGATAAAAGTTGTCATAGACCCGGGGTCTTAATTGTTTCAACTTTATTTTGTTGGCAAACCAAACATTCAGCCACAAACTTTTGAATATCTGATTTAAGGCCATCCCAAAAAAATTCCTTCTTAACCCTGTGGTAAGTTTTTAAAAATCTTGAGTGCCCCCCTAAGGGAGAAGTGTGCAATTCCATAAGAGTCTTTTGTTTGAGTTGGGAATTCTTACAAAAGTAAAAGCGATCTTTGTACCATAACGAATCATTTTGCCAACTAAATGTATTAGATGTATTGGAATCTTGTTGTAACTTTCAAATAAGTGCCCACCCTTCTTCATCATTCTTCCATTCCTCCCTTACTTCGTTTATCCAATCTAGTTGGATAATAGAAATGGTGCACAACAATGCTTCCACTTCGTCATCCTTTCTTGAGAGTGCATCTGCCACCACTTTTTGCTTCCCTTTTTTTTAGATGATTTCAAAGTCATAACCCAACATATTTGTGACCCACTTTTGTTGCTCTTCAGAGGATAATCTTTTTTGTAAAAAGTATTTAAGGTTGTCATGGTCCGTTTTTACCTTGAAGTGTCTTCCCATTAGGTAGGGTCGCCATTTCTTAAGTGCATGTAGTGTTGCCAACATTTCCTTCTCATAAATAGCTTTGTGTAAAAACATTCCCTTGATTGGATGACTTTCAAAAGCAATGGGTCTTTCATCTTGCATTAAAACAACACCAATCCCATTCCCTAAAGCATCACATTCCATAATAAAGGTTTTTGTGAAGTCCAGTGTAGCTAAGACCGATGCTTGGCACATTGCCTCTTTAAGATGTTCAAAGGCCTTTGTTGCTTCTGGAGTCCATGAAAATGCATCTATCTTCAATAATGTTGTTAGAGGTGTTGCTATTCTCCCATAATTCTTAACAAACTTTCGATAATGCCCTGTGAAGCTGAGAAATCCTCGCAGATGATTTATGGATGCGGGGATTTTCCATTCCTTAATGGCTTTAATTTTGCTAGGGTCTACCTTAACTCCTTCATGAGATACAATATGACCCAGATATTCCACCTCTTATACTCCAAAGAAACATTTCGATCTTTTTTCATATAATTGTTTCTCCTCCAATAGTTGTAGCACCCTGTCAACATGTTCAACATGATCCTTCCAAGACTTGCTATAGATTAGTATATCATCAAAAAATACTAACACAAATTTTCTAAGGAAGGGTTTGAAAACGGAATTCATCAAACCTTAAAATGTAGAAGGTGCATTGGTAAGGCCAAAAGGCATGACCAAAAATTCATAATGACCCTCATGAGTTCTAAATGCTGTTTTCGGAATGTCTTCAGTCTTCATTCTGGTTTGATGATATCCTGAACGAAGGTACAACTTGGTGAAGTAAATCCATGCAATTCATCCAGTAATTCATCAATGACAGGAATGAGAAACTTATCTTTAATAGTGATCTTGTTGAGCTCCCTATAATCTGGACACATTCTCCATGATCCATCCTTCTTGTGCAACAATACTACTGGAGTATAGAGAGAACTTTGACTAGGTTGAATTATACCAGCCGCTAGCATTTATGTAACCATATGTTCAATTTCACTCTTTTGGGCATAGGGATATCTGTATGGCCTAATGATTGCAGGAACACTTCCTGGAATCAGATGAATAGCATGATCATGGTCATGAATAGGTGGGAGACCTTTAGGAGTCTCAAATACCTTGGAATGATTGTCCAAGACTTTTTGGAGATCTGGAGAAATAGATGATTTCGATGTGGAAACATCTAGCTAACATAATTGTGCAATTACACCTCTTTGTTCCTTTTTTAGAAGCTTTGTTATACCGTTAGAGCTGATTATCGTTCCTGGTTTCCCTGCAATACCCCTCAATTCAACTTCCTTTCCTTCCACAAAAAATTTCATGAAAAGTTCTTGAAAATTAAAAGCTATTATATCCAAAGATTGTAGCCATTGGACTCCTAGCATAACATCAGCACCTCCCATTGGAATAGAAAGCATTGGGCTAGTCAATACATATTCTCCCATGGATAGCTTGATATTATGGTACTTTCTAGAGCAATTTATTGTTTCTCCATTTGCAACCATAACTTGACACTCTGGTGCTGGATATAGGAAGCAATTCAATTCTTTTGCTACCTTACAATGAATAAAATTGTGGGTACTTCCTGAATCAATCAACACTATTACCTTTTTCTTCTTGATTTGTCCTTCTATCTTGATGGTTTGAGGAGTGGTAATTCCAGCCAATGCATTACTAGATATGGTTGGATTCATTTCTTCTTTATCTAGGCTTTGTTCCTAGAGTATATCCTCTTCTTTTGACCTTTCTTGTTCCTTTTCTTCTTCCTCTTCACAATCCATGTAGAATAATTTCTTCTCAACACACTTATGACCTTTAGTGTATTTGCTATCACAACTGTAACAAATCCATTTTGCTCTTTTTTCTTCCAATTGTTATGGTGTCAACCTTACAGGTTGTGGAAGACTAGGGGCAACAATACTTCCATCTTTATAGTTGTGAGTGGTATGCTTCTTGGTTTCCATAATTTTTCTTTCCATTTTTCTTGCTAACCTAAATGCCTTCTCTAATGAATTGGGTTCCCAAAGGCAAACATCATGTTGGATATTATCCTTTAAATACCCTATGAACACATCAATCCTATGCTCCTTTGGAATATTTTCTTACCCTTATGTTCAATTTTTGGAACTCCTCAATGTGCTCCATTATTGAACCCTTTTGTTTGAGACTTATCAATTGGCTAAAAAAAGTGTTGCTTTTTGTATCCTCATAATGAGCTGTCAATTCTTCTGTAAAAATTGCCCAAGTGATAATTTGTTTATGTGAACAAAACCATTGATACCATACAAACTGATTTGGTTCCAAATATAAAGTTGCAATACGTACCTTTTGTGTGTTTTGCCCATTATTGAGATCGAAAAATTGCTCCATCTATAATATCCATGTTGCGGGATCCTTGCCATCAAGCTTCCTCATATCGATTTTTGGAATATGGTGGGTCTTTGATCCAACATTATAGTCTATGTAATCATGACTAACATTTCTTTTTTTCTCACCATGAGTTTCCTTTACTACCGTTTCACCATTAGTAAGCATTTCTTGTAGAAACTTTGTCAAATCTGTCTTCAAATTTGTCTTCAAATCTTCCATGCCTGTCTTCAAATATGTCTTCAAATCCATCTTCAAATCATCCATCTTAGCTTCTACACCTTTCTTTAAACAATCCATCTTAGATTCTGTTACTTTTTGTGCAAGTGTCACTTGTTGCACTTGGTCTCATAATTTTGATATATCATGTTGCATTTCTTCCTCTTATTCATGAGTCATGCTAGAGCTTTCAGGTTGCTTACTAGGTGTTTGCATTTTCTTTCCTCGGGGCATCAATTACTGATAATTATGCTTTACTATGCCCTTTGAATTCCTTCAAACTAATTTTTCAAACCAAACTTATGCAAAAATTTAAAAATAACTACACACCTTTTTTCACTTTGTAGGAGCTTGATATTGAATCTGATGTATCTCTGTAATTTCAGATCATATAGTTCTGAAATTATGACCTGCAGTAGCCCTCTGTGTCCTCTTTCCAATGCCACCAATCTGATCCAAATTGGATTCTCTAGGGAAGAGTTATGCCAAATCTCCCACAGTGACTTGATTATAGAATAGTTCAATAGAGCGAACTTGTACTACATGCCACGTGTCACTGTTTTGATGTTTGGCTCTAAAAAATATATACAAGAAACTAAAGTCCATCCTATTTCTATACCTTCTTACAAAATTTCAATCCGATGCTCAGAGAGAAAGTTATGATGATTTTCTCCAGGTCACCTGTTGGGAATGTAATTCAGGAGTCTACAAAAAGAACAACTTCCTCCGATCATATCTCCACAAATATAGTGCGAAAAGCTTTGAAATTCGGATCCGAGGTTTAGTATGATTTCTTCTCAAATGGGTTTTTTTTTCACTTTTGAAACGTCGCAGAAAAAAATTTATAGCGAAAATGCCATGATGACCTATTTGGAGTAGCAAAACCCTAGAATCCAAAGCTCTGATACCAAATGTTATGAAACCAGCTCACAAAAAGATAGAAAATATAGATCAACGCCTTAGAATTCAGCCTCTTCAAGGGGAAACCTCCTTTACATTACACAAATGAATGATTCTTTGATGATTCAAATGAAAAAACCTCCTTTCTATAAATAGGAGTCTAAGGATTCACAATATAACCCAGCAGACCTAACAATAATAATATAAAGGCACAAAAATAACAATAGAGGGATTCTATGGGGCACAGTAATAACAATATGGGGATAATAGGGGCACAACAATATTAATAAGGGATACAAGTACAATAGTAATGGGGTAATCACTAGTATTATAGGGACCTAACAGGGATCCTATATCAACCCAAAACCTATAGGGACCCCAAGATGTTATAGGGCTTTAAGGAATAGTAACTCAATCCACAACCTTGAAGGATTGAGAGCCAAGCCCCTTCTCCTTTCTTCTATTCTCTTTAGTGCTACCTGCTGGAAGCTCGTGATAAATCCTCTTCTCATTGCAACCCTTTGTCCATCTCTGTATCTTCTTCTCTCCTCTCCATTTGTCTCCTCTTTTAATGTGTCTATTCAATCCCATGTCTCTAACTTTTCTCACCCTATCCCTAGCCTACCATTATTGTTTTGTCATTGCCGGCCTGTAGTGTGCAGTCCCTCCATAAAATTATTATCCTTTTTTTCTTTTGGTTTCTTCTCAAGAAACATGGGCCTACATACTTCCTCTTGTAGATCATTTAATTTCAAAATATCATTCATTAATTTATGCCCCAGCCAACCTTTAATAGTTGTCCTACATTTCAGGTTTCTCCTTTACATGAGAAACCATAACATCCCAAGAAAGCAACCTCATCTCCAACTTTGGAATCCATGTCCCTTGACTCAATCCACTTTTTTATTTCAAATTTTGCAAATATTTAAAACACATTTATCATGAATCTTATACAGGGACTTTGGGTTGTGCTCTCAAAATAATTAATGCAAAGTTGTTGAATAAGATTTGATTGTGCTCCATTCGTACCTATGCACAACCACACCACCACACTCAAAGCCATTGAACATAATTTTGAGTACCAGACATTGGACCACTTGTAAAGAAATTTAGCCAGTGCTCCTTTGCATCACAATATCAAATAAAACATGCCCATGCCAACATAATACTGTGCACAATTGATTGTCCATCCTTATTTTAGAGGCTAGCAATCAAACAATCACATTTATGCTTTTTCATATTGTAATTGTTTGTAAATCCTGGAACATTAATTTTTCTATTCTTAGTTTTTAATTATTAAAGTTTGTTGGATATGTTATTGTGAACTAATCTAATTCATTTATGCATTTTCGTTTTCTTCATTGCAGGTATTTTTTTGACATTACAATTCATGCGAGCCTAATCCCAGTCCTCACTAGGGCGAACACATTTACTTTTATGATTTAAGTATCAATATTTTGATAAGTGCTTTATGAAAAAAATATTATTCTTTGGACCATGAATCAATATTCAATCCTTTTTCAAATTTTGATTACTCTGTGTTTGAATTCTAAGCCTATTTACCAATTCTAAAAATAATTATGAGATAATGTCTTTGATGAGATGTTGTATAGGTCTAAATTCCATGATATTGTGTAAAAACATTAATTGAACATATGTTTTTGATAATTTACTTTGATATTTTATATATTTCCTAATATTATGTAGATACAAAATTATACTAAGTGTGAGGGACCATTTCTAGAAGCGTGTGGAGGGGGAAACATTTCTGTTACTTGCTCCACACACCTATTCTCTCGCACAACACTCCTTCCACATATGCATTACAACAATATTTCATTTAATATTGGATTATGGTTATTTAATTGATAAATGTCAAATCACAAATGCATTTAGTATTCAGGAAGATCAAATAAAATGAGGCAACGTACTATTATTTCTTACTATATATACACATAACCCAAACTTTTCATACCTCAATTTTTCTATTTAATTTTACTATAAAATTCAGAAGATGTTATATTCTTTATTCATTTAAAGATATGTGAAGTGAAAAGGTGTAGAATAAGCTTTCATTATGCTTCTTCCATAACCACATAGAAGCACACTTCTACATTCAGAGCCAGTGAACATAGCTTTGGTAACTGGACATTAGACCACACACAAAGCAATTTTGCCAAAGATTTTTCACATCCTAATATTAAATAAAATGCGCCCATGTCAACATAGTAGTGCACAAAGTTGATCACTCACCCTTATTTCGGAGGTAAAAACATTGCAAATGAAGGTCTCTATTATTTTCTCAGCACAACTAGTTATAACAATTTTTTAAACATATTATTATTATTACTACTACTTAGTATCTAAAACATTTAATAAAATTTTGAAAGGTAATGTGATGATTCTAACTACTAATTCTATTTATTCTCTCTATAGGTGCATTAGTAAAATGTTCAAAATAAGATATCATAAAGAACATATCATATTTAGTTAGCATCTAATATGTATTTAGAAAATTTAAAAGGTAACATGGCAATTGTAAGTACTAGTTCTAGTTATGTTGCCCGCAAGAGCATGAGCTAGGTGTTTATTATGTAGGTTTTAGCATACACATTGCCAAAGCATGTTCCATTACTTTTCCAGTGAGATGGTTACAAAAATTTTTATTCTCCAATATGTATGGTGGTCGTTCTAGTAGTTGCATGATGCAAGGGATTTTTTCTTCAAGTTCATTTAAAATGGAGGTGTCAAACATGTAGCATTTTTCAGGTAAGCGATGTGTCATTCCTTCTGAATGCAAATACTTAGAATTTTTATAAAATATACGTTACAATCATATAGAAATAAGGTGTGTAGTTCAAAAAGTGGATAATACAAGACTGCTAAAAATGTTTATAAATGTACGTTACCATCGTGTAGCTATTATGTTTGAATCGTTTTCATGCTATGAAACTAGAACCTCTTTTTTTTATTATTTCTATATATTTGATCTAATTCATATCTTCAGTGTAGGGAATATGAGGAAAAGTATATTAGATATGGTTAAAGACAATGATTACTTTGCTAAGAGGTGCATTTCTATTCTATTTATTTCCATTTGATTATTACATTATACAAGTCTATTTTTTGCTATGTTTTTTTATGTACTGCAACTAAAAACAACTTTTTTTTTCAATGTTTAGGAAACTTGTAACACTTAGAGATTCATATCTAGGAGAAAAAATACATGGAAAAGGTTACTTTTAATATTTCTATAAAACATTTGTGCATTTGTGCATTTGTTAATTTTTTAGTTTAATATATGTAACAAGGAACTTAAAAACTAAAATCTATTTAGTATTTTACCTATACGCATAGAAATCAGATTCTATCTAGTAACTATGAACATGATATTAGAATATATATTAGCAATTACTTTGTGATATATAGTTCTACATTCATGAGCCAATTATTACTTAGTATTAATTATAATGTCCTTTTAAGTAGTGATTTGAGCACAGTATTTGTGAACAGGAAAAAAATATCAAATTGAGAAACGGTCCCAAATAAAGATATTGTCAATGATGTGACAATAGATATGGATTAATAAGTAGAGATGGAAGTGAGAATAATTACAAAAGTGTATATCATAGGAGACATAGTGAAAGGTGCAGAAAACAGGGAAGACACGTAGACCAAAAGGTTGTTTTATCCAGGTTTAACTAACTGTAAATCAAAATTCTTTTTTGTTTTCTTGTATTAATTTCAATTCAATGCTCATGACTAGGATGCAAAAGTATGATTCTATTCCATTATTAATCAAATATATCATTAAAAACATAATAGGAGGCATTTTCCATGGCAGTGTGCTAGTTACATATCAAACATTTTTGGACAAAGAAAATAAGACAAAACAAATATTATGTGCAGATTTGACAGATAAGAAGGCCAAAATGATAATAACATTGCTTGTCCCAAGACATTTTATTGAACATCATGAGAAAAAAACTTATTACAAATGTTGGTGTCTCTATTAGAAATTTCAAAGTAATTCCAAAGCACAAATATGATAGTGTTGATTGTGAGAAAACCATTTCACTAAATAGTTTTAGCATTACATAAAAAATTTGTCTTGTTTTTGGAGAGTACCAATTTTTCCCAAATATGATGATTGCAAATCTATCCTGTAGTCAAGATCTATTTCCTATTGCCATAATTGATGCCATTGCAATTTTAGAAACACAAACAGGGATGCAATGTGTACTAGAAATCAATGACAAGAATGCAGATTAGGACAAGGAAATGGTAAGCTTAGATTTACTTGAATATTTCAATGATAGCAAGTTATTGTTTATCTCTAATACAATTTACTTGTATTATGTTACAAATACTGCACATGTGATAAGTTCAAGTACATGAAAAAATTCTTCTAACGTATATTTCAATCCGAAGACAATTGCAAGAAAATATTTTTTCGTTCATATTGCTAAACAATATAGTTAAAAAATAAGGAAAAGTTTTCTTAACTTCACAATCCGAGTTCATATATTCTTTGAAAATAAAAAATAAAGTGGAAAGTATGAGAAAATGCTTTCTTTGGTCAGTGGAGTATGCATTATAAACTCTCTCTCTCTCTCTCTCTCTCTCTCTCTCTCTCTCTCTCTCTCTCTCTCTCTCTCTCTCTCTCTCTCTCTCTCTCTCTCTCTCTCTCTCTCTCTCTCTCTCTCTCTCTCTCTCTCTCTATATATATATATATACATATATATATATAATGAGATTAGGATAGAAATAAATTTGATTTCAAGTTGCTAATTCTGAGTTTTTTATATCCATTTTGCAGCACTTGCAAGGACTATTGATAGCAACTAGTGCATACACCAATCCGTTTGAGGTTGTATACGCAAAAATGTAGTAGTTTAATTACAACTATTAGAACTATGGATGAAACTGTGGTTTATTGTACTATTTTAACAAAAAATGTCACTTTATTTATTTCCATAGATTAAAGTATATCCTACATGAAAATGACATGAATACAACATAATGTGTTCTAAGAGGCATGGAACTGGAGAAAATGTTATCTGATCTACGAAAAGTTTCCTATCAGTAATACTATGCAACAAAATCAACTATTATTGTTTTTTGTCAAGGAATATAATGACAATACAATTCTCTTTAGTTTCATTATCAAGAAATCTACTAATTCTATTATGGAGATGGTATTATTGTTGAGTTGTCTAAATCAAGAAGTGTTCTATGAAAAGTGCAGATATCCCTATTACCAGTAACTAGTAAGAATAAATTGCCATTGACTATTTCCAAAGTGCGGGGGTCGTCCACACTTCCACACCTTTGCATAACCACATTTCCAATCTTAACACCACCTTATACTTTCTTCTTGAAAAAATTGTTTATTGTTAGAAAGGTTTTTCGGTTTGTTGGATGGTTGTGATCTGATTTTATCTTGCGGTTACTTGATCTATAGGTCATTAACATTGGAAAAAAATTTATTTCAGTGAGTTTGTCTGTTTAATTCCATGTTTAGTACTATGCTATTAACTAACATTATATATACTCTAACATTTACAATGATGTGTAGCTAGTTTATTGTGCTATGTCATGTCTACCTTTTTGCAATGTGATTTTTGACATTGTTTTATTGATTTATCAAATTTGAAAATCCTATGATTAGTAAAAAAATATTAGAAAATGTATTTCCTTCACACATAGTTTATGTTTGCATAGACTTTTCCATCACACATGACTTTTTAAACAAAGCAATAAGACAAGTTAATGCTAGCATGTAACTTTTCCTAAAGGAAGGAATAATATCCTTTTATTTGTAATTGTTAGCGTGTTATTTTTTCTAAAGGAGTGGACAAGCTCTGTCTATTTGCAATTGTACAATTTGATTAAATTAGAAAATGAAAGAAAATACTTTCACACATAACATTTACATTAGTCTGATGATCCAATTTGGCATAATTTACAAAATTTATGTTCCATGAACATGATCAGAGTATAGGTGATGTAATGTTAATGGAATATTCTACTATATGTTTCAAAAATTTATTTGTTTTACTATGTCAAGAAAATTGCAATAAATAGCCTTTAACATATATTGAATTTCAAAATTGGATAAACAAGTAGTAAAATTTGGTAACAATTTCTTCATTAATCAATGATAGTTCCTAGAGGTTAACACTTCTATTGATTATATTGTGAGAATGGAGGTTTGACTACTCCATTCATATTTCATAATAGCTCTTCGAATAATTTTCTTATGGTATCCAGTTTTCTTCTAGTCACCAATGCGTTTACTGAAGTTCCAATATGTTATTCATTAGCATTAAGATATCCTAGCTGAACATTAAGATATCTTTGTTGACTACATATATTTCTTCTTGTATGCTTCTACCATTGCTTCCTTTGGCCATTTGTCCCACTGTTGGTATTGCAATAGTAACAACTAAACATTGGTATTCTGAGTGATAGAGCATCACCACTGTACCCCTCTCCTCGTCCTCTCGTTTGACGTACTAGTTTTCTACATCTGCAACAATAAACTCTAGTGCAATGCCAAATTAATAACACTGAGAATATCAAAATTTTCTTTCAAATTCGAGGTATATTTTCCATTTAAAGTAATTTTGGCTCAAAACAAAAGGAAATTTAGAAGGAACTTCACTAGAAAAAAAAATAGATAATGATGATAAAAACAAGAATTAGAAAATTCCAAAAACAATGGACAAATGATAAAGAAAACCCTGATAAGACGTGTTAGTTTCAGAAGAAACAAAGAAAATTGATTTCCTAGAGATTTTAGAAATGAGTTTAGTTCCAATGGGTCTACAACAATATTTAGGAAAATCATAAAAAAATAAACATATGCTAAACCAAACCTTCATAATGCTCGTAAGTGTTATAACAACCGAACCAAATTGCTTACCCAAAGCTTTTAGTAACCAGTTCAGAGCCAACATGCCTAAATATAATGTGTCAATGGATCTAAGTCTTCTAAACCACAAATTGAAATTAAAGTTCTAAAAGGAAATTTAATTGTTATCGATTTTAATGGTATGCATTAACTTATTAGAGAAATTTTGAGGTCTAAAATGGGCCTCAAAATAAAAATGTACAATCAAAATCAAGTTGATAAGAACCAATAGGATTCAAGATGATATTGTCAACCACGGGAGATGATTCATCATTTTTGGAGTAAAAAAGTGAAAAGATTAAAAAATAAAAAATAAAAAAATACTTTTTTCAACTTATCTCCCTATGGTTTTAGTCCATTTTTTAGTGAGAGAACTTGTTGGATGCATAATTTAGCTCCTCATGTAAAGAGTACAAATTTAACATACTTTCAGTGGACTCTGCTACATGAAAAAGTAGAAATACATGAAAAAGCATTATTCCAATAATGTTTTTCCATGTATTTCTCATTTTTCATGTTGTAGAGTCCCTAAAACGTATGTAACATGGATACTCCTTGGATGAGGAATCAAACTTCATATCAAACAAGTAGTCCTGCTCGAAATTTGAGTAAAATTGTAGGGAGATAAGATGAAAATATGAGTTTAAAAAGTAGTTAATTTTTTTCCCTCTAAAATTTGATGATGTAATCTAATCTTATTTTATTATTTCCACTCTTTTTTTTTAATATTCATTAGGAGGCACATTTTAGACCACAAAATTTCTCTAATGGGCCATCGATCATCATCAATCTTGCTAATACTGATTTTCCTAATATTCAAGAAGAAAAGACTGTTTTGATATAAATTACTATAAACCATATATGTTTTTCTTAAATTCCCACTCAAGATACTCCAAGTCATAGGCTTGTATTTCATGATTGTTAGGTTTGTCATGGTTTATAAATCAATATCAACATACTATTTCATTAATATCCTAATTATCATTCTATTTTGATTTATGTAGTGATACAATGAAACTTAAACATTGATTTTATTGAATTGGGTTACTGCTTGTTTATGGAAGTGTTACTTTACATATTGGTTCAAATTTGACGTTTGATCTAGCTTAACCCTAAAATTAACCAAAGCTCCCCTCAAAATAAACACAAGTATTTTCAACATTTATTTAGCAAATCAATGCCTATTCATGACATCATTCAAGTGCTCAATAACATTTACTTTGTTAGCTTGTTTCACTACCAACCAATGTTTTACTATCAAATTAGAGTTAGAGAAACTTAGTATTAGCATTTCCCGAATACTTAGTGCATCACTGATTTCAAATTTGTGAATTGAACATCTATTATCCAATATTAAATGAAGTGTACTTTTAATCCATGTGAGGAAGGAGTGTTGTATGGGAGAACAAATATGCAGAGTAATGAACATAAACTTTGTTTCACAGTGTTTCAAAGTTCCACATACATTCTCCCTCTAGACATTTCTTATGCACACTTCTGTTCTGCATAGTACTACACGTCAATCAATTAATTAGCAATTTTGGATTGTTAAAGTTTGGGGCATGAAAAATTTGGCTTATGTGTATATTGAATGCCGAATAAGTGTAGATGATTAATTGTATATGTGAGCCAATTTCATATCTTCAATCGATATGGTTCTACTGGTTCATATTAAGCTAAAATCTAGCATTTGAAAACTATTACTAGTTTTTATAATCTTATAATCTTAGTATGGTTTTTAGATTTTTAGTGTGCGATAGGTGTATGGAGTAAGTAACAAAAACCTTCCCCGTTTGCACTTAAAGGCTAGATATTTTTGTGTACCAAGAAAGGGTGTGTGAAGGGAGCATGTGTGGAAGAGTTTGTGTCCCATGCTCCACATACCCATTCACCACACACACTTTTGCTATACTCCCCGCACAACTTTTCTCCACACACAAAAATAGAGTTTCTTATCCACATAACATAGCTTGTCTATGTACCTTTCTAATAGTTCATATTCCTAAGAATATATCTCAACAACAAGATGAACCATTTGAACTTGCTAATGGAGTGGTCAAAGCATTGTGTAGAGAAATAGACTGCATCCTGGTCCAGGAATTATTAATAAGTGGTCAACTATAGAACTAATATATATTATTGCAGGAAATAAAAATCTCAGTTTGGGGATGCTTATTGACTCCATATTATCGATTAATGTAAATATTGGACCTTTTGGATGTACAAGGGTTCTAGGAAAGGAGGCTTGTTGTATTAGTCTTCACAAAGGGAGAATTAAACTATTGAACCATTAGCATAAGTCTCTTGCACACAGGAGTGCATTGAACGTACCTTGAGTGAGATGCATTGAACATTAAAATAAAGTGTTTGAGTTTTAAAAGTTTTTGGAAGAAAATTAATAAACTAATTTGTGGTTTTGGCTTCTTAATGGGTGTGAGGAAGAATTGTTGTGCAGAAAAATAGGTGTGCAGACCAAGGAATAGAAGCTTTCTTGCAAATGTCTTGTATCTCCACATACATTTCTGCACACTACATATTAATCAATTAATTAGTAGTTTGGGTTTATTAAGGTTTGGCACATTAAAATTTTGGGTTATGTCAATAATAAGTGCATAATCTGTGATTTCACATTTGTTGATTGAATAGTTATATTAAATGCAGTCTCTTTTCAATGTGTATGAGGAAGAAATGTTGTGTGGGAAAATAGGTGTCTGGATCAAGTCACATAAAGTCTCTTTGGAAATGTTTTGTGCCTCTACATACATCCCCACAATGTACATATTAATGAATTATTTTTTTCTTTCTAGTCTAAATAGAGCATCGTTCAAATTCTTAATAGAATTTATTGTAAAACATTGTATAACATTCACTAGTTCATTTGGCTTCGTAACTAGTATCCATTCTATCATATTCAAATGATATGTGCAAGAAGGATATGTGCAAGAGAACCTTTATTCACACACATTTACAGCTCTGCGCAAACTCTCCCTCTACGCACCTCTTTTGGAAACTGTAAAACATCAACATTCATGGTATTTAACACATATTTTCCCATTCCGCAACAACAATTCTACGAAATGTCACATAAGCTTAATCAACTTCCCACACTCCACACATATTCTCCCTCCATATACTTCTTTCTACACACTGCTAATCATCAATTTGTACATTATTTGATACACATATTTTCTCATTCTATAATGATGTTTTTATTAGTAAAACAAGTAATTACTTTATCTTCATAGATAGTTGCATGAATTGATTCTTCCACTACACAAGTAATAAGTTCGTCCAATTATATAATTCCAATGAATGTGACAATTAGTATCATCTATATCTATATAAATATGATATACAATTAGCTAAATTTCGACATAGCCACATTTATGTCTCTATTTATTACCTATTTTTTGCTCCTATCACTATGTCTCCTACGATATCTACTTTTGTAATTGTGCTCACATTATTTTAATAATGAAATGATTATGCCTCACATTTCAATTTTCTAAATACAAATGTGCAGGAGTATGCAAAAGTCATAATAAAAGCTTCATATGTACTATTCATATATCATTTAGATGTTTTGGGTTTTTCCCCAAAATTTAATAAAACAATTTATCAAACAATTAATTTGTTTAATTAAATAAATTGATTTGATATAGAAAAATAAGCATGTTTTTTAAAACTATTTATCCATTCATTTATACATTTTAGCATTCCTTCTAGTTCACTAAAAGGAAAGGATTTCTCGTTGATCCTCTAGACAACATCCTACATTCGATCACGGTGTTGTGTGATATGATAAATAAAAATATTTTTAATGCATCCAGATAATTGTTGAATTTCATTAATGTGTAAAACATAACATATTAAAGACTAAAATGAATTCGAACACACTAGGATTGGACACCTTGTACTAAAGAAACAAAGCAATCATCTCATCAAATTTTAAATAAAAACAAATGAAAATAAAGAAAAAAGAATATGTGGATGCCATATCAAGAAAAGGAAACCTCTAACACTCAACAATGTTAGAAGCAATTGTAAATGAAGCTAACTATCAATTTATGCAAAAGAAGATTACACTGTCGAGTAAAAATTGAAAAAATCTCACTGGCCTTAGTATTTACATATTTATTGGAAAATAACTGATTAGAGAAAAAAATTACAAATTGTGAAAAATTGCCTCACTTCAAAAAAAAAGAAAACAAACCTAGATCTAGAAAATTTTCAGGATGAATGCGCAACCAATAGCTATTAACTATGAGGGGTATTTATCGAACATGATTCTCTAGTCTTGAACCTAGTGATGAAAGAGGTTGAAACTCATAATGTACATATTCCTCCATGTGAACCAATTTGATTCTAAAGAGATCTAGCTTTTCCTCTAAACACCCCTGACCCCTTTGCAGATTTGCTAATTTGTCATGCATCTACCATTGGTTGCATTGGAGATCATTCATGAATGAGATGATCATATTTTTACTCATTATGTTTGTCTCTTATGAGTTGTTCCCGAAGAATCTTGATATATCCAAGCTCATTGATTTTTTTTTAATCAAATGTGGGATCATTAAAATAAGATCTATTGATTCAGCTTAGATTTATAGCCTCCCCTTGATCAATGCTCTCCAGGTGACATTGGCTTGTCTCTTCTCATTCACTAACTCCATGCCTTACCCTGCTTTGTTAACATTGCATCTTGTATTTCATTAGAAAATAAAAAGGACTCGAATAAAATAATACTCTGGATGGTCTAAATTATCAATTTTTTTTTTTACATTAAACAGAAAAACAACTTAGTTGAGAATAACAACTACCCACCTATACTTGCACTGCAATGAAGGACATAGTCCCAAAAGAAACTATCTAAATGAATAGTCACAAACTGAAAAATAAAATTTACAAAACCCTCAAGAAGCGAGTGAGAACAATGATACAAAAAATCCAAACAGAAAAATAAATATGTAAATCGTTATACCAACTAATAATTAAAAAATAGTCAAAAAACCCAAAAAAAAAAAAACAAAATATGACAACAATATATCAAATGAAACCAGAACATACAAGCATTCAACCTTATCTCGTTATCAAGCTAGGAAACAACATAGTAACATACTATCCCATAAATAACATTTAAATCCCATGGGTAATAGTGTCTAATGACAAGGTCAATCAACACTGGAGGCCCACTCTATCGCAGGGATACAGACAATGGATAAGCATGGATCACATCATTAGGCAAGGCATGAAGTCTGTTCCACAGAATCTGGAGGCAGAACTCTCTAATAGGAAAATCCGTTATTCAGATAAGAAGGATATACTCAGATGGGGTTACGAGGCAACATGAACCTTTACCACACATGAGGATTACAACATAATTCTAAGGAATCACATAGTCAAGGATCTGGCCCCCACCATTTGGCCAAAAGTATCCACTTTCCTTTGGTTGCTCTGTCAAAATAAAATCCTCACTTGGGATAATCTTCTGAAGAGAAGCTTTCACAGGCCCTCCATATGTCCCAACTACAAGTAAGAGGAAAAAACCACTATGCACCTCATGAATTCATGCCCATTAGCACACAGACTCTGGGAAAAAGTAAGCTTCTGATGCCAAAAAGATGGACGAATTAAAGAGGATATCACAAACACTGTACACAATTGGGCAATGAATCCATATAAGAGCAAATTGTTAAACTCCTTATGGAATATTATCCCAGGCCTTCTCATGTGGGCAATATGGAAAGAAAGAAACCGATGTATCTTCAAGGACCAATCCCCACCTTTAGAAGTCCTCTAGAACATTTTTTGCCAAAACCTTTAGGAAACCTTATTGCTTCAAACTTGGCATGAAGAAGACTTTCCTTCCCTTCCACAGGAATAGAATATATGGGTAAACTGGAAACTACAGTGGAACCAAGAGCTGGTAATCCATGGTAAATCTTCATCGAAGAGCAAGCTACCAGACAAATGGCTCCCTCCACCCCATCACGTGATACAACTTAACTTTGATGGAGCCTCGAAAGGAAATCTAGGCAAAGTAGGGTTTGGAGGAGTATTTAGAGATCATAAAGGCACACCCCTTCTAACCTTCATAGGCTCAAATGAATGGGATATGAATAACTCAGCTGAATTAGAAGGGTTATGGCAGGGGATTCTCTTAGCTCAAATTCATGGTTTCTTCCCACTCTTGATTGAAGGTGACTCTCAGATTCTCATAAACATGGTTAATAAGATTCTGCAGGGGACACTGTCAAACAAAGTGGTCAACAACTGGAGATTGGCGAAAAGACTTGAACTCATTGAAATGTGGCTCTCTACCCACAGAGCAGTCAATTTCAAACACATTCGTAGGGATGGAAACAAAGTGGCTGATCTTTTAGCTAACATAGGAGTGGATAGTGGAATGTCTCTACATGCAGGCTCGCTCACCACTATTGCCACTGTGATCCAGTTAAAGGAATACAATGATTTGGTGAAGATTGAAATGGCACAAGGTGAAGAAGCACACCCAGATGTGGGTGACAACCAAGCTACTTATAATGATTAGACTGATGGGTGGCAAGAGGACAAGCCACATGGCTGCCTGCGTTCCCTCCCATGCCAGTCTGAAACAAATTCATGGTGGCCTGCATGTTTCATTAAATGGGTACTCTGGACAAGATTTACCCATAATTTGCACAAAAATGGATTCCACTAGCCGTAATGTTGTCCTTCCCCCCCTTACTCCATAGCATATGTCCGGCTTAGGTAGCTGAGCCTTGTTCCTGCACTATTACCGGGAGCCATTGTTGGTTACAGGCTCTGCAATTTGACATAAGCCCAGCCTTCCCTTGCTCATCCTTTGCTCAATCCTTTAGCCAACTCCCCCATTGGTAGCTCGGCTTTGCATTCTGTCATGGCTCGCATTCATCACCGAAAGCGTAGCAGAAGAGGGGGATGTCGTGGTGGTAGTTTCTACCCTTTTGCGACGCTTAGCCCTGACTCCGCGTCCTCCTCCCCTTCCCCTGACATTCCCAACCCTTATGGCTCTTTCTCTGGTAGGTATCTTGATACCCACTGTGGCCGTGGATGCGCACAAATTCAAGGTGCTAGCAGGAGAGACGCTGCTGTCCATATAGCCAATTTTCCTCTCCCCCCTCACCCTGCTCCCCACTTCACACAATTTTTCTTCCACAACACCCTGAATAGACCTGTCATTATAGCCACTATCACCATCATTTTCTCCGAGGA
Organism: Pinus tabuliformis; assembly: GCA_031772625.1. Classification (NCBI taxonomy): domain Eukaryota; kingdom Viridiplantae; phylum Streptophyta; class Pinopsida; order Pinales; family Pinaceae; genus Pinus; species Pinus tabuliformis. The sequence goes on along the minus strand of CM062809.1, from coordinate 792,103,701 downwards.
AAACGATTTGCAAGATGCTCCATCGGGGAACACTGGGGTGCAGCAGCGGGTTGCTCACAGGATCAGAAGTGGCCGAGACTCAGGCAAGCAATCGATGGACGAGGAGATGGACACCTGCATGGAAAGGAACTGGGTGGAAGTCAGCATGCTACAGAAGGAAGATCTGGAGACATGCAAACACCTGGAAGCAAAGTGGATGACACGTCAAGGCAGCATGTAGCTGCTGGTAGCTCTGGTGGCATTCAACCTACTCATGGGCCTCAAACCGATGTGCCGGAGGAGGAGGATGAATGGTATTAGTATGAGTGGCTCATCAAAGAGGAGCTCATCCCAGATGACCTCAAGTGATGGCACTTGGTAGCAAGGTGGATGTTTCTTTTATTGACTAGTTCTTTTCTGAAATGATTTCTCTGTTAAAACTTTCCAGGGTATTTTGCCATGTTTTTGATTTTTTTTCGTTCAAGACTGATAACCCATATGTGGGTTCGTTTTGCCTTCACGGACTGGTTTCCCCCTCGCTGGGGTAGTCAAGATATTTTTTGATAGATGATGTTCAGTACTGCTAAGGCGTGTGCCTCATTGTAATCATGTTTGTTTCATATTAATAGAATAGATTTACTTAGAGAAAAAAAAAAAAAAGAGAAAAAAAAGTAGTGTCTATATACCTCTTTTTAATTCATTGGTTGTACCGTATGTTAATGTGGATCACCATTGATTTAGCCATTACTCTGCTCTAGGTGTAAAACTTATTTTCTCCATATGTCCATAAAGCAAAAAATATTTCCCTAGTTTAATTTGCATATTTCTCTTTTTCTTGCTTGTTTTTTGTTTCTTTCATTGTGTCCCTTACGATATTTTATTCTGTAACTTTTCTCACATTATATTAATAATGAAATAGTTATGCCTCCTATTGCAATTTGTGTAGTGTGGAGATGCAAGACTATAGAGGAAGCATAATAAAATATTCCTCCGCACTCCGCACCTATCATTTAGATGTTTTCGCTTTTTCCCAAACTCTATTTCCCTAATTTTAAAACATTTCTCTAATTTTAAAATATTTACCTAATTTAATTTGCATATTTTTCTATTTCTTGCTTGTTTTTTTCACCCTTTTCTATGTCTCTTGTGATATCTGCTTTTGTAATTATGGTCACATTATTTTAATAATAAAATGGTTATGCCTTACATTGAAATTTGTGAACTACAAAGTTCCTCACGTATAATTTAGATGTTTTGTTTTTTTCAGAAAATTTAATAATACAATTTATCAAACTATTTATTTCTTTAATTAACTAAATTTATTTAGGATATCAAAATAATGTTTTCAAAACTATTTATGCAATTATTCATGCATTTCAGCATTTTTTCAATTCTCTAAAAGCCATTAATGAAATTGGAATTGTTTGATTACTTTTATATTGTTGAATTGAGGCTTCTGTGATCCATATCAAGTTTATGAGAGATTTTTTGGCGGAAATCACAAGAAATTTCATTTATGTATATTTATAATAATTATTTAATAGTTAACTCCTATATATATATTTCTTTTATCCCCCCCTCCCTTTTGTCTTTTAGCCTCCCCCCCACCCTTTATTAATCTATAATTAATTTACAATTAAAATAATTGAACAATTTATTCCAAAAATAAATAAATAAATGAATAATAATAATAATAATAATAAAAAATAAATATATAAATAGATATGTTATCCCCCCCCCCCGCCCATTTCTTCTTGGATCCCGTCCAACTAGCTGTTTCCAGTCAACTAACTGTTTGCAGTCAAATATAGCCATTAGTTAGTTATCGTTGGATGTTCTGCTCTAACTATTTAACTTGTAATCTAGATCTGTCTCTTCAACTTGTCCTGACGATGAACCACACTAGGTAGTTCGAAACACGTCGACAAATGAAATTTCTTGTGACTTACGCCGAAAAGTCTCTCATATACTTTTATATTTCTGAGGGTGAATATGTATGATAAATGGACATGCTCCACAAGTTGCATTTATTTTAATAGTTATGGAAACAATTGTAATGGAAAGGGCACAATTAATTCATAATTATTATATTTCTCTAATCATTACAAATTTAAATATTGACATAAATATAGATAACTAAATTAGTAAATAGTAACGAGGGAAAATTTTAAGGATGGAAGATTATCTTAAAGCTTAGAAACCTTGTAGAGTCCCACTACTCCATAATATGCAATCTGTAAAATGTTTGGACATATTTTTGTAAAAATATTCAAATTTCTAATAATTGTTTAGAGTCTCTATACAGTTTTTTGGTGATTTTTAGGGTAAAATAATTTCATACTATAACAATTGGGCAAGTTATTTCTAGAAAAAAATTGGAAATTAGTGAATCTTTTTTTTGGAGAAAGTATAGAAAATTAGCCCACCGGCGAATATTAGCCCCTAGATTACATCCAACTAGAAAATCAATAACTAGATTAGATCTAACCAGAAAAAAGTCCATATGTCACGAAATTTGGACAAATTATAGTTGATGCCTTATTATATTCAATGTGATTTTTTCTAAGTAACCAATGTAGTAGATAGAGATCTACCAACATGACTTCTAAGGTAGTATTGTTGAAGCGATCATCATTGTTTAGATCAAGCGAACAGAATTGGTAGGCGTCAATCGATCCGTGGAACGTATCAAATCTTTCACATATAAGTTCGTTATGAGATGAGCCCACTCATCTCACAATGATATAAAATCATTTCGGACAGATTGTTATAGGTCCTATTTCTCAATAGATAATTAAAAAGGTTAAGGACCTATTTCTGAATAGATAATTAATAAGTGCTAATGGGAAGTATTAGACTCGACGAAATTAGTAGTAAGATCTCCTCATGTGTACATAACCTAACTAAACACAAATCTCGCATTGAGTCATATCTTTCCCAAGAAATATTGGAGTTGTTGTCACCCCATTCTCTAATTTATTACCTTTAATGGATACTATCTTTGCGCATTGAACAAACTACATTCAAAATCAATTTTCACTTTTTGTATTGCATTAGAGAGGTATCTCAACTTCTTCAACACCCTTGTTCACAACAAAACAATAACCAAGTAGGAATGACAAGTAGTACTATAAATTATCTTCCCATAAAGAGTGAATCTATAAGCTATGAGTTTCTCAAAGATGTTAATTAGATTTTCTACTTCATTCCTTCCTGTGTACTGAACTTTGGCCCTTGATATCATAAATATTATGGGTTTACTAAGTGATGTATATTCTACCATGATGCCTTTTGTAACACTAAAAGAAATAATACTCAATCTTTGTCCTCCATTTCATTTGTATATTTTTAACAAGGGTCCATACTTCATTTGCTTATGTTTCCTTGTTCATTCTAACCTAGAAAACCTTTAGATGAAAGGAACATGTTACAATTTCTTATTACTATAAACAAGACAAAAATGTGAGAACTCTATAACATAAATAAACAATAACTGAGGAACAAGAGCCATTAGAAAAATTCAATAGGCTTGAATTCACATAAGGTCTAAATATATAATGATTTTACCATTACTCTGCTACGAAATCTTATGATTTCAATAGTACTTTCCATTAGGATATGGAAAGATATATGTTAATAATATGATTAATCCTTAATTATGTTTTTAATATCTGCTAATCTACAATGTGGGAAGTTGATATGCGCAGAGTGGTAACATATTTGGAGGTGTAAAAGGGAGGGAACAAAGGTTATGCAACACATATCATTCTTCTACACATCCTTCCAGTTTGTTATAATGGATATTGGTTGCAAAGCCATGTATATGCATGAATTCATTTAATAAATGTTGAAAATATTATTTTATAATATCGACAGATACAATCTTCTTGATTTATTAACAATACTTAATAATTACACAATGCGATAAAGTAAATGTTGTTAAGCATTGGAGCAAGGTCCTCATTACATGTCAATTCACTAAATAAATTATTACGTTAACCAGGAAGGGACCTTTGGTTTATGTAGGATTCAACCTTAATTATTGTTTTAATATGATATTAAGAAGTTAAAGGATTTCCTAATTACGTGTCGATTCTTCTTTTATATCTGATATTCCATGACATGGGAGCTTGATTGAATCTATGTAACATTTCACCAAAACATTGTTGAAAAATGAGGCAATGTGCACAAGAAGTGTGAAAACATATTATTTCATTATGCTATAACAAATACGCATTGTGGAACCATATGCATCATATTGACTTGTTTACAAGTAGTAATTTATACTAAGAACTTGAACTATGTGTCGATTATGTGTTGATTCACCAAATAAATGCCGAAAATAACATTTTATAATATCGATAAATATGAGAGACCTAGTGAAAATTCCATGTAATAAACGTTAATAAACAAAAAATAATAATCAAGGTTGATGGGACACTTATTCCAAGCTGAATTTTGGGCAACACATCCTAGTGTGGGTGTTCATTGGTTTATTAATGGCTAAGGAAATTGGAAAAGGCAATGGCTAAGGCTTTGGAAAGGAAAAATGGCATTTTTGGCAAATTTATTTATGAAAATAATGCAGTTAGGAGAAAATGGAGGTGAAATTCACAAGTTGAATGTGTGAAGGAAAATGAAGGAAAATAATGGAAAATTAAGAAAATAGAGGCCTCATTCATAAAAAGTCTTATGACGATCAGTACACATATTTTTGTCAGTTCATTTTTGGATCTCTCTCATTATTCTCTCCCTCTCATACTCTTGGATACCTAGATTTTTCTTGGAGTACTCTTGGAGAGTGTGGCATACTTGGAGTTTTGGAGGAAGAAGGAAAAGGAAGAGTATGAAAGTGCAAGAGTACGTTGGGATCAACAACTACAATGGATTTTGTTTGTAGGTATCGAGTTGCTTGTATGTTTTCATCACTAGTTTTGGCATGCATGGCATATGCATGTGGATTATTGGTCATGATTTGTCACTGGCATGGAGCATTTCCTGGATTGATAATGGATTGCCTATCCTTGCCATTTCGTGGATAACCATGGATATCGTGGGTTTATTTCCTTGTTTTGTTTTGGTTGGTTCTCATGTTTTCCTTAGCTTGGGTTTAGGTAATACTCCTATAACCCCTAGTTGGACAAATGCTCTGGAAGCCCTATAACAGCTTGGTTGAGCTACTAGTCCTAGAAGCCTTGGTTGGGCAAACAGTCTGGAAGCCCTTGGTGGGTTGAGTTACTAGTGGTGGAAGGTCTAGTTGGTGAAATGATCTAGAAGCCTAGAATAAGTTGTGGGTTCAGTTACTAGTCCTAGAAGGCTTGGTTGGAAAAACACTCTAAAGCCCTAGAAGACTTGGATAGAGACAAATCTAATGATTGTTTTGTTATATATGACTGTGAGGTGGAAGCACTGTTTGATGGGTTGGGGTGGATGGCCTCTAGAAGCCCTAGATGGTTTTGGATTGATTTGTTCTATGAGATCCAACATTCATGCTTGGAATATGGCATGGGTTGAATGGATAAAGAGAGATTTGGCTCAGCCATTCTACGGTCGGGTGGAATGTGGAAGTCCCATCCCAGGTTTGGATTTTGCATCATCAATATGAGGATATTTCTCCTTGTATTTCTATGAGTATTATACTAATTTATATGTGGATTATACGATTGTGATTTCCTTGGTATTTCTATTGCTATTATGCTCATTATGTATATGTTACATGATAGTAGCTATGTATGGCTCTTATCATGTTTTTAATTATAAATGAATGAACAATATATCTATGACCTAATGGATGAAATGGCAACCAATGTGTTGAGGCATCAATGCTTCTTAGCGATTCTCAGCTAAGTATGAGACCCCTATGGTTAGATCTATTATTTACACATGTAGATTACATATTCGTGATATGTTTGATGAAATGCTTGTCATGGCTAATAGGGGTCCAATTAAGGTCTTATTCAAGTAATTATATTTGTAATTCCATTTCCCTGTTATCTTATTGTTATGAAGTTGTCATTCAATTCTAGGCATTGAATTGACCTCTAGGAATGAAAATGTGGCTCAAATATTGGGGATGCTCGCACAACACTGATAAAAATAGTCCCTGGACATTCGCATGCCTTTCGATGAGAATATGCAGAGCCTCCTTGATGTTGGAAAACCTCTATCATGGGAGTGTTTAAGGGTCATGTGGTCCAAAATGTTAGTGGGACCCAGGGGCCGGTTGGAAGAAAGTTTGGGTTGGTTTCGGAGGGTCCTAATTTTGATGTTGAAGGTATCTATGGTTTGTTTCTATCAGTTCCACTTCCTTAACATGACTTAGGAGATTGAATCATATCATAGTGGCCTCTCATCACATGTTTACCTAGGCTATCTGGTTGCTTGGGTAGATGTGGGAGGAGGGTGTTACAGAGTGGTATTAGAGCATGGTGCACCCCTCAAAGTAGATGGTCTTGGTCTGTTGTTCATGCATTCATGTTAGTTGCATGTCTGTCTCTTATGCTTGTATTCCATGGGCTTGTTGCATTTACATGGCTTTGATAATGGCTATAGTGATGTTTCCATGTGGAAGTTGATGGTGATGTTATGGGATGCATCGTCATGAGTGTATGACTGATTATTCATGTTAGTTGCATGTCCGTCTCTTCTGCTTGTATTCCATGGGCTTGTTGCATTTACATGGCTTTGATAATGGCTATAGTGATGTTTCTAGGTTGAAGTTGATGGTGATGTTATGGGATGCATCGTCATGAGTGTATGACTGATTACATGTCGTTATATGTCATTTACATGTATCATGATAGTATGCTTGGTTACGTTCTTGTATGCTTGGTTACGCATATCATTCTTGTAGGCTTGGTTACAAGTATTGTTCGTTTATGCTTGATTATATGTGTTTATGTGTGCATGTGGTGGATTATTGATTTCTTATGCATGTGAATGTTTTCATCTGGTCAAGTGTGTAGTGATGTAATGGTGGTTGTCATGCATGGGGCCGTAGTATGTGTGGTTGACACGGTCATGCATTGGTGACTAGACTCTACTTAGAATGAAGGTTTCATGGTTATATACTTATGCGTTGTGTTTCTATATGTTGTCATGATTATCTTATACATGTATCACACTGATTTTTTGATCTTGCAAACAAGGTATCCTCCCCGAGCTATACTAAGGTACATTGGTTTATTGTGATTTGGTTGAGCTAACATGATATACCTTGCAGGAAGAAATATCAAATGACTAGCAAGATGGTAGACTACAAAGACGCTCCCTATGAATAAAATGAGTAATATGGTGTTGATAATTCTTCTTATTTGGCAGATACACTTAGAATCTTAAAGGAATAAATACAAAGTTGTAAGGCAGATAATGATAGAGTCATACAGGCACATGAGAAGCTAGGAGAGGTAAATTTAGTGATACTTCAGAGTTTTCTAGATTTACAGTGACAGGGACCACTTTGGTCAGCCATGACTACGAGGAAAAAACTAACAAGGCATATGGAAGTAGGTCGCATGGTGGTCACAGGTTAGATAGAGATGACATGGTCAGAGATGGAAGATTGTTGGGCACTCAAAATAGGAGAGGGGATATAAATAGGTACTATTCTAGTTATGGTTCATATAGGCACTATGATTGTCATCATCATCATCCTTATAGGAGGAGTGATAGGGGATACTTACCAGAGGATTTTAAGAAAGAAAATCCACCTACATTTGATGGTGATGTGAAGAAATTGCAGGATTCAGAGGCATGGTTGCTTTGTATGAGGAAGTTCTTTAGCTTGCATGATTATTCAGAGAACATGAAAGCCAAAGTAGCTACATTTAGTCTCAAAAGTACAGAGGATATTTTGTGGGAAGATGTGAATAATGTCATATGTATTCATGAGGAAGACTTGAGTTGTGGTGAGTTTGAACAGTTATTCAAGAAGAGGTACCTATCAGAGAGATACTTTGATGATAGGGAAAAATAATTCTATGAGCTAAAGATGGGATCAATGACAGATGAGAAATACACTAGAAGGTTCTTAGAGCTACTAAGGTATGTGTCTTACCTCATAAAGGAGAATCCCAAGATTTATAGGTTCATTAGTGGATTACCAGTTGCATTCAGGGACATGATTGAGTTTGATGAGCCAAAATAATTGGAGGAAACCATTTGAAATTTAAGGAATTTCTATTGACAATCAAAGTGCAGATATGAGACTAAGCCAAACTGGAAACGTATTGCAAATAACAAAGGAAAATGGGATATAAAGTGAGAAATACCTTAGCGTACATGTAATAAAGAGAATGCAACACCATCTAATGAGTTCAATGCATTAGATAAAGGATAATGATTTTGATCAGAAGAACAAAACAAGGATGCAAGTTGTAAGCCTATAGATTGATAGAATTGTGGCAAGGATCATCGTAGGAGAGATTATCAACAGAATCAGGGTGGTAGGCCTCAGATATATAGTGCAAAGGATGCACATACTATTGGGGATGTTGGTCATAGTGTTCCTCGTATCTATGCAACATTGGATAACAAACATGCATACCATCAGGCATTTATCATTGAGTGGACGATAAGCTTTGTGATAATGTTATTTCTATTTTAATTGATCCTGGATTGAATTATAAATACATTAGTCCTAACTTGGTGGATAAGTGTGGTTTAAGTAAGAAATCCCATGCAGAATCTTGGTTAGTGTAGTTGGCTATAGGTATAAAGAAGCGATTCAACATTGGGTAAGAACTTGTGCATTTGATTTGAAAGGTATGCCTATTTTAGCACATTTGAATGTATTGCCATTGGGAACATACAATATGTTATTGGGCATGGACTGGTTGTACCTCAATAGAACCAATGCAGATTTTTATGACAAAGCCATTGAGCATGTTGATGACAATGGGGAACCAAGAGTCTTACAGGAAAGGAAGAAAGCCACATCAGTTAGGATGGTAACAACTATGTAGGTGAAGTGCATTCATAAGAAGGGGTGTATGTTATTCGTAGTAAACATTTCTAGTGACAAAGGTAAGGAATTTGAGGATGTAGATAATTTGAGTAGATATTCAGTTCTATAGCAGTTTAAAGAGGTATTTTGTGAGGACATTACAAAGTTTCCACTGCATAGGGAGGTAGACTTTTCTATTAAGTTAGTGCCAGGGGAAACTCCAACATCAAAAGCACCTGATAGGATGAGCACACCTGAATTGGTAGAGTTGAAGTTACAGTTGAAGGAAATGTTGGACAAGGGATATATTAGGACAAGTGTATCACCATGGGGTGCAACGATCTTGTTTGTGAAAAAGAAAGATGGCACTCTCAGATTATGCATTGACTATAGGAAGTTGAACAAAGTGACCATTAAGAACAAGTATCCGGTGCTGAGGATTGATGACTTGTGTGATGAGTTGAAGGGAGCATCAGTGTTCTCGAAGATTGATCTAAGATCGGCATATCATCAGGTACACATCAAAGAGGAGGACATCTATAAGACAACTTTCCAGAACAGGTATGGACATTATGAGTTTGTTGTAGTTCTATTTAATCTGACTAATTCTCTAGCTACATTTATGTGCTTGGTGAATAGTGTGTTTCATCTGTACTTAGATAATTTTGTTATTGTGTTCATTGATGACATATTGGTATATTCTAAAAATGAGGAAGAGCATGTTGATCATTTACAGTAGTGTTGAGGATTTTGAGACAACATCAGTTGTATACTAAGCTCAAAAAGTGAAATTTATTTCATACTGAGGTACATTACTTGGGACATGTTGTCTCCAAGGAGGGAATTATAGTGGATCTAGGAAAGATAAGGTCTATCACAAAGTGGGTAGCTCCTACGAATGTAGATGAGGTGAGATCCCTAATGGGATTAGTAGGTTAATACAAGAGGTTAATCAATAACTTCTCACAAATTGATTATCCTATTACATCATTCTAGAGAAAAGGTAAGAAGTTTGACTGGATAGAGGAGCGTGAGGCTAGTTTTGAGCAGCTTAAGAAGTTGTTGACACATGCACCAATGTTAAATATTATAGATCTGGACAAAGAGCTTGTAGTATGCATAGATGCTTTCAGAAAAGGACTTGGTGGAGTCCTTATGCAGGATGGATAGGTGGTATTCTATGAGTCGCCAAAACTGAATGAGCACGAGAAGAACTACCCCAAACATGATCTTGAGTTGGCAGTGATGATACATGCATTGAATATGTGGAGACATTACCTTTTGGGAAGGAGTTTTGTCTTGATGAATGATCAAAGTGGTTTGTGGTATATATTTAACCAACCAAACCTGAATGGTAGGCAGGCTTGGTGGTTGGCCACGATTAGTGAATTGGATTTTGATATCAAGTATATCAAAGGTAACGAGAACATGGTGGTAGATGCTCTTAGCAGGCAGATATAGGTAAATCAATTAACAATTATGAGCTCCTATGGGACAGACTTACGTGATAGGATCTTGCAGGAAGGTCATCAAGATGTCAGGTATATGGAGATTATGCACAAGTTTTAGTAGAGAATAGGTACAGGTATAGGTAGTAGTACAAGTATAGGTACAAGCAGTGGTACAGGTATAGGTACAGGTGTAGGTGCATAGGATGTGACTATGGCCTTAAAATAGATGGATTGGTTAGATTCAAGGACAAGATATATGTGCTAGATAGTAGTGAGATTTAGAAGGTGATCTTAAGGTAGTTTCATACGAAACCATACTTAGGTCACCCAGGTTATCAGAAAACATTGACCACAGTGAAGATATTTTATTATTGGTTGAATCCAAGGAAGGATGTAGCAAAGTTTGTGGCCATTTTTTTCAATTATCAACATGTGAAGGTAGAGTGTAAACATCCAGGTGGATTGCTACAACCAATTTCAATTCCAGAATGGAAATGGGAGGTATTTTCCATGGAATTTATCACAAGTTTGTCGAGGAAATTGAGACAACATGTTTCCATCATGGTTGTTGTGGGCATGTTGACAAAAGTTGCACATTTCATTCCAGTGAAGTCTACATTCTCAGCTAATGATGTAGCGTAGGTATTCATCAGAGATGTGGTCATATTGCATGGTGTTTTGAAGAAGATTGTGTCAAAATGGGATGCAAAGCTCACTTCCAAGTTTTGGAAGGTGTTGTTTGTAGGTTTGGGCACAAAGTTGGCCTTTAGTACAACTTATCATCCATAGAAAAATGGAAAAACAAAGAGGTTCAACAGGATATTGGAGGACATGTTGAGGATGTATGTGATGCATCAACAATGAAAGTGGGAATAATATCTTCCACTAGTAGATTTCACTTACAACAATGGGTATCGAGAATCTTTGAGGATGAGCATGTTTGATGAATTGTATGGGTGGAGTTGCAATACTCCCATCAACTAGAGTGATCCAGTTAACAGGGTGTTGATTGGTCTGGACATGTTGGCAGGCATGGAACGAGAAATGCATGTAATCAAGAAGAATATAAAGGTAGCAAATGATAGGAAGAAGAGCTATGAAGATTAGAATAGGTTGTTTAAGGAGTTCTAGGTTGGGGAACAAGTTTATTTGCGCATCAAGACAAAGAAGATCTCATTACATATTGGATCATGTGCCAACATTATTGAGAGGATTAGGCCAGTAGCCTATTGACTTGCATTGCCTCTGACAATGAAAGTCCATGATGTTTTCCATGTGTCATTGCTTAAGAAGGATGTTAAAGATGTTGATCATGTGATTTACTGGTCTATATTGCAAGTGGAACCAGATGGAGAATTCCAACTAGAGCCTCAGTGTATATTGCAGGAAAAAGTTCTCATGCTCTAGAACCAAGCAATCGAGCAGGTTAAAGTCCATTGGAAGCACTTTGGGCCCGATTAAGCTACATGGGAGATGGAAGATCAAATATGGGCTATGTATCCTTCATTCGTTTCTATTTGAGGCGAAGACGTTGTGGTATGGTGTTTGGTATATGTCTTGGTATATGTTTTGGTATATGTTTTCGTGATGCTTGGTATATGTATATCTGTATATGGATATAAATACCTCCATGAGCTATGTTATAAAGCTCCAATAGGCGGTATTGGTGTCATGTCATTATGATGTTGTTTTTGTAATGTTTTCATGTTGGTTTTGTTGCCAGCAGGTTTATCACTGTAGATACTACTTCGAGCTAAGTTATAAAGCTCCATTGGCAGTATGTTTTTCTTAAAACAGTCTTGTGGTTATAGGTATTTATGAACACCAAAGATGGTGTTCCCCTAAGAGGGAGGGTTCTGTAACAACCCTAGTGAAAATTCCATGTAATAAAAGTTAATAAAGGAAAAATGATAACCATAGTTGATGGGACACTTATTCCAAGCTAAATGTTGGGTAACATATCCTAGTGTGGGTGTTCATTTGTTTATTAACGACTAAGGAAATTGGTAAAGGAAATGGCTAAGGCTTTCGAAAGGAAAAATTGCATTTTTGGCACATTTACTTATGAAAATAATTGAAATTAGGAGAAAAGGGAGGTGAAAGGTCATAGGTTGCACCTAAGGATGAAAATGAAGGAAAATAATGTAAAATGAAGAAAATACAGACCTCATTCATAAAGAGGCTTATGAGGATCAATACACAGAACTTTATTCGTTTAGTTTTGGAGTTCTCACATTATTCTCTCTCTCATACTCTTGGATACCTAGAGTTTTCTTAGAGTACTCTTGGAGAGTGTGGCATACATGGAGTTTTGGAGAAAGAATGCAAAAGGAAGAGTAGGAAAGTTCAAGAGGACATCAGGATTAGCAGTTACAACAGATTTAGTTTGCAGGTACCGAGTTTCATGTATGTTATCCTCACTAGTTTTGGAATTCATGGCATATGCATGTGGATTATTGGTCGTGATCTGCCACTGGCACGGAGGATTGTCTAGATTGATAGTGGATTTCCTAGCTTTGACATTTTTCAGATAGCCATGGATATTGTGGGTTTATTTCTTTGTTTTGTTTTGGTTGGTTCTCATGTTTTCCTTTGCTTGGGTTGATTTACTAGTCCTAGAAGCCCTGGTTGGACAAACACTCTAGAAGCTCCATAACATCTTGGTTTGAGTTACTATTCCTGGAAGCCTTGGTTATACAAACTCTTTGGAATCCCTTGGTGGGTTGAGTTACTAATCATGGAAGCCTTGGTTGGACAAATGCTCTAGAAGCCTGGAATAAGCTATGGGTTAAGTTACTAGTCCTAGAAGCCTTAGTTGTACAAATTCTCTTGAGACCTAGAAGGCTTGGATAGAGACCAATCTGATGATGGTTTTGTGATGTATGCCATGTGGTGGAATCATTGTTTGATGGGTTGAGGTGGATGGCCTCTCGAAGCCATGGATGGTTTTGGACTGATGTGCTCTATGTGATCCCACATTCATGCTTGGAATATGACACAAGGGTGAATGGATTAAGAGATATTTGGCTTGGCATTTTATGATCGGGTGGAAATTGGAAGTCCCATCCTGGGTTTGGATTTTTCATCATAAATATGAGGTTATTTCTCCTTGTATTTCTATGAGTGTTATACTCGTTTATATGTGGATTAAATGGTTGTGATTTCCTTGGTATTTTTGTTGCTATTATGCTGGTTATGTATATGTTTTATGATAGTAGATATGTTTTATGACAGTAGCTATCACCTAATGGATGAAATGGCAGCCAATGTGTTGAGGCATCAATGTTTCTTAGTGATTCACAGCTAAGTACGAGACCCCTATGCTTAAATATATTATTTACACCTCTAGATTACATATTCATGATATGTTTGACAAAATTCCTATCATGGCTAATAGGGGTCCAATCAAGGTCTTATTCAAGTAATTGTAGTTGTACTTTCATTTCCCTATTATCTTATTGTTCTAAAGGTGTCATTCAATTATGTGCAGTGACCCGGGCTCTAGGCCTAAAAAAGTTGCTCAATTCCCAGGGAAGTTGGCGCAACACTGAGAAAAATAGTCCTTGGATGTTGGCATTCCTTGTCATGAGAGAATCTAGAGCCTCCTAGATGATGGAAGGTCTATAGCATGGGAGCATCTGGGGCTCAAGTGATCCAAAATGTCAGTGCGACCCAGGGGCTTGTTGGCAGAAAGATTGGGCTGGTTCCTAAGGGTCCTAATGTTGATGTTGAAGGTTTGTATGGTGTGTTTACATCGATTCCACTTCCTTCAAGTGATTTAGGAGGTCAAATAATATCATAGTGGCCTCTCGTAACATGTTTACCCTGATTGGCCAGTTGTTTAGGCAGATGTGGGAGGAGGGCGTTACAATAAACATGATCTTCTTGATATGTTTACAATGAGTAATCATTACATAATGTGTCAGATTAAAGGATATTAAGCATTTGAACAATGCAATTTCTCTTTGCGGGGTGCAAATTTGTAGAGGAAGCTTCCATTGTGGCAAAGAAATGTGCAAATTAGAAGAAGTGTGCAAAGGAGATCCACACATCATTTCAATTTTCTATGATGGATACGAGTTGTGGAGACTTGTGCATCCTCTTGATTCGTCGAATAAATGCCGAAAATACTATCTTATAATATCGATAGATATCATTCGACTAATATGTTTACAACCGCTAATCATTACATAATGTATCAAATTAAATTCTATTAACCACTCAAGATATATCCTAATCATTGTTATGGAAGGTTGATTGAATCTATGTAACATTTCACCAAAACGTTTCCATTGTATGATACAATGTGTGGAAGAAGTATGCAGAGGGAGCATGATTGAATCTATGTAACCTTTTTCCAAAACGTTGCCAACAAATGAGGCAATGTGTAGAAGAAGTTTGTGAATTCAAGGAAGTGTGCAAAGGGGATCCACACATTGTTTCAATTCACTATGATGGATATTGGTTGCAGAGACTTGTGCATCTTCTTGACTCATTTACAAAAGATAAATGCCATTAAGCACTTGAACCATGTGTTGATTTTCTGTCGATTCACTGAATAAATGTTGAAAAGAATATTTTATAATATAAGTAGATACGATTTCAATGATATGTTTACAACCAGTAATCATTACACAATGTGTTAGAGTAAATTATATTTGGAACTAAAGTGATGGCTCAATTGTGTGTTGATTTGCTAAATAGATATCAATAATACTACTAATCCTTAATTAATATTTTAATGATAAGTGAAGAGTCATTTGCCCCATAGTCATTATCTGTCACTGTAGTTTCCCACTTCATTGCAAACATTTTCATCTCAACAAAATTTTCCCATATATTGCTACCCTGCACACTTGTCCTTTCTCGCATGTTCTGGTATGAAATTCTTTCAACAGTTTGCATAGGTGAGATTTCGTGATATAATATGCTATAAAAACTAATGTTTATTGGCAATCCTTGGTTCTATCATTAGATGGTTTGATGTTTACAAATGATATGGACAACATTCTTTTCTTTGGCCCTTGTAATAGTGACATGTGTTAATCGGATAAATATGTATACTAGTTCTTCAATTAAGTGAATGTTTGTTCTCTTATGAATTTTGTTAGGCATTGATTTCGGTGATATGTCATTGCATGAAATGGAAAAGTGTTAAGGAATCTTTTATTTTTCTCCTTTCGCACTCCACTCAAACTTAATATATTAATTAGTGGAAGAGGCATGTATTATGTTGCATTGCAACTATTAATCTGGTTATACATATGATCGCGAGAAAACTAGGAATAAACATTGAAGCATTAATTCTAAATTGTTACTAATTAGATTATATATGTTATTTTTATGAGTCATTTTAACCTGGTGTAAAGGTGTTAATTCATATGATAATATCAACATGGTATAAACATATGTCACAAGGTTGGTTATATGTGAATTATGAGGTCAGAAATTTGGTAAATTTAAAATAAATTTTTAATATTAAGATTTTGTAAATAATATTAAATTTTATCTTTTTTATCCTAATTGGATCATTATATTATTTATCATCCATCTCAATGGATTTGGAGAGGAAAAGGTGAAGGAATCAACTCACAGGATTGTTTTTACTAGTAGGACCCACGTTGGCAAAATAGGGTATGAAACCTTCCAAGAGAATTTTGTGGCATCGAACAAAGTTTTTTGGGGCTAAAAATTTTCTTCTTTAGTTCCACACATTTTCATGCTATTATACACATAAAAAACTTTCCAACAGTGCAATAATTGTTTCAATCGAAGTCTGTATGCAAATTTTATGCCACTCATAAGTTTACCTTCCTGTTTTCACAGCTATAGATCGGGAGGATGCCACGTCAAACCCCATTATTTCTTGAGAAGGGGATGTAAAACACTTTATAAGATTCTATTTTATAACTCTAGTAAGAGTTGATGCAGTCAAACATAACCACTAATAGGCTATCAGGTTGTGTTATAACCGGGCCACTAGGAGGAAGAGGCATTCCATTCTTTCGAGAGAATTTTGTTCCATAACTGAGCAAAGGTAGCTAGGAGAGATAGGAGGTAGAGAACACAAAGAGGATTTGTGCACTATAAAAGCCCATGAGCCACATTAATTACTTCTTTTTACCTGCAATCATATTTCCAGATAGAGAAAGAGAGTGAAGCAGCCTCACCTTCTAGTTGGGTTTTCTATCAAAAGGGTTTCCTTGATTTGATTGTGATAATTAGTTTACTATAATAAATTCCTTTTTAGAATATGTTAAAAGTTCTTAAGGATTCATAAGGTTAATTTTACGTTTAAACATGATTTTTTGAGTGTTTTTATGTAAATTTTATGTAGAAATTAACATAAATGAAAACAACAACATATAACATACATGAACATCACCAAAAATAGTATCACAACAGAGCATGATGAAGGAGTTTAGCCCTTCTGGCATATGTCTCCTTGGTCCAACTTCCAATGGCTTGGCCCTCTTTTTTATGCTCAAAAGTGTGAATACATTAGTGTACAATGCTGAGATAGCTTCGAAACCTATTCCTATGGCTCCAGGATGCCCAAAGATTCCTGTGTAGCCTTTTTCTACCATTGATTTGGTTAAAACATGAAGAATTTATGGCTTCCCCAAGTATTTCTGCTAATCGCACTTCAAATTCCCCAAAATCCAACACCATCCTACAATTTCACCAGGATTTCCATTAATCAGGTGCCATTTTTGCTGATCTTAAGGAAAAATTATCGACTGCTTTAATTAGCCTCTAATACCTTAAATCTGTAATTTATGTCCACATGGAGGCCACATGCTCGAGGCTAAGCCAATGGACCACCCCCACTAGCTGGGCCCCCCGCTCCGCTCCATCGGTAGACATGTGGGTGGCGCATGCCCAAGGGTTGGCCCCCACGGGCTAGCCCTTTCCCTGGAATGACACACACGTCAACAATAAATGGAAGGCACAACCATAGTTTAATAAGAACTATTGGTGTGGCGCATTGGTAGGAGGCTTTGGTCTTGTGCTTGGAGGTCACAAGTTTGACCCCCGCTGCTGCTACCCAGACCTTAATCAAACTTTTGGTGGCCTTGGGCTACCATGTGGCGACCTCTGGCTAAGTCATGTGTCATCCTGTGGTTGGAAACCTTCCAACCAATAAAATTCATCCAAAATCGAACCAATCATGTCGTGCCACTTGGAACCATACCATTCATCGAAGGTCTGTTGACTAGACAGCCTTGTCACATCAGACTACACAGTAAGCACCACGTCAGTAGTACAGACTACTGACTAGGCTGTCACATTTTTCAAAAAATTGCCCATTTGGGAAAGCGAACATAACATGATTCTAGGAGAATACGATTTTTGTTTCACGCAAAATGAGTTGCGTTGAAATCAGGAAGATGAGCACTACACAGTCATTTAGGTTCCACACTGATTCGACAACTTTGAATTTTGAGCTATTTTTTGAGCACTTGATCATTCCTCCACACTGGAAGCCTTTTGGACCCCAAAAGATCACTTTCAGTTATCCAACATGTGAGGGTACATTTCCCTCGCCTTTCCAATCTTGATCCATTTGGCCTTAGAAGGATTTGTTCCTTTGAGCCCCATACAAAGGTAATCCATACACATTCATTTTGAGGACCTTGTTCTTCTATCAAGAATGGTGTCTTGTTGTAGTTCATCATGGAATTTAGGAGAAAAATCCTTAATGGAAGGAATTTGGACATTTTCTCCTTGATCTTCAATCAAAGGAGGCTCATACAACCTTAATTTCTCAACATTAACAATAACATAAATTTGGATATATGAAGGCAAATCCAACTTGAAGGCATTGTTACCAATATTTTCTAGAATTCTGAATGGACCATATCTAATTGGCTTTAACTTCTTACCTTCTCCTTGGAGTCTCTCTTTTCTAATGTGAAGCCAAACATCATCACCAACTTGGAACTTGTGATCTACACGATGCTTGTCATGCCTTGCTTTATACTTGCCTTGGCTCTTTTACAGTTGTTCTTGAAATCTTTGGTGTACTAATTGGATTTTTTCATTGAAACTTGCTTTGTCTATGTCACTATGACCATCAATAGAAACATCCTTTCCAAAATTGAAATCCAATGGAGACTTAGGCAAGTATCCCAAACATGCCTCAAATGGTGATGTTTGAGTTGAAGAGTTCTTGACCCAGTTGTAAGCATCTTGAATGTACTGCAAATGTTCATCCCATAACTTAGGATGCTTGTTGCAGCACCCACAAGGAAGATATATCATTGTCCTATTCATCACCTTGGTTTGACCATCTGTTTGCAGATGAAATTTTGTACTCTTTTTCAATTTGGTGTCCATGAATCCCCACAAGCTTGACTAGAAATTCCTCAAAAAGCGAGACTCTCAATCAATAACAATGGATGTGGGCAATCCAAAATTCACCCATACATTCAGAAAGAATAATTGAGTAGTTTTTTCAGATGTAATTTTCTTTTTACATGGCATCAAAACACACATTTTGCTGAACCTATCCACAACTACATACAAATAATCATGACCTCTTTTTGACAATGGAAGATATATTACAAAATCCATAGAAACACTCTCCCAGAGTCGTGAAGGAACCGAAAGTGGTGTGTATAATCCTAACTTCCCATTGCTAGGCTCACTGACTGCACATAATGAGTATCCTTTAATAAAACGCGACACACTTTCAAGCATACGAGGCCAATAGCAATACCTTTGTAGATGTGCCACCACTTTACCTACACCGAGATGACCAACAATAAGAGAAGTATGTACCTCTCTTATGATGTTAACTCTTTCTCCCTGTGGAATACAAAGCTTACTAAGATGGTACAACAAGTTATCATGCAAATGATAATCCAATTTCTCTACTTGGTTAACTTGACTCAAGCTTTCATAAACATGAAGAAAGTCATTCTCTAATGTATATTGCTGAATATAACTTTCATGCAAAACAAAATTATGCTTGAGTAAAGTGGTTGCACTAATAATAGGCCTATAAATCATATCAACAACTTTATTGTAGATACCTTTCTTATACCTGATTACGAAGTGGAATTGTTGAAGAAAACCAATCCATTGGAAGTGCCTTGATTTCTGCAACTCAAATTGAGATTGCCAGTATTGAAATGGATAATGATTAGTGTAAATGATTATTTCCTTACGCATCAAGTAGCGTTTCCACTTTTTCACACTTTTCACCAATGCATATAATTACTTGTCATATGTAGCATAATTGATCACCACACCATTGAAAGTTTCTAAATGGAAACATATAGGCTTACCATGTTACATGAGGACTGCACCCATGGCATAGTCACTAGCATAAGTTTGTATCTCAAATGAATGTCCGAAGTCTAGAAGTGCAAGTGTTGGGGCTGAAATGATCTTTTCCTTCAATGCATCAAAGGTGTTTTGTTGTTTGCCTCATCACTAAAAACATTTTTCAAACTAGTCAATGCATGCAAAGGAGCTGCTATAGAAGAAAAGTTAGCAATGAATTTCCTCAAATATTGGGTTTCTCCCAAAAAACGTCTTACGTCAGTAACTGTTTTGGGCCTTCGCCAATTCAAAATGACATCAACCTTGGAGGGATATATTTTCGACTCACCTCCTCCAACAATATGACCCAAGTAAAATAAAGAAGTTTTTCCAAACTCACATTTTGACATATTTAAATACAATTTTTCTTTCTTTAAGACATCAAGTAATTTTCTCACATGCATGACATGTTCATCACGAGATTTACTGAAAATTAAGATGTCATCTAATTAGACTATAATAAACTCATCAAGAAATGTCCTCAACACATTATTCATCACAAGCAAGAAATTAGCAAGAGCATTACATAAACAAAAATGCATAACTAGCCATTCAAACAAACCTTGTTTTGTTTTGAATGTTGTATTCCAAATATCTCCTTCAACAATTCTAATTTGATGGTAGCCACTCCTTAAGTCCAACTTAGTAAAATACTTTGCATCTTTCAATTGATCAAGTAAATCATCTATTCTAGGTAGTGAGTAATGATTATTTACTGTAATCTTGTTCAATGCACAAAAGTACACAAACATGCACCATGTTCCATCCTTCTTTGGCACCAAAATAATAGATGAATCACATGGAAAATAATTTGGCCTCATGATCCCTTTATCCACCAACTGTTGAGTTTTCTTTTCAATTTCTGTACTTTCCATCATTGACATCCTATACATGCCAAGGTTAGGAAGAGGACTATCTTTCTATGGCTGTATCTCATGTTGGATTCATCCCTTGGGAGGAAATCCTTTTGGTTCCTGAAACATCTCATCGTATTGGTTAACAACATCAACCAATTCAGATTTATATATTGAGTGACAACCTTGAAAAGCTTCACTATTAACGTCATTCTTGGGTTTGATCAATAGAAGCACAAAATTCTTACTAGAATTCACTAGTATTTTCATCTTCCCCACATTAACAGGTGAAAGATTTAGTTTCTTGTTATGGGATCTTACAATGTATTCTACTTCATCTTTGAACAAATGGTATTTGTTCTCACATCTATGGAAGATAGCGTTTCTGTCATAGAGATACAAGCTACCCAAAACTATACCACATATGTTTAATGGCACAACATCAATCTCCACTTCATCTATGAAATTCGTAGTAATGGCGAATTTCAGCTTACAATTTCTAGTTACCTGCAATTGTGTATTTTTACACACCCATCCTAATGGATATCGTTTCTCATTTGGAATGGTTTCCAAGTTTAAATTCTTGACAATATTTTTAGAGATGACATTGGCTTGAGAGCCACTATCAAAAAGAGTATCAATTTTGCTATGTTTTGAGATTACCCTTATGTGGAAAAGTTCTATCCTCTTCTTTTCATTTGGATTTTCATGGTGTAAATTTAAAGTACTAGTGCTAGCAATGGATTATTTTCCTTTCATACCCATGGTTGTGATTTTAGTTTTGTCACCCGAATCGAATCCCAAATCTTGTTGAGTGGTTGTAGCTATCTTTTGTTTTTCCTTGTTGTTGAATTTCTTTGGTTTCATCTGAGGATGAAGCTTCCAATGATGAGCTTCATCGTGACCCTCTTTGGAACAATGTTTGCATGTTAATTTCTCTCCTTCCTTCTTAATGGATGCATTTTTATTTCCTTTCCCTTTGGAACCCTTTTATTTTCCTTTACCCTTAAATGGATTTTTATTACCCTCTTCTGGAGTATTTTTCCCTCTTGCCACATACCTCATCTAGATTATTTGGATTAAACATAAGTATAGTATGCCTAAGGTAACTATGTAAAACCCCTATATACTTCATCAACTTGTCTTGTGATTGAAAATCTACACCTACCATTAGAGACCTTCTTCTAAATTATTGGGTGTAATCTTTCATATTTTGACCATTAAGTTGTCTAATGTTTTGCCAATTCATTATGGATTTCTGCATATATTCTAGAGCGTAAAAGTGTCTTTTAATTGCATAAATGAAATCAGGCCAAGAAATTGAGATCTTACCATGTTTTTTTTTAATCTCTTCTTGTGTATTTGATTACCATCATAATAGTGTTTCACCCTCCAGCCTCAAGGAAGCTAACTGAATCTTTATGTCAACATATTGAAGGTTTTGGATTCTGTGATAGACCTCCAACTAACAAACCCAATTGTCATTCTTCTTTGCATTGACTTCACCATTATACATGGGTAGTTCAAATTTAACATCAAGTTTTAACAGGGGTGTTTTACCAGTTCCTTTTGAGGTATGTTGATGAGTATGAGTAAGGGTTGTATAAGTGTAAGAGGGTGAAGATGCCTGTGAAGATGAAGATGAAGAAGATGGTGGAGAGGGCAGAGGTTTACCTCCATTTCCATGACCTCCTCCTCCTAAATAACCTTCTCCTTTTGGAGGCTTGGAGCTTTCACCCTGCAGTCGTATTCATCTCTTGATAGAGGACCTTCACCATCTCTCTCATGTCAAAGAAAGTCTTTGTAAAAACCTTCTCATCCTCTGTCATATTTTTAGGCTCTCCTTCATGTGACATGTTCACTAAAGCTTCAACTACAACTTATGAAAGAACTAGTGGTGGAGATTGTCGAAACCTTGCACTCCTTCTCCTTGAACCAACTTCACGACTTTCAACCAGCTTCCCTTCTCCTCTCTAGAGCTTCAACCTTGTAATCATGGCATTCACTTGCAAACAGTTAAATCCTTCTTGCATAAATAAAACCAAAAGCTCTGATACCAAACTTGATGTGAATGGGATAATTAGTTTGTTGAACTAAATTCATTTTCAGAATATGTTAAAAGTGCTTAAGGATTCATGTGGTCAATCGCAAGTTTAAACAAGAGTTTTTGAGTGTTTTTATGTAAATTTTATGTACAAATTAACATAAACAAATGACTGGACAATAGCATATAACAGACATGAGCATCACCAAAAACAATATCACAATAGCACATGATGAAGGAGTTCACCCCGCTTGGGCTACATCTCCTTGCTTCAGCTTCCAATGGCTTGGCCATCTCTATTATGCTCAAAAGTTTGAATACATTAGTTTACAATGCTCAGATAGCTCTCAAACTTGTTCCAATGACTCCAAAATGCCAAAAAATGCATGTGTAGCCTCTTTCTGCCCTGATTTGGTAAACATTTGAAGAATTTATGGTTTCCCTAAGTCTTTCTGCTAATTGCACTACAAATTCCGCAAAATCCAGCACCATCCTACAATTTCCCCTGGATTTCCACTAACTAGGTGCCATTTCCACCGATTTGAGGGTGAAATTGTCGGATGCTTTAATTAGCCTCTAATGCCTTAAATCTGCAATTTGTGGTCACATGGGGGCCACGTTACCGGGGCTAAGGCCAAAAAATCGCCCCCATCGGCCAGGCCCCCCACTCTGCTCTAGTGGTGGACATGTGGGTGGTGTGTGCCCTGGGCTGGCCCCTTTCCCTGGAATGTTGTGCACATCAACAATAAATGGAAGCTGCAACCATAGTTTAATAAGAACTATTGGTATGTCGCATTGGTAGGAGGCTTTGGTCTTGTGCTTGGAGGTCGTAGGTTCGACCCCTGATAGTGCTGCCCGGACCTTATACAAACTTTTGCTGGCCCCCGGGCTGCCACGTGCTAGCCTCTGGGTAGGCCACGTGTCACCTTGTGGTTGGCCTCCTTCCGACCAATAAAATTCATCCAAAATCAAACCAATCACGTCATTCCACTCGACACCATACTATTTTACAAAGGTCTATTAACGAGTCAACCATACCATGTTAGCCTACAAAATCAGTGCCATGTCAACAGTATGGACTGTTGACTAGTCTGTCACATTTTGCAAAAAGTCACCTGTTTGGGAAAGTGAACAAGACATGATTCCCAGAGCATACAATGTTAGTTTCATGCGAAATGTGTTTCACCACATTCAGGATGATGAGCACTATAGGGTCATTTAGGTTCCACATTGATCCATAAACTTTGAATTTTGAGCGACTTTTGAGCACCTAATCATTCCCAAAGAGCATATCTTGTGTCTTATGTGTGTGAGCTTATTTTTTCGTTCTCTACCTTTTCTTCTTAATTTGTATTCAAATGCATGCACTAATTATAGTTAAATCCATAGATCTTAAAATTTAATAAACTGTAATAATGTAGAATTTTCAAAGTTTTAATATAATATCATTAGATCTATTATGACAAACTGTCCAATGGAATATCCACGACAATTTATGCATCATTTTTATATTTCAATTTCATAACCTCATATCACAATTTTAAGTTTATTTATATTTAAATTTCAAATCATGATAACATTTATATATTTATTTTTTATTATTTAATTTTGATTCTTGGATAGGGCGTATGATGAATACTTAATTGCCAACTCTATAGTTGAAAATTGATGCAATAAGACTGTGCCATCTTGTGTCAACTCTCATGAAGCTTACAGATGGGAGGTCTCCTTGTTGTTCGATTGCATTGAGGAAGAACAACGTGATGGGCTTGCTTTGTAAAAAACGCACAAGCTTTGACTAAGCAATGAATTTCCCAACTCAAATACTAGCTGCCATTCATGGTATTATGGTTTCAAAATAGACCTCACCAAATATATGAAATATCCAACAATGTTTCCTAATTCTTCATATCGTAGTTTCATTTCATTGAGGATTGAGTTTGGTATCCACCAAAACCAAAAGGAGAGTGCTCATCGAGTTAACTCATAATTCTTGGTGGAAGCACTCTACTACCTTCCCTCCTCTTCTTGCTCTTGTTTTGGTTGAGCCCATCCTCATAGGCCATCACTTCTTTGTTGGGGTTCACTCAACCTGTGTGGGATTTTTTTCCCTTCAATCAATAATGACATCCTCTTTTGTTGGGCTCCAAGCCCTAATTTTGGGCTTTTATCTCATCGATTTCTATATGTATTTTCACTTCACCCTCAATGAGGTTTCTGCTTTTTAGCTAGGACATTCACTCCGTTTAGGCATTCTTCCCTTGGCATGATATTCTCACACCTGCACTCCTAAGCCTCCTATTCTATAAGTCTACTATTTTGTTGAGTTTTATCCCTACTGAGCATGGAAAGACAAGGAGCTCTCTCTCCCATAGGGGAGATGGAGGCTATGATAGCCTTAGTAATTTGCATGCTCAAGGCAGAGCAAGCACAAGGATGAAATGATACAGAGATCACACACCATTGGCAACACGACAAGAAGGTGAGGATATTAAACAAGAGGTGGTAGATGCGATTGAAGATATTTGTGATACTAAAGTGCTTGAGTTGATAGTTGGCTAAATACCCAATTTGGACTTTGAGAGAGGAAGGCACAACTACTACCTCCTCACTGTGGAGTTATATGGGAGGCTTAAGAAAGTTTTGGGAAAGTCCTATTCGATTGTAATGCCCGCTACAATGTGTTGCTCCTTAGGATGGAAGAGTCAAACTTATTGTAGTAAACCATGGATCAACATTTTCAATGCATTGAATGAGTCCTCCTATATGATTGAATGCCTCTTCCTCCAACGATTGTTTAGGTCCAATCATTTGCATAATTTTATTGTTAATGTTACCTAATCGTTTTATTTTGTCTCATCCTACCAATATATGTTTTTTTCTAATTACTAAACTCTCCCTCTCTGAAAAGTTACAACCTAGATTTTGATCGTCTCAACAAACATATAATAAATATTTTGTCAATTTTGATGAACTATTACTAATTTCTAATTTCTTAATTTACTCTCCAACCTCAGTTTTTACCTTTGTTCTAATTTCTAAACTTACTCTCGAGTTTCAAAAGAGTTAATTGAATATAAATCTGAAGTAAAAAATGTTTTTATAATCTTAATCACAAACTTCATAGTAACCTTAGTAAAAGCATTAAATTCCAGCTTAAATTTAATCATGGCCAAATCGAAAGTCAAACCGTCATCGGCATCAACTCTGATTCATTTCATAAGATATAAATATTTTGAGGCATGAGGATCTGGTGTAATCGCATAAGTTAAGAAATATGATCATGGACATGATTGCAAGGGTAAATTTTGGGTTGTTTTAAAATTCTATAAACTAGCTTTTATTTTTAAAATTGTGAAATATTCTTAAAATTTATAATTCATACAAAACAAATTATTTAATGATAATAAAAAAAAACAAATTCAAATATAAAAAAATACTGAATTTAAATATAATATAATAAAATAATAATGTAGATTTTAAGAGGGTTTTTGCATTGCATTATATTAGAAGTTATTCATTTGTAACCATTTTTAAGAGAGCTAGTTGTAACTAATTAATTTCTCGTGATTTTTGAATAGTTCACTTAGTATTCATTGCATGGGGTGATACTCATAGGGGTGAAGAAGTGGAATTGATATTAGTGAAATGAATCATATAGTGTCATCAATTCCAAGGCTTACACCCTAAAGGTGATGCTTAAAGGTGATGCTCAAACGAGTGAAGAAGTGAAATTGAAACTAATGAAATGAATCACATAGTCAATCATCACTTCTAAGACTTACACCCTCCTCAATGACCATAAATAAATGACATATGAATAACTCATTTAAGACAATTCTAACGTAAATTTTACTGTTTTTTTGAATTATCTTTTACATTTCTATTTTGAATTCATCTCAATCAAAATTAACAGTTGTTGTTTTTGTAGGGAGTCATAATTTTAAGCTCTTGATTCGAAAGAATAAAAACAGATTTGAGATTGACGATTGATGTAGATTTCTATTATAGGCCGTGAGTTTGAATTTTAAATGTATTTTAATTAAATTTAAATATAATGTATAAACCTGCAGTGAGAGGCCGACAATCCACCACATGCCCTGTTGTTATTGCCTGTTTGTACACAGCCATGTCCTAAAAACAAAACAGTTGTACATATAAAAGAAGAAAAGAGCCCTCAAACGTAATAGTACGCAGACAGTAATGCAGACTTTGAGAAAATAATGCAGACTTTAAAACAAACTTCTATTTCATATTTAATTTTTATATAACTGTAAATGGGCCTTCTACTTTCGTCCTTTAATTTTGATGTTACCTGAACTTAGATGAAATTTGCTATACGGATGTGCAATAAAAGGTCGACAATCCACCACCTGCCCGCTTGTCGTTATTCCCTGTTTGTACATAGCCATTATACCAAAAACAAAATAGCTGTTTGACATAAAAGAAGAAAAGACCTTGAAACGAAAGAGTCTGTAGACAATAATGCGGACATTGAGAAAATAATGTGAGGTTTAAAACAAACTATTTGGATTCATTTTTGAGTTCTTCTGGATTAAAATTACAACTTTAGAAGCTGCGTCCTGACTGAGGCAAAACCTGAAATGACAGAAAGCAAATGTGATATCTATATATATATATATATATATATATATATAAAATATGTGATATGATATATGTCTCAGGTTTAGCACATCTAATTCCAATTGATAAACTTAGTAAACTTTGATATTGATTTTTGATCTACTTGTCAAAGCTATTCTTCTACATTTATTTGGAGTTACCTAACAATTAAAATGAACTTGGCAATTAGCCGGATTAAAAACAAATAAGCTCTTAACATGAATGAAAAAGGCATAAACAAATTTGATATTGATTTTAATAATATATTAATTTAAATGGTTTAAATTTAATTTAAAGTTATATTTTTAAATTATATGTAATCGTTAAAAAAAATATTATTAATAAAAAAAATTATTTTATAAATAAAATATTTGAATATATATTTATATTTGTTTAAAGTAAAATAATTTTATTGATTTTATATATATCACAATAAAATGTGTGATATTTCAATATTATAGAGGAGATGTTGTAATGTTATGTTCTGTTACCTTAAATATTCTGATTCAGTATTAAAAACATCACAATGAAATGTGTAATTTTTCATTATTGTGCCAAGAAATGCTCTCTAGCCCAATATGTAAAATATATTGTAACGCCATGTTCTATCCTGTTAAACATTTTAATTGACCTATTAAAAAAAACTAAAATTTAAAAACTCTCAACCTTAATATGAAGAAATGTAATTTTTAACATTTTAACATAAAAAAAATTAAATTAAAATTTAATAAAGGAAATTAAATTAAATTAAATTAAGAAACTAATGATTATAATTATTAATAAAAGATTTTGAATAGATATAACAACATGAAAATAAAATAACAAAATAAGAAATAATAATTTAAAAGAAATAGAATAAAAAAATAAATTATTTAATTAAAATAAAATAGCCAATTTACTCTATGAAACATTTTGATTTACCATTTTCACAATCCATGGATTTTTCCCATGGTATTCTTATCTAATCTAGTCTATAAAAATAAAAAATAAAATTATTTAATTAAAAGAAAATGTCCAATTTAACATTATTTAAACATTTTGACTCTCCATTTCCACAACCCATGATTTTTTTGCATGGTATTTTTATGTAATGTAGCATATTTAAAGGCAAAAAAAAATCTAATAAGTTTTAGAGACATAAAAATAACTAATTGTCATTTTTTTTTACCAAATCTGAATCCTTTTCTATGAGAGCCATATATTGTAAAAAATAAATAAAAAAAATTATCGAAGCAAAAATAACTATATTTTTGCATCAAAGTGCTTTATAGAATCAAAGTGCTTTATAGACAAAGTTAAAAAAAAAATTGTTTAGGTATATATAGTTTTTATGTCTAAAAATTAGGGTTTACTTTTGTATAATAATCATTGTGCTCTAACATGAGAATGTCTTATAGGCAATGTTCTCAATGATTTTGATGATTTCTCTATAGTCTTTATGTTTGAAAAATTAGGGTTTGTTTTTGTATAAGAGTGTATTATAGGAAAAGTTTATAATTTTTTATTTTTATTTATGTATAGGTTTTCCTTTTGTATAATTATTGTTTTTGTACGCAATCAAGCATCAATTTGTTAGGCCAAATATGAAATTTAAATCATTTTGTGTGAGAGCTATATATATATATATATATTGTAATCCAGGGATTAGGAACTTGAGTTGCCAATTTCATACATGGCTATTATTGGTAAACTAAGATTTCTCTTTCAAAACACCAAATTAAGGTTTATTTTTGTATCAGAATGTCTTACAGATAATGTTTAAAAAAAAAACCTAAAAAATTGTTAAATTTCTTCATTATAATTTCTTAATTAAAAAAATAAAATAAAAACTAGAGTTATTTTCTCTTTATATATATTTTTTCTTCTTCAATTATATTTTAAATCTTTGTGAATAGTATTTGTAAAAAAAAAAAGAAAATTCTCACACAAAAATATCTCTATTTATTGTTGTCCTCCAACATGAGAAGTATTTTTATGAATGTTTATTAACTTCTTCATTTAAATTTTTTGTGAAGGATCCTTATATCTCAAAAGTTGTGCTTTAGTTTAGTACGTTTTATAGGAAAAGTAAAAAAATAAATACGAAATCTCATTTTATTGATTTTGATTTATGTATTCATAATCCTGAATGGCATATATCTGGCATCTTTTTTTGATGCACTTAGCTAGCTGGGATGCAGTGATTGGCCGGACCTGCACTGGTCATTTAATCCCTTGCATCTCTTGTTCCTTTCCAACATCATCCTTGTAATGAATGGTTTTCGTCTTGCAGTTCACTAACGCCCAGTGCTTCTCTAGCCAATCCATCCCGATTAGGATGTCATATGAACCAAGTGGAAGCATATTCAAATCTGCTACCACTGGCTGCCCTGCTATTGTTAAGGGGCAGTTATTAACCTTCGCCATTACTCGCCTCTTAGCCCCCGTAGCTAGCTGTACCAGCCAAGGGTTCCTGAATTTTTCAGGTTGTAATTTACACTGTTCAACTATCTTTGGGCTAATATAACTTAAAGTGGCTCCTGGATCAATTAGAACAGCGATAGAAAAGTCTAAAATTTTACCTTCAAATTCTACCATGGTGGGCTGGTACTCTGCCTGGCGGTCGTCCAGAGCTGCGTTAATCCTTGGCACGCTTCGTCCCACATCGCCGACGGTTGATGCCTCATGAATCTGGGATATCTGATCAGTTCCCTTCTGTTGCGGATAGTTCTTGACGTAGTGCGGTCCGCCACAACCCCAGCACTGCACTAGGGGTCTGGTTATTCCTTCGTTGTCCAGCTTGGAAGATTGCTCACTCATTCTGGTTTCACCGATTGTCTTGGATCTGAACGAACCTCTTGGTGTTGTTCTGCTGTTCTGCCCTTTACTGCTTCCTTTAATTCTGCTGCCTCGGCCTCCTTTACTGTTTCCAGTAGTTTTACTACTCTTTTTCTCACTCCATTTCCTATTGGAAACGTTCCCTTACTGTTTGTTCTGCTGATAACAGATTCTGGCCTTGCGAATAGCTTCATCCATTGTTCTAGGATTGTCAAATTCAATCCTTTCTCTCATATACATGGGTAAACTACTAACAAATCTGCACCTTGGCTTTTTCTTCCTTAAGGTAGGGCACATAGCGAAGCAGGGAGGTAAAACGGTTAATAAACTCATCCATAGTCTGTTGTCTTAATCGCAGATCGTGGAATTCCTTTTCCTTTTCATCATAAAAGCGCTCTATCAAATATCTTTCTTTAAAATATTTCTGGAACTCTTCCCATGTTATGGTTCGTTCGCTTACCCCTTTAACGATTTAACCTCCTCCCGCCACAGGGTTGCTTTTCCTTGTAACTGAAAGATAGCCAATCGTGCCTTCAGGTTATGGTCATATTCATATAGCTGGAAATAGTTAATGAACCATGCTTCAGCCGCTTCCTCTTGTTCCCCATCAATGTGTGGGGGTTTGATTTTCCGGAATTCTCCCTGAAATTCCACTCTTTGACGTTTTGAGGTCTGCTGTTCGGATGCATTGCCAGATTGATCCTCTCCTTCCTCCAAATTTTCAGGTTCCGCTTGGTAGTGTTGTTCCTCCGTCATCCTCTGCTGTTCTGCACTGGGATTGGCTAACGGCGGGTTCTGTCTTTCAGACAGACTTTTTAAAATTCTTTCTTGCTCCATTGTCAATCGTGCATTATCCTCCCGCAACCGAGCAATCTCATTTTTCAGGTCCTGGACTGTCTCCAATATAGCCAGGTTCGTGCTCCGTGTCTCCTCACCAAGCTATACCCACAGCTCTGGGTTATCTCTAGGATTTTTTGCAGGTCCCTGTTCGGCCATGGACCTGTGCGGAGCGCTGCTAGCTCGCTGCATATTACTGTTACTATCTATTGTCTTCTGTTATTCTTCTTCCCTTTTTTTCCTGGTATAAAATCAGGGGAATATTTGACACAATGAGTTACTTTTCACATTTTAGTGAAGAAAAAAAAATAATCAAATACTATGATTACTTCCACAATTAACATGTTTAAGCTCATCCCAGAGGTCACAGTATGGGAACCTCTACTCTGATACCAATTTGTCACGTACCCGAAAAAAAAAAAATATTATTAATCGTATTTAATATTCTATTGCTCGTTATGGTTTCTGGTACGAATGCCTCACTGTTCGTTGACTTACCCACATATGGATTTATATGTTGTAATGTATATGAACATATATTGTTTACACAAATGATTGCTGGGAAATTAATTTATCAACGATTATGGTTTTCATAAACCTAGGGTGGCAAGGACCCTTGAGCGATTTGGTTGATTGCTTTATTAAAATTGGGCCGCCATATGAACCTTGGGTGTTATCAGAGTTGACAACCCGAGGCATCCATTGGCATTCCATTGTAATGACAGGTGGGCACGACATTAAACACGCCGTCTCGATCACGTGAAGGGAGTGGGCTGGCGTTAAGTCCCTGCCTAACTCTTTACCGCCATGATCAAGGGTGTGGATGGCCCGGGATGGATCCGAGGGCGGAGACGCCTCCAGATGTCATAGCCAACGTTTGGATGGTATATGACTTGCCCTTCTCGATTAATCGGGTTATTGTGAAGCTCGACGCCCCTTTCCTCTACTCCGCGCCACCTCGTTCCAGTCTGAGCTCTTCTGGTAAATTCCTCATGCGCTGAGCGCTCGTTCCTCCGCCGAGCAAGTAATCTTGCGCCAATCATCCGTCTGTTCATTATATATAAACATATACTATTGAAATCTGGAGGTATGTCACATATTGTAACCTACCGGCTCTTTTTTTTGTTGTTCTTTTGCTTTCGGGTAGATGATTATCTTCCTTCATGTGGCGGTGCTAATTGTTCCTTGCCATGGTGTGTGCATGCAGTAGAACCGGTTCGGAGTTCGTTCAGATGAGGAGGCCCTCCTTCGAAGGCTATGGTGCTCCCGGCTCTATACCAGGTGTGTTTC
This sequence comes from Pinus tabuliformis, assembly GCA_031772625.1. Lineage (NCBI taxonomy): Eukaryota > Viridiplantae > Streptophyta > Pinopsida > Pinales > Pinaceae > Pinus > Pinus tabuliformis. The sequence goes on along the minus strand of CM062809.1, from coordinate 792,071,532 downwards.
TCTCGGTTGCACGGTATTCGATTTGGGTTACATTTCTTACTCTTTATTTGGTCTACCCGCAGAGGGTCTCCCCTACGCCGAGCCATAGCCCAACCTTACCTCACCGTGGTTGGTCGCAGGTGGCAACGGGAGGCTCCCCACTGTACTATTCTGAGCCTGCCCTTGTGCTGGCCATGGGTTCCGTCGAAACCTTGGCACTTTCCGTGGTTAAGGCTAGAGATTCCTCCAGAAACTGGAAATTGTATTCGCATTTTAACCATTTGTAATTTGAACTGTTATGTTAATGTTGTATATCGAATGGTACTCCGGCCACGGCCGTGTGGTTTACAGATGTTTGGGCTTCAGGCCCTTTTTTTTTAATTCCTTTTCTAATGATATGTTACAGATATTGGGGCTACAGACCCTGTTGGTTTTCTTTATTGTGAACTGTTACGACCGTATGGTTTTTTATCAATTGACTTTAAATCTCCACCACTGTTTCATGTCGGCTAGGAGATTTCTTTTGCGTCAAGAATGATATGGTTCTGTAGGCCAAAGGCTGTGTAAACTTTCCATATAATGTTCTGGTTAATATTTATACTGTGGTTATGCTTTTGATACATGGTAGAAGTTTTATGTACATTCTAATGCATGAAGTCGCAACTCCCGTTACAGTTCTTGCATGGATATTCTATGGCTGTCCCACTGGCAGAGTATGCGGCCTCGGTTGTCCAGCCCTATGCTTACTCTGTGGACGGGAATGGTCTGAAATTCCGCTCTTACCAAGAGCCAAATGTATTTCTCTGGTTTATAGTTCAGTTACTTTACCATTTGCTATTACTTTAACCCCGCGGATGACAACCTAATGCTACTGGGTTTTATGTTCGGGGTTCTGTTTGTTAATGCATTATACATTGATACTGTTAACACATCAACATTCGTATTATTATCACATTAATCTTGGTATTGTTAACACATTATTCTTTGATACACGTTCTGTGGGGTCGCAGTTTGCAGAGGTGTACCGAGGCACTCCCGGTATTCACTATATGTTAGTTACTTCTTTATTAAAATCTCATTGCAGGGTTGTCTTGTATTGCAGGGGTTGCCCGACTCGGAGGGCTTGTCTCCCCTTACCCTTTCTATAATTATTCTATATCATGAGTTTAATGCCACACTCGAAAGACCACTGATCTTTCCTAGTAATAGAATTGAGTTATGGAGATTATTGTCTCACTTCCTTGTTTTTCATACCTGTAACTTGTAATTCGGCAAGATTCTCTCTCTGCTTTTCCCAACTACTCGGAATAGTAGTGTTGCGATCGGTCTGCTACAACCAGGGTTTTATTCTTACCCTTTCTCGTGTCATTTGGCAGTGAGACCGAAGCTTAACCGTTCGGGTCTCTGTCTGGAACAAGGCGCAGGCTCCTATACATAAAGACTAACATCTCTTATCCAGCTAGTGTGCAATTAGGAAGTAGCAATGATATTTTTAAGAAACAATTATCTCCTATGCATTACAGATATTTATAGGGTTTAACTTAAATGACTTGCAGATACTTGCAGAGATTTGAGGGTTTCAGTCTTACTTAGCTGGCCTCGGCCAACCCTTAAGTCCCTTAGTAGATCACCTGCACGCAAGGCTACGCATAACTATTTAGCCGCCCATCCGTGAGACTCGTCCTTCGAGACCAGAGCCTCCCCCCTTGCATTCCTCTTGCCGGATCACTATCCTTAGCAAAGTTGCACTGTGTGCTCGACTATCTGGTCCTTACCGGACGTAGTCTTTCATTCCTCTTTTTTTTTTTCCTCTGCCTGTCTCTACAGCGCAGATTTTTGCCATCCTCTCCCTTTTTCCCTGGAAGCTTTTCCAGTTAGGGAAGGTGGTTAAAGTCAGTTCCAATAACCGACTTTCCTCCCAAGAGTTGCCAACACTTATCATGAGTATTCTTTATTCAAATATTTAAATGCACATGTAAAATAAAAGAAATACTCTTAGGATCTTTAAAAAAAAAAAAACAGACAATAAAATAGTCTTCCAATGTCATTTTTAATCCAGTCTTTTACCGTAGTGAAATTTAAATATTTACATATTCCCGGGGTCATCACATGATCATTCTCCTTCTTGTCTTTCTATTGAAGTGAATGAAGCTCCCCATTATGTTAACTCCACCGAAAATCAAAAACCTTTGCTTTGGACATCTCTGTAACATTATTGATTTAGCTGAGTGAAGAAAGGAGGCAGCATTTCAATGGCAAATGATGGTTATTAATTTAACATTTTATGATGGGTGCAGTTTGTGCTCATAAAAAGGTTTCCTTTTAACTACACTAAGGACCAAACAAATGCCCAAATCCAATGAATTCTGACCACTACTAAAGTCAACCTCGTTGAGTGTAACTTAATGAATACGTATTATAACAAATTTTCAATTGTTAACATCCGTCCTGGCATTTAAATATGAAAGAATAAATAACATCATCATCATTTTAAATTGTATTTCATGCGAATTACAAGTGATTTCTATGTCAATGATAAAACAATTGTTTTTGTTATCCGTCCTAACAACTTGTTAGGAACCAAGGGCTTCTCAATTTATGGAATAAATATTTTTAATACTTAGATTGAGATGTGTCAACAATAAATTTGTATAATTTTGAGAAGTATATTTATATTTTTTATAAAAACTGGTCACTAAAGGATCGAGACACAAATTCGTTAATAAGTAATTGAATAGATATTTGCTTTATTAAAAATAATCTGAGATATCTGTATTGCAATATTTAAGTGAGATTTAAGATATAACATTTTTAAGTGAAATTCAAGATACAAGTATCCAAATAACTATTAAGTAATTAAATTCATTTATTTTCTTAATTAAATTAAAGATTAAGAAAAAGTATTAACATTTTACAATAATTTTTTCCCAAATAAATTTTATGTTATTATTCTTTTTAATAATTATATAATTTTATTTTTCAATCAATTTTATCAACTTAATTACAAATTTATTTGTTATAATAATACTAATAAATTTGTAAGCAAAAATAAATGAATATTATTTTAAATATTTTATTAAAATAAAATTATAATTTAAATTTTTATTTTTATATTTGGAATATCAAAAATTTATATCTATATTTTAAATTTATTTCAAATATTTTATTTTAAATTTTAGTATGTAATAATTTCTTATATCCATATACATTTATACATATACTCAAAAATATATATTTAAAAGTTCATCAAAATAGTTAGACACTTTTGTAATTATTCAAATTTGTAGAGTGTATCATATTTTATTGTTTTATTGGATTGTATTAATCTAAGTTCTTGAATATACTCTAATGTTTCTGAGATCAGATTTTACAATTTTTGTTTCACTTTTCCATATATATATATATATATATATAATGGCATCTATTGAACTGCACCCAATAACTCTTGTTTAATGTTGGATTTTCATATATTTTTAATCTCTTAAACTAAGGCTAATCACCTTGTCATAATATTTTAATTTTTTTTTTTTTTTTTTTTTGCAAATTCTTAATCTCATCAGAAATGTTGTAATACACATACAAGCATATGGTAATTAAAAATAAAAAAAAATTGAGGCACTTTCTACAACATAATGTGAGAAATATGTGTTGAATAAAATTGTGCCAACATGCATTTTTAATGTTTCGCTCTTTCCATGCTTAGCCTAGAGTTGACACATTATATTTAAAAAACATTATTTATAAAAAAAATTACAATCTGGAATAATATAATACTTTTATTTTTTATATAAACACATCCTATTTCTCTAAATAAATAATAAATGAAAGTTAAAAATTCATTTTACAAATAAGGGCTTATTTAAATAAAATTAATAACAAAAAAATATTGAAATAATTTATTTTTATACCAATCCACAGGACAACTCAATTAGAAATCACCATATTACTAAATATTATGTAAACCATGAAATCAACATTAAAATTATCAACTTTATAAATAAATTAGTAATTGAAAATAAAATAATTCTTATTTTATAAATAAGTGTTGTTTAGATTATCATTAGAAAGTACAATTTCTTGGATCCATGACATAATGTCAAAATACTAACAATAAAAAATTAATTCAATATAAATTAATAATAAATTCTTAATTTTCTTATTTTATTAAAAGGTATTTACATTACTATGAAAAAATATAATTCCTTCCATGCAGGACATAAAGTCAAAATAAATTTAGCACATCAATCATTGCACTTTGACTTTTTATTAAATCCAAAAATAACATAAATTTATACTACCTAATATAATTATCAAATTTAATATAAATTTAAATAATATAATATAATCTCACAAAACAAATAACGCAAAATAGTTGTGTATAGATCTTACATAAAATAATTGCGTATAAATCTTATATAAAATATTGTTGAAGGTATTATTTATCTTTAAATTCTCTATTAATAACTTGTACTTACCACCCTTCTTTAGATATATAAGTCGTACTTCGAAATTGTTGTCCATCCCTAAAACATTATGAATAACTCAGAATTAACTACGACGAATTATATTGATGTGGAAAATATTCTTAAAAATGGATTGTATAAATTACTAGTACATCTTATTTTAAGCAAGTCTTAGAATCTATTTTATAATTTTCTTAAATAAGTAATCGACGACCAGAATGACATTTGTTAGATGGATAATGTTCACTATCACCTTGAGGCAACCAACGTGCATCGAAAGGCATGACAAAAAAATGACAGTGGGCAACCTTAGAAAGTCAATAGCCTGATTTTCTTTCCCTCAACAGTTCTATAATGTCAATGGAGACGATTGCTACAAGAGGCATTATCGCTAGGGTTTATAAATCGTGGAGTTTGCATCAAATTCTGTATATGAGTTGCTATTTGTGTTTTCTTTCAAAATCATGAAGTTCCATCAAATTTTTCATATATGATGTTATTGCTATTTGAGTTGCTATTCTGTAATGATTGAGTCAGAGGTGTGTTTTACATTTTTAATATAAAGAGTCTGCACAATTCATTTTGTACTTAACGCATATTATAACATAATATCTACATATATATTAATAACGATTTTGTTGGGAATATTTATATAAATAAAATATTTCATTATTTATATAAATATTTTAAAATCAATTACATTTAGTGTTTTTTTTTTCTCAAATTGGATTATATTTATTTCGCATATATTTTCAAATTGTTCTTTTTTTTCTATATCAAATTGGATTAGATTTATTTTTCTTTGTGAGTGATAGATTATGTGAACTAATTTAAATACTAATTATGCTCCATGTTGTTGCGGAATCACATTTTTGAGTTGTGATGTTTATGGACTTTTGTAGCAAGGATTTGTATATGGTCAAATTATTGTGTATATCTCTTTATTCTTTTGCATGTTAAAGATGCTACATTTCTCTTTATTAGTTTAACATAAATTACTTATTTTCGATTATTGTGAAACTAATTTAGTCTTTATTTACTAAAATTAACATGCTCTATAATGTTATAATTTGGTAATTTCGAACTATTCATGTTTGCTAAGCCTAATGGATGAGAATACATTTTTCAACCTAAGATGTCATAAGCTCAAATGGAGAGGGCTTCTAAGATCTTTGAACTTAAATGGCCATAAGGTCATCTTAGACTGAAAGACATAATTTAATTATTTAATTCCATGTAAATCATTTTTAATAAAAAAGGTAACGAATAGTTATTTATATTCATGACTTATTAAAGAAATTAGAAAAATAATTGTTTTCAATTAGTAGTAACAAATAATCCCTAATAGGAGTGGATCCAAGGAGGGGTCTACGAGATCATGCAACCACCTCACCCATCTGAAAAAGACTAAATGAAGGAGGAACATGTCCTAGGCATTCTAGGCATGCTGGATCATGCAACCACCATGGTGGCATTAAAAAATAGCATTGGTTTGATGATCCGCATTTTTTGCCTGGTGGAGAAGGTGAAGGGTTGTCGTAGGTGACAAGCCCCTTCAACTGACTCTTGTGTAGTGGAATCCTAGTATAGTTTCGCACCTAGCCTACTTTCTATGAGGTAGGTCTCATTTGCATCTAGAGAAGTGGAGGGTGGTGGGTTCTTCCAGAGACAAGAAAGAGATTTAATTGTGGAAGTTGGGTTTTGGTCGTATGTGCATTGGTGTAGAGGGTAAGATACAAATTTTACTGAATGGTGATAAGAGGGGCGAGAAAACTCTACAAAGGGCACTAGGCATTTGGAGGAGGGTGAAGAACTCTAGGTGAAATGAGGACAACTAGTTGGTGGATTCAAAATTCAATGAGAGAGGTCATCATTGGCCTCAAATTGTGCTCCAGGTTAATGGTATGTTGGTATCGCCCTCTCTTTTTTACTTTGTAACTCTCAGTTATTTGTCTGATTATGTTAGTCTAGTCTGTGGAAATCCTCATCCCATTGCGTTGGTTATACTGTCACTGGTTCTTAGGTCTAGTTTGTGTTGGGGAGATATTTTTGTGTCTGGTATTACTATGGGTGAGGGTTACCTCATGTGAGAAAGGGGATTGACCTACACAGACCCTATAAAATTTGTGTAAGTTGGTGCAATTACAAAAGGGTTGGCAGTCTGCGGGGTTGGTGTTTTTTTTTTGTCTTATAATCCTGATGGCTGCATGTTCCTCTAATTGTAGAACCCACCTTAGGGGGGTCTACACATGAGGCTCATATTTCTGGTTCGATTTTTCATATGTCTTATGACAGTGCGGGTTTTTTGCTGGTTCATACTTTTGTTCAGGGTTGGGATGGATTTGTCTCTTACCATTTCTATGGTCATCATATATTTAATTTATTTTACAATTGATACCGACTCTTGTTTGTCATGCCACCTACAAAATATATGCAGTGTAGAAGGTGTGGAGGTTGCATCAACCCACCAGGTCAACGGAGGTCTCATCTCTTCGTTTAAGACTTAATCACTACATACATCAATGAATTCCCTCTAGAGACTAGAAGAGAAATCAGAAGATGGAAAATTAGGCTGGAGAGATAGTCTTTCTCTATTTATGAGGTTATTGAGGATGTTCCTTGCTGGGTTCTAGACCCTGGGCATACCAGGGGTCAAAAAAATAATATTCAATTTGGTTTCCCTTCTTTGGCAAATGAAGATGTTGTTGGCCTTGGTTCTGAAAGATAGCAAGTGAAACGATACATTGTATTCACCTCATTGGAAGACATTGAGCTGATATTGTGGAACCAACAATTCACTTTGAATAGGCTCGACTCAAGAGTGGCTCATATTGAGGGCCACCTCCTTTGTAAGTCAGACAGTGCTACTTCTCCTAAATTGAGTGTCAGGGATCTTGGTCCCATCTCTTCATGTGATTCCTAATGGTGTATTTTTGTATTAGTTATGACTAACTTTATTTGATGTTTTTATGTACTTCTCCAACATGTCAAGATTGTAGTATTGGATGTTTTAGCTGGGGGACAAATTTTGTATTTGGTTTCATAATATGATTTGCATCAGTTCACCAACAAGTTTGGCCTGTAGTTTTTTTTATGCCTAGCTAGAGAATAAATCTTGTATGAGGTAAGTTGGGCCTAACAAAAGAATATGTGTACTTAGTACCTTCAAGGCTCAATAGAGTCTTCCTTTGAGACCTGATCATATCAACCATGTAACTTGAGTTTTTTTGTTAATATAAATATCTTAAGTTTACAAAAAATAAGAAAAATAGTAATAGAAAATAAAAAGATGAATATCTATTCATAGCAATGTCACATGGTTCTAGTAAACAATATAGGATAAAATAGTAAGATATCAATATCAGTAAACATCAAAAAATTTATGACGCGAAATATTATCACCTGCACGGAAACTGCAAGAATAAATTACAAGCTTGAGTTGTGACATGAGGTTATGAGTTTTGATCTATGAACTTCTTCAATGGCTATGAGATTTGATGAGGTTCACCAAAGCTCAATTTTTTTTAAGGTTAGCCAAAATTCGAACCTCATGGTTAAAGTTTGACTAGCTTTGTTACATAGATTTATAGTAGTTCTATAATCTAGTATGGAGAAATGTAGTCATATAATATTATGTTACAACAAACACATATAACAAAAAGTCCATTAGGTCACTTCAATTAGTGATACTTGTGTTGTGAAATATATATCATATAAACCATAAAATTAAAAGTTGAAATCTCCTTAAATTGAATCAATAATATATATATATAAAAACACTAGAGATGTAATATTTTATCATATAATACAAAAAAAATTAAACTGTAACATAGAATTAATCCAAGATAGAAAATAGATATTAAAATAAAGATTACACTCGATGGAAATTAGAATAATATTAATTTTTTTAATTAAACCTCAGAAATTATATTAAATATAAACTAAAATAAGAGTGTTTTTTGAATAAAATATATCCGACATTATGTATAATTAATTATACTATATTCTTGGTTGATTCGATTATATTATTGGATAAGAAATAATTAATATATTGAATGGATAAAATATATTTACACCCTACAAAATTTGATCAATCATTTTGTAAATCAATGTTTATTATTGTTGGTCCAATCACTGAATATATGATCGGAAAAGAGTTGGGATCGTTGGATGTTATGAGTTGAAATGATTTTATTTGATAAAGCAAAGAAAGTTCTTGATCAGTTAAATGATGTTGATTTGAATAAGCTTTCTTGTAAATTATTTACAAAGCATGTCATATTAAGATTATGTAGTTTTTGATTCGAACTCTTATTCACATGTGTTCAGGTTTTTCTACATACTCTTGTGAGTAGCTATTTTCAACTAAAGTAATATGGTAACGTAACTTTGATTTTGATATTTAAATGCACTAATGTAGATTTAAAAACCAACGATGATTTTGATATTCTTTTTTATATTACAATAATCTTTTACATTTCCATTTTGAATTCATCTAAGTTGAAAGTAAATTATAATTCGCCAGTTGTGATTCTCGGTTTGTGGGGAGCCATAAGATCAAAAAGAGATAAACTCTTCATAGGAAATAATAGAAACTTTTCATATTGCTGATTGATATAGCTTTCTGTTCTAGTCCTTGCATCTCAATTTTGGATTTACTTCAACTAAATTCAAATATAATGTACAAACATGCAGTGAGGCGCCGACAATTCCACCACCTGCTCCGCTGTTATTCCACCTGCTCCGCTGCCATTTAATAAGAACAAAATATCTGTACATATAAAAGAAGAAAAGGAAACTCAAACCTAATAGTACGTACACAATTATGCAGACTTTGAGAAAATGATGTGGATTTTAAAACAAACTTCTATATGATATTGATTTCTTTTATGACTTTTGATGAGCTTTCTACTCTAGTCTTTTTCATCTCAATTTTGATGTTACCTTTCCTAAAATGAAATTTGATGTACACATGTGCAGTGAAAGGTCGACAATCCACCACCAGTCTACTGTTCCTTCAAACCTAATAGTACTTGGTCAATAATGCTGATATTGAGAAAATGATGTGGATTTTAAACAAAACTTCGATTTCATATTGATTTTTTTATATAGCTCTTGATTCGATTTTGAATTCATCTGAATTAAAATTAAATTTTCAACTTTAGAAGCTGATTTGTGACTGAGCCACATTAAAAACGCAAATAAGCTCTTGACAGTAAACAAAAAGCAAATACGATATTGATTTTTGATACATATGATGTTGATTTTTGATATGTCAAATTTAGTTCATTTAATTACTATGGATAAATTTAGCACACTTATCAAAGCTAATTGGATATGGGTATTTGATAAATATTTCAAACGTGATATCAATTTTTGATACAAATTTAGTACATATAATTACTATTTATAAATTTGGTACACTTTGACATTGATTTTTGATCGAAGTGGCAAGTTAATATTTTAGATCTCTTTTGAGGTCAATTGATAATTAAAATTACATTTTACCTTTAGAATGTGTTACACAGCCTAAAACAAATAAAATTCGTGAAAGAAAGAACCATATAGAAATTTGATAACCATTTTTATAAATATATTAAATTTAATTTTTTCCTAATAAATTTGATAGATTTTTTTTCCTCTGGGAAAAATTGTAATTTTCATTAATAGGAAAATTACATGCTGTGCTGTGAGCATATGAAAAAGTGGAGACTGTGTGCTAGTTCAAAAATTTGAGGTGCCAAAATAAACTACTCTACCTAGAAAGTATACTTGAGAAACATGTACTGTTATGTGCATATACAAAAATAAACAGAAATTAAATATTCAAAATTTTCATATATTCAAAATTTTCGTATGTTTTCAGGCTCTTATTGAGCCTCTTCTGCATGGTCCATATATGGCCGGTGGTAGTACTCCTGGATCATCCAGATGAAAGTTGGTCAGCGATGGTGTTTTGTTCCCTGTATATGTGATGACAAATGGAATCGCCAAAATATGTGATGCATCTATGCACATCATCCAAAATATGTCCCAATGTGAATGTGTGGCAAGTTGTGGTTTTGTTTATCCAATCACATACAATTTCACCGAACATTTGTAAATTATGACATTCTTTTACTATAGAAAATTGTATGAGGTAGTTCACTGTGCAGAGTTCAGCAAAGTTGTTGGTGATATTTCCAAGTCCCATTTGGATGTCATAAGAATGGTTATCCGATATATGTAGAACAACCCCTCCTCCACACCCTGTGTCTTGTGCGGTGCCATCAAAATATGCCGAGGGATTTGTACGGTCGATGGGTTCAGGGGTTATATTCTTGGGAGGTGTGGCTGCCAAGTCCTCAGGGAGGGAGTAGTAGTCAGCTATAATTCTGGCTGAGATGGAAGTCCAATGAGGGGTGATGTCTCGGAAGATATAGCAATTTCTAGCTATCCAGATTTCCCAACATATGAGTAGGGGAAGATTTATGGCCTTGGGTGATGTAACAGACGACTACCAATTTGCCCAAGCTTCCTTGGTAGTCTGTCCTCCCCAAATAATAGGCATGTGAGAGTGGGTGAGGGTGGAGGTCCAAAGATCAATAGTGACAGGACAGAAGAGAAATAGATGATCTAGGGATTCAAAGTTGTCCTTACAGAAACATCACCAATAAGGGCCATATAGTCCTCTTCTAGCCAAGTTATCTCCTGTCGGTACCTTGTTTTTCAATATAGACCACAATAGTAGTCTGGTGCGGGGAGGTGCTTTAAGCTTCCACATGTCTTTCCACCATGTTTCAATGTGCTGAGGTTTGTGCTTGTTGGCTAGTAGTAGATACCCTTCTTTTGGGGAGTACCGACCATTTTTGGCAATGGCCCATATGATCTCATCATCCCCTTCTCTGAGTCGAATGTGAGATTCCTGTAGAGCAGTAGTGTAAGTGTGCCAAGCTTGGTGCCATTGATGAGGGAGGAGCAAGCTGCGAGCTGTCTTCCAAGCTTGATGAAGGAAGGTCGATTGCTCTGAATCCGCTGCATGAATTAAGTGGGTGATTCCTTTCTCATTGAGGCTCTAGAGTAAGTCCAGAGGAAGCTGATGTGCATTTCCGCATCCTATCCAAGGGTCTCAACTGATTATAACCATCTCGTATAAGGGGCATCGAGTGCAAAACCGCTTTCCAGATATTTGAGATCCCCGTTTTGTTCCAGCTAGGTAGTCTCAGCCAGTCCAACGACCTGAGGGGAGCAATATATTTAGCGATAACAATTTTGGTCCAGAGACTGGTGGAGGTAATTAGATGCCACCCTAGCATGGCCGCTAGTGCAGAAAAAAAGTCCTCTAATTTTTTGATGTCCAACCCCCCACATTTCTTGCGTATAGATAGAAGGTTGCATCTAGCTCATGCAAATATTCTCCCAAATTAATTGCCTTTCCAAAGGAATCTGCTGCAAAGGTTCTGAATTCGGTTGAGAATGCCTCTAGGAATCCATGCAAGGGACATCCAATAGACCAAGATGGCCTCTAGTACCGTTTTGATGAGCTAGTAGACTAGCTCTCGAGAGGTGTTTATGATACCATATATTGAGTCTTCTCTCAAGCTTGGTGATCAACCATATCCAGTCCGCAATCTTATATCCAAGAGGATTTAATTTGTAACTCGGATATCTAAGGCCTCCATCTATCTGGCTCAGAGAGAAGGGAAACCTTTAAATAGCAAAGTTTATTTCATGGAGGGAACATTCTAAGACTGTTATAGTGGATCTAGAGTTGTTGATGATCATGCTTGTAGTCGTTTTGAAAAGATTGATGGTGTTCTGGATAGTAGTAAGGTCACCGATTCCTCCATTAAGAAACATAAGTACATCATCCACAAAGAGGAGGTGAGTTATAGTACAATCCTCCGATAGTCTAATTCCAGAGAGTCTACCTCTGTGATGCATGTCCTTAATCAATCTGCTTAGGCCTTCCATAACTAGGAGAAAGAGTAGAGGGGATAGAAGGCATCCTTGTCTGAGGCCCCTTTAAGAGACAAGGAAGGGTGAGGCAACCCCATTTATCAGAACACCATAGGATATATTGGTGATGCAAGACATGATCCATTTAATAAATCCTACTGGAAAGCATAAATGAGTAAGAAGCATTTTGAGGTATAGCCAGCTTACCTTGCCGAAGGCTTTGGAGAGATCAGCTTTGAGGATCATACCTTTGATTTTTTTAGATTGTATGGAGTGCAGCACTTTGAAAGCTAAACCGTTGGATTCATGAATTTGTCTGTCCTTTACAAAAGCAAATTGCTTTGGGGATATGTGGGCAGATAGGATGGGGTAGATGCGATTGGCTATGATTTTAGAAATGATTTTATATAGGTAGTTGCAGAGGGAAATGGGGCGGAAGTCATTATAGGATGAAGGATTGTTAGATTTGGGAATGAGTGCTATGAAAGTGGTGTTTATAGCCTCGTGCATGCACCCAGACTTCTTGCACTCCTACTAATAATAGTAAAATGTTTAAGTGTTAATTATAAATATATTTTTTTAATATTTAATGTTTTCTTAAAATAAGTTAATTTCAACAATTTTATGTAATTGAAAATTAAATATGTTTGTGACTTGCATATTATATTACAATGAAATTTTTATCAATTTTATTTATAGCTAGATATATAATTAAATGTTTTGGGTTTATATATTATATCATGATGAAATGTGGATTTTTTATTTAGTCATAGGAAGATAACTTTTTCAAGGATGAAATGGATGACTAGGCCTATAAGAACATGACAATAGAAAATGATTAAGAGGCTCCTTGACCATGATTGAACTAGAACTCTCACTATAAGTGGCCATGTAAAGAAGGAAATAGGGTTCTACACGCATTTAAAAATTTCGAAGATATACAAGCTTAATCTCATAAAGCAACAATTGGATAGAGAATACCCAAATTTTTATGTAAAAAGGCATCCCTCATCAAAATAAGTTTTGAGGGAATGGTGAAGTGACTAGAAACTACTCATTAGGAAGGACAAGGGGATGTACCCAACCACATAGTTCCACCCAATTTATACACTCACCATAATTTTCGTTACAAAGATCTACGAAAAAAGGGAGATTAGAGCCACCTTAAGCTAAAATGGGTGTCATTCATAGATTAAGTCATAGAAAAGGGCACATGTTTTAACTAGGCAATGACCTTTTTATGGAGTCTCCATAACTCAGTCATTTAATATGGAAAATTAGAGCTCATAAAAAATGATGGTCTTGATACGTTAACATATTTTATCAACCTTGAATGGATTAAGTGTGTATTCCCATTCATGAGTTGTAGATAGACTCTTGTTGAATTCTTGTGCATATTTACTACAAATATCTATGGGCTAATAAAATCATGCCTGAATTTCTTGAGATATAAGATGATTTTATGGCTCCGTTATATCAATTTCTTTTCAATAAGCCCACTTTTCATCTCTTGGAGGAAGCACAAGTCATAGTCATGCTTATAGGAAATGAGAGGAACATTCAACATTCCCTTTCATTTATGGCATCATTAATACCTCTCATCTAGCACTAAAATTTATCCTAGACATGGTATCCATTAGAGAATTTTTGTCCAAATAGCCATGGCTCACTTCCATGAGTCCTTATCCCATAGTAACAAGAACCAATGCTCTAATTATCTATTTACACTCATGTTTTATACATTACTCAACAACTCACCTTTTAATATAGAAAACAAACACATTGAAGAGTTGAATATCTATGAGGGTAGGATTAAGAATATGATCCCAAAAATGTAGTCAATAATCATTGTTCAAACATTGAATTTCATGAGCCTTACACTCACTAGGAATTTTCAGAAGAAGAAATATCCTATGGATCTTAATATTATTTGTAGTTAAAGGAGAGGGTGAAAAACACTCCAAAAGGACAACACCACTTACAAAAAAAGGCCTTAGAATATGATAGGCAAATAAAACTGGAAGAGGAAATAAAGAAGAATTTAGAGCATGTAACTATTTAGCAAGAACAAAAGGACTATGAAGTGGTGGAGGGAGAAGGATGCTAGAATTTATATCAAAATAAATTATTTTTCTCTATGCCTATCTTGTCTTTACGCACAATAATTTCCAACAAGACCTACTACTCAATTGTCTATTACAGGCTGCCAACTTCAGGAATAATTTCTCATGCAACTATATGGAAATAAAGGAGGAAGAAAACCACTTACGCCTTTTTTAAAATAGTTATCTATATGCATGAGGTTTTGAAGACACTTTCAGGTCACTATGGGCTTCTCTCAACCTTAATTCCTCTTGTATCTTCTTCTTGGCCCTCTTGTAGTAGTTCAGGCCTTCTTGTAGCTTCCTCTTATAACACTTGCAAATAGAATTCAAAACATTTCGGTGTCACCCTAGGTAGTCTGGTAACATTAGCTCATCCTTCCTCCAACTATTTTTAAAAAATGAGCGATGGTGCAAATGAAGTTGAGCCTAGTACATAATATTCCCTTTGTGGTAAGAACTCAGGGTGCTTTGGTGACATGAAACATACACGAGTTTCGTTTTTTGAATTGTTGTGCCCACTCCTTGTAATCATTACCCTCCGCCTCATGATTTTCACCCTGCTTCTCATAAGAACCACCTCACTCGAATTGAAATTTCCACATTGCATGGTTGACTAAGATAGAATTTAGTTTACTAGCTGAGGGTGGCCAAGTTCACTAGCCACCTCGAGCATATTAAAACTCCTTTCTCAAATATTAACCTCGAGTCTACCGTTAGATTGAATTTTTAGAGATGGTTACATTTTGGAGTTGGGCCTCATAACATCATGATCTTGAGGGAGATGACTTCCTTGGCTTGATTCTATTTAGATCTTCATAACTTGATGATATTCTGACTGATAACCTTGATGTTTGTGTAGGTGCCTTCCCTGTGTCTAACCTACCACTGCTGGAGTAGATGCCTTGCTTCTTAAGGATGATGTGCCTCCTATTTGCTATAGAAATGGCTCCATGCTACTCTCTATGGGTGAAAAACAATTCAGGGACTTCTGTTGTGACTGTACAAGCTGCTACAAGAGGAGTCTCGTTCTTGTAGAAATCATTTAATCCTCACTTGAAGTCTTCATTTTTCATTATAGGCTGAGGGAACGTGATGAAATCCATGATAATAGAATTAGGATAACGAGAAGGTGGTGTAGGAAATAGAAAAATATAAAACAAGGATTTTCTGTGTTTTTTTAGATGCATGAACAAGTGGAATTTTTTAGAATATTTTTTGCTAGATGGAGTGGATGGGTGATGGGGTTGGAATTGGAGGAACCTTCTTAGAATTTCTGAAAGACAACATGGCCTTCTGGTTTCTTTTTCCCATTAGAATCTCCTCATGTAGCCTTATAGGCTCCTCCTATAGCATTACATGTTCCTCCTGTAGCATCACAGCGAGGGGGAAAAATTGGAGACTTTTGTTGATTGCATGATGGTGTGAGGTGAGTATGTGAGAGGAGAGTGTGGAAATGAAATGTATAGGTGGAAGAACGGAGGAATGCACTTGTGTAATTTTCTATATAACCATGATTCTGTCACTGTTTGGAGTCCTGAAGAAAGAAAACATTAGTAGAAATGGCGTAAGAACTCCTTGTATTTCTCTTCTTCTCTTTTTCTTTTTTTTTCTCTTTTTTTTTTCTTCTCTTTTTTCTAAGACAAGCAGTACCTATGTAAAGGTTTTCAACCAGCATGCCTTCCCTAGGCGCGTTAGAGGAAGTTTTCACATAAGGATATTTAATTTTTCTTTTTTCTTTTTTTTTTCTCTTGGGTTGCCTCAGAAAGGTTTTCAACTCATGAGTTGGCCTCAAATGCCTCATGGAGGTTTTCATCTAGGTCCTCCTATTATATTTTCTTATTTTTTTTGAAATTTGGTGGACTGAGGGCTGTGACACAACCAATCTCATTTAACTCTCTACTAACTACACTGGAAAATTATTCCTTGGACAAAGGTTTCTTGTACAACTTCAACCTATGACCATTGACAAGTAAGCGAATCCCTTCCACATTAATTGTTTTGATTTGGAAAGACCCATTCTCATTACACTTCTTTACGACATAGGGACCCAACCATCTTTTCATTAATTTCCCCTTGATATCCTTGAATTTGGAATCATACATCAAGGTTGAATCTCCTTCTTGAAAATTCCTTTCAATAATGTGCTTATCATGCCAAATCTTCCTTTGTAGCTGGATTACCTCAGTGTGCTGGAGAGCTTGCATTCCAAATTCATCTATACCACTGAGTTGGAGAAGCCTTTCTTGTTTTGCTATAGTGAGATTCAAGTCTACCTGAGTTTCCATCCTCAAGGTGTTGTACTAAAATTTAAAAGATAATAGGGCCTTCTTCCCATAGACCAACTCAAATGGAGTGAATCTAGTGGTGGTCTTCCAAGTGGTGTTGTAGGCCCATGTGGGTTCCACAAGTATGTCTGCCCAATATTTTCTGCTACTCCTAACAACCTTGGTAAGAATGTTCTCCAATGCTCTGTTGGTGAATTCCACCTACCAATTTTCTTGAGGGTGCTAGGTAGTAGATGTTGTGTGCTTGATGTGGTGTTGCTTCATAAGATATTTAATCAAACTTGATGTAAACTGTGCTCCTTGATCAATGACTATTTCCCTTAGAAAACCAAATTTGTACAAGATGTTATACCTCAGAAATTTGACCACCTTCTGCTCAGTTATTTCCTTTACTACTTTTGTTTCAACCCATTTGGTCAATTAATTAGTGCATACAATCATATGCCTTTTTCACCTTGATGTGGGATCAATAGGTCCAATGAAATACATGCCCTAATTTTCAAATGGCTCTAGATTCAATTGAGGTTGTAAGGGAATTTCATCCTTGGGTGTTGACTTACCCATTCTTTGACACTGATCACACCTGGTGGTGTACCTTCTTGCATCCTAATGCAAAGTGAGCCAATAATAACCTACTTGTAAAAATTTCAAGGTTGTCCTATTAGAAGTAAAGTGGCCCCCACAGGTTCCATCATGCCATCTTGAGAGGATTTCAAAGACCTCTTCTTCCCTCACACATCTTCTCAGGACCTGATCTAGCCCCATTTTGAAAATGTTTCCCCCAATCCAAGTGAATGGAGAACTTTTCCTAACAAACTTGCTTTTCTTCCTAAAGGATAAGTTAGGAGGGAACCTCCCAACAACCAAATAATTAGCTATATCAGCAAACCATGGAGAAAGAACTGAGATGGAAAAGAGATGTTAATTTGGAAGTCGATCATTTATCATTTCATCCATTCCTGCAGATAGGGTTAGACTTGAAAAGAAATCCACAACCACATTCTCTTTCCTTGGTTTATCAACAATAGTTAAATCAAATTCTTGTAATGATAACAACCATCTAATTATCCTAGCATTGACATTAGGTTTAGTCATTAAATGCTTAATGGTTGTATGATTAGTGTGAACCAAATTTTGATAACTAGCTATATAATGCCTAAACTTATTTAAAGAATGTACTAAAACTAAGATTTATTTTCTAGTTACAGTTCAACTCAACTTTAGGCATATTCTTACAAATGAAATATATAGGATAAGGTAATTTATCTCCACTTGTCCTAATGCAGCCCCTACAACTTTTTTTGAGTAATATATGTGTATATGAAGGTAATGTCTAGTTGGGACCCATAAGGATGGGTGTAGTGGTAATATTTTCTTTTGGTATTTCAAACGCTTCTTGACAGTTTCTATCTAGCAAAAAATTGAATCTGTAGCAGGACGTTCAAACATGGGTGAAGTCGGTTTTCTAAAATCTTTAATGAACCTTCTATAATACCTAACTAATCCAAGGAAACCCATGAAATCTCTTTGATTTTGAGGGACAAGGACCCTTTTGATCATGGAAATCTTGTTTGGGTCAACTTGTATTCCTTCCTTGGATATGGAATAGCCAAGGAAAGTCCCTACATTCATAAAAAATTCACATTTATCATGACCCAATGAGAGATTCATTTTAATACATTTCTTCAAGACTTTGCATAGATTGGAGAGAGCTTCCTGAGCATCACATCCATAAGGAGTGAAATCATCCATGTATTTGTCAACAAAGTTATGAACAAGTTTAGTAAAAATATACATAACTGCCCTCTGAAAAGTAGCACAACATTGCACAGACTGAATGGAGGAACTCTATAGGTAAAGGTACCCTAAGGACATGTAAATGTGGTCTTATATTGGTCTTTAGGGTTGATATGGATTTTTTTGTATCCACTAAATCTATCCAGGAAGGGGAATAATTTATTTCCTGCAAGGCCATCTAGGACTTGGTTAATGAAGGGAAAATGAAAATGGTACTTCTTTGTATCTTTGTTAAGTTCTCAATAATCAACATAGATTATCCACTTCCCATTCTTATTGGTCACTAAAACTATAGGTGATACCCCCTCACTATCTAAAATGGGGTCTATGAACCCTGCATCTAGTAGCTTCTGTAATTATTCTTTCACAATGTCCTCAAGAGCTAGGTTCATCCTTCTCTAGAGTCGGCACATAGGTTTGCATCCCTCTTTGATGTAAATATGATAAATACAAACTGAGGGATGCACACCTTTCATTTCCTTATAATTCCAAGAAAAAACAACCAGGTGTTTCCTTAGTATAATGAGCAATTGTTCATCATGTTTGGCCGAGAGAGATCGATTGATCTGTAAAGCTCTTGATGGGACAAAATATGCAATCTTCAAATGTTCTGGACATGAGTCAACAGAGCACAATTCAGTCCAAGGAATACTCCTAGATTCATTCATTAGCTCATCAATTGGCATGGAGGTGGGAGGTTGGTTTGTAAGATATGGTCAATGAGGTCATCTTCATCAGGTTCCCCCCTCTTATAATAGTATCTATATTCTAGACTAGGTAGGGGTTCATGTGATACAATTCATCCTCTTCCTCATCCTCTACCCATAAGGCTAAGTCATGTCTAATAGAAGGCTGAGCAGGAGGATAAAACACAAGTTGTTTTGTATCTTGACAATGAACCACACTGGTTGGTTCGAAACACAATAACAAAATTCTCCTTAACGTGATTATTTCTGAAATAATTTCTTATAACAGAAAAAGTTGTTTTAATAAATGTCTATTCTTAATAGTCATGTTGCCTACCCTAAAACTAATGTAGGCATCAATAGTGGCCAACCGAGGTCAACCTAATATGAGAGGATAGCCATTAAACTTGGTTTTGGGTTGGAGTACGAGGAAATTATATTAGGGTATTCCCATGAATAAATGGAGACCATGAAATCATCAATAATTCCCTCAAGAGCTATGATGGATTTTTCTACAAGCTGCATCACTGTGCTGGTCTTTCTCAAAGCCCCTTGGAGATTGAGCTATAGCATGGATTCCCTAGTCATCATATTGGCTATAGCCCAAGATCAATTAGGGTATTGGCGACCATAATGCCATCAATGTGCACATCCACTACTTGCCTACCAAGGTCTAGGTATATTTGGGAGATCACCTTCCCAAGCATTAGATCAGATAATTTTTCAAAAGAATTGATGGCGGGGGTATCTCTTCTTCTTCTCCCATGAATTTTGAAACATGTTTCTTTAATAAGGTTGTTGTATATGGGAACATATTTAATGTCCTTGAGAAGGGGTATCTTGACACACAAATTCTTCAATTCTCCAAGAAGTTCAACCTCTTCTGGGGTGTGATGGTTAGGGTGGATCAATCTTTCAGGATAGGGGTGCATTGAATTGAGGGACACTCTATTCCTTCTCTTCTTTAAGCTCTTCAAGTGGAGAAGGTGAGTGATTATCTAGGAGTACCCTATGAAAGCGAAGATTCATTTTTTGGATTTCCACAACATAAGCAGGATATGATATTTCCCCGCTATATACATGTTGTTCAGGGTTAGATTGGGTTGAGAAGGCATTTTAGGTGGCTTAGGTGGGGTATGATGAGCTATTTGTGGTTGAGGTTGAGGTGGAGGCAATAAAGCAGGAGGCTTGTTTGTTTGAGGCATTCACCCTTGTCAAGGGTTTCCCCATTAGGAAGATTGGGGTGGATATGGATGAAAATGATGGTTGGTAGGTTAAGGAGGATATGAAGGAGCATAAGGCTAAGGAGGAGGTGTGGACCATGATGGATGCATGGAAGGTTACCAAGGCTAAAAATGTGAATTCTAATTTGGATTGTAGTGAGGATAATGTGCACCTAAATATGTTTGAGGTCCTGGGGTTCTCCTTTGGTTAATGAAGTACAGTTTTTCTGACCAACTTTCTACTCCTTCGTATACGACCTTTAGGGCAGGAAGAGAGGGAAATTTTTTTGTTGCATGATACTCTTCACATACTAGGAATACTGCTATGATATTTAATGGGCATTCATTCCTAGCATGTATTTTAGTACATATAGGGATAAAATAGCTAGTTCCCTTTCTGCTTCCTCTTGTTTCCTTTTGATTTGCATAGTATCCAATTTTAGGGTAAAGGTGTGAAACATTTAGCTCTTGAAATCCACCAACATATTCCATATTTCATGCTTGATGGATGTTTTGGAGGGAGATGAACTGACCAAGCTTTGTCTAGACCTACCCTTATTCCTAACAACCCTAGAGTAGTTCTTGAATATAGTTTTCATGTCATCGTAAGGAAGTTGGTAGATATCTCCTCCATATAGCATGTTGATGGTTTCCATTACACCTTGCCTGATCCCTTGGAGAATAACTGGCTTGAGTGACTGAGTATCAAGGGTACAGTTGGCCCTCCTATAATTGATTTGAATCCTTTCCTCATAGTCCTCCAAAGATTCATCAGGTCCAAGGGTCATCCTAAATATTTCCTCCTTTTTTTTATGGACCTATAGTAATCCCAATATTTATCATTGAAGGTTTGTTGCATTTGTGCCTAGGTATTGATGCTACCTCTAGGTAGACTCATAAACTAGTGCAAGGATGCATATTTGATGTTATAAGGAAACAAATTAAACTTATGCTCATCATAGGCATAGGCATAGGTCATATAGACAACAAAATACTCAAACATGAAGGTTTTAAAATCCTTAGAGGTTATTCCATGAAAGTGTGGAAGGGCAACAGGGCTTATATTCTTCATTCTAGCCTCTCCATTGGTTTCTATGATGAGGAAAATCTCATTGTTCCTCTTTCCAACCATGGTTTGGGTAGGTGAGATGGGTTCGTCTTATTCCTCAATAGGTTCTTCAAAAATTTCAGGTTGCTCACCTAGAGGGTATTCTAACTCCCCTGTAGTGAGACAGGGAAGTTCATAGTCACAGAAGAAGAATGACGGTTGGCTACTTAAGGGTATGGGGGATTTTGGTAGGAATTTTCCTTGGTTATCCTTAACCCTACGAGGCATGAAAGAATTTTTTTTTTAATTTTCACGTTTTCAAAGAAATAAGATAGATGCAAAACATAAAAAATAATGCTTAAGAAGAAAAAACTCCTACTTTGACACCTACCCGGTAATAACACTAATACATGGTGAGCCCTGGTATTGCACCAAGACTGTTGCAACTCACAATGGCTCCTCAAATTAAATTATCAACCCGAGGTTCTAACAAGCTTAGAGGTGACAATGTTGTATGCATAGTAGGTTAGGTTCTACTCATGCCACCCTCAGTTATGATATCATATCAAGGTGTTGAGAGACCATTCCTCCAACTTAACTATAGTGAAAACTCCTGATGAAACTGATTTTAACTATGAAAGTGAAAATTTCATTCATTCAACTTGTAGATGCTAATTAACATTACATGAGAAAATGGCTAGTCTACATGCAAAAGTGAAGCTACTCTATTTTTCACATTTCATCAAATCAATAACATACTTGCATGCATCATTGATCTACTTTACATTTTCTTGAAAACCATAAATCTAACTTGTAACATGCTTATGAATTAAAAACACTAATTCTACTATGTATGTAGTGAGGAAAAGATGAGGTTGGATTGGTCTAAGATCTTCTCTAGATCATAAAATCACAATTTGGGGGTCATTATTCATCTTAACAAAGCTAAGGTTGAAGTGAGGAGAAGAATAGGTGGAGGAAAATGGTGCTACATGCCTGCTACAAGCGCTACTACAGGAGGCCCTATATTGCTATAGGAGGGGTTTCGAGAGCCTTTTGAGGGTGGAGATGATATTTTGAAGGCAAAACAAGATGGATGAAGGTAGGAGGGAGTGAATGAAGTTTGGGGATACCTTCTAGACAATCCCAGGACCTATCATAGGTCTTTCTTACATCAAGATGGATTCCCATAGTGTCCCTAGTTTCATAAACAAAATTATTATGAAAACATAGTTTGAGAGTAGTGTGAGAGGTAAAGGGGGAAGATGGAATAGTCTAAGTGGAGGTGAAATATGTGGGCACCTTTTCAAGTCAACACAACCCTGCAACTAGACCACTACATGCATTAAATGATCAATAATAGAGTGACATAAATTTTAATGCATAAAATGAGTTGAATTTGACTACAACCTTATTCTATTTCATAATGTTCGTTGAACTAACTCCTAGGTTGTAGAAAGTAAATATGAAAAATGATAAGTAACATCTACCTATTTCCAAGGAATCAAACAATTTTTTTTAGAATGAGATTGTGAATCTTTCCCACCCCTTTTCCCAAAAGAGAGGTGATAAGAAAGCCTTCAATCACAAGTTTAATATTTTTTTTAAATTTTAATAATAAGTTTAAAAAACTACTTTTTAAACTCATATTTTCAACTTATCTCCCTATGGTTTTACTCAATTTTTTAGCGAGATCACTTGTTGTATGCATAATTTAACTCCTCAGGTAAAGAGTACACATTTTGCATATTTTCGATCGACCCTGCTACATGAAAAAATAGAAATACGTGAAAAAGCATGATTGTAATCATGTTTTTTCATGTATTTCTCATTTTTCATGTAGTAGAGTCCATAAAACGTATGTAACATGGATACACCTTGGATGATGAATTTAATTTTGTATCAAAGAAGTGCTCCTGCTTGAAATTTGAGTAAAATTGTAGGGAGATAAGGTAAAAATATGAGTTGAAAAAGTAGTTATTTTTTTCGCTCTAAAATTTGATGATGTAATCTAATCTTATTCTATTACTTTCACTATTTTTTATAATATTCTTTAGGAGGCCCATTTTAGACCTCAAATTTTCTCTAATGGGTGACTGATCATCATCAATCTAGCTAATATTGATTTTCCTAACTTTCAATAAGAAAGGACTATGATGATATAAATTACTATAAACCATATATGTTTTTCTTAAATTCCGACTTGAGATACTTCAAGTCATAGGTTTTCATTTCATGTTTGTTTTGTCTGTCACGATTTAGAAATCAATATCAACATACTATTCTATTAATATCCTAATTATCATTCTATTTTGATTTATGTAATGATATAATGACACTTAAACATTGATTTTATTGCATTGGGTTACTTCTTGTTTATGGCAGCGTTTCTTTCCATATTGATTCAAATTTGATGTTTGATCCAGATTAACCCTAAAATTAACTAAATCTCCCCTGAAAATGAACACAAGTATTTTCAACATTTATTTACCGAATCTATGTGTATTCATGACATCATTCAAGTGCTCAATAACATTTACTTTGTTATCTTGTTTCACTACCAACCAATGTTTTACTATCATATTAGAGTGAGAGAAACTTGGTATTGACGTTTGTTGAATACTAAGTGCATTAGTGATTTCAAATTTGTGAATGGAACACCTATTATCCAATATTAAATGAAGTGTGTTTTTAATCCATGTTAGGAAGGAGTGTTGTATGGGAGAAAAAATATGCCGAGCAACAAACACAAAAATTGTTTCACAATGTTTCACACTTTTGCATACATTCTTCCTCTACACAATACTACACATAAGTCAATTAATTAGCAATTCTAGATTGTTAAAGTTTGGGGCATGAAAATTTTGGTTTATATGTATATTGAATGTGGAATAAGTGTAGATGATTAACTTTATCTACGAGCCAATTTCATATCTTGAATCGATATGGTTTCTACCGATTCATATTAAGAAAAAAACTAGCATTTGAAAACTATTAGTAATTTTTATGATTTTTAATTTTAGTATGGCTTTTATATTTTTAGTGTGTGATAGGTGTGTCAACTAAATAAAAAAAATGTTCCCCCTTTCCACATAAAGACTGGATATTTTTTTGTACCAAGAAAAAGTGTGTGAAGGGAGCATGTGTGGAAGAGTGTGCATCCCTTACTCCACACGCCCATTCCCTGCACACTTTTTGTTGTACTCCCCGCACAACTTTTCTCCACACACCAAAATAGAGTCTATTATGCTCATATCTTAGATTTTATATGGACCTTTGTAATAGTTCATATTCCTAAGAATATTTCTCAACAACAAGATGAACCATTTGATCTTGCTGATGGAGAGGTGGAAGCATTGTGTAGGGAAATAGATTGCATCCCGATCTGAGAATGATTAATAACTGGTCAACTACATAACTAATATATACTATTGTGGGAAATCAAAATCTTAGTTTGGGGATTCTTATTGACTCCATATTATCAATTAATGTAAATATTTGACCTTTTGAATGTACAAGGATTCTAGGAAAGGAGGCTTGTTGTATTAGTCTGCACAAAGGGAGAATTAATCTATTGAACCATCAGCATAAGTTTCTTGCACATAGGAATGCATTGAACGTAACTTCAGCGAGATGGATTGAACATTAAAATAAAGTGTTTGAGTTTTAAATGTTTTTTGGGAAGCAAATTAATAAACTAATTGATGTTTTTTGCTTATTAATGTGTGTGGGGAAGAAATGTTGTGCAGAAAGATAAGTGTTCAGAGCAAGGAATTAAATCTTTCTTTTGTAATGTCTTGTATCTCCACATACGTTTCTACACACTACATATTAATCAATTAATTAGTAGTTTGGTTTTATTAAAGTTTGACACATGAAAAGTTTGGGTTATGTGAATACTAAGTGCATAATTTCTGATTTCACATTTGTTAATCGAATAGTTATATTAAATTAAGTCTCTTTTCAATGTGTATGAGGAAGAAATGTTGTGCAGGAAAACAGATGTTTGGATCAATGCACATAAAGTCTCTTTGGAAATGTTTCATGCCTCTTCATACATTCCCACAAGGTACATATTAATGAATTATCTAGTGGTTTTTAGTGTAAATAGAGCATCGTTTAAATGCTAATAGCATTTATTGTAAAACATTGTGTAATGTTCGCTAGTTCATTTGGCTTCATAGCTAGTATCCATTCTAACATATTCAAATGATATGTGCAATAAGGATATGTGTGGGAGAACCTTTATTCACCCATATTCGCAGCTTTGCATAGACTCTCCGTATGCACACCTCGTCTAGACACTGCAAAACATCAACTTTCATGGTATTTAACAGATATTTTCCCATTCTACAGCAACAATTCTACGAAATGTCACATAACCTCAATCAACTTCCCACACTCCGCACATATTCCCACTCCATACACTTCTTTCTACACCTTGCTAATCGTCAATCTATACGTTATTTGATACACACATTTTCTCATTCTGGAATGATGTTTTTATTGGTGAAACAAATCTAGTAATTAATTTATCTTCATAGATAGTTGCATGACTTGATTCTTCCACCGCGCAAGTAATAATTTCCTCCAATTACAAATTTCCAACGAACGTGACAATTGGTGTCATGTATATCTATATAAATGTGATATACAATTAGCTAAATTTGGACAAAGCTACATTTCTGTCTCTATTTATTACCTATTTTTTCTCCTATCACTGTGTCTCCTACTATATCTACTTTTGTAATTGTGCTCACATTATTTTAATAATGAAATGGTTATGCCTCACATTTTAATATTTTAAATATGAATGTGTGGTAGTATGGAAAAAGAAGAATAAAATATTCATTTGCACTATTCATATATCATTTAGATGTTTTGGGTTTTTACCCAAAATAATAAAACAATTTATTGAACAATTCATTTGTTTAATTAAATAAATTGATTTGAGATAGAAAAATAAACATGTTTTTTAAAACTATTTATCCATTCATTTGTACATTTTAACATTCCTTTCAGTTCACTAAAAGGCAAGGATTTCTTGTTGAACCTCTAGACAACATCCTACATTCAATTATGGTGTTGTGTGATATGATAAATAAAATATTTTTAATGCATTTCATTAAAGCGTAAAGCATAATATATTAAATACAAATGAATTCCAAAACACTAGGATTGGACACCTTGTCCTAAAGAAGAAAAACAATCATCTCATCAAATTTTAAATAAAATAAATGAAAATAAAGAAAACAATATGCGGATACCATATCAAGAAAAGTGAATCCTCGAACACTCAACAATGTTAGAAGCATTTGTAAGTGAAGCTAACTGTCAATTTATCCAAAAATGATTACATTGTCGATAAAAACTTGACAAAATCTTACCGGCCTTAGCCTTCACATATTTGTTGGACAATAGCTAATTAGAAAAAAAACATTACAAATTGTAAAAAATCGCTTCACTTCAAAAAAAAAAAAAAAAACAAGATCCATAAAATTTTCAAGATCATTACACAACCAACAACTATTAACTATGAGGGGTATTTAACAAACATGAGTCTCTAGTCTTGAACATGGTGACGATAGAGGCTAAAAATCATAGTATACATGTTGCTCCATGTGACCAAATTTCCTTTTAAAGAGATCTAGTTTTTAGTGTTGACACCCTTAACCCCTTTGCAGGTTTGTTAATTTGTCCAACATCTACCATTGGTTGCATTGGAGATCATTCATGAATGAGATGATCATATTTGGGTCATCATTTCTGTCTCTTATGAGTTGTTCTATAAGCATCTTGAGATATCCAAGCTGATTGAGAATTTTTCTTTTTATCAGATGTAGGGTCGTTAAAATTAGATCTATTGACTAGGTTGAGTTTTATAGCCTCCCTTTGACCAATGCTCTCCAGGTGATGTTGGCTTGTCTCTCCTCATTCACCAACTCCATGCCTTACTCTACTTTGTTCACATTGCATCTTGTATTTCATTAGAAAATAAGAAAGACTTGAATACAATAATACTATGGACGGTTTAAAATAACAAAACGTTTTACGTTAAATATAAGAAAAACTTAACCGAGAACAACAACTACCCACCTATACTTGCAATGCAATGAATAAAGACATAGTCCCAAAAGAAACTGTCTAAATGAATAGTCACAAACTGCAAAAGAAAATTTACAGAACTCGCAAGAAGTCAGTTAGAACAGAGATACAAAAAATCCAAAAGGAGATGCAGGAGCATCCAGACTTAGCTAACAATGTGAAGGATTGTTCACATGTTGTGGATAAATGAGTTGAATTTCACTGGCTTGCGTGGTCAAAAGTCAGTTTTGGCCGAGAGGGTTGGAACTCTCCAAAATGATCTGTAATTCATTATTGTAATAGTTAGGAAATTGTCTTATTTTAGTCTAAGGGATAAAGTTGTTAGCATAGGTGTGTAATAGATATTGAAAATAGAGATCGATTTGTTCATACATTTAGAATAGGATTTGATTCATAAGAAGAAGAAAATGTAATGAAGAAGGATTAGATGAGATGATTGAGGATTGAGTGAGAGGCGACAGTTAAGTGATAGAAAGGGTTTTGAGATTGAAACAAAGGTCTGTAAAATTGTTGTAATTGAGCGAGAGGGCCAAGACTTTGTAATGATAATTATATTGAAGAAATTGATTACGTGTGTGATTGCGTGTCAATTCTGGTGAAGACTTTCATTTACTTCCGTGAATCTGCGTTCTGCAACGCATCCAAGTATTTTCTTTGTTTTTTGTATTTTAATTATAATGCTAGTATTTATTGTTAATCATGGTCATTAGTATTAATAATGGGGGTAGAAGAGCACAGAGAGGCTCGATCGTGATTGAAGGCCCATACTCCATCCTAACCATCGATTTAAAGTTCAACTGTTTACGTCATAGTCAACAGTGGGGTTATGCCTATGTTTAACCTGTGCATTAGTTGAAGTCACATGAGCCGTAGAATCTGATGGATTCTATTATCCAATGGATATTGGGGTTTAAAGTGATTAGAGTTTAAGTCTAAACTCGAACCCAAATATTTATAGATCAAGGTTTATAAAACATATCGACTCCATGAGGCCGGTAAGCGTCACGCAAGTTCCATGTGCAATATCGCGTCAACTGTTGGATGACTATTGATTGATGACCATTGGGTCATATCGCATCGCATCATTCAGGAGTGAATGAACCTTGGCCGGGTGAAATTGTGATTTGCGATGCCACTACCGACCATTAGATATGGAGAGAGGAGATCAACGACGTAGAGTGAAGTGTTGGTCAAAAGAGAAAGTCAACATGGGAAGTGAACATGGGACCAGTTGTTGTTCAATTGTTGTTCAGTTGCTATTCAATTATTGTTTAGTTGTTGTTCAATTGTTGTTCAGTTGTTATTCAATTGTTGTTCAGTTGTTGTTCAATTGACGTTCTACATCATTTTTGGTATTAGAGAACAAAGATTAGGTTTGACTGCAGTAAACATGACTCTAAGGAGAGGTGCTACATAGGTCAAGGAAGACCTAAAGAAAATGCAGTTCTGCTGGAAGAGATCTAGAGTCTACGTACAAGGATGGACACAATGGAGACTGCGCAATGGAGAACACTTGATGAGGGAGATGCCAGTGCTGCAAAAGAATATTTTGAGGAAGAAGAAGAGGAGGAAAATGAAACTACCAAAGTTATCAATATGTTGGCTAAAGTAGGCAGAAAACCAAAGGTGGAAATTCCTGTGTATGAATGGAGTCTCAATGCAGAAGAGCTAATGGATTGGATCAGTTAACTAGACAAATATTTTGACTATGAGGAGGTTGATGACAAAAAGAAGGTGAAATTTGCAGTTACCAAATTGAAGGATCACACAACTATTTGGTGGGATGAGCTAAAAACATCCAGAACAAGAAAAGGAAAGTCCAAGATTAAGCAATGGGACAAAATGGTGAGTAAAATGAAATCTAAGTTTATGCCAAAAGATTATCAGTTAAATCTTTGAAAACAATTACATAATTTAAGGCAAAAAGGAATGTCTGTTAAAGAATACACAAAAGAATTTTATAGATTAAGTATTAGAGCAAGACATGCAGAGGATGATATGGAGAAGTTAGCTAGATATATCAATGCATTGAGATATGACATACAGGATGAGATTAGCTTGCTGAGTCTGAAGACCATTGAAGACGCCTATCAAGTAGGTTTGAAGGCAGAAGAGAAGATGTTGAGAAAAGAAAATCATAGGAATAGAGTGAAAAGTTCAGTAAGAGTTAGAGGAACTACTAAACAAAGGTTTCAACAACATCAGTATGAAGAAGAAAGTTCAAGTAGCAAATCACCATAGAGGGGATATTTTAATAGAGGAAGATTTGCACCCAGAGGAAGAGGCTGAGGAAGAGATATTTAGTGTTACATGTGTGGAGAATGGGGACATGTATCGTGGAACTATCCTCATAATAAAACATCAAGTTAGAGGAATACGTATGTGGCTGAGGCAAAGAAAGAAACACCTCGAATTATAGAAAAGGAAGAATCCCCTGAAGTAGGAGAATCCCTGTTGTTGAAAGGGGCATTGCTTAAGGTAGAGAAAGAGACTAAAGAACCAGCACAGAGGAAGAGTTTATTCAAAACTACATGCAAATCCAAAGGTAAATGTTGTAAAGTGATAATTGATAGTAGAAGTACTGATAACGTTGTTTCAACAGAGATGGTCGACAAGCTAGGATTAGTAAATACTATACACCCCACTCCTTATAGAGTGTCATGGTTGAAGAAAGGACATCAGGTCATTGTGATAGAACAATGCAAGGTAGAGATATAGATTGGTACGTATAAGGATGTGGTATTGTGTGATGTAATTCCAATGGATGTATGCCATGTATTTTTGGGAAGATTGTGGCAGTTTGATCAGAAAGCTATTCATGATGGGAGGAAAAATACTTACACTCTGGAGAAGAATGGAAATAAACATACATTGCTGCCATTGAAGGATGATGCTGACAAAGTAGCACCTGGAAACAATGTGCTGATGAGTGGAAAGAAGTTGTTGCAAGAGGTAGGAAAAGGTGAAGAAATGCATTTTGCTGTAATAGGGAGACCTGAGGTAATTTTAACTTCCACAAACTTGGATGATTTACTTGAAGAAATCAAAACTCTGTTAAATGATTTTGCTGATATTATTGTGGATGAGTTGCCAAATGCGTTGCAACCAATCAGGAGTATTAGTCATCATATTGATCTAATACCAGGAGAAAGTTTGCCAAATAAAGCAGCGTATAGATTAACTCATCAAGAGAATGTAGAAGTTTGAATACAAGTGCAAGAACTAATGGATAAGGGACTAATTAGAGAGAGTCTTAGTCCATGTGCTGTACCAACGATACTCAATCCAAAGAAAGGAGGTGAATGGCATATGTGCACAGATTCTAGAGCCATAAACAAGATCAATATCAAGTATAGATTTCCTTTTCCATGCATGGATGATTTGATGGATTGTTTGAGTGGGTCAAAGTATTTTATTAAAATAGATCTGAAGAGTGGATATCATCAAATAAGAATTAGAGAAGGAGATGAGTGCAAGACTACATTTAAAACAAACAGTGGGTTGTATGAGGGGTTAGTGATGCCTTTTGGACTCACTAATGCACCTAGCACGTTCATGAGATTGATGACTGAAGTCTTGAAGGAATATGGAGGAAAGTTTGTTATTGTTTATCTTGATGATAATCTAGTTTTTAGTAGAAGTAAATAATAACATCTAGATCATCTTAAATTGGTTTTAAGAACTCTGAAGGAAGAGAAACTACTGATAAATCTGAATAAATGTAGTTTCATGAAAGAAGAATTAATTGACTTTGGATTTGTAGTTTCTAAAGAAGGGTTGAAAATGGATCTAGAGAAAGTCTAAAGAATTTGGAACTGGCCTATTCCAAGGAACATATTTGAGGTAAGAAGTTTCCATGGTCTTGCAAGTTTTTACAAGAAATTTATCAGAGGTTTTAGTCAGATTTGTGCACCAATTCTTGAAACAATCAAGGAACCTAATCATCCATTCAAGTGGATAGAAGTAGCAGATAAGAATTTTAAGTTGTTGAAGAGGAAAACCATAGAGAAACCAGTTTTAGCTTTACCTGATTTTGGAAAAGTATTCCAAGTTGAAAATGATTCTAGTGGAGTTGTGATTTGAGTAATTTTGAGTTAGGAATAGAGACCAAGAGCTTACTTCAGTGAGAAATTAAGCGAAGTGAAGAAGAAGTATTCTTTTTATGATAAATAATTTTATGCTATTGTACAAGCCCTAAAAAAGTGGAGACATTATATTCTACCAAAGGAGTTTATATTGTATTCTGATAGTCATGCATTGCAGTTCATAAACAATCAGCCGAAATTGAATCAGAAACATGCCAAGTGGGTAGAGTTTTTGCAGAGATTTAATTTTGTGATAAATCACACAAGTGGTAAGTTGAACAAAGTTGTTGATGCTTTAAGCAGAGTAAATTTCATTGTGCAAGAATTAAAAGTTGGTGTTGTAGGATTTGAAGAAATGGTTGAAATATATAAAGATGATGCAGATTTCAAAGATATTTACATAGCAGTTCAAGATCCAATAGTTCATAACCGAAGTCAGTGGTTAGATTATCTTATTCAAGAAGGTTTATTGTTTAAAGGCAACAAGTTGTGTATTCCCAAATGTTCTATGAGGGAAAACATAATAAAGGAGAAACATAGTGGAGGATTAACTGGTCACTTTGGACAAGGAAAAACCTTTGCTCAGGTAAATGATTTTTATTATTTGCCAAAGATGCAAACTGATGTTAAGAGATTTGTTGAGAAGTGTAGAATATGTCAACATGCTAAAGGGAGAAGCCAGAATACAGGATTGTATCAGTCATTACCAATACCAGACTGACCATGGGATGCAGTTAGCATGGATTTTGTTTTACGGTTACCTAAAAATCAAAGGGGGAATGATTCTGTTTATGCTGTGGTAGATAGATTTTCCAAGATGGCACATTTCATTGCATGTAAAAAGACTAGTGATGTAACACATATTTCTAATTTATTTTTTCAAAGATTGTAAGATTACATGGACAGCCTGTAAGTATTGTGTCTGATAGAGATACAAAGTTTGTTGGGCATTTCTCGAGAAATATTTGGAAGAAACTAGGAACTAACCTCAGTTTCAGTTCAGCATACCATCCTCAAACAGATGGACAGACCAAGGTAGTAAATAGAAGCTTGGGGAACATATTGAGAAATTTAGTGTATCAAAATCCAAAGCAGTGAGATTTAGCACTAGCTCAAGCTAAGTTTCCTTTTAATGACACTCAAAATCGAAGGACTGGAATGAGTCCATTTTAGATTGTTTTTGTGATGAATCCAAGAGGTGTGTATGAGCTCAGAAATTTTCGTAAACAGGAGACAAGAAGTGTAAAAGCTGAAGAGTTTGCATAGCAGATGCAGAGACTACAAGAAGATGTCAAAGGAAGATTGCAGGAAAGTAGTATCAAATACAAACAGAGAGAAAATAGGAAAAGAAGAGAGAAAGAATTCTAAGTGGGAGATTTAGTGATGGTATATTTGAGAAAAGAAAGATTTCCTGCTCAGAATTACAATAAACTAAAAATGAAAAATATAGGACCATGTAGAATTGTAAGAAAGTTTTCAACTGATGCTTATGAAATTGAATTGCCAGAAGGGATTGGAATATCACATATCTTCAATGTTGTAGATTTGTATCCATACAAAGAGACAGAGATAGAGCTACAAGAGGAGACTACAAAAGATGAAGTTCAAACTTTGAACTGGGAAGAACAAATGCCAAAAACAGTTAAGAGAGAGGTGGAAGCTGTTTCGGAGAAAAAAGTATCCAAAAGAACCAAAGGACAGGTTTATTATCAATATCTAGTCAAATGGAAAGGACAACCAGTGGAGGATGCTAGTTGGTCGACAACAGCAGAGTTGCAGAATTATGGAGTAAACCCTGAAAATAGGAGGGATGATTCTTTTCTTCCCCGGGAGTGTGATGCATGAGCATCTAGACTTAACCAGCAATGTGAAGGATTTTTCACATGTTGTGGTTAAATGAGTTCAATTTCACTGGCCTGCATGGTCAAAATTCAATTTCGGTCGAGAGGGTTCGATCTCTTGAAAATGATCTGTAATTCATTATTGTAGTAGTTAGGAAATTGTCTTATTTTAGACTAAGGGATAAAGTTGTTAGCATAGGTGTGTAATAGAGCTTGAAAATAGAGATTTGATTGTTATATTGATTAAAAATAGAGATCGAGTTGTTCGCACAATTAGAATAGGATTTGATTCATAAAAAGAAGAAAATGTAATGAAGAAAGATTAGCTGAGATGATTGAGTATTGAGTGAGAGACGAGAGTTAAGTGATAGAGAGGGTTTTGAGATTGAAATAGAGGTCCGTAAAATTGTTGTAATTGACCGAGAGGGTCAAGACTTTGTAATTATCATTATATTGAAGAAATTGATTCTGTGTGTGATTGCGTCTCAATTCTGGTGAAGACTCTCATTTACTTTCGTGAATCTGCATTCTAAAGTGCATCCAGGTATTTTCTCTTTTTTTTTGTATTTTAATTATAATCTCAGTGTCTATTGTTAATCATAGGCATTAGTATTAATAATGGTAGTAGAAGAGCATAGAAAGGCTCGATTTTTATTGAAGGCTCGTACTCCATCCTAACCATTGATTTAAAGTTCAACTATTTACATCATAGTCAATGAAGGGGTTAGGCATGTGTTTAACCTATGTGTTAGTTGAAATCCTACAAGCCGTAGTATTTGATGGATTCTATTATCTAATGGATATGGGGGTTTAAAGTGATCAGAGTTTAAGTCTAAACCCAAACTCAAATCTTTATAAATCAAGGTTTATAAACCATATCGACTCCATGAGGCGGGTAAGCATCACACAAGTTCCCTGTGTGATATCACATCAACCATTGGATGACTATTGATTGTTGACCCTTGGATCATATCGCATCACATCATTGAGGAGTGAATGAACCTTGGCTGGGTGAAATTGCGATTTGTGATGTCGCTACTAATGGTTATATCTAGAGAGATGAGATCAACGATGTAGAGTGAAGTGTTGTTCAAAAGTGAAAGTCAACATGGGAAGTCAACATGGGTCCAACTGCTGTTCAATTGCTATTCAGTTGCTATTCAATTGCTCTTCAGTTGTTGTTCAATTGTTGTTCAGTTTCTGTTCAATTGTTGTTCAGTTGTTATTCAATTGTTGTTCAGTTTCTGTTCAATTGACCCTCTGCATCAAAAGAAAAAAAAAATACGTAAATCATTGTACTAGCTAATAATAACAAAAATTAGTCAAACAACAAGAAAAATAAAAAAATATAACAACAAATATCAAATGAAACCAAAGCATAAAAGCATTCAGCCTTATCTCGTTATCAAGCTGGGAAACAACATAATATCATATTATCAAACTTTTCAAATAAATAACGTTTAATTCCCATGGGTAACATGTGTCTATATACCTCTTCTTAATTTGTTGGTTTTACCCTACATTAATGTGGATCACCACTCATTTAGCCATTGCTATGATCTGGGTGCAAAAACTTATTTTCTCCATCTTTCCATAAACCAAAAAATATTTCCCTCATTTAACTTTTGTATTTCTCTTTTTCTTGCTTGTTTTCTATTTATTTCATTATGTCTCTTACAATATTTCATTCTGTTACTATACTCACATTATATTAATAATGAAATAGTTATGCCTTATATTGCAATTTGTGTAGTGTGGAGACGCATGACTATAGAGGAAGCATAATAAAATAATCCTTCTCACTCCACACATATCATAGATGTTTTGGGTTTTTCCCAAACTATATTCCCAAATTTTAAAACATTTCCCTAATTTTAAAATATTTACCTAATTTAATTTACATATTTTTCTGTTTCTTGCTTGTTTTTTGCACCTTTTGCTATGTCTCTTGCAGTATCTTCTTTTGTAATTATGGTCACATTATTTTAATGTTAAATGGTTATGCCATACATTGAAATTTGTGAAATTTAGAGTTCCTCACATATCATTTAGATGTTTTGGTTTTTTCAGAAAATTTAATAATACAATTTATCAAAATATTTATTTCTTTAATTAAATAAATTGATTTAAGATACCAAAATAATGTTTTGAAAACTATTTGTGCATTTATTTGTGCATTTCAACATTCTTTTCAATTCACTAAAAAGCAACAACAAAATTGGACTTGTTTTATTACTTTTATATTTCCAAGGCCGAATATGCACGATAAATCGACATGCTCCACAAGTTTCATTTATTTTAATAGTTATGGAAACAATTGTAACGGGAAAAGAACAATTAATTCATAATTATTATATTTCTATATTCGTTACAAATTTCAATATTGACATAAATATAGACAACTAAATTAGTAAACAGTAACCAGGGAAAAATTTTAAGGATGGAAAATTATCATAAAGTTTAGAAACCCTGGCGATTCCCACTAGTCCACAATATGCAATGTGTAAAATGTTCGGTGATATTTTCTGTAAAAATATTCAAATTTCTAATAATTTTATATAACCTCTATACAAATTTTTGGGGATTTTTAGGGTAAAATAATTTTGTACAATAACATTTGGGAAAATTATTTTTAGAAAAAAATGGAAATTAGCGAATATTTTTTCGGAAAAAATATAGAAAATTAGCCCAGCTATGAATATTAGCCCCTAGATCACTTACAACAATAAAATCAGTAACTAGATTACATCTAACCAGAAAAAAGTCCATAATTCATGAAATTTGGACAAATAATAGTTGTTGCCTTATTAAATTCAATTTGATTCTATCTAAGTAACCAATATAGTAGATAGAGATCTATGCACATGACTTCTAAGGTAGTATTGTTGAAGCGATCACCGTGATTAAATTATTTGAGAAAGATATCTTCATATGTACTTAACCTAACTAAACAAAAATCTCACATTGAGTCCTTTACACATACTTACATATCTTTCCCAAGAAATCATGGAGTTGTTGTCACCCCATTCTCTAATTTATTACCTTTAATGGATACTACCTTTGAGCATTGAACAAACTACAATCAAAACCAATTTTCATTTTTGTATTGCATTAGAGAGGTACCTTAGCTTCTTCATCGCCCTTGTTCACAACAAGACCATGAAACACAAGTAGTACTATAAATTCTCTTTAAAGAGTGAATCTAAAAGATATGAGTTTCTCAAAGATGTTAATTAGATTTTCTACTTCA
Organism: Pinus tabuliformis; assembly: GCA_031772625.1. Taxonomy (NCBI): domain Eukaryota; kingdom Viridiplantae; phylum Streptophyta; class Pinopsida; order Pinales; family Pinaceae; genus Pinus; species Pinus tabuliformis. Next base: position 792,034,727 of record CM062809.1, on the reverse strand, counting down.
TTCCTTCCTTTGTACTAAAGTTTGGCCCTTGATATCATAAATATTATGGCTTTACTAAGTGATGTATATTGTGCCATGTTTATTTTTGCAACACTGAAACAAGAATAATCAAACTTTTTCCTCCATTTCATTTGTGTATTTTGAAAAAGGGTCCATATTTCATTTTCTTATGTTCCCTTGTTCATTCTGACCTATAAAACCTTGAGATGAAAGGAACTTGTCACAATTTCTTCTTACTATAAACAAAACAAAAATGTGACAACTCTGTAACATGAATAAACAATAACCAAGAAACAAGAGCTACTAGAAAAAATCAATAGGCTTGAATTCACATAAGATCTAAATATATAATGATTTTACCATTACTCTGCTATGAACTCTTATGATTTCAATAGTACTTTCCATTAGGATATGGAAAGATATATGTTAATCATAGGATTAATCCTTAATTATGTTTATAATATCTTCTAATCTATGATTTGGGAGGTTGATATGTGTGGAAGAGCAACATATTTGGAGGTGTAAAAGGGAGGGAACAAAGGTTTTGAACACGTATCATTCTTCTACGCATCCTTCTAGTCTTTTATAATGGATATTGGTTGTAAAGCCATGTTTATGCGTGGATTCATTGAATAAATATTGAAAATACTATTTTATAATATCGACAGATACGATCATCTTGATTTATTAAAAATAATTAATCATTACACAATGTGTTAGAGTAAATGTATTAAGCATTGGAGAAAGGTCCTCATTACACATCGATTCACTGAATAAATTCTTACGTTAACGAGGAAGGGACCTTTGGTTAATGTAGGATTCAACCTTAATTATTATTTTAATATGATATTAAGAAGTTAAAGGATTTCCTAATTACATGTTGATTGTTCTTTTATATTTGATATTCTCTGACATGGGAGGTTGATTGAATCTATGTAACATTTCACCCAAACATTGTCGAAAAATGAGGCAATTTACGCAAGAAGTGTCAAAAACATATTATTTCAATATGCTATAAGAACCCTACACATATTATTGACTTGTTTACAAGTAGTAAATTCTACTAATCACTTGAATGATGTGTGGATTCCCCAAATAAATTTCGAAAATAATATTTTATAATATTGATAAATGTAACGGTCCTAGTGAAAATTCCATGTAATAAAAGTTAATAAAGGAAAAATAATAACCAAGGTTGATGGGGCACTTATTCTAAGTTGAATGTTGGGCAAGACATGCTAGTGTGGGTGTTCATCAGTCTATTAATGGCTAAGGAAATTAGCAAAGGCAATGACTAAGGATTTGGAAAGGAAAAATTGAATTCTTGGCACATTTATTTATGAAAATAATGGAAATTAGGAGAAAAGGGAAGTGAAAGGTGACAAGTCGCACGCGAGGAGGAAAAAGAAGAAAAATAGTGGAAAATTAAGAAAATAGAGGCTTCATTCATAAAAAGGCTTCCGAGGATCAATACACATATTTTTGTGAGTTCAGTTTTGGAGCTCTCTCATTATTCTATGTCTCTCATACTCTTGTATACTTAGAGTTTACTTGGAGCACTCTTGGAGAGTGGGGCATAATTTGATTTATGGAGCAAAAAGTCAAAGGAAGAGTAGGAAAGCGCAAGAGTATATCAGGATCAACAACTAGAATGGATTTGGCTTGCACGTACTGAGTTGCATGTATGTTTTTCTCACTAGCTTTGGCATGCATGGCATATGCATGTGGATTATTGGTCATGATATGTCACCGGCGTGGATGATTTCCTCGATCGAGAGTGGATTTCCTAGCCTTTCCATTTCCTAGATAGCCATGGAGATTTTGGGTTTATTCCCTTGTTCTGTTTTGGTTGGTTCTCATGGTTTCCTTAGCTTGGTTGAGTTGCTAGTCTTGGAAGCCCTAGTTGGAAAAATGCTCTGTAATCCCCATAACAGTTTGGGTTGAATTATTAGTCCTAGAAGCCTTGGGTGGAAAGACACTCTGATAGCCCTTGGTAGGTTGAGTTACTAGTCATGAAAGCTCTAGTTAGAGAAATGCTCCAGAAGCCTGGAATAAGTTGTGGGTTGAGTTACTAGTCCTGGAAGCCTTGGTTAGACAAATCTCCAGAGCCCTAGAAGGCTTGGATAAAGACCTGTCTAATGATGGTCTTTTGATCTCTAGCCATGAGGTGGAATCATTGTTTGATGGGTTGAGGTGGATGGCCTCTAGAAGCCCTAGATGGTTTTGGATTGATGTGTTTTATGAGATCCCACATTCATGCTTGGAAAATGGAATGGGGGTGAATGTCTGAAGAGAGATTTGGCTCATCCATTCTATGGTTGGGTCGAACGTGGAAGCCCCATCCCAGGTTTGGATTTTGCATCATCAATATGAGGTTATTTCTCCTCATGTTTCTATGAGTATTATACTAGTTTATATGTGGATTATACAACTGTGATTTCCTCAGTATTTTTGTTGCTATTATGCTGGTTATGCATATGTTTTATGATAATTGTTATGCATGGATGTCATCATGTTTTTACTTATAAATGAATGAATAATGTATCTATGACCTAATGGATGAAATGGCAGGCAATGCATTGAGGCATTAATGTTTCTTAGATATTCTCAACTAAGTATGAGACCCCTATGCTTAGACATGTTATTTACACCTGTAGACTACATATTCATGATATGTTTAACGAAATGGTTATCATCGCTAATAGGGGTCTAGTCAAGGTATTATTCAAGTAATTTCATTTATACTATCATTTTCCTATTCTCTTACTATTTTGAAGGTGTCATTCAATTCTTGATAGTGACCTGGGATTTGGGCCTAAAAAAGTGGCCAAATCTTGAGGATGTTGGCACAACACTAATCAAAATAGTCTTTTGATGCTCGCATTCCTCTTTTTGCAAGTGTCCAAAGCCTCCTAGACACTGGCATGCCTATAGTGTGGGATGGTCAAGTCGTAAAAAATGTCAGTGGGACCCAGGACCTCGTTGGCAGAAAGATTGGGTGGGTTCTTGAGGGTCCTAATATTGATGTTGAAGGTCTATATGGTGTGTTTCCATCGGTTCCATTTCCTTAACGTGATTTAGGAGATCAAGTCATATGATAGTGGCCTCTCATCACATTTTCCCCGGTTGGCCTATTGCTTCGGAAGATGTGGGAGGAGGTTATTACAAAGTGGTATCAAAGCATGGTTCACCACTCAGACTGTATGGGTTGGGTGTTTTTTTCATGCATTCATGCCAGTTGCATGTGTGTCTCTTATGTGTGTATTCCATGTGTTTTTTTCATTTCATGGTGTTGATCATGGTTGTAGTGATGTCCCCATGTGGAAGTTGATGGTGATGCTATGGGATGCATCATCATGAATGTATGACTGGTTACATGTCATTATATGTCATTTACATGTATCATTATTTTATGGTCGGTCACATTCTTTTATGCTTGGTTACATGTATCATTCTTGTAGGATTTGTTACAAGTATTGTTAGTTTATTCTTGATTATATGTGTTTATGTGTGCATGTGGTGGATTATGAATTTCTTATGCATGTCAATGTTTGCATGTGGTCAAGTGTAGAGTGATGTAATGGTGGTTGTCATGCATGAGTTTTTAGTATGTTTGGTTGACATGGTCATGCATCGGTGACTGGCCTCTAGCTAGAATGAAGGTTGTATGGTTATATACTTATGTGTTATGTTTCTATATGTTGTCATGATTATGTTATACATGTATCACACTGATTTGTTGATCATGTAGATAAGGTATCATCCTCGCGCTATACTAAGGTACATTGGCTTATTGTGATTTGGTCTAGCTAACATGATATACCTTGTAGGAAGAAATATCAAATGGATAGCAAGATGGTAGACTACAAAGACTCTACCTATCAATCAAATGAGAAATATGGTGTTTGGAATTATTATGGTTTGGCAGATACAATGAGAAGCTTAAAGGAAGAAATAAGGAGTTGTAAGGAATATAATGAAAGAATCATATAGGCACAGGAGAAGATAATAGAGGTAAATGCAGTCATACTTCATAGTTTGTTAGATTTGCAGTGATAGGGACCACTTCAGATTAGCCATGAGCAAGAGGAAAAGACTAATGGGGCATATGGCAGTAGGTCACATCATGGCCACAAGTCAAATAGAGATGACACGACCAATGATGGAAGATTTTTGGACACTCCAGATAGGAGAGGGGATAGCCATTAGGTACTATTCTAGTTTTGGTTCAGATAGGCACTATGATTTTCATCATTATCATCCTTACAAGAGGAGTGTTGGGGATACTTGTCCAATGAGTTTAAGAAAGAAAATACACCTACATTTGATAGAGAGGTAAAGAAAATGTAGCATGTAGAGGTATGGGTGCTTAGTATAAGGAAGTTCTTCAGGTTGCATGATTATTTGGAGAACATGAAAGCCAAAGTAGTTACATCCAGTCTCAAAGGTAAAGTAGACATTTGGTGGGAAGATGTGAAGAATGTTAGATATATTCATGAGGAAGAATTGACTTGGGGTGATTTTGAGTGGTTATTCAGGAAGAAGTGCCTATCAGAGAGATACTTTGATGACAAGGAAAAATAATTCTATGAGATAAAGATGTGATCGATGAAAGATGAGGAATACACTAGCAGGTTCTTAGAGCTACTAACGTATGTGGCTTACCTCATGGAGGAGAGGCCCAAGATTCAAAGGTTCATTAGTGGATTATTGGTTGCATTCAAGGACAGGATTGAGTTCAATGAACCAAAATAATTGAAGAAAACCATTCAAAAGTTAAGGAATTGTTATTGACAATCAAAGCTTAGATCTGAGACTAAGCGAGACTAGAAAGATAATGCAAAGAACAAAGGAAAATGGGACATAAAGTGAGAAATACCTTAGCGTACATGCAATAAATAGAATGAAACTCCATCTAATAATTTCAATGCATCAGATAGAGGACATGGATTTTGATAGGAGGAACAAAACAAGCATGCAGGTTGGAAGCCTATAAAGCATTGGAATGGTGGCAAGGATCATCACAGGAGATATTGTCTGTAGAATCAGGGTGGTTGGCCTTAGATATATAGTAGAAAGGATGCACAGACTGTTGGGGATGTTGTTCATAGTTTTCCTCATATATATGCAACATTGGATAATAAACAAGTAGACCATCAGGCATCTATCATTGAGATGGACAATAAGCTTTGTGATCAAGTTATTTCTACTTTAATTTAACCTGCATCTAATTATAACTACGTTAGTCTTGAATTGGTGGATAAGTGTGCTTTGAGTAAGGAATTGCATGTAGAATCTTGGATAGTGTGGTTGGCTACAGGTACAAAAATGTTAGTTCACCATTGGGTAAGAACTTGTGTATTTGATTTGAATGGTATGCCTATCATAGCACATTTGAATGTATTACCGTTTGGATCATACAATATGTTGTTGGGCATGGATTGGTTGTACTCCATAGAACTAAGGTGGATTTTCATAAAAAAAACCATTTAGTGTGTTTATGACAATGGGGAACTAAGAGTCTTACTGTTATCAAACTAACTCACAAAAGATAGAAAATATAGATAAGTGACTTCAAAATCAGCCTCTTCAAGGGGGAAACCTCATTTACATTACACAAATGAACAATTATTGGATGATAGAAATGACAACACCTCCTTTATATATATAGGATTCTAAGGGGTCATAATATAATCAGAGTGGACATAACAATAATAATGTAAGGGCACAGCAATAACAATAGTGGGGTTCTATGGGGCACAATAATAATAATATGGGGACTACATGGGCACAACAATACAATAAGGGGGTTGGTTGCACTAATAACAATAAGGGGTTACACGAGTAGTATAGGGACCTAACATGCTCCTCTCCTCCAAAAAGTGTTGTCCTCAATGCTTGAGTAGTTCTAGAGGCTTGTTTATACAATTCTCATCCTCCCATACAGAATCTTTAGCAGGTAAGTTCTTCCACTTGATGAGATACTCTAAAATTGATCGATTTCGTAGCTGTCGAGTTCTTATTTTCATGACTGCTTCAGGTTCCAATATCATTTTTCCTTCTTCATAAAGTTCTGACAATATTGTTTGAACTAGGATATTCTCACCTATAACCTTCTTTAAGCATGAAACGTTTAAAACTGGGTGCACTCGGGAAGATGCAGGAAACTCCAATTTGTATGCCATAGTACCAATCTTTTGTAACACCTTGTATGGACCATAATTCTTTGGCAATAATTTATTATCCTTCTTAGCTTTCTTGAGGTACATTTGTTTGTATGGTTGTAGTCGTAGAAATATCCAGTCACCTACATCAAAAATTCGTTCACTATGATGTTGATCTACATGTTGTTTCATTCTATTCTGCACCAAAGTGAGGTTATCCTTTAAGAGTTTTAGAAATTCTTGTTGATGACTAATGTGATCCTCCATTGATTGAACCTTAGAATTTTCTTTTAAAGATGATGTGATGGACAGTGGATGATATCCATAAAGTGCCATAAATGGGGTCATTTTTGCTGTAGTATGGAAGGAAGTGTTATACCACCATTTAGCCAAAGGAAACCACTTGACCCATTGTGATTATTTATTAGATACAAAGCAATGAAGGTATCCTTCCAAACATTTGTTCACTATCACAGTTGCCCATCAGATTCAGGATGATAAGATGAGCTATGAGCTAACTGAGTACCCAAATATTCCACCTCTTGTACTCCAAACAAACAATTGGAGCTTTTTGCATATAATTGTTTCTCCTTCAATAGTTTGATCACCCTATCAACATCCTAAACATGATCCTTTGAAGGCTTGATGTAGATTAGTATATTATCAAAAAATACTAACACAAATTTTCTAAGTAAGGGTTTGAAAATGGAATTCATCAAACCTTGAAATTTAGAAGGTGCATTGGTAAGGTCAAAAGGCATGACCAATAATTCATAATGACCCTCATGAGTTCTAAATGTTTTTTTTGGAAAGTCTTCAATCTTCATTCTTATTTGATGATATCCTGAACGAAGGTCCAACTTGGTGAAGTAAATTCCTCCATGTAATTCATCCAATAATTCATCAATGGCAGGAATGGGAAATTTATCTTTAATAGTAAGCTTGTTGACCTCCCTATAATCTGGAAACATGCACCATGATCCATCTTCTTATGTAAAAATACCATTAGAGCAGAGAAAGAACTTTGACTAGGTTGAATTATACCAACCTCTAGCATTTCTGCAACCATATGTTCAATTTCACTCTTTTGAGCATATGGATATCTGTAAGGATCGATGTTTAGGGGAAAACTTCCTTGAATCAAATGAATAGAAGGATCATGATCATGAATAGGTGGGAGGCCTTTGGCTGTCTCAAATACCTTCGAATGATTGTCCAGAACTTTTTGGAGATATGGAGAAATGGATGATTTCGATGTGGGTACCTCTAGTAAACATAATTGTGCAATTTTGCCTTGTTGTTCTTTCTTTAGAAGCTTTCTCATCCTGTTAGAGCTAATTATCTTTCCCAGTTTCCCTACAATACCCCTTAATTCAACCTCCTTTCCTTCCCAAAAAAAATCAAGAAAAGTTCTTGAAAATTAAAACCTATCGTACCCGAAGATCGTAGCCATTGAACTCTTAGTACAACATCTACACCACCCATTGGAATGGAAAGCATTGGAATATTCAATATATATTCTCCCATGGATATCTTGATATTATGGAACTTTCTAGAGAAATTTATGGTTCCTCCATTTGAAACCATTACTTGACACTCCAGTGTTGGATATAGGAAGCAATTCAATTCCTTGGCTGTCTTAAAATGAATAAAATTATGGGTACTACTCGAATCAATCAACAATATTACCTTTCTATTCTTGATATTCCCTTCTATCTTGAGAATTTGAGGAGACATAATTCCTGTCAATGCATTACAAGATATGGTCATATCTATTTCTTCTTTATCTAGGATTGGTTTTTGGTGTATATCCTCTTCTATTGACGTTTCTTGTTCCTTTTATTTCTCATTTTCCCCATCTATGTAAATTAATTTCTTCTCAGCACACTTATGACCTTTAGTGCAATTTATATCACAATTGTAACAAAGCCCTTTTTCTCTTTTTTCTTCAAATTGTTGTGGTCTCAACCTTATAGGTGGTGAAAGTCTAAGAGAAACAACACTTCGATGTTTATAGTTATGAGTGGTAGGCTTGATTCTTGCCATAATTGCTTTCAATTTTTCTTGCCAACCTGTATTCCTTCTCCAATGAATCAGGTTCCCAAAGGTGAACCTCATGTTGAATGTTAGCCTTTAAAGTCCCTATCAAAACATCAATCCTCTTCTTCTCCGAAATATCATTTAACCTTATATTCAATTTTTTGAAGTCCTCAATGTGCTCTACCATTGAACCCTTTTGTTTGAGATTTATAAATTGGCTAAAGAAGGTGTTGCTTTGTGTATCCTCATAATGTGCTATCATTTCCTCCATGAAAATTGACCAGGTGATAAGTGGTTTACGAGAAAAAACCCCTTTATACCATAAAAATTTATTCGGTTCTAAATATAAAGATGCAATATGTACCTTTTGTAACAATTGCACATCATGTAGATCAAAATATTTCTCCATCTGTAGTATCCATGTTATGGGACCCTTGCCATCAAACTTCCTCATATTGATATCTGGAATATTGTGGGTGTTCAATCCAATGTTAGATTGTATGAATCATGATTAACATTTATTTTTTTCTCATCATGAGTTTCCTCTACCACCTTTTTGACATCAGGAGGCGTTTCTTGTAGTAGCTTTGTCCCACCTTCCCTCAAACCTTCCATGTATTTCTTCAAATCTTCCATGCCTTTCTTCAAATATGATTCCCTACAATTGATATTAGCTTCCCTAGCACATACAAGTCTATTTATCTTAGCTTCGATTGCATTCTCCAAATCCTCCATACAATTTTGCTTGATAGGTGTTTCTGTTTTCTTGATTCGAGTCATTCTTTTTCTTTCTTTTAGCGGCATGATCTTAAATCTGTTGTATATATGAAATTTTAGATCTCTGAGGTCTAAAATTGCGACCTGTAGTAGCCCTCTGCGTCTTATTTCCAATACCACCAGTCTTATCGAAATTGGATTCTCGAAGAAAGAGTTATTCCCAATCTCCCAAGATGGCCTAATTATATATGCTTTTCGTAGAGCGAACTTGTAAAAAGTGCCACATGTCATTGTCTCGACCTTCAGACTTGAAAATACTACACAAAAACTTACATTCCATCCTATTTTTGTATCTTTTGACGAAATTTCAATCTAATGTTAAGAGAGAAAGTTATGATAATTTTCCCTAGATCACCTGTTTGGGATGTAATTCGAGAGCCTACAGAAACCCTCAATGTCATGGACTGTATCTCCAAAAACATAGCGCAACAATATCTAAAATTTGGGCCTGAGCTTTACCATGATATCGGCTCAAATAGGTTTTAATTTCAGAGACTGAACCTTCGTAGAAAAAACATTATAGCGATAATTTGATGATTACCTGTTTCAGATGGAATTTTAGAGCTTGCAAAAACCCTAACATGCTCATATCATATCTCCAAAAATATAGCGAGACAAGATCTAAAATTTGGACCCAAGGTTTAGAATGATTTTGGCTCAAATGGGTTTCTTTTTTAGTTTCTAAAATGTCGTATAAAAAATGTTATATAAAAAATTCCACGATGACCAGTTTAGAGCAGCGAACCCTATAATCCAAATCTCTGATACCAAATGTTATGAAACCAGCTCACAAAATATAGAAAAGATAGATAAATGACTTCAAAATCAGCCTCTTCGAGGGGGGAATCTCCTTTAGATTACACAAATGAACAATTCTTGGATGATACAAATGACAAGACCTCCTTGATATATATAGGAGTCTAAGGGGTCATAATATAATCAGAGTCGACATAACAATAATAATGTAAGGGAACACAATAAAAATAGTGGGATTCTATGGGGCATAATAAGAACAATATGGGGACTACATGGGCACAAAAATATAATAAGGAGGCCGCACTAATACCAATAATGGGTTACACTAGTAGTATAGGGACCTAACACTTACAAGGAAAGAAGAAAGCCACATTAGTTAGGATGGTAACATCTATGCAGGCGAAGCGCAGTCATAGGAGGGGGTGTTTGTTATTCATAGTGCACATTTCTAGTGATAGAGGTAAGGAAGTTGAGGATGCAAATGTTTTGAGCAGGTACTGAATTCTATAGTAGTTTCAAGATGTATTTCATGAGGACATTACAAAGTTTCCACTGGATAGGGAGGTAGACGTCTCTATTGAGTTACTGTCAGGGGTAGCTCCAAAATCAGAAGCACCTTACAAGATGCGCACACTTGAGTTGGTAGAGTTGAAGTTACAGTTGAAGGAAATATTGGACAATGGATACATTAGGCCAAGTGTATCACCATGGGGCGCATCGGTCTTGTTTGTGAAGAATAAAGATGGTACTCTTAGATTATGCATTAGCTACAGGTAGTTCAACAAAGCGACCATCAAGAACACGTATATGGTACTGAGGATTGATGACTTGTTTGATCAGTTGAAGGGAGTAGTAGTGCTCTCGAAGATTGATATGAGATCCGGATATCATCAAGTAGACATCAAAGAGGAGGACATCTATAAGGTAACATTCTAGACTAGGTATGGAAACTATGAGTTTGTTGTAGTTCCATTCAATTTGACTAATGCTATAGCTACATTTATGTGCTTGATGAAGAGTGTGTTGTGTCTGTACTTGTTTAAGTTTGTTATTGTGTTCATTGATAACATATTGATATATTCTAAAAATGAAGAAGAGCATGTCGAGCATTTAGCAGTAGTGTTGAGATTGTTGAGAGAGCATTAGTTGTAGGCTAAGCTCAACAAGTGCAGTTTCCTTTAGAATGAGGTACATTACTTGGGACATGTTGCCTCCAAGGAGGGCAGGGAAAATTTTAAGGATGGAAATATATCTTAAAGTTTAAAAACCTTGGCGAATCTTACTAGCCCCTAATATGCAAAATGTAAAATGTTTAGTGATATTTTTGTACGAAGAAATTGAAATTTCTAATGATTTATATAGTCTCTATAAAATTTTGGCAATTTATAGGATAAAAATAATTGTATACTATAAAATTTGAGCTAATCATTTTTAGAAAAAATGGAAATTGGTGAATCTATTTTTTGGAAAAACTATGAAATATTAGCCCACTTGCGAATATTAGCCCCTAAAATTTTCCCTGAAGGAGGGCGCTGAAGTAGACCTAGAAAAGAAAAGGGTCATCATGGAGTGGGTAGCTCCTATGAATGTATATGAGGTGAGATCCTTCATGGGATTGGTATGTTATTATAGGGGGTCCATCAGGAACTTCTCATAGATTGATTATCCTATTATATCATGTTGGAAATAATACTGAGAGGGGGGGTGAATCAGTATTATCAAGTCAATAATTTTCTTTTTCAAACCCAGATCATATACGCTACTTCAGTTAATGAAAACCACTTATATAAGCAACTACAGATAAGGAAACTCGTGTATACCATGCAAACTTATAATTAATCTATCTTATAAATGTTGATCATTAATCCGTGTATCATAATCAAATAAACAGTAACCAGAAACAGTGAAACAGAGCAGAAGACAATCACACACAAGAACACAAGATATAAGGTGGAAACCCAATGTGGGTGAAAAGCACCTGTTGTAATTCATCTCTATCTTCTCTAATTAGAAACTTCTTTTTACAATGATTATGTACTAGTGCAGTTCTTTACCAGTATGCAGGCTGCAACCTGCAGAGAGCTACAACCCTCTCTCGTTCAGTAGCTTCTCCTGGAAGGGAGCTACAACCCCCTTAGCTCTTGCACTAGCCAAGATACTAGTATGTAGGTGCTGGCCTACAGAAGGCTACAAACTTCTCTTTCTTCCAGGGACCACATTTCATAAATTTTCAGACTGGATCCATGAACATCAATCAATCATCAAGAATTTATGCATAAAAGAGTCTCATTTTCACCAATTAGAACTGAATCAAGTAGACACTTCTCTGACAGTTGTACCCAGAACACAGTAACAGTAACCACAGACCAAATTCTGAACCCAGAACACTACTACAACAAACAGAATCAACCAGAACACAACTTAACAGATGTACGCTAGTTCAATACCCAGAAACCTGTGTGCATATGCTTCTGTGTTTGGACCAACCTGCGTATACGTTGTTTTTACTCACAGAACTAGTGTGTATACGCATCTTCGATTCACTGAACCTGCGTACAGATTTATAAAGGATAACTCACTCTTTCAAATATTCAGACATTAATTAAGCCAGATTACCAGATTTATAGATCAATCATGCACCACATATAACGGATCGAAATCATACAAAGATACTATTATTCAAGCCTTAAGATTATGACCCATCAATAGAACTTATCCTTCTCTTTGCACTTAGGTTTCTCCTTCATTCAGATCTAGATCTGCACCATAACCCAACCACCAATATTTCAAATCTAGCACTTTATCAGATATTCAATAATTCAGATCATATCTTGCCAAATGATCTCCTTCCTCTTTTATAGTCTTAGGCCTTTCACAATACCATGGTCCAAAACCATAACGAAACAATACCATGGACCCAATACTTGGGTTCAACACTTCTGACGAGATACCATGGCCCAAAACCATAGGTTCAATTACCAAGGACTAAATACCACGGACCAAAAGTAAGTTCTCCAACATGTACATGCTTTTCCTTGTGTGAAAGTGCGTGTATACGCATACGTGCCTTTGAAACGTCTAACCCGCGTATATACGTGTCTTCATCTAGGTGAACCTGCGTATATATATTTTCCTTCTTTCTGAGAGCCTCAACTGAGATCTGTCACTAGAGTGAGTTGCCATCAAGGACAACACCTGTGCCATAATGCCAACAATCTCCCCCTTTGGACTTGATGGCAACCCCAAGATCCTCAAAGTCATTCTCCCCCTTTGTCATCAAGGGAAAATGGTTCTGCTCCCCCTGAGTACATGCTGAAATCTCTGCTCTACTGTGCTGACCATGCTCCCCCTAACTGTAGGCAAGATCTGCAAAAAGATGTTCTTCAAGAAGAACCATGACTTATACATCATAAAATACATTCCTATCAGCAAAAGACTCTATACATACATCCATCACCCAACCAAGTGGGGATCATCCACCCAACCAAGTGGGGATACATAAAAAATTTACATATGACAACCAAGTACATTACATCATTCATCCCAGGCATAGTGGGGAAACCAAAATAGGCCATTACATGACCTTGACACCATAAAAGAGATACATGACATAGAGACGAAATATTTAGAGCAATACTTATGATATTCACCAATAACTGATATCAACAGCATCTGTCAATCACTATTCAGATCAACAACCATGTTTTCCTTCTGTTCTCCCTCTACATTTGTTCCACCTGAGATCAACAGTTGTGAACCTGAACCAAGAGCTTCTAATGTAATGCCAACAATGCATTATCAGAAGTTTATCTGCTCCCCCCGAACCTATGCCAGATGGTCTATATCAAACTTTCTTCAACCAGAGTTTGTCCCCACTGATTTCTTTCAAACTGCCATATACGCGACTGTCTCTGCATAAACCAGTGTATGTACGTGGATCCTCCTCAGGCAACTCACATACACCCATTTTTCTCTGAAACAAACAAGTTTCAACAGCAAGATGATGCATCAACTACTCCCAGCTTCTGTCTGAGGTATTCAAAAGTTTCCCTGGGCAGTGGTTTGGTGAGAATATTAGCAACTTGTTCCTTAGAGGGAACATACTCCAATTTGACCTTTTGTTCCAACACTTGTTCCCAGAGAAAATGATACTTGATCGGTATGTGCTTAGTCTTTGAATGCATGACAAGATTCTTTGAGATACTGATAGCACTTGTATTATCACATAATATGGAGATAGGTGGAGTACAAGTGATTTGAAAATCCTGCAAAGTTTGCATCATCCAAAGGAGTTGTGTGCAACAAGATGCGACAACCACATATTCTGCTTCAGCTATAGATAAAGAAATCGAACTCTGTTTCTTCCTGAACCAAGATACTAATCTGGAACCCATAAAGAATGCACCACCACTTGTGCTTTTTCTGTCATCCACGCTTCCAGCCCAATCTGCATCTGTATAGGCATGAAGAGTGAGATTTGTATCTCTTGGATACCACATGCCATAGTTTTGAGTTCCTTAAAGATACTTGAAAATTCTCTTTACTACCTGAAGATGAGTTTCCTTAAGATTTTCCTGAAATCTTCCAACCATTCCCACTGCATGCATGATGTCTAGTTGGGTACCTGTTAAATAGAGTAGACTTCCAATCATGGATCTATAAGTTGGTTGATGCACTGGTGCTGATTCATCATTTGCACTGAGGTTGCATTGTGTAACCATAGGGGTACATACTGGTTTCGAATCTTCCATGCTATACTTATTCAAAATCTGCTTGCGGTACTTGGTTCGAGATAAAAAGATACTGCCTTCATTTTGTTGGATTTGTAATCCAAGAAAATATGTCAGTTCTGCAAGCAAGGACATTTCGAATTCTTTCTGCATGACCAAGGCAAAGTTTTGACTCATAGCTTCTTCATTGCTGCCAAAGATGATATCATCAACATACACTACAAGTATTAGCAATTTGTTATTTTTAATTTTTATATAAAGATTGCTATCTATTGATCCTTTTGAGAAACCTTGTTAATGAAGATATTTGTCCAGAGGATAATACCAAGCCCTTGGAGCTTGTTTAAGACCATAGAGAACCTTCTTAAGTCTGCATACAAGTTTTGGATCATTTCCAAGGATGAATCCATCTGGTTGCTCAACATACACTTCTTCTTCTAAGTCTCCATTCAGAAAAGATGATTTCATGTCCATTTGAAATACTTTGAACTTCTGAAAGCCTGAGAGAGCAAGGAACATTCAGATGGCCTCAATTCTAGCAATTGGAGCAAAAGTTTCTTCAAAGTCTATCCCTTCTTGTTGAGAATACCCTTTACAAACAAGTTTGGCCTTGTTTCTAATAACTTCCCCATTTTCATTCAACTTGTTTTTAAAGATCCATTTTGTCCCTATGACATTCTTATCTTTTGGTCTAGGAACCAACTCCCAAGTGTTATTCTTTTCGATCTGCTCAAGTTCTTCATCCATTGCCTTGACCCAGCATTCATCTTTGCATGCCTCTTTTACATTTTGTGGTTCACTGGATGAGAGCAATGCCAAATAGCTTGAGGCTTCTGCAATTGTTCTTCTTGTTTGTATACCTGCCTCTTTCTGCCCCAAGATTTGAGATTCTGGATGATTCTTTTGAACGTACCTAGATGGAGTCTTTTCTTCTATCCTTATCTGTTCTTCTGGTGCCCCATGGGTTTCTCCTTCATCATGAATCTGATTTGATGATGATGGATAGTCCTCATTATCTTCGAAATCTTCAAATCTTACCCACCTAGGAGTGTTTTCTTCTTCATCAACCACTACATCAATACTTTCAACAATTTTTCCAAGCCTTTTATTGTAACACTTGTAAGCTTTGCTATGGGGAGAGTAACCAAGGAGAATGCCTTCATCTACTCTAGGTCCAAACTTGCCAAGATTTTCATCAATATTTTTGACATAGCATTTGCTTCCAAAAATTTTGAAATATTTTACTAAAGGAGTCTCACCATACCAGAGCTCATGAGGATTTTGAGTGTTGTTCACTCGGACATTTGTTTTGTTGAGAATAACAACTGCAGCAAATGCGGCTTCACCCCAGAAGGTTGCGGGAGTTGCAGACTCATCAAGCATAGCATGAGCCATTTGTTGAACCGTTCTGTTCATCCTTTCCACTACTCCATTTTGCTAAGGAGTCCTAGCTGTGGAGAATTCCCTTCTTATTCCATGTTCTTCACAAAAATTGAAAAATTCATTCGAGGTAAATTCTCCTCCTCGATCAGACCTGAGGCATTTGATTCTGTGATCTGACTCATTCTCCACCATGGCTTTGAATGATTTGAACTTTTCAAAGGCTTCGTCTTTGTGCTTCATAAGTCCTATCCAACACATCCTGGAAAAGTCATCAATGAATAATATAAAGTATTCTTCTCCTCGAGGTGACCTTTTCCTAGATGGACCACATACATCAGTATGGACAAGTTCAAGCAGCCTGCTGGCTGATCCTTCCTTCTCAGGGAAGTTAGTTTTGGTTTTCTTACCAAAC
Organism: Pinus tabuliformis; assembly: GCA_031772625.1. Taxonomy (NCBI): domain Eukaryota; kingdom Viridiplantae; phylum Streptophyta; class Pinopsida; order Pinales; family Pinaceae; genus Pinus; species Pinus tabuliformis. The sequence continues at coordinate 792,018,465 of CM062809.1, read as the reverse complement.
TGACATGATTTGCATATTGTATTGTCTAGAATTTTGATGTCTGGAAGACCATGAACTGCCCAGTATTTGCATGCTTTCCTTATCTGTGAGAAACTAAGATGCCCCCATCTTCTATGCCATAGCCAGTGTTCATCATTCTTGCTTAGATAGCATTGATGTTGTCCTTCTTTGAATATGTATAAATTATTTGGAGTTCTTATGCCTTTGATCACTGTTTTTCCTGTATCAAGATCACGAACACTACATCCATTTGATCGAAATATTACCTCAATTCCTTGATTGCACATTTGACTGACACTCAGTAGATTATGCTTTAAAACATCAACATACATAACATTTCTAGCTTTGACCCTTTCTTTCAACTGAACTGAACCTTTACCTTTTATGAACACAGGGGTGTCATTTCGAAATGATACTTTCTTCTCCATCTCTAAGGCACAATATGACTGAAGTTTTTCTTTATCACCCGTCATATGTTTTGAACATCCACTGTCGATGTATCATTGATTTTCCTGCCCTTCCACATATAAGGCTATACCACATCTTTCTGGTTGTGGTTCTTTCATTCTCCATGTTCTGGCACTTGAGGCTTGCTCCTTCTGAGTTGTCTGCCAAAACCTGTTCCTGCATTCAGAATCTTCATGACCAAAATTGTTACAAATAGAACATTCTATTTCATTTTCAAGAGAAGAAAAGTTATTGTAGGTCCTTTTCATGATCCCAGTCACGCTCCTCTATTTTTGAGCTTCTCTAGTCATGATAGTTTTGTAGGCAACACACTGAGCTGCTTTGTGTCCGAAGTTATGACAAGAGAAACATTGGCCATTGAAGAAAATCCTTCGATTATCAAATCTACCAGCCAAGTGATTGTAGCTTCTATTGATATCCATTCTTGAGGCAAATTGAGAAGGTTTTACCTGTGGTTGGTTGTAGCTTTTGCTCATCCTTAAAGTAGATTTCCCTTGATTTACCTGGTAGTCTTTTCTTGAGGTAAATTGTCCCTGATTTACCTGGTGAGCAACATTGTGCCTTTGCTGTTGATTGTCAACTATTTCACTTCTCCTTGCTGCATCAAGATAACTTTTGGAGGTGGATGGCTTCTGCGCTTGAGATGATTCTTCATTATATCCCAGACCTGTCTTGATTAGTTGAGAACACTGCACTTTGATAATCTCATTTAAAGTGTTAGATCCTTTAACAAATATAAGATTAAGAGATTTTGTTTTCTCAATCTCTTTTCTAAGTCCTACAATTTCACATTCTAACTTTTCATGATGTTTTTCCTTTTCAACAAGTTGGAATTGTAGAGTATCTATGATCACATTCTTCTCTTCTAAACAAATTTTGAGTCTAGAAATCTCTTCATAAAGACCTTATTCATCTATAGCATCCACAAAATCATCATCTTCAAAAGCCATCAAAAGTTTATAATTATAACCTTATTCATCTTCATCACTATTTGAACGTCCATCACTATCTTCATGAGTGTAATAGCTTTTCTTATTTACATTCTATTTCTTGTTCCATTTAACAGGTTCCTTACCTTTGTCAAGGTTATCTTTATGAGGACACTTGGCAACATAGTGACTGAATCTTCCACAAGCAAAGCATTTGAAAGGTAACTTACCTCTAAATCTTCCAGCACCCCGTTGAAGGTTCTTGACAGAATTTGATTCTTCCTCTTCTTCTGACATATGTCCTCACTCATAGTAGTCTCCTTTGCCTGAAGCCTTGAATGCAGCTTCTCTTCCGTCTGATGGTCCTCCTTTCCTCATTTCGTAAGTAGTTAGAATTTCGTGCAGCTGTGACATGGTAAGGTTCTGTAGATTCTCCTTTCCTTCTATTGCAGAAAATTTTGATTCAAACATAGGGGACAAAGATCTTAGAACCGTTTCAACCACAATAGCCTCTTTTATTTCTTCACCCATGTTTTTCATACAATTAACAATCTCATCTATACGTAGGAAATAGTTAGCCACACTTTCATCATTCTACATTCTGAGATTTTCATACTGAATTCTGAGGGTTTGAAGTTTTGCTTGTTTTATCTGTTCATCTCCTTCATAGCTCAGAACGATCTTGTCCCATATTTATTTTTCGGATTTATACTACATAATCTTGACGAATTATGATTGAGATAGACATCCTAATAGAGTATTGACAGCCTTTGCATTTGTTTCATATTGCTTCTTACCAGCCGTATCTGTAGGAGTTGCTGAAGGAAAAGTGTACCCTGTATCTATGACATCCCAGACTTCTATACCAAGAGATTGAAGATAGGTTGTAACTCTTACCTTCCAATAGACGAAGTTGGTCCTATAAAAAATTGGTGGCCTGATTGATGCTTCTCTCTCGTAGTTGCTCATGATGATAGATCTTCCTTCAAGCGATCAAGCGTCTTCTAAAGGACCTACTCTGATACCAATGGTTGGAAATAATACTGAGAGGGGGGTTGAATTAGTATTATCAAGCCAATTATTTTCTTTTTTAAACACAAATCATATACGCTACTTCAGTTAGTGAAAATCGCATATATACGCAACTACAGATAAGGAAACCCGCGTATACCATGCAAACTTATAATTAATTTATCTTACAAATGTTGATCATTAATCTATGTATCAGAATCAAATAAACGGCAACGAAAAATAGTGAAACAGAGCAGAAGACAATCACACACAAGAACACAAGATATAAGGAGGAAACCCAATGTGGGTGAAAACCACTTGCTGCAATTCGTCTCTATATTATTTAATTAGAAACTTCTTTTTACAATGATTATGTAATGGTGTAGTCCTTTACCAGTATGCAGGCTGCAACCTGCAGAGAGCTACAACCCTCTCTCGTTCTCCAGCTTCTCCTAGAAGGGAGCTACAACCCCCTTAGCTCTTGCACTAGCCAAGATACTAGTACATAGGTGCTAGCCTACAGAATGCTACAACCTTCTCTTTCCTCCAGGGACCACGTTTCATAAATTTTTAGATAGGATCCATGAACATCAATCAATCATCAAGAATTTATGCATCAGAGAGTCTCCTTTTCACCAATTAGAACTGAATCAAGTAGACACTTCTCTGACACCTGTACCCAGAACACAGTAACAGTAATCGCACACCAAATTTTGAACCCATAACACTACAGCAACAAACAGAAGCAACTAGAACACAACTCAACAGATTTACGCTACTTCAATACCTAGAAACCTGTGTGCATACGCTTCTGTGTTTGTACCAACCTGCTTATATGTTGTTTTTACTCACAGAACCAGCGTGTATATGCGTCTTTGCTTCACTGAACCTACGTACAAATCTATAAAGGATAATTCACTCTTTCAAATATTCAGACATTAATTAACCCAAATTACCAGATTTATAAATCAAGCATGCACCACATATAACGGATTGAAATCATACAAAGATACTATTATTCAACCCTTAAGATTATGACCCATCAATAGAACTTATCCTTCTCTTTGCGCTTAGGTTCCTCCTTCATTCAGATCCAGATCTGTACCATAACCCAATCACCAATATTTCAGATCTAGCACTTTATCAGATATTCAATAATTCAGATCATATCTTGCCAAATGATCTCCTTCCTCTTTTATAGTCTTAGGCCTTTCACAATACCACGGTCCATAACCATAACAAAACAATACCATGGAGCCAATACTTGGGATCAACACTTCTGATGAGATACCATGGCCCAAAACCATAGGTTCAATTACCAAGGACTAAATACCACGGAAAAAAAGTAAGTTCTCCAACATGTACGTGCTTTTCCTTGTGTGAAAGTGCGTGTATATGCATACGTTCCTTTGAAATGTCTAACTTGTGTATATACGCATCTTCGTCTAGGTGATCCTGCGTATATATCTTTTCCTTCATTCTGAGAGCCTGAACTAAGATCTGTCACCAGAGTGAGTTGCCATCAAGGACAACACCTGTGCCATAACTCCAAACCTGTGCCATAATGCCAACACATCATTGTAGAGAAAATGTAATAAGTTTGAGTGCAAAGAGGACTGTGAGTCTAGTTTTAAGTAGCTTAAGAAGTTTTTGACACGCACCATTGTTAAAGATTGCAAATCTGGACAAAGAGTTTGTGGTATGTACATATTCTTACAAGAAAGGACTTGGTGGAGCCCTTATGCAAGATGGATAGGTGGTATGATATGAGTCACGAAGACTAAATGAGAACGAGAAGAACTACCGCAACCATGACCTTGAGTTGGTAGTGATCATACATGCATTGAAGATGTGGAGACATTACCTTTTGGGTGGGAAGTTTATGTTGATGAGTGATCAAAGTGGTTAGTGATATCTATTTGACCAGCCAAACCTGAATGATAGGTAGGCTTGGTGGTTGGCCACAACCAGTGAAGTCTATTTTGAGATCAGGTATATCAAAGGTAAAGAGAATAGGGTAGCAGATGCTCTTAGCAAATAGATATAGGTAAATCACTTAGCAGCTATGAGATCCTATGGGACAAAGTTACATAATAGGATCTTGTAGGAAGGTTATCAAGATCTTAGGTATATGGAGATTTTGCGAAGGTTGTAACAAAGCACAGGTACATGTACATGTAGTAGTACAGGTATAGGTACATGTAGTAGTACAGGTATAGGTATAGGTAGTGGTACAGGTATAGGTACCGGTGCAGGCACATAGAATATGACTATGGCCTTACAACAAATGGATTGGCTAGATTTAGAGACAAGATATATGTGCTAGACAATAGTGAGATAAAGAAGGTTATCTTAAGGGAGTTTCATGCGAAACCATATTCAAGCCACCCAGGTTATCATAAGACATTGACCGCAGTGAAGATATTTTATTATTGGCCAAATCTAAAGAAGGGGATGTAGCAGAGTTTGTGGCTAGGTGTTTCAGTTGTTATCATGTGAACGCATAGTGTAAACATCCAGGTGGACTTCTGCATTCGATTGCGATTCCAAAATGGAAATGGGAGGTCATTTCCATGGACTTTATCACAGGTTTTTCGAGGACAATGAGAAGACATGATTCCATCGTGGTTGTTGTGGACAGGTTGAAAAATGTTAAACACTTCAATCTAGTGAAGTGTACAGTCTAAATTAGTGATCTAGCACAAGTATTCATTAGACATGTGGTCCAATTGCATGGTGTTCTGAAGAAGATTGTGTCAGAAAGGGATGAAAATTTCACTTTCAAGTTTTGGAAGGAGTTATTTTCATGTTCAGGCACAAATTTGGCCTTCAATACAACTTATCATATGCAAACAAATGGAAAAACTAATAGGGTCAATAGGATATTGGAGGACATGTTGAGGATTTATGTGATGCTTTTGTAGTGAAAGTTGGAAGAGTATCTTCCACTGTTAGAGTTTGCTTACAACAGTGGATATAGAGAATCTTTGAGGATGAGACTGTTTGAGGCATTATATGGGCGGAGTTTCAATACTCCCATCAGTTGGAGTTATCCAATTGATAGGATGTTAATTGGAGTGGACATGTTGGGGGACATTGAACAAGAAATGCAGGTAATCAAGAAGAATCTATAGGCAACAGAGGATAGGCATAAGAGATATGAAGATCAGAATAGGTTGTTCAAGGATTTCAAGGTTTGTGAACAGGTTTATTTCGACATCAAACCAAATAAGATCTCCATATAGAGTGGATCATGTCCCATCATTATTGAGAGGATTAGGCTAGTAGCCTATCGACTTGCATTACCTCCAACAATGAAAGTCCATGATCTAAAATGATCATAAGTCAAAACGGATGTAGAATTGATTAGCCATTATTGAATTGATTATTAACTGAAAGTGGGGGAATCGAATAAAACTACTTGAGAAGAAGACTTTACGACAGCTGATTAAACATAAGAAAGATGCATTACAGAAGTGAAAACAGTGAAAACACAACAATACTAGACAACAAATTTGATTACGCAGTTCATCCCTGATGGACTACATCTTTGAGTCTACTTTCAAGATGGGTGACCGCTTTATTAGGATTGAAACAATAGAGGTCAATTACACTTGGATTTGACCAAACTAAATGTGCACATAGGCACTTCTGGTCACTGTCAACAGATATCCCTCTAAACCAAATTTCCAATGCCTATCACAGTTCCCAATTCCAACTCCAGATGCTCTTGTTACACTGGAAACAAAATTGCCTATGACCTCCAGAATCCGCATACAAAAACCGAAATCACTAATCTCCCTTCAATGAAGAAAAATTGCCCGTTATAGTCCTGCAAGTACATTGAAACTACTCTCGCTTAAAATTGGCACGAATGTGCTGCATTAAGGTGTTCATTAGCATTGGTCTAGTCATACCATGAAACCTAATGAGGAGGCTACATGGTGGATGCATTAGTTTGTTTAACAAAATTCAAACAAAACCCAAAAATAACATTGGATAAGTGCAAAACCATTGGCAGTTAGGTTGACCAGGTGGAGGATGCTGACGGTGGTGTGTGACTAGGCGCAGTCTAACCGCAGGCTACCACCTAGTGGTTAACCTCTGGCACTTCCACTTTCAAAGCTCCAGCAGTTCCAGTTTGGGTGTTCACATGTCAACTATCCGACGGTTTATTCTCCGCAGTTTGCTCTGGCGGTTATTTGTAAACTGTTCACATCTCCATGGTTAATGTTAACTTTCCACTACAAATGCTAACTCTTGGTTAACATATCCGCTTGTCTGTTCACATAGACATGTCTGTAGTTTTCTCTGTTGCAGTTAGGAACTGGCAGCTTATGACCTCCTACGTTTACACACATCTAGTCACATGGCTTGGTTGCGGCTAGAACCCCGCATGGTCGGAGGTGGCAATTACGTGACTATGTATTGTTATTTTTAATGTTTTATATGTAATTGCATTAGGCGGAGATCTAATACAAAGGTTTTTGAACTTAGGCATAGGTTCTAACACATATTTTTCAATACTTTTGAAGTCTGATAGGTATGGATTAGGACTAGGTAATGGTCTTTAGGTTTTTGATGGTGTAGACATAAGATTTAATAAATTTAGATTCTAGATTTAGGTTTGATACATGGATTTTTAGCATAAGTTTTGTATTAAACTTTGATTAGGTTTTTAGATGTAGATTAGGGTTTTAATACATAGAGTTCATCAAAACCCATTTACAATCAATCATCACCAAGCGACATTAGCAACATTTGTCACATGACGACAAACCTGTCAACATAAAAACCTATGAAGGCGGAAGACAACCACATGTCAATGACTAATCCTAGCGGAACTATCAATGACATTTGTTGAAAACCAGATACAAACCCATTCTGATGAAAACCATCAACATCACCTAAACAACCTGAACCATAATCAACACTGTCGAAATTGAATGATACCAAACTGAATACTGACAATTACACGGAACTAAATGCTGGTGATGACACTAAACACTGACAATGACCTGTGCAAATAATCTGACAATGATCTTTCTGGATCAATCCTCTCCACTTGAAAGGTTTTGGACCACAAATGTTTGACTAAAAAAATAGTCGATGAGGGTAGAACTCCCTCACTTTCCACCTTGACCTTATGATGTACCAATACATTCTATCAATCACCTGCAAGTGCTGACGCTGATGATGCTGGCATGGCATTTTTTCATTCAGTGACCTATTCCATCCATCTGCAGTATGAACAACTTGCGACGATGGTCAAATAACCTATTATGAACATGGAAATTGATTTCTTTCCACGAAGAACCATGAGTTAGTGATTCATAATCAACTTGTAAAATAGTCTCTGCTGGATATTCTCAATACCATCAACATGTATTAACAATCTATTTTATGCAATAACAAAGAGAATCAGGGATGTTTTTGACATCAAACCAGCTATACTTTCCTGATGCTTGATTACTAAGTGAACTTGCTGCAATGAACCCATCAAACTGTAAGGTGAAAATTGATGTAATTTAATTTGTCTTTGAAAGTATTGAATTAGCTATTGATTTGTTTGAATCACTTTTTCCTTATTCATTAAATGTTGTTTCCATTGATTAGCACTTTCCCTTGATGCATAATTTTCCCTTAGATACTTTGACATTGCTTTAGAAAAGGCTTTGATATGAAAACAGATAGGTTTCCGCTCCACCTGAAAAGAGGTTTCCAAACTATATTTGAAACATGAAATGGTGACACAATATAAGAGAAATTGAACACTGACTTTCCCCAATACTGACCTGTATCTCTGTATCTGTTAATTTCCAAACTTGAACTGATTTGATTCATTATGACATTAAGAAGAGGATCTTTAGGCACAAACTGTAATTCATGTTGTATTCCCTGCTTATGGGTAAGATGTTTGATTTTACATAGAACTAGAAATGTTTCTATCTCTTTGACCAAACCATCTTTAAGCTGAGTCTCATAACTTAAACAATCATCATGTTGATTATTACGTTATTCCTTTACACACATGATTACAAATCTCTTATTTGAACTTATTAATCGCTTCATCTGATTAGCATTAATATTCAAATGATTTTTACTTTGATGTTCCCCAAAAATAAATTCAACCCCATCTTTCATAAGGTGATATTTATACTCTCTCCTGAAAAAAACTGCATCACGATCATAAAGATAAGGACTTCCTAAGACAACTCCACATATGTCTACTGGAACCACATCTAATTCCACTTCATCAATGTAATTAGCTATAATGGAAAATCTTAATCGACACTGTTTTGTGAATTTTATTTGAGTTGATTTATTTAGCCATCCTAATGGGTAATGTCTTGTATGATTCCATGTTTCCAAACCCAAACTTTTAACTAAATATTCAGACATTAAATTCACCCATGATCCACTGTCAAACATTTTATCTATCTTTGTATGCTTAGAAATTATCTTTATGTTAAACAATTCAACTCTTTTGTCCTCATTTGAAGGATTTATGTTTGATGAAGATGCAATAGTTTTTGAACTTGAACTAGTGTTAGAAGTTTTACTTGTCATAACCATAGCAGTTATCCTCCTTTCATCACTTGAATCTGAACCTAGATCTTGATGGACTGCTGCAATTGCCTCCTTTTCATCCTTCTCCTTAAGGAACATTTTGGGCTTAAGTTCTGGATGAAGTTTCCAACACTTAGATTCATCATGACTGATTCTCTGGAAATGAGAACAAGTAGGTCTTTCCTTCTGAACTATCTCTTATTTCATTCTCTTCGAATTGCTCTTCCCCTTACTGTCATTAGAATCTTTGATTTCCAACGGATGTTTGAGATGAAAACTTGAATTGTCTGCCACCTTATTCAATATGCATGGCCTGAACACACACTTCATCAAAATCATCAGGATTAAACATCAATATTTGTTTGCTACAAATATTAATGCAAATTGTCGATGTATTTTAACAAAGTTTCACATGTACCCAATGAAATATCAAGCACCAATGCTTTCTTTCTGAACTCCTGAGTAAACTCCTGAACAGTCTACCCTTTAGCTTGCCTCAGATGCTGCCAATCAATATCAACTTGCTGCATGTATCCTAAAGGATAGAATTTTTTCCTAAGAGCTTTTAAAAACTTAGACCATGAAGAGATGACTTTCCCTTTATGCTTTACATCTATGTGAGTTTTACTTTCCCACCAAATTAAAGATTTTCCCCCCATTCTAAGTGTAGCTATCTAAATTTTCATTTTATCATTAGAGATGTCCTAAATACGAAAATACACTTCTAACTGCTTAATCCAGTTATCAAACTTTTTAGGATTCATTTCGCCATCATAAATAGGTAACTCAAATTTTACACCAAGTTTCAAAAGAGATGTTTTCTTAGGTTTCTTTTCTGTTTCGTATTCTGCAATGGAAGAAGAATACGAATAAGATGATGGATATGATGGAGGTGAAGGTGGTTTATCATCCTTGCCTTTACCTTTGTCCTTCTTCGATGTCTTTGAAGAAGAAGTTGCATCTCTCACCTTCTTGTCTTCATATAGTTCTCCCAACATCTGCTGCATAGTCAAGAATGCTTGCTGAAACTATTCATCACATCTTAGTTTCAGTGTTTTCACCTGCATCAGATCCTGTCATGGTCGACTTATGAACGACTTGTCGCTTTCCAATCTCTGGATCAATCTTCTCAAGGGTTCCTTCTCCTCGTTGCGACTTTGAGCCAGTTAACATTCAACAGAAAATTCTACAAACGCAACCTTCTCTGATACCAAATTATATGATCTAAAATGATCATAAGTTAAAAATGATGTAGAATTGATTAGCCATTATGTTAGGATATTCTGACACATAGGAAATAGTTAAATATAACTTGGTCTAGTGTAGAGTTAGGCAAAGTGTGTTTCTTTACTATGTACATTTATAACTTACAATCTGATGGTCAGGATATGTAGTGATCTGACAGTTCATTCTCTCCTCAGTATTACCAACACTTGATCCATGGCTTAACACCCAATTATTCCATGATCTCTATTTAAAGAGCATGGAGGATCATTTGTAGGGTAACTGTTCATGAGAGAAGCTTACATAAATTTTCATTCTTTTATTAATAAATTGCCCGAAGTGGCCATGTTGGCTTAGGCCGTGGATTATTTCCCTATTTGAGGGTTTTAACCACGTCAAGAATGCTAGTGTATTGATCTGTGATCTATTTGTGAGTAGTGTTCTTTGTTGTTCTGTCTGAGGCACTTGCCCTGTAAATTCCTACATGGTATTGGAGTTATTTGAGGGTTGCATCCATTGGTGATATAAATCTAAAGCCAGTAGAACTACATCTAACTGTCACTTCCTAGATATACTATTTCTGACTGCTTTCAGGCTGAAAGGGCTTCTCAATTATGTTAAGAGTAGTTGTTCCAGTGAGGAACCCCTTTTGTTTCACGTGAAAAGGTTTCCAGTAGCCCTAGCTATGTCATTTTTAAGATCTGAAGATATACAGTCTTTATTTGCAAGTTTAGCTACTCATCTTTATGTTTATTTTGGTTTATTTAGCTCTCTATTTTTTATTACTAGATCTATACCTTTCATTTTTGTGTATGCTCTTTGCCCTGCGACTCTGTGCGATCTGGGAAAATTAGAAATAGAAAGGAAGGATTTTTCTCATGCGTATGCCCTTTTCTGTCGCGCCTTAGTGTGATCTCAGAAAATCAGAAACATTGAAGAAAATATTTAGTTTCCAGCTAAAGCTAACTTGAAGTCGTAAGGTTTGTTTTTTATTGTATGTTTTTGTTGGGTTTTATGGTTTTTGTTTTTTTAGGCAAAAAAGAGTTTTTTCAAGTAAGCACGCACCCCAAAGCTTCAGTGACTTAGAAAAAAATAAAAAATAAAAACCCTTCCTCTTTTCCAAAAATTACTAGCCTTTTAAACCAGTTCACTTGGTCTAAAGTTACTTTACGAGAATAGAGGTATTGAGTTCAAGTCTTTCTTTTTGCTGAGTTACTTTTTCAAAAAGCACATGTAACTTATGTTTTAAAGTTACTATATGTAAAAGTGTTCTCAGCTGTTATAAAAAGTGAGTCACTTATAATTCTAAAGTCTCTTTATCTTTTATTTAAGTTACAATTTAGTGGGTAGCTCATAAAGTACCATTGTAAAAGTGACTTTCACTTATTTATAAAGGTGAGTCACATAAAATATTTTTTTAAAAGTGAGCGAATTAGATTAAGTTTGGAAGGAGGGGGATTTTTTTTAAATATAACATTATCATTCATTTCCCCACATTCACACACTTCGTCGGCATCTTCAAGAACTTTTCTTCAAAAAGCCATAACTTCTTCATCCAAAAGCCATTTTCACAGCTGTTTTTTTTTTAATCAGCCTAATTTTTCGAGATCTTTCCATTCGAAAACTTAGTTTCAACATCCACAGCTTCAATTTCAGTTAAAATGGAAAGTCCATGCCAAGTTATTCTTGAAAGCACCAACTACTTCCAATGGTGGTCCTACATTGTGGATTTACATAGAAGTAAAAGTCTTTATAGAATAGCCTCATGCCAAGAAAACAAAACGCAAGATAAAGATAAGGCAACCAAATGGGAAAATAGGCAAGATCAAGCACGTGGGTTGATAGGAATGTCTATTTCTCCATACACACTTGGGTATACTTCTTAAAACTCAAAAGTGAAGTATTTACCATGTTCTTGGCCTTTCAGGCCTTTGTTGAAAAACAATTTGGACATCAAATTCTTAAGCTAAGATCTGATAATGGTGGAGAATATGTTAACAACAAACTCATCAAATTTTGCAATGAGGATGGAATTCAAATGCAACATACTGTTCCATATACTCCACAACAAAATGGTGTAGCCAAAAGGAAGAATCACGCCTTAAAGGAAATGGCTAATTGTATGCTTCAATCTAAACGACTTAGTCTTAATTTTTGGTCAGAAGTAATTAACTGTGCAAATTACATAGTAAATCACACTCCTACTAAGGTTTTAAAGAATATCACTCCAGAAGAAGCATGGAGCTCAATTAAACCAGATGTAGGTCACTTTCGTGGTTTTGGAAGTAAAGCATGGGCCCATATTCTAGATGATCAACATAAAGCTTTAGAACTTAAGAGTGAAAAATGCATTTTTGTTGGATATTCTGAAGATGTCAAAGGATATAGACTTATTCCACTTAATTCAAAAAATGTTATCATTATAAGAGATGCAAAGTTTGCTAAAAATATATCGGCCTACGAGCCTACTTCGGTGGATGTGCCACCTCTCTCTATCCATTCTACTTCTGAAAATATTTCTTCTTCAGATGATAACAGGGAGGATGAAAACCCTCCCCCACCTTCTCAGGATCATCCTTCAACTCCTCAACTTCAAAAATGGGTCTATGCTACTCAAGATGTAGCAGGTGCTCTTGCAGTGATCTTACAGATAGTGACGTACATGTTCTCAGTTCGATAGAGCCTCTTCTTTACTGGCTCAAGCTTCGATGAATTATGATCTTGACACCTTTGCAAAAGCTTCAGGCCATCTATATTGGGAGACAACTATGAATGAAGAATATAGTTCATTATTGGCAAATGATACATGGGATCTTGTTCCTCTTCCAAAGGGATGAAAACTTGTTAGATGCAAATGGGTTTACATAACCAGGTATGGACCAGATGGACAAGTTGATAAACATAAAGCTCATCTTGTTGCTAAGGTTTTTTCACAAGTTGAAGGCATTGACTATACTAAAACCTTCACCCCTGTTGCCGAAATGAACTCTATCCACCTTGTTCTTTCCCTTGCTGCCTCTTTCAAATGGGAAGTTCATCAGATGGATGTTAAATTTTCCTTCCTGCATGGGGACTTGCATGAAGAAATCTATATGGAACAACCTATTGGCTTTATAAAAACAGACTCCAGCCTTGTAGGTTAGCTTAAGAAATAACATTATGTTATAAATCAAGCCCCTCGGACTTGGTATGCCAAAATGGATAGCGTTCTTTTAGATACTGGCTTTTTTAGGTGTCATTCTGACAATACTGTCTATGCCAAGAAAGTGGGTAAGTCTCTTATCATTCTTATTTTTTATGTTGATGACCTTATCCTTACTGGTAGTGATCCCAACCTTATAAACCATGTGAAGTCCAGCCTTAAAAAGAAGTTTGAAATGATAGAATTAGGACACTTACATTATTTTCTTTGTCTTAAGGTCCTGTAATCCAATGAAGGTATTTCCCTTTCCCAGTCCAAGTATGCCTCTAATATTATATGCCACTTTCACATGTAATTTTGTAAGACATCACCTTCTCACTTTCAATCTGGAGCCAAACTTTCAGTGACTTGTACTTCCCCTAATGTTGATGCTACCTTATACTGTCAGCTTGTAGGAAAACATTTTTATCTGACCCATCCTCGTCCTGATGTTTCCTTTCTTGTTGGCCTTATTGCTCGATTTATGCAAAACCCACATGAAAGTTATTGGAAAGTAGGTAAAAGAATGCCTCGTTATGTTTGAGGTACAGTTTATTTTGGGATTCAATACAGTGCAGAAGCATCTCCTTTATTGGTTGGTTTCACTGATTCTGATTGGGCTGGTGACCCTAATGATCAGAGGTGTTTGGTCTAAAATGCGGATGCAAATTAGAGTTTGATTTACTATCAATCTGGGTAAGTAGACTTTGAGGATCATCCAATATATATGGACTTAGAGACAAACTAAACTAAGCTAGGTGAATAAATTCCAAAGCTCCCTTATAAGAGGTCTTTCATTGGGATCTCCAACACCTATTTAGTCATTTAATCAAAATGAAATCTAAAGACATTGTGACAAGTGTAAGAAATATTAAAGCTCCCATACAGGAGATTGTTCATTAAAATTTCTAACATCTTAACCAATTAACTAAGAAATGAAGGCATTTAAACATAATTCAAATTGATTACAGGAAATATTAAAGCTCTCTTACAAGAGACTATTCATTTATATTTCCAGCATCAAGATCTTTAAACTAATGAAATTAAAAACATAAATGAATGAAATCTTACTATACCAAAACAAGTATGCAAGTGAGGCAATGGGGGCCCTCCATAGCTCCACAAGCACACTCTAGAAAAAAGTCAAATGTAGAAGAAAATCCAATCCACTTTATTTATCATCAATTCCAAATTTCAATTACAAGCTCCAAGTTCTACATTCCAAGAGGTCCTAAACTCTACATCACAATGATTCTAAAATCTAAAATTACAAATGAAGAACTAGGTTTCTAAATTCTAAAAATTAAGATTACAAATGAAGGAGATAACACTACTATTTATACAAAATCTATGATAAAAAACTCATAAATGTAAATCAACTATTCCCTCCTTTGGCCCCCATATTTCTCAACCAATGGTGACACATAACCCTATCCTCCATGATCTCCTCCATGAGGTCCATGATCTTCTCCATGAGGTCCACGATCTCCTCAATTTCGAATTTGAACATAGAGTGCCACATAAAGATGCCTTGGAAGCTTCCTTTGTACCTACACATGTCAACAAACTCATTCTAATTGTTAAATATAAGTATATGGAGATTATTTTCTAAAGTTTAACCATAAATTCTCTTAAAAATACTAAGAATTAATAATGCTTTGGAAAATACAAAGGTAACCCATATAATGATGAAAGTGAAGCTGATGTGGTGACATGGTGGTGGAATAAAGGTGAGAAAACGTGTGAATGGAGTGAAAGTGGATGTATTTTAAGGATAATTCATAGGACCAATAGGAGGTCTACTACAGGTTATGTATTCACTCTTGGTTCTAGACCTATTACATGGGCTTACAAGAAACAAAGTCCCATTTCTCTTTCTTCAGCAGAAGCAGAGTATCGTGGCGCCATAGAAGATGGTAAGGAAGTCCTGTGGCTCCGTCAGATCCTATCAGAGTTTGGATTTCAGCAGCAGCATCCGATTACACTTTGGTGTGATAATCAAAGTGCCATTCAACTATGCAAAGATCCAGTCCAACATTAGTGCAGAAAACACATTGAAATACACAAGCACTTCATCAGAAAACTCATTCATGACCATGTTCTTGAAGTGCAATATTGTTCAACTAATGATAAAGTTGCAGACATCTTTACAAAGGCTCTCACAGAGGCGAAGTTGACTAAACTTCGATTTATGGTTGGAGTGCAAGAAGTTGTCACTAAAGAGGGATGGCTCTAATGCCTCCTTCCTTCTCTTATTGTGTCATATTTGTACATCCTTCAGTCCTATCCCAAGTTGTTCTTAAGGGGGGATGCTAGGATATTCTGACACATAGTAAATAGTTAAGTATAACTTGGACTAGTGTAGAGTTAGGTAAAATGTGTTTCTTTACTATGTACTTTTGTAACTTACAATCCAACAGTCACGATATGTAGTGATCTGATGGTTCATTCTCTCCATGGTATTACTAACACTTGATCTGTGGCTTAAGACCTGATTGTTCCATGATCTCTATTTAAAGAGCGTGGAGGGTCATTTGTAGGGTAACCGTTCATGAGAGAAGCTTCTGTAAACTTTCATTCTTTTATTAATAAATTGCCTGAAGTGGCCACATTGGCTGAAGCCATGGACTGTTTCCCTATTTGAGGGTTTTAACCACGTCAAGAATACTTTTGTATTAATCTGTGATCTATTTGTGAGCGGTGTCCTTTGGTGTTCTGTCTCAGGAACTTACCCTATAAATTCCTACACATTATTGAATTGATTGTTAACTGAAAGTGCGGAAATCGAGGAAAACTGCTTGAGAAGAAGACTTTATGACAACTGATTAAAAATAATAAAGATGCATAATAGAAGTGAAATAGTAAAAAAACAGTGATACCAGACAACAAAGTTGATTACAGAGTTCGTCCCTTATGGACTATGTCTTTGGGTCCGCTTTCAAGATGGGCAACCGCTTTATTAGAATTGAAACAATAGAGGTATATTACACAGGGATTTGACCAAACTGAGTGTGCACACAGGCACTTCTAGTCACTGTCAATGGATAGCCCTCTGAACCAGCTTTCCAAAACCTATCACAGTTCCCAATTTTGACTCTGGATGCTCCTGTTACACTGAAAACAAAACTGCCTATCACCTTCAGAATCTATATACCAAAACCAAAACCACTAATCTCCTTTCAATGAAGAAAAACCGCCTCTTATATGCCTACAAGCACATCCAAACTACTCTAGCCTAAACTTGGCACGAATGTGCTGCATTAAAGTGTTCATTAACCTCGGTCTAGTCATACCATGACACCTAATGCGGAGGTTACATGGTGGTTGCATTAGTTTTTTTTAACTAAATTCAAACAAAACCCAAAATTAACATTGGATAAGTGCAGAACCGATAGCGGTTAGGTTGACTGGGCAGAGGATGCTGACAGTGGCATGTGACCAACCATGGTCTAATCGCACGTTTCCACCTAGTGGATAACCTCTAGCGGTTCCACTTTCAAATCTCTAGCGGTTTCGGTTTGGGCTTTCACATGTCAACTATCCGAAGGTTTATTCTCCACAGTTTGCTACGGTGACTATCTGTAAATTGTTAACATCTCCATGGCTAGTGTTAACTCTTTGCTACAAATGCTAACTCTTGGTTAATATATCCACTTGTCTGTTCACATAGACATGTCTGCGGTTTTCTCTGTTGTGGTTAGGAACTGGTGGCTTATGACCTCCAACGTTTACACACATCTAGTCACATGGCTTGGCTGTAGTTAGAACCCCGCATGGTCAGAGATGGTGGTTATGTGACTATGTATTATTATTTGTAATGTTTTATATGTAATTACATTAGGCCGAGAGCTAATACAAAGGTTTTTGGATTTAGGCATAGGTTTTAACACATAGTTTTCAATACTTTTAAAGTCCGATAGGTATGGATTAGGACTAGGTAATGGTGTTTAGGTTTTTGATGGTGTAGACTTAGGATTTATTACATTTAGATTCTAAATTTAGGTTTGATACATGGATTTTTAGCATAGGTTTTGTATTAGACTTTGGTTAGGTGTTTAGATGTAGATTAGGGTTTTAATACATAGAGTTCATCAAAACCCATTTACAATCAATCATCACCAAGTGGGATTAGCAACATTTGTCACATGATGACAAACCTGTCGACATAAAAACCTGTGAAGGCAGAAGACAACCACATGTCGATGACCAATCCTAGTGGAACTTTCGATGACACTTGTCGACAACCAGATACAAAACCATTACCATGAAAACCATCAACATCACCTGAACAACCTGAACCATAATTAACACTGTCGAAACTGAATCATATCGAACTGAATACAGATGACGACACAGAACTAATGCTGGTGACGACACTAAACACTGATGATGACCTGTGCAACTAATCTAACGATGATCCTCCTGGATGAGTCCATGATGTTTTCCATTTTCATTTCTTAAGAAGTATGTTAAAGATGTTCATAGTGTGATTGGTTGGTCTGTATTGCAAGTGTAACTAGATGGAGAACTCCAACTAGAGCCTCAATGAATATTTAAGAAAAAGGTTCTCATGCTCTAGAATGAAACAATCAAGCAGGGTAAAGTGCTATGGAACCACTTTGGGCCCGATGAAGCTACATGGGAAATGTAAGATCAGATGTAGGCTATGTATCCTTCATTGGTATATGTCTTGGTACATGTTTTGATATATGTTATGGTGATATTTGGTATATGTACAATGGAAATATTGCCATGAGCTATGTTATAAAGATCCAATAAGTGGTATGGGTGTCATGTCATTATGATGTTATGTTTTCATGTTGGTTTACATGTCAGCAGGTTGATCATTGTAAATACTGCATCGAAGTAAGTTATAAAGCTCCATCGATAGTATTGTTTTCTTACAACAGTCTTGTGGTTATAGGTATTTTTGGATGCCAATGATGGTGTTCCCCTAAGAGGGAGGGTTCTATAACATCCTTGGTGAAAATTCCACGTAATAAAAGCTAATAAAGGAAAAACAATAAACACGGTTGATGGGCCACTTATTACAAGCTAAATGATGGGCAAGATATCCTAGTGTGGGCATTCATTGGTTTATTAATGGCTACGGAAATTGGCAAAGGAAATAGCTAAGTCTTTGGAAAGGAAATATGGCATTTTTTTGCACATTTATTTATGAAAATAATGGAAATTAGGAGAAAACGGAGGTGAAAGATCACAACTTGTATGTGAGAATGAAAATGAAGGAAAATAATGGAAAATGAAGAAAATAGAGGCCTCATTCATAAAAAGGATTATCAGGATCAATACATAGACTTTTGTTAGTTTAGTTTCGGAGCTCTCTCATTATTTTCTCTCTCTCTCAGACTCTTGGATACTTAGAGTTTTCTTGGAGCAGCCTTGGAGAGTGTGGTATACTTGGAGTTTTGGAGCAAGAAGGCAGAGGAAGAGTAGGAAAGCATAAGAGGACATCAAGATCAACGAGTACAACATATTTGGCTTATAGGTACCGAGTTTCATGTATGTTTTCCTCACTATTTTTGGCATGCATGGCATATGCATGTGGATTATTGGTTGTTATCTATCACTGCCATGGAGGATTTCCTCGATTGGTAGTGGATTTCCTAGAATTTCAATTTCCTAGATAGCCATGGAGACTATGGGTTTATTTCCTTGTTTTGTTTTGGTTGGTTCTCATGTTTTCCTTATCTTGGCTTGATTTACTAGCCCTAGAAGCCTTGGTTGGACAAACGCTCTGGAAACCCTGTAACATCTTAGGTTGAGTTACTATTCCTAGAAGCCTTGGGTGGATAAATGCTCTCGAAGCCCTTGGCGGGTTGAGTTACTAGTCCTAGAAGCCCTAGGTGGACAAATGGTCTGGAAGACCAAAATAAGTTGTGGGTTGAGTTACTAGTCTTGGAAGCTTTGGTTGTACAAACGCTTTTAAGCCCTCAAAGGCTTGGATAGAGACCAACATTATGATGTTTTTATGATCTATAATCGTGAAGTGGAATGACTATTTGATGGGTTGAGGTGGATGGCCTCTAGAAGCCCTTGATGGTTTTGGATTGATGTGTTAAATGGGATCCCACATTGATGCTTGGAATATGGAACATGGGTGAATGGATGAAGATATATTTGGCTCAGCCATTCTACGGTCAGGTGGAACATGGAAGTCCCATCGTAGGTTTGGATTTTTCATCATCAATACGAGGTTATTTCTGCTTATATTTCTATGAGTGTTATACTGGTTTATATGTGGATAATATGGTTGTGATTTCCTTGGTATTTATGTTGCTATTATGTTGGTTATGTATATGCTTTATGACGGTAGTTATGTTTTATGACGGTAACTATGACCTAATGGATGAAATAGTGGCCAATGTGTTGAGGCATTAATGATTCTTAGTTATTCTTAGCTATGTCTGAGACCCCTATGCTTAGATCTATTCCTTACATATGTAGATTACATATCCATGATATGTTTGAAGAAATGGTTGTCATGGATAATAGGGTTCTATTTAAGGTCTTATTCAAGTAATGGCATTTGTACTTTTATTTCCCTGTTATCTTACTATTTTGAAGGTGTCATTCAATTCTAGGCAGTGACATGGGTTCTAGGCATGAGAAAGTGGCTCAAATCATGGAGATTCTGCACAACACTGAGCAAAATAGTCATTGGGCACTGGCATGGCTTGTCACGCGAGTGTCTAGAGCCTCCAGATGCTTGTAGGCCTATAGCATGGGAGCGTTCAGGGTCAAATGGTCCAAAATGTCAGTGGGATCGAGGGGTTGGTTGGCAGAAAGATTGGGTTGGTTCCTAAGGATCTTGATGTGGATGTTGAAGGTCTGTATGGTGTGTTTCCATTGGTTCCACTTCTTTAACGTGATTTAGGAGGTTGAATCATATCATAGTGGCCTCTCATCGCATGTTTAGTCTGGTTGGTTGGTTGCTTGGGTAGATGTGGGCAGAGGGTGTTACAGTAAATACAATATTCTTGATATGTTTGCAATGGTCAATCATTACACAATGTGTCAGAGTAAATTCTATTAAGCATGCGAACAATTTAATTTCTCTATGTGAGGTGTGGAGTTGTAGACGATGCTTCCATTGTGGGGAAGAAATGTGCAAATCAGAAGAAGTTTGTGAAGGAGATACACACATCATTTCAATTTTCTATGATGGATACTAGCTGTGGAGACTTTTGCATCCTCTTGACTTGTTTATAAATAGTAAATGTTATTAAGCACTTGAATGATGTGCTCATTACACGTCGATTCGTAGAATAAATACTGAAAATACTATTTTATAAAATCAATAGATATGATTTCATTAATATATTTATGACCACTAATCATTACATAATGCATCAAAGTAAATTCTATTAAGCACTCAAGAGATGGCCTAATCCTTGTTGCGGAAGGTTGATTGAATCTGTGTAACATTTCACGAAAACATTGCCATCGTACGAGGCAATGTGCAGAAGAAGTATGCAGAGGGAGGATGATTCAATCTATGTAACATTTTTCCAAAACGTTGCCAACAAATGAGGCAATGTGCTGAAGAAGTGTGCGAATTCAAAGGTGTGAAAAGAGGATCCACATATTGTTTCAATTGACTATGATGGATATTTGCTGCAGAGACTTGTGCATCTTCTTGACTTGTTTACAAACAATAAATGCTATTAAGCACTTTAAAAATGTGTTGAATTTCTCTCGATTAACCAAATAAATGTTGAAAATGATATTTTATAATATCAATAGATACGATTTTATTGATATGTTTACTTCCAATAATCATTACACAATGCATTAGAGTAAATTGTATTAGGCACTCAAGTGATGGCCTGATTGCATGTTGATTCGCTAAACAGATATTAATAATACTACTAATCCTTAATTAATATTGTAAATCTAAGTGCAGAGTCGTCTGCACCATATTCAACATCTGTCACTGCAAGATCCCACATCGTTGCAAAAATTTTAGTCTCAACACAGATTTCTGATATATTGCTTCCCTGCATACTTGTCCTTTATCGCATGTTCTGGTATGAAATTCTTTCAATAGTTTGGATAGGTGAGATTTCATGATACAATATGTTATAAACACTAATATTTACTGCTAATCCTTGGTTCTATCAGTATATAGTTTGATGTGTACAAATGATATGGACAACATGGTTATGTTTGGCCCCTGTAATAGTGACATGTGTTAACCGGATAAATATCTACACTAATTCTCCAATTAAGTGAAAGTTTGTT
Organism: Pinus tabuliformis; assembly: GCA_031772625.1. Taxonomy (NCBI): domain Eukaryota; kingdom Viridiplantae; phylum Streptophyta; class Pinopsida; order Pinales; family Pinaceae; genus Pinus; species Pinus tabuliformis. The sequence continues at coordinate 791,996,817 of CM062809.1, read as the reverse complement.
GTCTTATGAATTTTGTTAGGCATTGATTTTGTGACTTGCCATTGCATGAAATGAAAAAGTGTGGAGGAATCTTTCATTGTGCTCCTTCCGCACTCCATGCGACCTTAACAGATTAATTAGTGGAAGAGGCAGGTACTATGTTGCATTGTAGCTATTAATCTTGTTATATATATGATCAAGAGAAAACCAAGAATAAGTATTGAAGAATTAATTCCGAATTGTTACTAATTAGAATAAATATTTTATTGTTATGAATCATTGTAACTTGGTGTAAAGTTTTTAATTGATATGATAATAACAACATGGTATTAACATATGTCACAAGGTTGGTTGTATTTGAATTATGAGGTTAGAAATTCGGTAAATTTAATATAAATTTTTAATATTAAGATTTTGTAAACAATGTTGAATTTTATATTTGTTTATCCTAATTGGATCATTATATTATTTATCACTCGTCTCAATGCATTTGGAGAGGAAAAAATGAAGGAATCAACTCACATGACCGTTTTTACCAGTGGGTCCGAGTTTGGCGAAATGGGGTGTGAAACCTTCCACGAGCATTTTTTGGGATCAAACAATGTTTTTTGGGAGTAAAAATTATTCGCTTTCATGCCTCACCTTTTGATGTTATTCTACACATAGAAACCTTTCCAACGACGCAAGAAGCATGTCAATCAGAGGAAGTATGCAAAAGTTATGCCACTCAAAAGTTGACCTTCCTGTATTCACACCTGTAGTTCGGGAGGATGCCACGTCAACCCCCATTATTTATGGAAAAGGGGCTAGCCACGTGTTTGTGATGTAAAAGACTCTAGAAGAGGCTATTTTGTAACTCTAGTTAAGATTTCATGTAGTCAAACTTAACCACTAGTATCCTATCAGGTTGTGTTATAACCAAGCCACTAGGAGGAAGAGGCATTCCATTCTTTCGAGAACATTTTGTTCCATAGCTGAGCAAAGAATTACTTCTTTGTACATGCAATCATATTTCTAGATAGAGAAATAGAGTGAAGCGATCTCACCTTCTAGCTGGGTTTTCTATCGAAAGGGTTTCTCAGAGAGCATATCTTATGTCTTATGTGTGTGTGAGTTTATTTTGTCGTTCTCTAATTTTCTACATAATTTATATTCGCATGCATGCACTAATTACAGTTAAATCCATAGAGCTTAAAGTTTAGTAAATTGTAATAGTGTATAATTTTCATAGTTTTAATATAATATCATTAGATCTATTATGACGAACTATCCAATGGAATATCCATGGCAGTTTACAGATCATTTTTATATTTTAATTTCATAACCTCATATCACCATTTTAAGTTAATTTATATTTAAATTTCAAATCATGATAACGTTTATATATTTATTTTTTATTCTTTAATTTTGGTTCTTGGATAGGGTGTACAATGAATACTTCATTGCCAACTCTCTAGTCTGAAATTGATGCAATAGGAATGCCCTGTCTCCTGTCAACTCGCATGAAGCTTACATATGGGAGCTCTCCTTGTTATTGGATTGCACTGAAGAAAATCAAGGTGATGGGCTTCCTGCACTAGCTCTGATTCAACAACAAATTTCCCAACTCAACTGCGAGTTTCCATTCATGGTATTGTGGTTTCAAAATAGAAATGACCAAATATATGAAATATCCAAGAATTTCTCCTAATTCTTCATCTCATAGTTTCATTTCATTGAGGATTGAGTTTGGTATCCACCAAAACGAAAAGGAGAGTGCTCATCTAGCTAACTCATAACTGTTGGTGGAGGAACTGGGCCTTCATGTCCTGTTACCTCCCCTCCTCTTCTTTCTCTAGTTTTGGTTGAGGCCATCCTCATAGGCCGTGAGTTCTTTGTTGGGGTTCTACTTGTTTGAATACTCAACATGAGTGGGTTTTTTCCCATCAATAAATAATGAAATCCTCTTTTGTTGGGCTACAGGCCTTAATTTTGGTCTTTTCTCTCATCGGTTCCTATGTGTATTTTCACTTCACCCTCAATGTGATTTCCTCTTTTCAACTAGGACATTCACTCCATTTAAGCATTCTTCCCTTGCCATGCTATTCTCATCCCTGCACTCATGAGCCTCCTATTCTATTTATCTACTATTTTGTTGAGTTTTATCCCTACTGAGCATGGCAAGAGAAGGAGCTTACTCCTGCAGGGGAGATGGAGGTTGTAATAGCCTTAGTAATTTTCATGATCAAGGCAGAGCAACTGCAAGGACATAATTATATTGAGAGCACACACCACTAGAAGCACAACAAGAAGGTGAGGATATTAAACAAGAGGTGGTAGAGGAGATTGAAGAGATTTCGGATACTAAAGTGTTTGAGTTGATAGCTGGCTAAATCCCTGATTTGGACTTTGAGAGGGGAAGGCGCAACTAGTACCTCCTCATTGTGGAGTTATATTGGAGGCTTAAGAGAATTGGGAAATTCCTATTCCATTGCAATGCCAACCACAATGTGCTCCTCCTTAGGATGCAAGAGTGACACTTATTGTAAGAAATCATGGATCAACATTTTCAATGCATTGAATAAGTCTTTCTATATGATTGAGTGCCTCCTCCTCCAACAATAATTTAGATCGAATCATTTACATAGTTTTATTGTTAATGTTACCTAATTATTGTTTGATCCATCATCCTACCAACATATGGTTTTTGCTAATTACTAAACTCTGTCGGTAAAGAGTTACAACTTAAATTTTAGTCTTGTCTCAACAAACCAATTATAAGTATTTTGCCAATTTTGATAAACTATTACTCAAACCTCACATTTTACGCTTGTTCTAATTTCTAAACTTACTCTCAAGGGTCAATAGTGTTAATTGAATATAAAATCTGAAGTAAAAAATGCTTTTATAAACTTAATCACAAACTTCATAGTAACCTTAGTAAAAGAATTAAATTCCAACTTAAATTTAATCCTAGCCAAACCGAAAGTCAAACCGTAATCGGCATCAATTTGGAACTCTGATTCATTTCATAAGATATAAATAATTCGAGGCATGACGGTGTGGTGTAATCGCGTAAGTTAAAATATGATCAGGGATATGATTGCAAGGTAAATTTGGGGATATTTTAAAATTCTATAATAGCAATGAGGCGAAACAATTGAATTAGTGGTTGTTTTTAAAATTCTGACATATTTTCAAAATTTATAATTTAGATAAAAAAATCATTCGATGATAATAAAAAAAATCAAACTCAAATATTAAAAAAAAATATATATAGTAAGGATGATAATATAGATTTTAAGAGAGGTTTTTTTAGTGTATTATATTAGATAATTTTTTGGGGTTTAAGGATTAAATTATGTTAAGTAATTTATTTATTTATTAACATTTCTATGAGAGGTAGTTTTAGTTGACTCATTTCCCATTATTTTTAAATAGTCCACTTAGTACTAAATTGAATGGGGTGATGGTCACACAGGTGAAGAAGTGGGATTAAAACTAGTAAAATGAATCACATAACTTTAATCATCACTTCCGGAACTTGCACTCTGTAAATGGTCATAAATGAATGAATTACTATAATAAATAGAATAACTTATTTAAAACAATTGAATCCTAAAAAATAATATAATATAATTTTAATTTTTTTTAATTTATCTTTTACGTTTCTATTTTGAATTCATCTAAATCAATACCGTTGTTATTCTTTTTGTAGAGTCATAATGTTAAGGTCTTGACTGGAAAAAATAGAAACAGAATGGATATTTACTATTGATTTAGATTTCTATTCTAGCCCTTGAATTTTAAATGTTTCTAAATTAAATTCAAATATAATGTATAAACTTGCAGTGAGAGGCCGACAATCCCATCACATGCCCTGTTGTTATTCCCTGTTTGTACACAGACATATCCTAAAAACAAAACAGCTGTACATCTAAAAGAAGAAAAGAGCCATCAAACCTAATAGTGCGCAGACAGTAATGTAGTCTTTCAGAATAATGCAGGTTTTAAAACAAACTTCTATTTGATATTTAATTTTTATATAGCTGTAGATGAGCTTTCTACTCTCGCCCTTTACATCTCAATTTTGATGTTACCTGAACTAAATTGAAATTAATTTGCTGTAGAGATGTGCAGTAAAAGGTCGACAATCCACCACCTGCCCGCTTGTTGTTATTCCCTGTCTGTACATAGCCATTATACCAAAAACAAAATAGCTGCTTGACATAAAAGAAGAAAAGACCTTCAAACGTAACAGTATGTAGACAATAATGCGGACATTGAGAGAATAATGTGGAGTTTAAAACAAACTATGTGGATTCATTTTTGAATTCTTCTGAACTAAAATTAATTTTACAACTTTAGAAGCTGCGTCCTGACTGAGGCAACTTAAAAGTTAACCTGAAATGACAGAAAGCGAATGTGATCTATATATATATGAGTGAGAGATATTGAAGATATACATGTCAGGTTTAGCACATTTAATTACAATTGATGAACATAGTACACTTTGATATTGATTTTTGATCTAATTGTCAAAGCTATTCTTCTACATGTATTTGAAGTTATGTAATAATTAAAATGAACTTGACAATGAGCCAGATTAAAAACAAATAAGCTCTTAACATGAATGAAAAAAGCATAAATAAATTTGATATTGATTTTAATAATAATTTTTTTAAATTTAATTTAAAGTGATAGTTTCAAATTAATATGTAATAGTTAAAAGAATATTATTAATTTTTTTATATAAATTATAAATAAAGTATTTAAATATATATTTATATTTATTTAAAATAAAATATTTTTATTGATTTTATATATATGTGTGAAATGTGTAATTTTTATTATTGTGTCGGAGAGGTGCTCTCTAGCTTGATATGGCAAAGATGTAATGTTATGTTCTCTGATATTAAACATTTTGACCAAGTATTAAAAATATCATAATGAAATGTGTATTTTTTCATTATTGAGCCGAGAGGTGCTCTCTAGCCCAATATGGAAAATATATTGTAATGGCATGTTCTATCATGTTAAAAATTTTGACTATGTACTAAAAAAAAAAAATAAAATAAAAGAATTTTTCATTATTGTGCCGAGAGGTGCTCTCTAGCCCAATATAGAAAAGATATTGTAATTCCATGTTTTGTCCGGCTAAACATTTTGATTCAGTGTTAAGAAAATAAAATAAAATTTTAAAACTCTTCTATTTAATATGGAAGAAATGTAATTTTTAACATTTTAACATAAAAACAAAATAAAATTAAAATTTAGTAAACAAAATTAAAGTAAATTAAATTAAGAAACTAATCATTATAATTATTAATAAAATATTTTGAATAAATATAACAATATAAAAATAAAATAAGAAATAATAATGTAAAAATAAAATAGAATAAAAAAATAAACTATTTAATTAAAATAAAATAGTCAATTTATTCTGTGAAACATTTTGACTCACCTTTTTCACAATTCATTTTTTTCCCCATGGTATTCATATCTAATCTAATCTTTCCACAACCCATGGTTTCTTTCTGTAATGTAGCATATTTAAAGGCATACAATTCTAATGACTTTTAGACATATAAAAATAACCAATTGTGAATTTGTTGTGTCAATTCTCAAGCCTTTTCTATGAGAGCTATATATAGACAAAAAATGCATAGGGTCATTCACAAATTAGAACCTTGGGTTGCCAATCTCACATGTGGTTATTATTGGTAAAGGTAAGCATTCCCCTATAAAAACATCATACAAAGTTAAAAAGGGGAAAATTTTGATACAACTTTTTCATTATAATTTCTTAATTTAAAAAATAAAATAAAAAATAAGAATTATTTTCTCTTTGTTTTTATTTTTTTAAATTATATTTTAAATCTTTTGAGAATGGTTTGTGTAAATAAAAAAAAAATCATCAAAACAAAAATAACTATATTTTTGTATCAAAGTGTCTTATATGCAAAGTTTAAAAAAAAAAATTGTTTATGTATCTTTAGTTTTTATGTCTAGAAATTAGGCTTTACTTTTGTATAATTATCATTGTGCTCCAACATGAGAATGTATTATAGACAATGTTTTCAATGATTTTGATTAATTTCTCTATCGTTTTTATGTTTGAAAATTTAGGATTTGTTTTTGTGTGAGAGTGTATTATAGGAAAAGCTTATAACTTTTTTTATTATTATTTTGATTTATATATCTATAGTAATTATGTCTGAACATTTAAGTTTTACTTTTGTATAATTATTGTTTTGTAGGCAACCAAACATCAATTTGCTGTGCCTAATATGAAATTTGAATCCTTTTGTATGAGAGCTATATATATACATAGAATATTGTAATCTAGGGATTCGGTCCTTGAGTTTTCAATCTCAAGGGTGACTATTATTGTTATCACAATGTCTTATAGGCAAAGCTTTAAAAAGAAATTATGGAAAACATTGTTAACTTTCTTCATTATAGTTTCTTAATTTAAGAAATAAAATAAAAACTAGAGTTATTTTCTCTTTTTTCTTTTTTCTTTTTAAATTATATTTTAAATATTTTGTGAATGGTATTAGTAAATAAAAGAATATTCTCGCACCAAACATATATCTATTTACTGTTTTCCTCCAACATAAGTTTTTTCTATGAAAGTGTATTAACTTCTTCATTTAAAGCTTTTGTGAATGATCTTTATATCTGAAAATTTGGGCTTGATTTTACTACGTATTATAGGAGAATTTAAAAAAAAAAATAGGAAAAATCATTTTATTGATTTTGATTGATGTATTTATAGTCTTTATGTCTAAAAATTTATGCTTTACTTTTGTATAATTATCTATTATGTAAACCATCGTAGAAAAAAAATAGGAAATCTCATTTTATTGATTTTGATTCATGTATTTATAGTCCTTATGTCTAAAAATTTATGCTTTACTTTTGTATAACTATATATTATGTAAACCATCGTAGATCCATTAAATCCCCATCTATCAAGAAATTAGAGGGATCAAATCTTTTGAGTTGTGAACTTTTCCCCAAGTTCGATATTTAAAGCTCTTTTTGAGTGCAAACCTTGAGGAAAGATTTGCACCTCAGAGAGATTTGATCCCACTTGATAGATCCAGTGTCAAATGGATCTACATTGATTTAATATAAATTTAGAAAGTTAAATACACATATGACCATGATCACAATGATGATAATTAACATCCACTAATTTTAGAATTGGTATATTACATCATAAAAAATGTTTGAGATTATTTAGATTTATTTACTATATTTTTTTTCATATTTAAAGGAGTTACAACATCACCATAGTTTTGATGATATACAAGGTTAAAGAAATTGATATTATGCAAGACTTATGAAATTGTGATTTAATTTGGTTATATGAACATCACTTCAAAAAAACGTGTTTTTTAATCTTCAACAAAATTGATTAATGTCTACTCTCAAGCTTCAAAGTTTGAGAGTTTGTTCTTACTATTCCTTGCCCCTAGAAATCAATTTTTTTTGTTGATCATTATTACTTTTGCATTGACCATGGAAAATTATAAGGTTTATATTTTTAAATAATTAAAATTATTTTATTTCAATTAAAATAATAATTTGTTATCATTTCATTGTATTAAAAATTGCTACTTCTTATTTCAAGTTCCTCACATGTGTACCATGTTACCCATAAAATTTATTTACCCCAAAAATTACCAAGTTCCTCACATGTGTACCATGTTACCCATAAAATTTATTTACCCCAAAAATTACCCATTTTCATAGCATCTATACTCCTCTCGAGTTTTGAAGCCTATCCTACTGGAAGTTAAGTTGTTATTTCATTAATATAATTAAAACCTTATTTATTTAAGTTGTTATTTCATGAATATAATGAAAATCTTATTTACTTAATGTCAATTATAAAGCCGAGAACTTTAATTGATGCTCTGAGAAAAAAAAACAGGGGTCTAATCTTTTCATTTTAAATATCTCTTTACTATTCCTCTTTCCTATTGGAGAAACAAAAAAGGAAAAACAAAGATGGGTTTTAATCTTTTCGTTTTTATATATCATTTTATTATTCCTCTTTCTTATTGGAGAAACAAAAGAACAAAGATGGGATCTAATCTTTTGATTTTAAATATCTTTTTACTATTCCTCTTTCCTATCGGAGAAAAAAGAGGGAAGAACAGTAAGTCCCACATTGAGGATTTGACTCATCTGTCTATTGAAGCCAAGAAAAAATAGACGACACATAAGGCGACATCTGATCATTCTCCTTGTTGTCTTTCAGTTGAAGTGAATGAAGCTCCCCCAAACATCAAAAACCAAAACCCGCTTTGCTTTGGACATCTCTGCAACATGATTGATTTAGCTGCGTGAAGAAAGGTTGCAGCATTTCAATGGCAAATGATGGTCATTAATTTAACATTTTATGATGTGTGCAGTTTGTGCTTATAAAAATGTTTGCTTTTAACTACACTAAGGACCAAACAAATGCCCAAATCCAATGAATTCTGAACACTACTAAAGTCTACTTCGTTGAGTGTAACTTAATGAATATTTATATATTATTACAAATTTTCAAAGTGTTAACCTCCGTCGTGGCATTTAAATATGAATGAATAAATAACATCATCATCATTTTAAATGGTATTTCATGCGACTTACAAGTGATTTCCATGTCAATGATAAAAACAATTGTTTTTGTTATCCAATGGCTTCTCAAGTTCTGGAATAAATATTTCTAATACTTAGATTCAGATGTATATTTTTAATACTTAGATTGAGATGTATTAACGATAAATTGGAATAATTCTAAGAATTACCTTTTATATTTTTTTATAAAAACTTGTCGCTATAAAGTAAGGATATAACACCAACCAGTTAATTAGTAATTGAATAGATACTTGCATTATTAAAAATAATATGAAATATTTATATGGTAACATTTTGCACCTGAGATTTAAGATACAGTATTTACAAGTGAGATTCAAAACACAAGCATCGAAATAACTATTAAGTAATTAAATAAGTCTTATTTTTTTAATTAAATTAAAAATTAAAAAAATATCAGCATATTATAGCAATTTCATTTTAAACAAATTTCAAATTTTATGTTATTTTTTATTTTTTATAATAATCATACAAGTTTATTTTTCAATCAATTTTATAAACTTAATTACAAATTTATTTGTAATAGTAATAATAATAAATTTATAAATAAAAATAAATGAATATAACTTTAAATATTTTATTAAAATAAAAATTATGATTTTTTTTTTTATTTTTTTTTAATTTTGAATATAAAAAATTTATATGTATATTTTAAATTTATTTTGAATATTTTATTTGATATTTTATTATGTAATAATTTCTTATATTTATACATATAATTAAATATATATATTTAAAAGTTCGTCACACCTCTGTAATTATTCAAATTTGTAGAGTGTATCATATTTTATTGTTTTATTGGATTGTATTAATCTAAGTTCTTGAATATATTTTAATGTTTCTGGGATCAGATTTGACAATTTTTGTTTCACTTTTCGATTGAACTGCACCCAACAACACTTGTTTAATGTTGGATTTTCATACATTTTTAATCTCTTACGTGACACCTCCATAATCACATAAATATCAAAAAAAAAAATCACTATTTGTAATTTCGAATAAGGCATGGTTATAGAATATTTACAATGTATTGGCTTATAATGTATTGTAATTAGATATGAGACTTAGGATGACTTCCGCATGCAATAACCCTACAAAAACTCGAGATCTGACAGGGATATAATTGCACAAGTGATTTTCTTTATATATTCAAATCACTCTCAGCTTTAGTTACACGCGGATTTGGTTTGCAAATTGATTACATATTAATGGTATGCTCTGCCATGGAGTCGTGGCAAGAGCAAGCTTCATCCGTTCACCCAACTGCCCACCAGCTGTACTCCTTACCTCGTTCCTCTCGCTTCATCGACGGTGTGGAAGCTTGGGCTCTGATCCGATGGTTGTGCTTCATCCTGGAAATCTTCAATGCTTTGTTTGCTGGTGATGTGATTCATTGTTCACCTCTGCTCTTTGGCTCTTGGCTCTGCTACGAGGGTTTTGCTTCAGGTGAGTTCGGCTCTGCTACCAGGGTTTCGCTTCATGACGGTTGTATAGCGTCGAGGCTATCATGGCTCTGGCAAGGACTCCTGGGGTAGATGGATTCACTTCTGAGGTGTAGTAAGAACCAAGCAAGTTATATGCTTTATTTTCTTTGACATTACATTTAATACATCAATTGCTAGCTTTCATTGACATAATGTTGATTCTGGTTGCAAGTCACGCGTAAGCAGCCATGAGGGGCTCAGAGTTCACCATAGAGGGTTTTGCAGAACATGCTTCTGAAATCCTACTCCAGTCGTCTAATGGATTACAGGTACATAATGTCTAGCCTCACTTTACAATATTATTGGAGTAGGGGATTGAATGGTTGATTCAGTGCTTAATTTTCTTAGACAGTTGGAGTACTCTGTCGAGGGTTTCCATATCCAAAATGGTGCAAGTGGCATGTTGAATTTTCAACCAAGGGTTTGGTTTGAGATTGAGCCTATCATAGAGAATCATTATCGTAATAGGGTAAATGCCTTTGTTTGAGATGTTTACACAGAACTTTGTTCTCTTGAAGTCTTTTCAATGGAAGCTTTGTTTCGTCTTGTAGCTTATTCGTTGAGCCTCCTTTTAAATTGTTTCATGGTTTTATGCTACCAATTTCTGGAAACTCGATAGAAGGCCAAAGTCCCTTCTCTGTGGCACTTCCAGGTGTTCTGTTGTCTGGCATGTGAAGCTTGTAGCTATGGCTATCCCAGTTCTTTTCTTTGTTTTAAAAAAACTGCAATTTAATTGGTATTCTCTGTTTTGCACTTTCCCGAGTTTTGTGAAGTGGTGCATACAAAAAGCTGGGTTATTTCTAGGTTATGCTATATCTATTATGTAATATTTGAGACTATTAGTTATGTTTAAGTTCTATTAATTTCCAAATGTGTAATATTTGAAGTACTGGGTTCATGTTTAAGTTTTGTCATTTCCAAATATACAATGTTGGAGGTACTCCATTTTTTATAAGCATCAATCTCGAACCGAGAAGTTTACCGGCTTGTGATATATGTTTTTATATGATTTCCACGGTTGCACTTCTTATATTAATATATTATGCTCATTGGTAACATGCTTGCACGATAACTTCTTTCTAAGGATTTCAAGTTTCCACTATTTGATGTACATTATTCTTCTTCTTAGGTCTTATTAGCCAATCTCAGGAAATGATAACAAAAGAAGAGTTTACAATAATTCTTTTAATTTGGAAATTAAACAAACTTTTCCTATTGTTTCTACGAATACCATCGTTCAATGTTCTCTATTTTCCTTCTTTTTGTTTGCAAAGAATTATTTATCCACTCTTCCTTCTCATAACTAGCTAGACATAGTTCAATTTAGCGTTATGTTGTGCATGTTTAATTCTATTTTTGTTTATTCTATGCATGTTTAATGCTATTTATCGTTGTGTTGCACATGTTTAATTCTAATTGCATTTATGCTATGCATGTTTAGTTCTATTTTTCCTCTCTAGCAGAAGAACAAAATAAAGACTATCTTCCTAAGTCTGTACCTAAATGCCCAAACTCTATTTATGTAGGAATATTTTGCCTCTAAGTTTTAGATATTGTTGTACAACATTCATTTCAGACATTAACTTCTACCAAATCTGAACCTTTGAATAAACAACTTATATCAAATAGATTATACCAGGTTATTTACCTACCTGAACTGTTGTAATAAAGAAGAAATTTCAACTGTTGAAGTCAGCTCTGTTATTTACAGATTTAAATCCTCCCAACCATGAGACTTGTTGTCAGGTCCAAGTGACCCCCCAAGCTTGCTCACAAGACCAATGTCTTTCTGCATGTTTTTGCACACAGTGCTCCGCTATCTCGTCATCACCAGACTTAGCTTCTCTTACCATCTGACCTCCCAACACAGTTCCTCCTCCCTTTCTCCATGCTCCCCAGGGCTTTCTTTTGAGAATTCATAATCACGGAGGTAGTTAGTGTTTTCTTCTCAACTTCCTTCCCTAACTTCCTTGTTATGAAAAGTTACAAGATTTGCTAATACTCAAACATTTTTCCCTCTTTAATAATTAACAACCATTAAATACTTAATTCAAATAATAATCATAGTATCCAGTTTTATTTTTACTGCAATAAAATAAAATATTTACAGTTTTCTGGGGACATTACATCTCCTCCCCTGAAATCAAACATCGTCCCGATGTTTTCCTGCCGCGAACAGTCCTGGAAAGGCTTCCTTCATGAGCTGGTCATCCTCCCAGGTGGCCTCATCCAGACCGATGTGCTACCATTACACTTTAACTTGGGTGATAGCTCATTTCCACAGTATTACTTCTCTCCAATTGAGTATAACTAGAGGCTCGACCAAGAATTCTCCTTCCGGTTCGACCTGAAAAAAATACAGTAACTTGAATCAATTTTTCCATTATCATTACAGTTTTATTTGGCTTACTTAAGAAACTTTCTTACCTATATATATTTCCAACTGATTATGTGTTTAGGATCATAAACATATCTTTTCAATACGAACACATGGAAAACATTGTGGACTCGAATATGGCTCGGTAAGGTGAGTTGGTATGCCACTGGCCTAACCCTTGCCAAAATTTGAAATGGACCACAAAATCGGGGTGCTAACTTAGCACACCCACTCCATTGTAACGTACTCTTCTTAGTGCGTACTCTCACATATACATGATCTCCTACTTGGAATTCTTTGAAATTCCTTTTTCAATCGGCGAAGTTCTTTTGCCTATCTTGGGCAGCCTTTAAGTTAGAACGCACCTTCTTAACCATTTCTTCCATTTCTTTTAACATCTCAGGTCCCAACATCAGCTTGTCCTACAGTCCCCCCCCCCAACTGGATGGTATGCGACACTTGCGTCCGTAAAAAACTTCAAATGGGCTCATTTGTAAGGAGGTATGGTAGCCGTTATTATAAGAAAATTTGACTAGATGTAAGTAATCTTCCCATTTGGATGGTTGTTGCATTACATATGTTCTTAGCATATCTTCCACTACCTGATTCACTCGTTCTGTCTACCCATTTGTCTGAGGATGATAGGCGATACTGAAGTTTAACTGAGTACCTAACCCTTCAAACAGGGTCTTCCAGAAGGTTGATGTAAACTTTACATCACAGTCAGAAATTATAGTTTTTGGCAGCCCATGTAGTCTAAAAATATTTTGCATGAAAATATTGGCAATCTGCACTGCCCTGAAGGTGGATTGTACTGGTATAAAATGAGTTGATTTGCTTAATTTGTCTACTACCACCATTATTGAATCATTTTTCCTTTTGGATTTGGGTAGTCCTGTGATAAAATCAAGGGAGATGGTCTCCCACTTCCACTCCAGAATTGGTAATGGGTGCAGTAACCCAACGGGATGCTGGTGTTCTATTTTTACTTGCTGACATTCCAGGCAGCGTGTCAAATATTCTGCTACATCCTTTTTCATACCTGGCCAGTAGTACTCTTTTCGGAGTTCCATAATTAGTTTTTGGTATCCTGGGTGTCCTGCATAGGTTCTCTAATGATATTGATCCAGAATCATAATTTTAATGTTATTTTAATTAGGTACATATAATCTTTTCTTATAATTCAGCATACCCGTGGAATCCATTTCATATCCTAGATGATATTCATGGTTGTTTGTGTTTTGAGCTTGCTGTCCTAACTACTGATATTCTAGGACCTGCTCCTTTGCTTCTCTAATTAATTCATCGAAGGTAGTTCACACTTCGCTGTAAGAAATTTGATAAAGACAATGTACCTTTCGACTCAAAGCATTAGCTACCCGTTTCTTCTTTCCCTTTAGATGTTTGATCTCGAAATCAAATTCACTTAGAAAATCTACTCATGGGGCTTGTCTAGCGTTTAAAGTGGGTTGCTTGAAGTAATTAGTCAAGCTGTGATGATCAGTCATTAAAAGAAACTTCCTACCCATCAAATAGTGACGCCACATTTTTAATGCATGAATGAAAACTACCAATTCTAAGTCGTAGGCGGAATATTTATTCTTGTGTTCCTTCAATTTTATGGACTCATAGGTGATTACCCTCCCTTCTTGCATTAAAACTCCACCTACCCCTTCCTTGCTAGCATCTGTACACACCACATAGTCCTTGTTTGGATCTACTATTCTTAAAATTGGCGCAGTGGTGAGCAGACGCTTAAGCTGCTCAAAACTCTTTTGACATTCTACTGTCCATTTAAAAGTTTTTCCCTTTTTTTGTAGGGAGGTAATAGGATAGGCCATCCTGGAAAATCCTTCAACAAATCGTCTATAGTATCTTGCCAGTGCCATAAAAGATCTTATATCTACTATGACTTTTGGTACTGTCCATTCCATTATAATATTTATTTTTTCGGAGTCTACAATGATTTCATCCTTGCTAATAGTGTGGCCTAAGTACTGAATCTAATCTATAAAAAAATCACTCTTGTTGAATTTGGAATACAGTTGATGTTCCCGGTGAGTCTGCAACACTATCTTGAGGTGCTCCTTATTTTCTTCAATATTCCGGGAATAAATCAATATGTCATCAATAAAGATTAATACAAATTTATCTAAATACTGATGAAATATACTGTTCATTAGACACATAAAGGTCGTGGGGGCATTGGTTAGCTCGAAGGGTAACACTACAAACTCGTAGTGTCCATAGCGGGTCCTAAAAGTGGTTTTAGCTATGTCTTCCTCCTTGATTCTCATCTGGTGGTATCCTAATCATATATCAATTTTTGAAAATACCGTTGCCCCTTTCACTTAGTCAAATAGTTCATGTATTCGAGGTAAAGGGTACTTGTTCTTCATAGTCAACTTATTCAGCTGACAATAGTCCATACACATACGTAGGGTACCATCCTTCCTTTTGACGAATAGTACAGGGGCTCCCCAACGCGACACACTGGGGAGGATGTAATTTTTATCCAATAGCTCTTGAAATTTCATTTTTAGTTCCTCCAGTTCTGGTGTGCTCATAAGATAAGGGGCTCAAGACACCGGGGCTACTCCCGGAACCAGTTCAATGTGAAATCTATGTCTCTCTTTGGAAGAAATACATCTGTAAAATTATGTATTACAAGGATACTTTCCAAGGAAACAGACTTGTCCTTTGAGTTGGCATAACCAACCTGAATAGCATAAATCTGGCATCCTTTTCTAATGCACTTTTCCAATTGAGAGGTGGTTATTGGCCATAATTTTAGTGGTCTCAAAATGCCTTGTATCTCCTATTTGTCTCCTTGCTCATTCATATAATAGATAGTTTTTGTTTTACAGTTTATAATGGATGAGCGCTTTTCCAGCCAGTCCATGCCTATCAAGACATCATAAGATCCTAGGGGAAGTACATTTAGATCTGCCACCAAAGGCTGACCTGCTATTTCCAAAGGACAATTATTGATCTTGGCCAACACACGTCTCTTTGCCCCTGTTGCTAGCTGTACTAACCAGGGGTTTTTAAACTTGACAGTTTGTAAACTACATTTCTCAACTATCTTAGGACTAACATAACTTAACGTAGCTCCAGGATCAATTAAAACAAATACAGTATGATCAAAGATTTTACCTTCGAATTCCACCATAGTCGGCTAGTATTCTGCTTGATGATCTTCAAGGGCGGCATTGATTTTTGGAATACTCCGGGCTACATCTCCTACCATAGATGCCTCGTGAATCTGCAAAATATGTTTAGTGCCTTTGTGGTTAGGACAACTCTTAATGTAATGCGGCCCTCCACATCCCCTGCATTATACTAGGGGTCTAGCTGTTGGTTTGATTTCAGTTCTACCTGATTGCTCACTAGGTTTGGGTTCATGGGGAGGTCTAAATTTCGACTGATTTCTATGGATATTTCTATTAATTTGGCCCCTCGAAGGCCCTTTACTTATATTGCTTTGATTTCCCTTATTGTGAAGAACAAACTTTTTCCCCTTCTTCTCAGTCCATTTCTTTCCCATAACTTCTCCTTTCTATTTGCTTTGCTGATAGCATATCCTAGCATTTCATATGACCTCATCCATCATTTTTGGGTTATCGAACTCAATTCGCTCCTTCATGAAAAATGGTAAACTACAAACGAATCGTTGTGCTTTTTCCTTCTCTTCTCGTATGTAAGGTACATACCAAAGTAAGGAGGTAAATCTGGTAATAAACTCATCCATTGTTTGTTGTCCAAGCCGCAGGTCATGGAACTCTTTTTCCTTCTCGTCATAGAATCACTCAGTTAAATATCTTTCTTTAAAGTATCTCTGAAACTTTTCCTAGGTTATATTTTTCTCATTTACCCCTTGTACAATTTTTACCTCTTCCCACCATAAGGTGGCCTTCCCCTACAACTAGAAAATGGCCAAACGAGCGTTTAAGTTGTGGTCATATTTGTATAGCTGAAAATATTTATTCATGTTAATAAACCAGGCTTCAGCTGCCTCCTCTAGTTCCCCATCAAATAGTGGTAGCTTTATTTTTCGAAACTCCCCTTGCAGTTTTATCCTCTGCCTCTTCTGTGTTTTATGCTCGGAGGCATTATCTGACTTTTCCTCTTGATTTTCTTCCCCTTCCTATGTTTCCACATACTCAGTTCGATACTCTTGTTCTCCTAACATATGTCCATGTTCTGGGCTAGGAATCGGCTGACACTAATTTTGCTTATCTGACAGGCTTTTCATAATCTTTTCCTATTCCAGCATTAACCTTTCATTGTCTGCCCGTAGTCAGGCCATTTCGTTCTTTAATTCATGCACAATCTCCAATATTGTAGGATTGGTGTTGCGAGGTTCTTCTCCTAACTGTACCCATACTTCAGGGTTGGTTTCAGGAAAAGTTGCAGGTCCTAGGCCTGTCATGTTTCTGTGAGGAACGTTGTCTGTCCTTCTCATGTTCTTCTTTTGTTGTACATGCACAAGACTATCAGTTAACAATAATTGTATTTTCTTATCTGTTTGGCTCTAGAGGCCTCAGTTTGGTAACCTTGGCTCTGATACCACTTGTCACACCTCCATAATCACATAAATATCAAAAATAAAAATAAAATTCACTATTTGTAATTTCAATTAAGGCATGGTTATAGATTATTTACAATGTATTGGCTTATAATGTATTGTACTTAGATATGAGACTTAGGCTAACTTCTGCATGCAATAACCCTATGAATAATCGATATCTGATAGGGATATAATTGCACAAGTGATTTTCTTTATATATTCGAATCATTCTCGGCTTTAGTTACACGCGGATTTGGTTTGCAAATTGATTACTTATTAATGGTATGCTCTACCATGGAGTCATGGCAAGAGCAGGCTTCGTCCGTTCACCCAGCTGCCCACTAGCTGTACTCTTTACCTCGTTCCTCTCGCTTCATCGATGGTGTGGAATCTCGGGCTCCAATCTGATGGTTGTGCTTCGTCCTAGAAATATTCAACGCTTTGTTTGCTCAGGATGTGATTCATTGTTCACCTCTGCTCTTTGGCTCTCGACTTTGCTACCAGGGTTTTGCTTCAGGTGAGTTTGGCTCTGCTACTAGGGTTTCACTTCATGAGGGTTTGTATAGCGCTGAGGGTATCATGGCTTAGGCAAGGACTCCCATGGTAGATGGATTTGCTTCCCAGGTGTAGCAAGAACCAGGCAAGTTATATGGTTTATTTCCTTTGACATTACATTTAGTTCATCGACTGCTAGCTTTCATTGACATATTGTCGATTCTGGTTGCAGGTCATACGGAAGCAGACATGAGGTGCTTAGAGTTCACCATAGAGGGTTTCACAGAACCTGCTTCTGACCTCCTGCTCCAGTCGTCTAATGGATTACAGGTATGTCATATCTAGCCGTGCTTTACAATATTAATAGAGTAAGGGATTGAATGGTTGATTCGGTGCTTAATGTTCTCAGACATTTGGAGTATGCTGCCGAGGGTTTCCATATCCATAATGGTGTAAGTGGCCTGTTGAATTCTGGACCAAGGGTTTGGTTGGAGATTGAGCCTATCGTAGAGAATCATTATGATAACAGGGTAAATGCCTCTATTTGAGATGTTTACATAGAACTCTATTCTTTCAAAGTCTTTTCGATGGAAGCCTTGTTTCATCTTGTAGTTTATTCGTTCAGTCTCCTTTTAAATTGTTTCAGGGTTTTATGCTGCCAATTTCTGGAAACTTGATAGAAGACTAGAGTCCCTTCTCTGCAACACTTCCAAGTGTTCTATTGTCTGGCATGTGAATCTTGTAGCTACGGCTATCCCAGTTCTCTTCTTTGTTTTAAAAAAACTGCAATTTAATTGGGTATTCTCTGCTCCACACTTTCTCGAGTTCTGGGAAGTGGTGCATATGAAAAGCTGGGTTATTTCTAAGTTTTGTTATATCAAATATGTAATATTTGAGACTCTGGGTTATGTTTAAGTTTCGTTAATTTCCAAATGTATAATATTTGAAGTACTGGGTTCATGTTTAAGTTCTGTCATTTCCAAGTATACAATGTTGGAGGCACTCCATTTCTTATATGCATCAATCTCGTACCGAGAAGTTTATCGGCTTACGATATATTTTTTTATATGGTTTCTGCAACTGCACTTGTTATATGAATATATTATGCTCATTGGTAACATGTTTGCATTATAGCTTCTTTCTAAGGATTTCAAGTTTCCACCATTCGATGTACATTATTCCTTTTCTTGGGTTTTATTTGCCAATCTCAAGAAATGATAACAAAAGAAGAGTTTACAGTGATTCTTTTAATTTGGAAGTTAAACAGACTTTTCCTATTGTTTCTACGAATACCATCGTTTAGTTTTCTCTGTTTTCTTTCTTTTTGTTTGCAAAGAATTATTTATTCACTCTTCCTTCTCATAACTAGCTAGACATAGTTCAATTTATCATTATGTTGTGCATGTTCAATTCTATTTGCATTTATGTTATGCATGTTTAGTTCTATTTATCGTTATGCTGTGCATGTTTAATTCTAATTGCATTTATGCTATGCATGTTTAGTTCTATTTTTCCTCTCTAGCAGAAGAACAAAATAAAGACTATCTTCCTGAGTCTGTACCTAAATGCCCAAACTCTATTTATGTAGGAATATTTTGCCTCTAAGTTTTAGATATTCTTGTACAACATTCATTTCAGACATTAACTTCTACCAAATCTAAACATTCGAATAAACATCTTACATCAAATAAATTATACCAAGTTATTTACCTACCTGAACTACTGTAATAAAGAAGAAATTTCAATTGTTGAAGTCACCTCTATTACTTACATATTTCAATCCTCCCAACCATGAGACTTGTTTTTAGGTCCAAGTCTCCCCCTGAGCTTGTTCACAAGACCAATGTCTTTTTGCAAGTTTTCGCACATAGTGCTTCACTATCTGGTCATCACTGGACTTAGCTTTTCTTACCCTCTGACCTCTCAGCACAGTTCCTCCTCCCTTTCTCCATGCTCCCCAGGGCTTTCTTTGGAGAATTCATAATTAGGGAGGTAGTTAGGGTTTTCTTGGCAACTGCCTTCCCTAACTTCCTTGTTATGAAAAGTTACAAGATTTGTTAATACTCAAACAATTTTCCCTCTTTAATAATTAGCAACCATTAAATACTTAATTCAATTAATAATCATAATATCCAGTTTTGTTTTTACTGCAATAAAATAAAATATTTACAGTTTTCTGGGGACATTACATCTTACATTAAAGCTAATCACCCTGTCATAATATTTTAATTTTCTTTTGTTCTCTAATTCTTAATCTCGTCACAAATGTTGTAATACACAGACAAGCATATAATAATTAAAAATAAAAAGTTTGAGACACTTTCTACAACATAGTGTGAAAAAGATGTGTTGAAAAAAAATATGCCAAAATCCACTTTTAATGTGTTACTCTTCCCATGCTTAGCCTAGAGTTGACACATTATATTTAAAATACATTATTTATAAAAAAATTATAATGTGGACTAATATAATACTTTTATTTTTTTATATACACATTCTATCTCTCTAAATAAGTAGTAAGTGAAAGTTAAAAACATTTTACAAATAAGTGCTTACTTAAAAAAAATTAATAACGAAAAAAACACTTCAATGTGCCATTGAAATAAAACAATTTTATATCAATCCACAAAGCAGCTCAAGTAGAAATCACCATATTATAAAATATTATGTAAACGATGAAGTGAAGACTAAAATTATCAACTTTATAAATAAATTTGTAATTGAAAATAAAACAATTCTTATTTTATAAATAAGTGTTTTTTACATTACTATGAAAAAGTGTAATTCATTCCATCCATGTCATAATGTAAAAATACTAATAATCAAAAAATAATTCAATATAAATTAATAAGAAATTCTTATTTTTCTTATTTTATAAATAGGTATTTACATTACTATGAAAAATTATAATTCCTTCCATCCATAAAATAAAGTCAAAATATAAACTTAGCACATAAATCATTGCACTTTGACTTTTTATTAAATCCAAAAATAACATAAATTTATACTACCTAATATAATTATCAAATTTAATATAAATTTAAATAATTTAATATAATCTCACAAAACAAATCACGCAAAATAGTTGTGTATAGATCTTGCATAAAATAGTTGTGTATAGATCTTATATAAAATATTTTTGAAGTTATTATTTATCCTTAAATGCTCTATTAATAACTTGTACTTACCACCCTTCTTTAGACATATAAGTCGTACTTCGAAAGTATTATCCATCCCTAAAACATTATGAATAACTTAGAACTAACTACGAGGAGTTAGATTGATGTGGAAAATATTCTTAAAAATGGATTGTAAAAATTACTAGTACATCTTATTTTAAGCCAACCAAAAGCATCGGAAAAAGTGACAGTCGGCAACCTTAGAAAGCCAATATTCTGATTTTCTTTCCCTCAACAGTTCTATAGTGTCAATGGAGACGATTGTTACAAGAGGCATTATCGCTAGGGTTTGTAAATCATGGAGTTTGCATCAAATTCTGTATATGAGTTGCTATTTGTGTTTTCTTGTGACTGCGCCAAAACGTGCTTTCAAAATCATAAAGTTCCATCAATTTTTTCATATATGATGTTAGTTGTATCCTTGGCTGTTTGTAATGATTGAGTCAGAGGTGTTTTTAACATTTTTAATATAAAGAGTCTGCACCATTCATTTTGTACTTAACATATAATTAACACATAATATAACATAATACCTAAACATATATTAATAACGATTTCGTTTTGAATATTTATATAAATAAAATATTTTATTATTTATATAAATATTTTAAAATCAATTACATCTAGTGTTTTGTTTTCCTCAAATTGGATTAGATTTATTTTATAATGCATATATTTTCAAAATGTTGGCTTTTTTTTATTAAATTATATTATATTTATTTTCCTTCGATAGATTATGTGAACTATTTTAGATATTATTTACTTCAAATTGGATTAGATTTATTTATCATATATTTTCAAACTGTTCGCTTCTTTTTTTATTAAATTGGATTATATTTATTTTCCTACTGATTGATAGATTATGTGAATTAATTTAGATATTATTTATGCTTTATGTTATTGTATAGTCATATTTTTGAGTTGTGATTTTTATGGACTTTTGTAGCAAGGATTTGTATAAGGTAAAATTATTGTGTATATTTGTCTATGGTTTTGCATATTAAAGATGCTACATTTCTCTTTATTAGTTTAACATAGATTACTTATCTTCCCTTTTTTCTTTTCTAAAATTAACATGCTCTATTATGCTATAATTTGGTAATTTCAGATTATTCATGTTTGCTAAACTTAATGGTTGAGAATACCTCTTTCAACCTCGGATGTCATAAGCTCAAATCTAGAGGCCTTCTTAAGAACTTTGAACTTAACTTCTTAAAAGTAAATGGCCATAAGGTCATCTTAGACTCACAGACATAATTTAATTAATTAATTCCATGTTACTTAATTTTTAATAAAAAAGTAATGAGTACTTATTTATATTCATGAGTTATTAAATATATTAAAAAAATAATTGTGCTTAATTAGTAATAACAAATAATCCCTATTGGCAGTGTGCACATGATCCAATGAGGGGTCTATGAGATCATGCCACCACCTTGCCGACCTAAAAAAGAATAAATGAAGTAGGAGGAACATGTCCTAGGCATGTTGGAGCATGCAACCACCATGGTGGCGTTAAAAAATAGTGGTGGTTTGATTATCTATGTTTTCTTCCTGGTGGGGAAGGTGAAGGGTTGTCGTAGGCGACAAACCCCTTCAACTGACTCTTGTGTGGAGGAATCTTGGTATAGTTTCTCCCCTAGCCTACTTTTTGTGCAATAGGTCTCATTTGGATCTAGAGAAGTGGAGGGTGGTGGGTTCTTTCAGAGGCAAGAAAGAGATTTCATTGTGGAAGTTGGGTTCTAGTCATATGTGCATTAGTGTAGAGGGTGAGATACAAATTATACTGAATGGTGATAAGAGGGGTGAGAAAACTCTACAAAGGGCACTAGGCATTTGGTGGATGGTGAAGAACTCTAGGTGCAATGAGGAAATCTAGTTGGTGGATTCAAAATTCAACTAAAGAGGTCATTGTTGGCCTCAAATTGTGCTCTAGGGTAATGGTGTGTTGGTATCACCCTCTCTTTTTGACTTTGTAAGTCTCATTTATTTGCCTGATTGTGTTAGTCTAGTCTGTGGCAATCCTCATCCTGCCGTGTTGGTTATACTGTCACTGGTTCTGAGGTCTGGTTTGGGTTGGGAAGATATTTTTGTGTCTGGTATTACTATGGGTAAGGGTTACCTCATGTCGAGTCTGAGAAAGGGGATTGACATAAATAGACCCTATAAAATTTGTGTAAGTTGGTGCAATTACAACAAGGTTAGTAGTCTGCATGGTTGGTGTTTTCTTGTTTGTCTTATAATCCTAACTGCTACAGGTTCCTCCGATTGTAGGACCCGCCTTAGGGGGGCCTACACATGGGGCCCCTATTTCTGGTTCAGTTTTTGATATGTCTTATGACGGCGCAGGTTTTCTGTTGGTTTGTCGTTTTGTTTAGGGTTGGGATGGGCTTGTCTCTTACCATTTCTATGGTCATAATATCTATAATTTATTTTACAAGTGCTAACCCCTCCTATTTGTCATTCCACCTACAAAACATATGCAATGCAGAAGGGGTGGAGGTGGCATTAACCCACCATGTCAAGGAAGGTCTCATCTATTCACTTAAGACTTCACCACTACATACTTCAATGCATTCCCTCGAGAGACTAGAAGAGAAATTCAAAATATGGAAACTCGAGCTAGATCAGAGAGATAGTATTTCTCTAATTATGAGGTTATGGAGGATGTTCCTAGCTAGGCTCTAGACTGTGGGCATACTAGCGGACAAAAAAAATAATATCTCAATTCGGTTGGCCTAAATTGGCAAATGAAGACGTTGTTGGCCTTGGTTATGAAATATAAGCCAGTGAAATGATACATTGTATTCACCTTGTTGGAAGACATCAAGATGATATTGTGGAACAACAATTCACTTTGTATAGTCTCAAATCAAGACTTGTTCATGTTGAGGGCCACCTCCTTGCAAGTCAAGAACTGCTACTCCTCCTAAATTGAGTGTTAGGGATCCTGGTCCCATCTCTTCATGTGATTCCTAATGGTGTCCTTTTGTCTTAGCTATGGCTATTGTTATGTGATGTTCTGTTGTAGTTCTCCAAGATGTCAAGATTTTAGTATTGGATATCTTAGCTGGGGAACAAATTTTGTGTTTTGTTTCATAATATGTTTGGCATCAGTTCCCCAATGAGTGTGGCCTGTAGTTTTTTTCTATGACTAGTTAGAAAATAAAGCTTGTATGAGGTAATCTAGGCCTAGCAAAAGAATATGTATACTTAGTACCTTCAAGGCTCAATAGAGTCCTCCTTTGAGACTTGATCATATAAACCATGTAACTTGAGTTTTTTTGTTAATATAAATTTCTTAAATTTACAAAAAAGAAAAGAAAAATAGTAATAACAAATATAAAGATGAAAATATATTCATAGCAATGTCACATGGTTCTCATTGGGGTTGGGTAATGATTAGGTTGGGTTTTAGTTTGAATTTTTTGATGTGGTTTGGATGGCGTGCTCTATCAGGTTTGTGTGTGTGTGTGTGTATATATGTATATGTATATATATATACATATATATATATATATATATATATATATATATATATATATATATATATATATATATATATATATATATATATTGAAGTATATGACAAACTAATAAGAAATTAACATGAGTAAACATAAAAAATCTATCGCGAGCACGAAAACAGCAAGAATAAGTTACAAGCTTGAGTTGTGACATGAAGTTATGAGTTTTCATCTATGAACTCGATCAATGGCTATGACGCTTGAGGAGCTTTACCAAACCTGAAATTTTTTTTAAGCTTCACAGAAATTCAAACCTCAAGGTTAAAGTTCGACGAACTTTATGAAATAGATTCATAATAGTTCTATAGTCTAATATGGAAAAATGTAATCCTATAACATTATGCTACAACAAACACATATAACAAAAAGTCTACTAAGTCACTTTAATTAATAATAACTGTTTTATGAAATATGTATTATATAAACCATAAAATTAGAAATTAAAATCTCCTTAAATCATACCAATAATATATATATATAGATAGATATGTATAAACTAGAGGTGTAACCTTTTATCATGTAATACAAAAAAAATTTAAACTGTAACATGGAATTAAAGGATGAAAATTGACTGAGTCCGAGATGGAAAATGGATATTAAAATAAACATTACACTCGATGGAAATAAGAATAATATTAATTTTTTTTAATTAAACATGAGAAATTATATTACATATAAACTAGAATAAGATTGGTTTCTGAATAAAAAATATCAGACTTTATGTGTAGTTGATTATACTATATTCATGTTTGATTCGATTATATTATTTGATAAGAAAGAATTAATATATTGAATGGATAAAAGATATTTACACCCTACAAAATTTGATCAATCAGTTTGTAAATCAATGTTTATTCTTGCTTGTCCAATCACTGAATATATGAGCGGAAAAGAGTTGGGATCTTGGGATATTGTCAGTTGAAATGATTTTATTCGACAGAGCAAGTTCTTGATAAGGTTTCTTGTAAATTATTTTACAAAGAATGTCATAGTAAGATTTTGTAGTTTTTGATTCCAACTCTGATTCACCTGCGTTCAGGTTTTTCTACATAATCCTCTGAGTTGCTATTTTAAACGATATGGTAACGTAGGTTTTGAAAGAAACTTTGGTTTTGATAGTTAAATGCACTAATGTAGATTTGAAAACCAACTTTGATTTTGATATTGTTTTTTATATACCTGCGTAATTAATCTTTTACATTTCCATTTTGAATTCATCTAAATTGAAAGTAAATTCTAATTGGCCAATTGTTATTCCCGGTTTGTGGGCAGCCATAAGATCAAAAACAGATAAGCTCTTCATCGGAAATTTACCTTTCATATTTCTGATTGATATAGCTTTCTGTTCTAGCCTTTGCATCTCAATTTTGGACTTACTTCAACTAAATTCAAATATAATGTACAAACATGCAGTGAGGTTATTCCCCGTTTGTACAAGCCATTTAATAAAAACAAAATATCTGTACATATAAAAGAAAGAAAAGAAAACTCAAACCTAATAGTACGTAGACAATAATGCAGACTTTGAGAAAATAATGTAGATTTTAAAACAAACTTCTATTTGATATTGATTTCTTATATGACTTTTGATGAGCTTTCTGCCCTAGTATTTTTCATGTCAATTTTGATGTTTTTTTTCCGTTCGAAAAAAAAATCTGTTTTGTATTATATAAAACAGTATATAATTCAGAAAATTGGGCTTTGTAGCCACTTTTTTCCATTATCCTATCTATATTTAGCATACATGCATCTAAAGCCCCATATTCCTCATACAGTTTTACAATAGGTATATGACACTAATGTATATACAGAAAGTGAAAGTATTCAACATTGTCCACTATGTGCAGCAGCACGATGGGTCATGGTTTATATATATACCATATACAAAAAGGTTGAGTAAAAACACATATAGATGTATACTTATCTCTTTTAGCAGTGTTCTTCGTTAAGTGAAAGTATTCAACATTGTCCACTATGTGCAGCAGCACGATGGGTCATGGTTTATATATATACCATATACAAAAAGGTTGAGTAAAAACACATATAGATGTATACTTATCTCTTTTAGCAGTGTTCTTCGTTTTGTGTCAGTAGAATGTGTTCACTACATAGGCAGGTGGAGGTATCTAGTATCTGTAGTAAATGTCGTCATCTTTATTTCATTGTGTAGTCCTTCCAATGCATCCAATAAATCCTTCTTGGACATATTATCTACATTCTGGTTATGGTCCTAGCCAATATGTTGTAGAGTGGATTCCTGAAATGTAGCCCATAGCTTTTTAATCCGACATAGCCAGCCTTGTAGTGTATTCTGTTGAATCTTGATTTTTCCCGTGATATGGTCAATGATGATATGGGAATCCCCAAATACATGCATGTGAAGTATGCCCATGTATTTTGTGAACTAGAGTAATCTCCACAAAGCCATGGCTTCATCTTTCATGCTCGCACCCCATCCCACATTCTAGTATACCCGGTACTCTAGATCTTCAGAGAACTTAATCAAAAAACCACAACCTCACCTCCCTCCTTGAGATGCCCTGTCAAAAAACCCCATGGGGTATGCACTATGTGGAGTCGCCACCTTATCAGCCTTGTCCTTATATGGGCTACAGTTATCATTATCAGCACTGATCCATTAATTTATGCGGGAAAGTACCATATCTTCTTTTACCTTGACATTTTCAAAAATAATTTGATTGCGCCATCTCCAAATCTCCCAAAAAATAGCCAGAGAAAACATCCTCCATCTAGTACATTGTATGCTCCACCAATTCAAACAGTCAGAAATATTATTGTATTGTACATATGGAATGTTCATATTAACAGAAAAATGTTTCCATATGCGGACCAAGCAAGGACATTTCTGAAACAGATGGCGTTACCTTCTCCTTCATTCTAGCATAGATAGGAGATCTCCGTCCCTTGTCGATTTCTCTTTTGTAGCTTGTCCTAGGTAAGAATTTTATTTTTCCATGTCAACCACAGGAACGTAATGATCTTGGAAGGCACTTTCATATGCCAAAATTTGTAAAACCAACAATTTCTAGTGAGTTGTAACTCTTATGTGCAAAGGTTGAAATATGTGTCCGCTACTTCGATCTCCCCGATCTTTTTCTTGCTAGCCCATGTGACCTGGTTGCCCCTTCCGTCATGGCATATACCAATGCATTTCATCATTGTTGTGATACACTCCCATTCCAATGCCAATTGTCTAGACAAATTGTAATGACCCCAGAAAATTTGTAAATATTTTATTACCACCGTAGGTGAAAACATTGGACAAGGATTGTTATTTTCCGTTTTAATTAATAACACTGTTAACTTTGAATTTGAGCATTAATTGAGTAATATCAAATATTGTAACTTCTCATTTGGAAGTTGTTTTCTTTTCTTTATTTAAAAAAAAAAAAAAAACAGTTGCCAGCAGAAGGGGAAAACCCTAACTACCTTCCCCAGCGGTAAGAGGTGGGGAAAAAGGAAAAGACTGGGCTGTTGAGGAATAGACAAAGGAATGATGGAAAAATTATGCTAAGTCTGGTGATGACCAGATAGCATGGGCATGAACGTGCAACAGGTTTGCTGAAGGCTGTGGTCTGGCAAACAAGCTTGGGGGGAGATTCGGTCTTGCAGACGAATCTCGCGGATGGGAGGAAGACAAGCAGAAAACCAGTGTTTACAAAGCTCTGAAGGAGCAAGAGGAAGAAATACTGAACGTACCGGAACACAGGTAAGTACAATTTGTGTCACCCTTCTTCTGTAAGTTATTGAGTTGTTGAAGTGCTCCATTCAAAGTGGTCTGGTTTATTTTATATGGTCTGGTTTATTTTATATGGTCTGGTTTATTTTATATGGTCTGGTTTGATTCTATTAAGTGGGTTCTGTTTTATGTAAATCTGGTTACATTCTGTGAGAGGCTTCCCATTTGGGAAACCCTGGTGATATTAGTGTAGGCAGAATTACTAAGAGTGTGGGGGTGAACGAATGGCGCTCAGTCGAAAAATGCAGAGATCCCTTTAGTTACAAGAAGGCTATATGCACTTGTTAAGACACCTGTGGCCATATGGACCAGGTGGAAAGACTTAGGAGAGATCTGGAGAACTCATGTTGTGGATGAACCGAGGAGGACCTAGCCATAAATTCATATCCATAGTTAAGCCGAAGACCGTTAGGGGGAAACTGGTAGTGTTTCTAGATAAATTTTAGAGCAAGTTGCAAAACTGTAAGTTTTAAATATAGTTATTTTCAGCAATCATAATAATACTTTTCTTCCAGCAAAAGATTAGCGTATTCTGTTCGAACAATTGAAAGTAAACAAAAGAGACTGGAACATTTCTTTCACAACCAGGAAAGTGAAATTGTAGTAACGAGATGTGGTTAACTGGAAGATTTGACTAATACTGAATTTATTGGCTGACCCACAGTAGTCATATGTTTATGGTGAGGTACCCTGTATGACAACATGAAAGCAAAGCAGATACGACCAGCGCCTCAATAGGGCCCTTGAGCACCCTAATGGGTCAACTATGGGTTAGGGTCTTAAAAATAGTATGTGTCATATAGCGAATGGGCTTTCTCAATCAAACAGAGTACAAACAAGACTTCTGAGAACTCATAAACTTCATTATCAAGCATAGCTGTGTCCTGATAGTCGCATGTACATATAACAGAATAGTAAAACACTGATAATAATGAAATAAAGCACAATTCTACGCTGAAACTATCCAATATTTCTCAAAAAAAACCTGAACGCATATAGAATAACGAGTATAAGAGTCTACCATTCATTCTGGGGTAGAACCAAATGTAGCGCAAAGAAAATTAGATGAGTACAGATACAAGTGTATACTTTACTGAGAAAATTTAACACACATAGACCGGCCAGAGCAAGGGGTAGCTGGCCATAGCATAATCTCAGAGAACCAAGAGACTTGTAACAGAGTTTTAAAAAAAAATTCTTATATCCTTTAACATAGCAAGCCAGAGGAAAGAGCAGCAGAGCTAGCCCAACTTAAGAGTCGTTAAATCCTCAATACACAAGTACAGGGAACCGATGAATGTATATAAAACATAACCATAAGCCGAAGCTAAATCGGCACTGCTACTATTACAAAAACCTCGATCTGGGCAGAGGAGCCGCCGAATCTTGGAAACAAAACCGACTACAACAAAATACAATAACAGAATACATGCAGACAGAAGCCCTCACTGGGCAGCAAACTGGGGAGCACCTCCATAATAGAAAGAGAACTCGGACGAAACCCCTTCCAGAAGGGAGCAAACAATTAACCTGGCAAGAGGGAAAACGTGTATGAAGCCGCTGAAATCGGAAAACCCATTAACTATCACAACCCTGGTATCAAGAAAGGGTTCGGAATATGGACTTACATGGATAAATCAAGCTCCATGCATGGAGCAAAAGCTATTCCACCCTCATAACCTTCGGCGCTTGATATTCAAGGTACTGCTCAGCCTGTCAGAAGGAAAACAGAATTAGAGTTCGTCATTAAACAAAGAAAAAGGGCAGAACCATGTGTAGCGAGTAAACCAAATAGAAAAATACCTGACCTGCTAGGATAAGGCTCTTGAGATCCATTAGATGGAAGGCACTAAGCTCGCCCCTATAAGATGGAACAGGAAGAACCTCTGGCCTGCAAACCCATGAACAGAAGGAACCCTCTGGAAGCCAGTTCCAAATTGCATCGAATGAGAGCCAAAACCCGTAAGCGCCAGATTGAAAAGTCACCCGGAGTAATTCTAGCCGTTCGATGGAAGGGAGAGGGTTCCCTCTGTTGATTCAATTAGGAATCCCAAGAACGAGGTACCACAGCTGCAAACATTAATTCCACAGCACCACCAAGAGTTACCAACTAAGATTGTATGTGGTTGAATTCGAGGTGGGGCTTAGCTGTCACACTCTCGGGCGAGTAGAACCATGTGGATCTGGTAAACCAAATAGAAAAATCCCTGACTTGCTAGGAAAAGGCTCCTGAGATCTATGAGATGAGAGACGCTAAGCTCGCCCCTATAAGATGGAACAGGAAGAACCTCTGGCCTACAAACCCATGAACAGAAGGAACCCTCTGGAAGCCAGTTCCAAATTGCATCGAATGAGAGCCAAAACCTGTAAGCGCCAGATTGAAAAGTCACCCGGAGTAATTCTAGCCGTTCGATGGAAGGGAGAGGGTTCCCTCCGTCGATTCAATCAGGAATCTCGAGAACGAGGTACCACTGCTGCAAACATTAATTCCGCAGCACCGCCGAGAGTTACCAACTAAGATTGTATGTGGTTGAATTCGAGGTGGGGCTTAGCTATCACACTCTCGGGCGAGTTACCAATAAATGCAGAATGGGGAAGTTCTGTCACCATACCCATCAACACCCAGATCAATACAGTGTAAACAGACCCGTATGTGGATGAGTTGGAGTGATTTGTATAGCTAATAGAGAATGGGTCGAAAACAATAAATAGTTACCTTGGGAAATTCGTAAGATAAACTTAATTTTTTTTACTATTTTCACCTTGGTTATGGGGAGGTATGACATATGGTATCAGAGCCCAGTTACAAAACTGAGGCCTCTGGGAAATTGGAAGTGGCATACAGAAATAACATATATAATAAGATTACATTTTACTCGTGCAATTACCAGTTAGTATGCTAATTCTCTTCCTTCTATTGTCATTTATCTTATGTTCAAGGAAAGGACCAGGAACCAGAAGATTGGCAGCATGAGGAGAACGGACAGTACATCCCGCAGATATGCGATGGGACAGGGAGTACCTGGCCCCGAAAATAACCCTGAGCTATGGGTACAGCTCGGGGAGGAAGCCCGAAATACAAACCAGGCAATTCTGGAGACTGTGCAGGAGCTAAAAAATGAAATGGCTCGGTTACGCGAAGACAACGCACGACTAACAATGGAGCAAGAAAGAATTTTAAAAAGTCTATCTGATAGGCAAAACCAGCCACCAGTTAATCCTAGTACGGAACAGCAGAGGGTGTCGGAAGAACAGAACCATCATATACCACCTGAAAGATCGGAAGAAAGAGAGGAACGTTCTGACAATGCATCTGAACAACAGACCTCAAAAAGGCAAAGGGTGGAGTTGCAAGGAGAATTTCGTAAGATTAAACCACCGCACTTTGACGGGGAACAGGAAGAAGCAGCTGAAGCGTGGTTAATTAATATGAACAAATATTTTCAGTTGTATGAGTATGATCATAACCTTAAAGCACGACTGGCTATTTTTCAGCTGTAGGGAAAAGCTACCCTATGGTGGGAGGAAGTTAAGATTGTAAAAGGAGTGATCGAGAAGACCATTACTTGGGAAAATTTCCAAAGGTACTTCGAGGAGAGATATCTGACTGAGCGCTTCTATGATGAAAATGCAAGAGAATTCCATGACTTGTGGTTGGGACAGTAGACCATGGACGAATTTATCACCCGTTTTACTTCCTTGCTTCGTTATGTGCCATATATTAGGGAGGAAAAGGCTAAGGTGCAAAGATTTGTTAGCAGTTTGCCACTGTATATGCGGGAGAGGATTGAGTTCGACAATCCAAAGTCAATGGATGAGGCAATTCGTAAAGCCAGAATCTGTTATCAACAGAGCAAACAAAAAGGGGAAACTTCTGGCAGAAAGTGGAATGAAAAAAGAGGCTATAAGTCAGTCGGAAGCAACAAAGGAAATCGTAGTGGCGGAGGCAAGGGGAACGGAAAAGGACAAAACAACAGAACTGCACCAAGAACTTCATCCAAATTCAAGACAGCTAGTGAATCCAGGGTCAGCGAGCAACCTGCAAGATTGGACAGCGAAGGGGCAACAAGGCCCCCAGTACAGTGCTGGGGCTGTGGAGGGCCTCACTACGTCAAAAATTGTCCACAGTGTAAGGGAACTGAATAGTTATCCCAAATCCATGAAGCATCGATAGTCGGCAAGGTAGGACGTAGCATGCCAAGGATTAATGCGGCTCTGGATGATTGTCAGGAGGAATATCAGCCAACCATGGTCGAATTTGAAGGTAAAATCTCAGACCTTACCATAGCTGTTTTAATTGACCCTGGGGCCACACTAAGTTATATTAGTCCAAGGATAGTGGAACATTGTAAATTGCAACCTGTTAAATTCAAAAATCCATGGCTAGTACAACTGGCTACAGGGGCCAAGAGGCGAGTAATGGCAAAAATCAGTGACTTCTCCTTCACAATAGCAGGACAGCTAGTGATGGTTGATCTAAATGTGCTTCCTCTTGGTTCATATGACATTCTGATCAGTATGGACTGGTTAGAAAAGCACTGGTCATTAGTTGACTGCAAGACAAAGATTATTTACTATCGGGATAAGCATGGAGCTAGGAAGGAAATGCAAGGAATTAAGCGGCCAGTGCAGGTTCGACCAATAACTGCAACCCAGCTAGCAAAATGCATCAGAAAAGGGTGTCAGATTTATGCTATCCAAGTGGGTTATGCTGATTCTAAGGATAAAATAGCCACGTTAGATAGCATCCCTGTAATACAGGAATTTGCGGATGTGTTTCTAGATGAGATTCCCGGACTGCCGCCAAAAAGGGATATAGACTTTACCATTGAATTGGTACCAGGCGCAGCCCCGGTGTCACGAGCACCCTATAGAATGAGTGTGCCTGAATTGACAGAATTAAAAATGCAGCTGCAAGAATTACTAGATAAAGACTATATTCGCCCCAGCGTGTCTCCATGGGGAGCCCCAGTATTATTTGTCAAGAAAAAAGACGGAACCCTTCGCATGTGCATTGATTACCGTCAGCTGAACAAGCTGACCATCAAAAACAAGTATCCTCTACCTCGGATCGATGAACTGTTCGATCAAGTGAAAGGTGCAACAGTGTTCTCTAAGATCGATCTGCGATTAGGTTACCACCAGATCAGGATTAAGGAGGAAGATATTGCTAAAACAGCTTTCAGAACGAGGTATGGTCATTATGAATTCGTGGTGTTACCCTTCGGGTTAACTAACGCCCCTGCAACTTTCATGTGCTTAATGAACAACATATTTCATCAATATCTGGATCGATTTGTGTTGATATTTATCGATGATATATTAATATATTCCCGCACCATGGAGGAGCACAAGGAACACCTCAGATTGGTGCTACAGACTCTTCGAGAACACCAGCTATATGCTAAGTTCAGTAAGTGTGATTTCTTCAAGGAAGAAATCCAGTATCTGGGTCATGTGATCACAAGGGAAGGGATTGCGGTAGACCCAGAAAAGATAAGAGCCATAATGGAGTGGCCCGTACCGAAAGATGTAGCAGATATCAGGTCTTTTATGGGATTAGCCGGTTACTACAGACGATTTGTGGAAGGCTTCTCCAAAGTGGCATATCCCATCACTTCCTTACAGAAAAAGGGAAGGGCATTCCAATGGACCCCAGAGTGTCAAAGGAGCTTTGAGCAGTTAAAACATCTGCTCACTACAGCACCCATTTTGAGCATAGCTGATCCTGATAAGGACTATGTGGTGTGTACTGACGCAAGCAAGGAAGGCGTGGGAGGTGTATTGATGCAAGAAGGTAAAGTGATTGCGTATGAGTCTCGGAAGCTAAAAGAGCATGAGCAGAAGTACTCTACTTACGACTTGGAGTTGGCTGCCGTCATACATGCCTTAAAGATGTGGTGGCATTATCTTATGGGTACGAAATTTCTGTTGCTAACCTACCACCATAGTCTGACCAATTATTTTAGCCAGCCCACTTTAAACGCTAGGCAAACATGGTGGGTGGACTTCTTAAGCAGCTTTGACTTTGACAACAAACATTTGCAGGGGAAAGAAAAGTGGGTGGCAGATGCCTTAAGTCAGAAGGTATAGAGTCTGTACGAAATCTCCATCAGTGTATGGAAAAGTCCTTTTTGGGAAATGATAAGGAAGGCAACAGGACAAGATGTTGAATATCAGCAAATAAAACAACAAATACAACAGTCTACCAGTGAGAAAAATCAGCAAGGATATGAGTTGGATGATGCTGGGATGTTGTACTACAAGAAAAGGCTATATGTACCTGATCAAAACAGCATTAAAAATCTGATCTTGGATGAATTCCACATCAGTCATTATGTTGGACACCCGGGTTATCAGAAAATGATCACTGCGATTCGGAAGGATTACTTTTGGCCAGGAATGAAGAGGAATGTGGCTGAGTACTTGGCGCGGTGTCTAGAGTGTCAACAAATTAAGGCAGAACATCAGCACCCAGCGGGACTACTGCAACCGTTACCCATTCCGGAGTGGAAATGGGAAACCATTTCTATGGATTTTATCACGGGACTGCCTAAAACAAGGAGGAATAATGATTCCATTATGGTGGTGGTAGACAAGTTGAGTAAAGCTGCACATTTTATACCTGTGCAATCCACTTACAGGGCTACACAGATTGCTCATATTTTTATGCAGAATGTGTTCAAATTACATGGACTTCCGAAGACAATAATTTCAGATCGTGACGTGAAATTTACGTCAGCTTTTTGGAGAACATTATTTGCTGAGTTGGGGACTCAGCTGAACTTCAGTACAGCATATCATCCTCAGACCGACGGACAGACAGAACGAGTGAACCAAGTGGTAGAGGACATGTTAAGGGCCTATGTAATGCAGCAACCGATGCAGTGGGAAGAGTACTTGCACCTGGTTGAATTTGCGTACAACAATGGGTATCATACCTCAACGCAAATGAGTCCCTTTGAAGTCCTATACGGCCGGAAATGCCGTACACCCTCAAGCTGGGGTGGACCCGAAGACAAACTGAGATTAGGGCCGGAAATGCTTAAAGAAATGGAAGATATGGTGAAAAGGGTACGCGCTAATTTGAAAGCTGCTCAGGACAGACATAAGA
Source organism: Pinus tabuliformis (assembly GCA_031772625.1). NCBI lineage: Eukaryota > Viridiplantae > Streptophyta > Pinopsida > Pinales > Pinaceae > Pinus > Pinus tabuliformis. The sequence continues at coordinate 791,961,695 of CM062809.1, read as the reverse complement.
GTTTTGCTGACCGAAAGAGGAGGTTCAAGGAATACCAAGTTGGTGACCACGTTTATATCAGAATTCAAGCCAAAAAGAGTACACTGCAATGGAGTGGGTGTGCCAAGTTGGCACCCCGATATTGTGGACCATTCCAAGTCTTGGCAAGAGTCGGGCCGGTGGCTTACCAGCTCGCCCTGCCAAGTCACATCTGGGTTCACAATGTCTTCCATGTTTCAGTGTTGAAAAAATATGTTTATGACCCTAGACATGTGATCAGATGGCAGGACATTCAGGTGGGAAATTGTTGTTACAATAGACCTGTCAAAAGGTTCATTTTCAAGGAAACTAACTTGGAACGTTGCATGTTGCAGGTCGAACCGGAAGGAGAAGTCTTGGTCGAGCCACTGAGCATCCTCGACCGGAGAGAAGTACAGCTGCGGAGACGAGCTATTACCCAAGTTAAAGTGCAGTGGTGGCACTTTGGGCCTGATGAGGCCACTTGGGAAGATGAAGAACTGATGAAAAGGACCTATCCAGGGCTGTTCATGGCTGAAAGACATCGGGACGATGTCCAATCTCAGGGGGGGAAGATGTAATGACCCCGGAAAATTTGTAAATATTTTATTACCACCGTAGGTGAAAACATTGGACAAGGATTGTTATTTTCCGTTTTAATTAATAACACTGTTAACTCTGAATTTGAGCATTAATCGAGTAATATCAAATATTGTAACTTCTCATTTGGAAGTTGTTTTCTTTTCTTTATTTAAAAAAAAAAAAAAACAGTTGCCAGCAGAAGGGGAAAACCCTAACTGCCTTCCCCAGTGGTAAGAGGTGGGGAAAAAGGAAAAGACCGGGCTGTTGAGGAACAGACGGAGGAATGATGGAAAAATTATGCTAAGTCTGGTGATGACCAGATAGCATGGGCATGAACGTGCAACAGGTTTGCTGAAGGCTGTGGTCTGGCAAACAAGCTTGGGGGGAGATTTGGTCTTGCAGACGAATCTCACGGACGGGAGGAAGACAAGAAGAAAACCAGTGTTTACAAAGCTCTGAAGGAGCAAGAGGAAGAAATACTGAACATACCGGAACACAGGTAAGTACAATTTGTGTCACCCTTCTTCTGTAAGTTATTGAGTTGCTGAAGAGCTCCATTCAAAGTGGTCTGGTTTATTCTATATGGTCTGGTTTGATTCTGTTAAGTGGGTTCTGTTTTATGTAAATCTGGTTACATTCTGTGAGAGGCTTCCCATTTGGGAAACCCTGGTGATATTAGTGCAGGCAGAATGACTAAGAGTGTGGGGGTGAACGAATGGCACTCAGCCGAAAAACGCAGAGATCCCTTTAGTTACAAGAAGGCTATATGCACTTGTTAAGACACCTGTGGCCATATGGACCAGGTGGAAAGACTTAGGAGAGATCTGGAGAACTCATGTTGTGGATGAACCGAGGAGGACCTAGCCATAAATTCATATCCATAGTTAAGCCGAAGACCGTTAGGGGGAAACTGGTAGTGTTTCTAGATAAATTTTAGAGCAAGTTGCAAAACTGTAAGTTTTAAATATAGTTATTTTCAGCAATCATAATAATACTTTTCTTCCAGCAAAAGATTAGCATATTTTGTTCGAGCAATTGAAAGTAAACAAAAGAGACTGGAACATTTCTTTCACAGCCAGGAAAGTGAAATTGTAGTAACGAGATGTGGTTAACTGGAAGATTTGACTAATATTGAATTTATTGGTTGACCCACAGTAGTCATTCGTTTACGTTGAGGTACCCTGTATGACAACATGAAAGCACAACGAATATGACCAGCACCTCAATAAGGCCCATGAGCATCCTAATGGGGCAACTATGGGTTAGGGTCTTAAAAATAGTATGTGTCATATACCAAATGGGCTTTCTCAATCAAACAGAGCACAAACAAGACTTCTGAGAACTCATAAACTTCATTATCAAGCATAGCTATGTCCTGATAGTCACATGTACATATAACAGAATAGTAAAACACTGATAATAATGAAATAAAGCAAAATTCTATGCTGAAACTATCCAATATTTCTCAAAAAAAAATTGAACGCATATAGAATAACGAGTATAAGAGTCTACCATTCATTCTGGGGTAGAACCAAATGTAGCGCAAAGCAAATTAAATGAGTACAGATACAAGTGTATACTTTACTGAGAAAATTTAACACACATAGACCGGCCAGAGCAAGGGGTAGCTGGCCATAACATAATCTGAGAGAACCAAGAGACTTGTAACAGAGTTTTAAAAAAAATTCTTATATCTTTTAACATAGCAAGCCAGAGGAAAGAGCAGCAGAGCTAGCCCAACTTAAGAGTCGTTAAATCCTCAATACACAAGTACAGGGAACCAATGAATGTATATAAAACATAACCATAAGTTGAAGCTAAATCGACACTGCTACTATTACAAAAACCTCGATCTGGGTAGAGGAGCTGCCAAATCTTGGAAACAAAACCGACTACAACAAAATACAATAACAGAATACATGCAGACAGAAGCCCTCACTGGGTAGCAAACTGGGGAGCACCTCCATAACAGAAAGAGAACTCGGACGAAACCCCTTCCAGAAGGGAGCAAACAATTAACCTGGCAAGAGGGAAAACGTGTATGAAGCCACTGAAATCGGCAAACCCATTAACTATCACAACCCTGGTATCAAGAAAGGGTTCGAAATATGGACTTACCTGGATAAATCAAGCGCCATGCCTGGAGCAGAAGCTGTTCCACCCTCATAACCTTCGGCGCTTGATATTCAAGGTACTGCTCAGCCTGTCACAAGGAAAACAGAATTAGAGTTCGTCATTAAACAAAAAAAAGGGCAGAACCATGTGTAGCTGGTAAACCAAATAGAAAAATACCTGACCTGCTAGGAAAAGGCTCCTGAGATCCATGAGATGGAAGGCGCTAGGCTCGCCCCTATAAGATGGAACAGGAAGAACCTCTGGCCTGCAAACCCATGAACAGAAGGAACCCTCTGGAAGCCAGTTCCAAATTGCATCGAATAAGAGCTAAAACCTGCAAGCGCCAGATTGAAAAGTCACTCAGAGTAATTCTAGCCGTTCGATGGAAGGGAGAGGGTTCCCTCCGTCGATTCAATCAGGAATCCCGAGAACGAGGTACCATTACTACAAACATTAATTCCGCAGCACTGTCAAGAGTTACCAACTAAGATTGTATGTGGTTGAATTCGAGGTGGGGCTTAGCTGTCACGCTCTCGGGCGAGTTACCAATAAATGCAGAATGGGGAAGTTCTGTCACCGTACCCATCAACACCCAGATCAATACAGTGTAAACAGACCCGTATGTGGATGAGTTGGAGTGATTTGTATAGCTAATAGAGAATGGGTCGAAAACAATAAATAGTTACCTTGGGAAATTCGTAAGATAAACTTAACTTTTTTTTTACTATTTTCACCTTGGTTATGGGGAGGTATGACACAAATCTAGCTGAATGGCCTTCATCCAAATAGGTATACTGCCAAGGCATTCCCCGATGACTTGGTTCCAGAAGAAGATGCCTCTGTTATTGAAAAAATGTAGTAAGTCTATAGAGATAAACAACTCCATGCACATACCCAGGATCTGACCACCTCCTATCATAATCCGGTGTCCAGTATCGAATTGCGAGCATAAATTTTGCAGAGAAATATTTTTAATCATTTTAAAACTAAGCCATATAATCGAACCCATTGTGATACCAATGGATCCCTGGCGAATCGAGTATATAAATTCTTTGTTCTTGAGGTATTTACATCGTATCACTTTACCCCATATACCCTCTCCAAAGATACCATGCCATAACAACTTCAGCAGCAGCGCCCAACCAAAAGGTCCGAGATTTATTATGCCCCAACCTCCAAGATTTTTGGGTTTGGTAATTTTCTCCATTTTGACCATATTGTACTTATTGTTTTGTGTAGCCCCGGATCAAATATAGTGTGCCATAATGTGATTTATATTTTTAACAATGAGACGAGGAAGTCGAAATAAGTGAGCCCAATAGACCCCCAGTTTGGTGAACACCGACTGAGTGAGGTTAATATGACCCCCAAAAGAGAGGCACCAGAATTCCCAACCCCTAATTTTCTTATGAAATCGATCAACCAACCACATCCAGTTGTTGTTCTTGTACTTACATGGCTTTAAGTAATATCCTAGATATTTCATGCCCGCTGTGAGTGGACCTGCACCCACCCCAAAGTTTCTATGTATATATGCAATGTCATCCAAATTACATGTGCCATATAAAATAGTGGATTTAAGAAAATTCATAATGAGTCCTGTGGCCCATCCAAAATTGTTGAAAATATGTGATAATGTGAGCCATTTATATCTATCAATCATGCCCATAATCAGAATATCGTCCACAAAAAAACTGTGGGATATAGAGATATGTCTACCTATGTGTAATGCATCAAAATGACCCTCCGCCACCACTTTTTTTATGTGTAAACTTAGACCGTCCATAGCAAGAATAAATAAAAGGAGCAAAAGGGAGCAGCCCTGTCTATGTCCCCTCCCAGACCCAAAAAAATGGGATGGATATCCATTTATAACAACAGCGTACTTGACATTAGCGATGCATGCAATAAGCCATTTTGCTGCATTGGACTGATCCCAATCTTGTGAAGTACCATTGAGAGATATCCCCAGTATAAACAATCGTATGCCTATTTTATATCAACCTTCATAACAGTTGCATTCATGTTTTTTACTTGAATGGAGTGTAGGCATTCTTGAGTAATGGCCATAGCATCTTGAATTTGTCTATTCTGTAAGAAACCACACTATTCCAGGGAGATATACTTTGATAATATTAACTTCATCCTGGTGGCAATTGTCTTTGAAATAATATTATATATAAGATTGCAGAGTGAGATAGGATGGAAGTCTAAGAAGGTGGACATCCTTTCCTTCTTAAGGAAGAGAGAAAAGTATGTAAAATTAGTGTGAGGATGAATAAAACCCAATTGTCTTGTCTCTTTCACCATGTTTAGAAGATCCACCTGAAAGATGTCATAAAAATGTACAAACAGTTTAACCGTCCAGCCATCTTGTCCCGGCCTTTTATCCCCCTTTAGTGATTTTACCTATTGTATCTCCTGGACTATGACAGCCTTGTACAGTTCCAAGTTTGCTTCCTCATCAAACATCCTTGGGTATTCACTTACCCCCCAAAATTGTTCCTCCCCACAGTCAAGTTCCCTACGACTGTAGGCTTGTTCAAAGTGTGTAACCACTAGATTAGTGATCTGCTGTTGAGAGTGGAGTAAATTTCCTTCAACGTCTGATATCTCCCAAATGGTATTGACCTTCCCCCTATGACTAGTATAGTGGTGGAAGAACTTAGTATTCATTTCACCCTCCTGGATCCATATAGCCCGGCTCTTTAAACGCCAAGTAATTTCCATTTGCCATAGGATCTTCTTCTTTTTGAGTTCTAGTTCAAGAATTTCATTTTGCACCTCAACTGACGGGGATGTGAGACCATATGATGATGGAGAGACTCCAATGCCTTTTCAATATCAATCATCTCCTATTTCTTTAGTGACTTCTTCCTACGTTCACAAACCTTAACCACTTCCTTTAAGGCACATAGTCTATTCAAGATATCCGCCATGGGAGATAAGTTGGCTACTCTATCCCGTTTCTAGTGAGCTCGAATTCAGGGTCTTCCAACCATACCCTATTAAATTTAAAAGCAATACCAAATCTAGTATCCCCACGACGCCATGTGAGGATAATAGGACGATGGTCTAATGTATAATTATTAACAACACAGGATTGCAAAGAGCCTAGTTTCTCCACCATTTTTTCGTGAATAAGAAAACGGTCTAGTCTCTTTGCAACATATTCCATGCGAGCCCTCCCATTGTCCCAGGTAGGCGTGATCCTTGTAGGGCTTATATCAACCAAGTTTTGTTGAAAGATAATTTCTTCAAACTTATCAGCCATATGATCAATACTACGGGGCTGGCCCCAAACTTCATCTAGCCTAGTAGTGCAGTTTAAGTCTCTAGCCAATATTAGAGAAATCAAATGCAATATTCCAGAAGATTTAATGTTGCGCAAAAAAATGTGTTAATCCGTGTATGGGGCGTATACGTTTAAAATATGCGTCCTCCCTAGAAGGCCCCTTATGTGCTTAGCCACCTGCTGAACAAGAAAAAGCTTTCATCTTGACCCAGCGAGGATCCCATAGAGCAGCCAACCCCTCCCCCTGACCTCCTAGCAGCGTCAGTAGCCACCATATGCCAGGATGGGAGCATCCTCCTGAAATAGTTGATCAACTATTGAGCAGGGTGCATAGTTTCTTGGATGAGAATGATGATAGGACAAGAAGAAAGGAAAAGCTCCTTGAGGGCTAGGAATTTTTGAAATGCCCCCAATCCCCGAATGTTCATAGAAAGGATGAAATTCATGTAGGGTGAGATATGGGCATGCTTTCTCTAAGGGCCCGAGGAGAGATGGGGGAAGAAATAGGAACATCAATTAGGGAAGGAGAGTCTATAAGAGTGGTATTAGTGTGGTGCAGGCATCCACAGAAATGTCAACTTCCTCTGTTTTGTTTCCTTCTAATAGTAATGTTCCTAACTGAGGATGGACTGATGACCGAGGATGGAGAGCCTAACGGTTTATGGATGGTGAGTGAATGAAGGTCAAGAATCTTCCTTTGAAGTAAAAAGTTTAAATCACTATCCACCGAGTTGTTTGGTGAGGATACCAGGGATCTTGGAGAAATAGGCCGAGTAGGAGTCATAATAGGGTGGTGAGTAGAGGGGGAGGGGATGCATGTCATGTTGTAAGTAATGTAAGATGTGGATGGAACGTCGTAAGGAGGTCTTTGAGCTGGAACAGATTCCAGGGGGGTGATACAAGGGTGGAGAGGGGAGGGTTCAATTCCATTGGGGATGAGTCAGCAATGGTAGGGGTGCCAGAGTGCTCTGACGTCCAAGGAGATGAGGGAATATATATGGGAATGGACATGTCATTTTCTAAAAAGGGGGATTTAGTAGAATATGATTGTGAAGGGTGATTAGGATTACCAGTAAAATTATGTTCTCCACCCTATGAGACGTTCTTACCCCGAGTCGAATTGTAATATTCAAGTCTGCCCATCGCCATATTCTTGGTGCTAGTCTGATGACGACCATGAGGATATCGATAACCACCCTTTCCATGAGGGCATTGTGCCATAAGATGGCCTGTGTGATGGAAAATTAGGCATCGAAATGGAATGCCCCAGAAGTTGAGACGTTGCTTTAAATTAGTGTCCTCCCATCTCAGCTCGATATGATTAGAAAAATCCCCACAATATTCCTTCTCGATCAATGTCCATTCAATTATTTTGTCTCGGGCACCCAGAGATTGAGGGTCGACATAAACAAATTTCCCGATAGTATTCCAAATATCCATAATATTCCAAATATCCATAAAAACTTGCTTGGTCCAAAATTCAATTGATAGTCCTGGAAGCTTGACCTACATAAGCTTGTTCTTCGGCATCTCCTTCAAAGGATTGAAGCCGATGTACCAGGAATGAAGAGCAAGGAACCTCTGACCCTTGACCCATGGAAGAGCCAAAATTTTGCGTAAATCCTCCTCATTGAGGAAATGATAATTATACCAGACACACATTAATCGAACCACCGTGACCATATATCCTAGTAAAGACTTCCATTTCGTAGCAACCCAACTCCTCATCTCACCGTCATCAACCTCAGCAGAGTACCATTTACCGATCAGAGCTCCTTTTTGTAAGCTAGTGACTTTGTCTATGACGACATCGTGGCCAAAACAAAGGAAAGGTGTCGGGGGATGTTATTTTGATGGCACGATGTTTTTGGCCACACCGTCTGCCACCACCCTTGTAACGAGTCTTGTGTGAAACATACAGAGCATGTATTTCATCTGTCCATAGATCCCACCCATCCCCAAGGATCGCCACCTGAGGGGCGTGGTGGCCCATCCCCTACCTAGTCCCCGGGTATGAGTGGTGAAGTGAGTTAGCATCCATGGTGGCCTGAATAAAGGCTTCATGTGCTGATGTGTCCGACGCGGATGTGTCCATCCAGGAAATCCACCAAATAATCAGGCATAGTAGAGGTATGAGTGACGTCCGGCCAAATGAACAAAAATCCTGCAAGAATATTTTGGGATATACTGTCTACAACGAGAATGTCAGAACCCACGTCGATAGCACCTAGATCACGCCTGTCGAGGACAAAACCACCGCCAAAACGATGGCGAGATATGGAAAAATGTACCCCTTATATCCAAAAATAAATAGTGCCTGATCGGCAGGATCAACACGTAAGCACCCACGGCCTAGAGCGTCAGAGGTTAGCTGTGTTATATGTGTGATGATATAGACCGATGTCTAATATGAAGTTAATGCCAAGCCAACTGCCAAATTCAAGTTCAAAAACTGCCAGATTTTGAAATTCTGATCATCGACGCTTCCCCCTGCCCTTAAAAACCAGAGCATGTAGGCCGATATGTATACTATCCAGACGACGATCAGAAAGTATACTAGAAACCCTCACAACAACAAATACAAAAGCAGCCCCAACAAGACCACCACCGATAACACAAACGGAAACCAAAATCCTTGTATGGTTGAGAAATAGTGAATGAATTACACCATCTACACTAAAGTGTATAGAATCAATTAGTCTAAAAGCATGAAACCTCCACCTGGGATTGTAGTGGGCAGGAGATAGGCGAAAGGTTAGTCCAGACAGACATAGGCGAGGAGGAAGAAGTAGTGTGTGTGCTAATTATGCATACTAGAATGTATACCATACCTCAGTGAGAAAAAGTAAGATGATATAAAAAACTTCCAAATAAATGAGGGGAGATAATATGTCTCGGTAATATGCAAGCATACTATAATGGATGTTCAAAGATAAGGCTGAAAGATCATACATGCACATTCCAAAGTGGCAAGTTAATATTTAACCTCTCTTTTGAAGTTAATTAATAATTAAAACTACCTTTTACCTCTACATATGAATTGTTATTACACAAGCCTAAAACAAATAAAGTTCGTGAAAGAATGAACCATAAATAAATTTGATATCCATTTTTATAAATATTTAAATTTAATTTTTTTCTAATAAAATTGATAGATTATATTTAGGAGATTAATAATAATAATAAAACGTTTAAGTGTTAATTATAAATATATATTTTTAATATCTAATCTTTACTTAAAATAAATTAATTTTATCAATTTTATTTATAGCTAGATAGATAATAAAATGTTCTTGGTTTATATATTATATCATGATAAAATGTATATTTTTCATTCATTCATAGGAAGATAACTTTTTGAAGGATGCAATGGATGGCTCTACCTATAAGAACATCACAGTAGAAAATGATTAAGAGGCTTCTCGACCATGCTTGAACTAGAACTCTCACTATAAGTGGCCATGTAGAGGAGAAAATAGTGTCCTATAAGCATTTAAAAAATTCAAATAAATACAATCTCAATCCACTAAAGCAACAATTGGATAGAGAATACCAAAATTTCTATGTAGAAAGGTATCCCTCATCAAAAGAAATTTTGAAGGAATGGTGGAGTGACTAGAAATCATTCATTAGGAAGGACAAGGGGATGTACCTGACCACATAGTTCCACCCAATTTATACATTCACCACAATGTTGGTTACAAAGCTCTACAAAAAAAGGAGATTCATGCCACCTTAAGCTAACATGGGTGTCATTCATCGATTAAGTCATAGAAAAGGGCACATGTTTTAACTAGGCAATGACCCTTTTATGGATTCTCCATAACTTGATAATCTAATATGGCAAATTAGGACTTATAAAAAATGATGGTATTGATACATTAACCTATTTTATCAACCTCGAATGCATTAGGTGTGTATTCCCATTCATGATTTGTAGATAGTCTTTTGATGAATTCTTGTCCACATTTACTACAAAGATCTATGGGCCAATAAATTCAAGCCTGAATTTCTTGAGATATAATATGATTTTATGGCTCCATTATATCAATTTCTTTTCAATAAGCTCACTTTTCATCTCTGGAAGGAAGCACAAGTCACAATCATGCTTCTAGGAAGTTAGAGGAACATTCAACATTTCCTTTCATTTATGGCATCATTATTACCTCTCATCTACCACTAAAATTTATCCTAGACATGGTATCCATTAGAGAATTTGTGTCCAAATAACCATGGCTCACTTCCATGAGTCCTTATCTCATAGTAACAAGAACCTATGTTCGAATTATCTATTTACACTTATGGTTTATACATTACTTGACAACTCACTTTTTAAGATAGAAAGCAAACACATTGAAGAGTTGAATATCTATGAGGGTAGGATTAAGAAATATGATACCAAAAATGTAGTTAATAATCATTGTTCAAACATTGAATTTCACTAGCCTTACACTTACTAGCAATTTCCAAAAGAAGAAATATGCTATGGATCTTAATCTTATTTGTAGTTAAAGGAGAGGGTGAAAAACACTCGAGCAGGACAACACCACCTGCAAAAAAATGCGTTAGAATACGAGAGGAAAATAAAACTAGAAGAGGAAATAAAGAAGAATGCAAAGCATGTAACTATTGAGCAAGAACAAAATGACTATGAAGTGGTGGAATTTTTTAGGTCTAGAGTGGAGATGAAAAAACAAAATGAATGAAATGATGGCCATGGTTTAGAAAAAAAGTAGTAGAAGTTTAACAAATAATAAAATCAGAAGAGTAGAAGAAGAAAATGTAAGAAATGTAAGTCTTTAAGGAACTAGAGAAAAATAAGGAGTACATGATTAAACAAGTACCCATAGAAGAAAGAAGAAAGGAGTAGGGAGATAGCTTGCTACAGTAGGTGGAATGGAAAAAGGGAGTAATCTATGGCTCCCCAAGGTAGTTATCAAATGTGAGGGAAGAAAAAGTCAATAACCCACTATCGATGTCACACTAATAGTTATAATAATCATATCACACACACCTATGGGTCTTGAGATTGAAAGTGTAGATTGGGGAGCATATAGTGTCCCTCGAGAATTACTTCTACTCCATATTGCAATAGAGCACCATGAATAGGTATAAGGAGGAGAGGAATATATGCACTCTTTTAGACATGGACACTACAGGTGAAGTAATAGTCTATAACTTTTTTGACACTATATCCCAAAGAATAAGCCTCTCAGATGGATTTCATCTTGGCAGCATTTGCTCAAGAAAATGGCTCTTCAATTAAGGAGCTAATCACAAACTTATATCATTAGAGAAGTTCGGTTTCCATCCTAAAAGGAAAATTTATACACAATGAACTATCTCAAGCTAAGGATCTCAATGAACTACCATATCAATGGTTACAAAAAATGAGACTGAAATGGAATGGCTTGATGATGTCCATGTATATAAAATCATCAACCAAATATAAGAAGTAGCACAAGAGAAAATGCCTATGGAGAAGTATAATAAAATATTTAAGAGGCAACATACCAACATAAATAGGAACTGTCCACATTAAAGGATCGTCTAGTCCTATAAGAAGCAACATGAGTGGAAATGAAAGAATTCCAATCCTCAGGTATAACAACATTTGAAGATATGAGAAAGCACTTGGAGAAATTCTTTAGTAAAATCTTAATTTTATTGGTTTTCCATGAAGTTATAGTTGACTTCCATGATGAATACGAGTCACAAAAGCTAAACATGAAAACATCCAAGAAGACCTTCAAGGAATCAAAGAATATCAATCATAGTTTGAAGAGAACCCAGCTAGGGTCCCAATATTGCGTCGAATGGAGTTATAAATAATTAGCCCTTAATCAATTCTTGGAAAGAGATTATGCTAGGGTTAAATTTTAGTGTAATTTCTATTTTAGAGAAGCACACCCAAATGTGGGAGACCATTGAGAATCACCATTAGATCTTACATGGCTATCAGAATTGGAATAAATAAATTCCAAGCGCAAGAGACCTTCAAAAAATGTAGTCAAATATTAGAGTAGAGGGTGAGCATGATGCACTGATTGAAATGGCTATTGGATATAATTTCCTGATGATGGAACAAATTCTCCCACAATGTGATGTCCACAACCAATCAGAGATTTCCATAGACATCAAATGCAACACATCTTCTTGTCCACCTCTAGCTACCGAAGCTTGTTTTAGTCAATTATCTGTCAAATTCTTGAACCAATTTCGTATTATTATAATTGGGATACCACTCCACCTCATTAGAGGGATTGATTGTTGTAATTTTATTAAATGTGGAATATGCCCTAGATGGGAAAGGTTGGGAAATTTTGTAGTTTGGGTTACCATTAGAGGAATCTAATATGAACTATTTCTATTGAATTCTAAATTTTAAGAAGTCATTGTTGCTAAAATTTGTAGAGAAAATTCATGTCTATTTAGACTACTCCCAATTTAGTTATGTTTTTTTCAAATAGAATTAGCTTTGGTTTTCTTGTGCTTCTTAGAATAAGTGAATTAGTTAAGATACTATTTATGCTGCAAATTGTCCATTAAGGATACTTCTAAGTTGTGATTTCTATGGAATTATGTAGCAAGGATATGCATATAGCCAAATTATTCTATAAATGTGGTTTACATATTAAAATAACTATGTTTCTTTTAATTAGTTTAGTATAAATTAGTTATTTCCAATTTTGCCAAATTAACTTAGACTTTCTGTTTTGCAATTAATGTAGTATATCATACAATAATCTCATAATTTTACACTAATCATGTTTGTTAAACTTAATGTTTAAGAACATGCCTTTTCACCTATGAGGTCATAGCTTCAAATCTGGAGAGCTGCCATTAAATTTACTATATTTACTATAATGGATTTGAAACATTTAAATATTTTTATTATTCCACATTTTGACACTTTTGAAGATAGACTTTCTCATCAAAAAATTTTAAAATACAATTAAAATTTATTGAAATTATAAGTTTAACCTATATAATCTAAAAAAATCCAATTGCTAAAAAAAAATTATACATTTTAAATTTAAAGAATGATTTAAGAATGATAAATCATATATAATAGTGTAATGAGAATCATATCTATCTATCTATCTATATATATATATATATATATATATATATATATAATATATATATATATAAATATATAATTAGTAAATCTGTCTTAACATAAATTTATGAAGTATGTGGAAATAAAATTTCTAAAATATAAATCTTTTTGCAAATTTTACCATCTAACAAAGAATGTTTAGTACTTTAATAAATTTCATCTTTTTTATTCTTACCAAATCCCTAATTAGGATGGATTCACTAATCCATCCATCTATTTTATACTTACTAAATCCCTAATTAACATGGATGGACTAATCCATCGATAGTGAAGATGAACCGATCTAAATTAAAAAAGGGAAGTGAGATAGGCATTGGGCTGCAAATTAAGGTTTTTAGCATCTAATGGTTGGCTTCGTCCTTGGCATACACCAGTCTTGCCCTTATTATTATACATATGATCGAGAACAAACAAATATTAAAGGCTGAATATTAATTCGGAACTACTACTAAGTAGATCAGATGTGTTCTTTTTGGTAAGTGATGAGAACCTGGTGCAATGGTGTTAATTAATATGGAAATAACAATATAGTAGAAAATTTATTAATTTGGAGTTTTTATTATTTTTTAAAGTGGTTTATGGAGATTGAGTGGCGGTTATATTTTCTGGAAAATCTAGGTCAATCAATTCTAAAAGATTTACAGGCCAGCCAAACTAACAAAATTTAACTGCAAAACTGCAAAATCATTCAAGAAATTTGATAGCATAACCAACTAATCTATCCCTTAAAGCTTAAGAACTCTGATTCTTTTAATAAAATATAAGTATTATTAGTGAGAGTATTTGGTGTGATGTCATAAGTCGAGAATTTTGACTGTGTAAATAAGGTCAAGAACGTTAGTTCAGAACTCTGAGGTCACTGTGAAATTTTAGCTTTCAATTGACAAATATTGTGGCATGCAATATGACAATATATACCATATATACGATGTTTATGCTACTGGGAGTTTAGCTTTTGGCAACTATGTCGCTTTATGCGACTGAGATAGGTTCTGCCACTAAAACATTGGAATTAGTTATCTTTGCAGAAGGTTTAAAGTAGTTTAAACATTGCCTATGGTTAATCCCAGTTTGTACTGAGCACTCATGCTATAAATAAATAAGATTTGGATATGAGTAAAAAGAGATAATAATGGAGACTTCTCTGCACATGAATGAAGGATAAAAGGAGCACTGCAATATCATAGTGAAATTTTGGAATTTCTCTAATGTGATATTAAGTATTGCACGAAATATTATAATATAAACCATGAAATTTGTTTGACTTGATATTTTTTCCTTGGTAAGTTATAAAATGTATGCTTTTACATAGAATCTGAAATAAATTGTTATTTCTTACTTGTACATACTACACAGTACGTGGCGATGTGGAAAACAACGAGGTTGGGTAAAGAAAAGGAAATTTTGTATTAATTATTTATATAGTGGCTAAATAATGTTCGGATATTAACTATTTATATATCAGTCCGAGTTAGGGCAGATTATTTGAATACGTATGTTAAGTTAGTTATTTTTATTTTCATAGTTGATATAAGGGATGTTTTGGAATCCAATAGTTAAGATGTCAAGTTTTTGACTCACTCTTGTTCATTTGATTTTAGAATCTTTCTAAAATCATAATGACGCTTTGGATTCAAATCTAGTAAACTATGAAGTTTTTATTTCAAATCCAAATTTATCTGACTTGTCTATATCCACGTTGTTTACAGATAGCTATTCAACTAAATGTACAATGACTCACTCTTGTTCATTTGATTTTAGATTAATTATATTATTAAAATTAATTACATTGTTAAAATTAATATCGATTAAACTGAAATATGCTAATAATTACTTATGAGGACCAGGAATTCCTCCTACTGTTGATAAAAGAAGAAAAAAAAGCACAATAAAATAGCAATAATATTGTAGATTTTGAAACAAAATTTGATTTGATATTGTTTATTATATGACGGTGTAATTAATCTCTTACATTTCGATTTTGAATTCATCTAAATTGGAGGTAACTTCTAACTGGCCAGTTTTTATTCCAAGTTTGAAGGGACATAATAGAATCAGATTTGACATTGATGATTACTATAGCTTTATATTCTAGTCCTTTACATCTCCATTTTGGATTTACCTAAACTAAATTCAAATATAAAGTACAAACGTGCAATGAGACGACGAGAATTCCACCAAAGGCCCTATTGTTATTCCCTGTTTGTGCATAACCATATACTAAAAACAAAACAGATGTACATACAAAAGAAGAAAAGAACCATCAAACCTAATTGTACGTTGATAGTAATGCAGACTTTGAGAAAATAATGTAGATTTTAAAACAAAACTCGATTTTATATTATACTTTTATATAACTGTTGATTAGCTTTCTACTCTTGTCCTTTGCATCTCAATTTTGATGTTACCTAAACTAATGAAATTTAATGTACAACTGTTCAGTGAAAGGTCGACAATTCCAGCACCTTCCTTCTTGTCGTATTATACAAAGATATTATACCAAAAACAAAATAGACGTGTGATATAAACAAGAAAAGCACCTTCACACCTAATATTACGGAGAAAATAATGTGGAATTTAAAATAAATTGTGGATTTTAAAATAAATTTACGTTTGATATTGATGTTTTATATAGTTCTGGATTGAATTTTGAATTAATCTGAATTAAAATTAACTTTTGTATTCAGGCTTCTGTGATCTATAATGACTGTGGTTTATGAGTTAAGTAAAAAAAATTGTGATCCATAATGTATTAAGTATAAAAAAATTAATAGAAATTACATGAGAGAAATTTTTAACTCCTTTTCAACTTTAACACTAAATTGTAAATTTTGATTAAACCAATTTAAAAACAAATAAAATAACCATATTTAATATAAATGTAAGTGTGATATTGATTTTTTATACATACTAAAATTTAATACATTTAATTGCTTTTGATAAATTTAATACACTTCGACATCGATTTTTGATCTAAATGTCAAAACTAATCTTTCACAGCTATTTTGCAGTTACTGAATAATTAAAATTAAGCCTTAGCTTTAGAAATGTGCATATAAGTTGTGATTACCCAGGTTAAAACAAATAAGTTCTTAACACTGAAGAATGAAACACAAATAAATTTGATATTGATTTTGATAATACTTTAAATTTAATTAACGTTAGCTATTTTTTTTATAGCGTTTAAAAAAAGACTTCAATATTAACTATAAATATAATATTTAATTTATTAAAAGTAATTTTATTGATAAGTACATGTATAATAATTAAATAAAAAAACTTAATGTAATTTTTCATATATATATATAATTATTATTATTATTATTTTTTAGATATTTCAATATTAAGATTATATATATATGTATGCAAAATAATTATGATAATAGTTATGATTAATATTTAATAATATAGAATTGATATAACACATTTTAAGAAAGTTAAGAGATTATTTGGATTTGTTTATAATTTTATTTTTGTTAATTTTTAAGATTATTTAAATTTTAATGAAATATATAGTTAAAGAGATTGTTATTGTGACAAATATGTAAAATTGTGATATAGGTTGGGTATGAGCGAGAAAGAGGTTTTAATATTAATTTAAGGGAGAATTTTTTTAATTTTCCTTTTTTTTGGAAATTGTTCAATGTCTAGTCTTAGATTCAAAATTTGTGAGAAATTTATTCTTACTTAAAAATGTTGGATTTTCTTCTTTGCTCCGGTCAAGATGGAGAGATATTATTAATCTTTTAAATTAAAACTAATCACCTCTTTATACAGGATCACACCTAGAAACTTTTGCTAAAGTTCCAACCACTCAATCCTCTTTATATATATATAATTATCATTTAAAAAAAATATTAAAAACAAATGTGGACCAATAGAATATATTTCTCTCTATAACCTATTTTTATAAATAAATAATTGTTAAAAGTTATATATATTCATGTAAAAAGTTTCTATAAAGAGATAAATGTATTTTATTAGTCTACATTAATTTTTTGTTATTAATAATAACTTTTTAAATGCCATTTATCAAATATATTCATGGAAAAAGTTTATATAAAGAGATAAATGTATTTTATTGATCCACATTATTTTTATTATTATTAATAATATTTTTTGAAATGTAATTTATTAAATACATGTTGAGTATAGAAACATGTCACAGCCTTGTTCACAATACACATAAAAAAAAATTCCAATGTATAACTTATATAAGGAATCTACTATACAACATGACTTATTCACTACGCATGACCACATGTCTGACTACATAACGTATAGAACCATACTTTATGCCATGTTTTGAACAGCTAGCTGGCCTAATGTCTTGTCATCGCTATAACCTTGTGTACGTATGTTATGTTATATTGTTTTATGCTGTCATATGGTTTAAGACAGGCATTTGATTATGGTGGCTCCCAGCCGTTAGTCTACTCTAATCTGCAATAAGTATTAATGCGGCGCGGGATTTGGTGGTCCGGCCGCAGCCCATGCAGGTGCCAACTCACCCATTGCCTTAATACCTTCGATCCACACCATGGCAGGTGGCATGGCTTGTCCCTTCGGCCATGTGACACCTCGATCACAGTTTTCTCGGCATTCCCGCTTTGCTTTCCCGCCTTGCATGGACGGTCACGATTGCTCTCTTGGATCGAAGGGTTGGAATGTTTTCAAGGGTTTAAGTCATCACATAAACTCATTTGGGCCGGCTCAGGGTTTATTTGTTCCTTTGGTTCTTCCGGCTCCGCTTCTGTGTTTATTCTCTGGTTCGATACCACCGGCGTTTTGTTGGTAACCTGCTACTGCTCCGAAGGCCGTGAGGTGCACATCAATACGCCCTTACAGGTATTGACCCTTAACTCTTGAATCTACAGAAAGCGTTACAGTTCGCTGTTAAATGTCATGAATCTTATGGGTTTGTTTCTGTTTTGTTGACAGGGCGTGCAGCTGGGTTATTCAACCCCCTCTGCCGGTGCCAAGGTGGCTAAGTTCGAAGGTTTACCCCTTATCGGCGGCCACGGTAAGTCCTCAACTCTTAATTGCCCTGCTCTGCATACGAGAGCTCGGAGTTCATGATTTTGAGCGGATTATATTATGGTTTGGTGCAGACCGCTGTTCGAACGAGGGTTTCCTTGCTTCGATGCCGAGGTATTTCTCCACAGAGAACCCTCACGGTTGCATTCAGTATTTCTTGTTGTCTGGTTGAGTTCTGGGACCCGCCCTGTTAAATTATCATCCACGGCGGAGTTTTCTGAGTGCTACAGCATGCATTTACGGTTTCATTTTGTTTATATTACTGCCCTTGCGGCATGCTTGGACCTTGGTTTGGTATTTCTAATATAACTTATAAGGCATCGGGTCTGGCCGTAATGCACAGACCTGGACTACCGGATTCAGGTTCTGCTCAAGGTTTTCCGTTATTAATGTATGCACAGTTATTACCCCTTCACGATTTCACCACCCGGGTGTTATGTTTTTGTAATTTATATACGGAACTGTTACTCTGTCTATGTTTCCAGGGTAACTAATGCTTTGTGTATTCTATGAATGTTCTCTGCGTATTTAACAGTTCTCAGAACAGTGTATGGTAGTTTGTTTTGTTACCATTGGTTTCGCTCGTCTTAACGACGGCAGGCTCGTGGATTTGCTCAGGTTATGCTTCCTGTTTCGAGTCATCCGTCTGGCTTTTGCTATGCAATTCTCGTCTTGCTAAACTCATACAGGATGCCCTCGGTTGGATAGGATAACCATATCATGGATCTTCTTTTCTTTATGAAATGCCGTAATATATATATATATGTCAAGAGTTGTTTCCCTTTTAAGTATCATGTACAGGGTTCCTGTAAAGAGGTTTCGATTTCCTTTACTACTCTTTAACGCACTGTTTTCTTTACTTAATGTATCAGCGAACATTTGTAGTTTAATAACATTGATGTACTGGGATGAAAGGTGGTTCTCGCTCTATGTTTACACAATTTTACAAAATAAATTCCTTTGTCTGGAATAACTTATTTGTTTCTTTACATGACAACAGTCATTATTATGATAGCTGTGAGTTTATTTTCCTTCCGTCGACGAGTTAAAATCCGACCACAGTCGGCGCTCTTTACTCAGACTCAGAGCGTTCCAAACTCGTTCTGTCGACACATTAAAATAACTGCTTGTTTATATTCAAGAGTTCTGCACTGTTTATTCCATTATTCGCTGTTCTGTTATCTGGTTATTCCATTATTCGCTGTTCTGATGTTAACACAGTGCCTCCGTCTCCTTGACGAGGATGTGTCATGATGATGATTATTTAATAGCCGGTTTCTGGGTAACTTCCCTTCTTATTCGATAACCAGTCTTTTAGTTTAACTACACCTATTGTAGCTTTATTTACCACACGGCTAATTTTAGAGTATGTCTCTTGATTTATAATCTGACCTTTCACTTAAAACTACACCTGTGCAGTTACGTAAGCAATATAACAGTGTTTAGGAGAATGAAACCCTACTGTAGATTCACTGTATATAATAACAGTATCTAGGAGAATGAAACATAATCCTTATTTACCTACTTGTAAATTCACTGTATATAATAACAGTATCTAGGAGAATGTAACATAATCCTTATTTACCTACTGTAAATTTCACTGTATATTTATATTCAATCAGGGACTCTGCAACTTGAAACCGTACCTGGTTCACCCGAGTCAGGAATAGGTTCTCAAGCAAGTCACCTGTACTTTGTTTCTGCTCTTCCACCCAGCCATGAGATCCATCTCTCAGACAGAATTCTCCCCCCGAGCCATCTTGCAGGCCTCAAGCCCTCAACAAGATTTGTGCACTTTGTGCCTGGTTATCTGGTCCTTACCAGACTTAACCAGTTTTCCTCCTCTTTGTCTTTTTCCTCTTTTCCTCTTCTTGGAAAAGGTCTCTTCTGTCTGTCCACACAGCACAGAACTTCCTCCCTACAGCCAGGACTTTTCCTGTTTGGGAGGGTAGTTTCCATCAGTTATTATAACTGATCTCTTTCTTTTAAATCCACCTCCTAGAGGCTGCCAGCATTTCAAGAAAATATTTAAATTACTTTAATAAAATAGTTTGTCACAGTTTTGTTTTTAAAACATAAAACAACAACTGTCTTACTGTCTTTTACCACAGTAAAATTTCACATTTACATTGTCTGGGGTCATTACATCTCCCCCTCCTGTGATTGGACATCGTCCCGATGTCTGTCTCCCTTAAACAAATTCGGGTAAGCTTCTCTAAGGAGTTCTTCATCCTCCCAAGTGGCCTCTTCAGGCCCATAATGCTGCCACTGCACCTTAGCTTGGAAAATAACCCGTTTCCGCAGCCGCACTTCTCTCCGGTCGAGAATGGTCAGTGGTTCGACCAGAACCTCGCCTTCCGGCTCGACCTGCAATCAGCAACAGATTTAGTTATTTTCTTGTTTAAGAACAAAGCTTATCTAGCATGATCAGATTAATTCTTACCCGAACATTCTGCCATTGAATCACATGTTTAGGATCGTAGACGTATTGCTTTAATACGGAAACGTGAAAAACATTGTGGATCTTAATATGGCTTGGTAGGGCGAGTTGATAAGCTACTGGCCCCACTCTTGCCAAGATTTGAAAGGGTCCAAAATAGCGAGGTGCTAGTTTGGCACACCCGCTCCACTGCAAGGTACTCCTTCTGGGTTGAATTCTTACAAACACATGGTCCCCAACTTGGAATTCTTTGAACCTTCTCTTTCGATCAGCAAAACTTTTCTGTCTGTCCTGAGCGGCTTTTAAGTTGGTACGCACTTTTTTTACCGTGTCTTCCATTTCCTTGAGCATTTCAGGACCAATTCGTAACCTATCCTCAGGTCCACCCCAACTTGAGGGTGTGCGGCACTTCCGCCCATACAGGACCTCAAAAGGACTCAGCTGTGTTGAGGAATGATATCCATTGTTATAAGCAAATTCGACCAGGTGGAGGTATTCCTCCCATTGAGTTGGTTTCATCATAACACATGCTCTCAGCATGTCCTCCACTACCTGATTCACTCGTTCCGTTTGGCCATCGGTCTGGGGATGATAAGCTGTGCTAAAGTTCAGCTGTGTTCCCAGTTCAGCAAACAATGTCCTCCAAAAGGTTGATGTGAACTTAACATCACGATCAGAGATTATTACCTTCGGAAGTCCATGCAATTTGAACACATTTTGCATGAAAATATGAGCAATTTGCACGGCCTTATACGTGGATTGCACAGGTATGAAGTGTGCTGCCTTACTTAACTTATCCACTACCACCATAATAGAATCATTATTTTTCTTCGTTCGAGGCAATCCGGTTATAAAGTCCATGGAGATAGTCTCCCATTTCCATTCCGGAATGGGTAAGGGTTGTAGCAGCCCTGCTGGATGCAAATGCTCCGCCTTAATCTGTTGACATTCTAGACATCGCGCTAGATACTCAGCTACCTCCTTCTTCATTTTTGGCCAGTAATATTCTTTTCGAAGTGCGGTAACCATTTTCTGGTACCCTGGGTGCCCGGTGTAATGGCTGATATGAAATTCGTCCAGAATCAGCTTCTTAAGACTATCTTCATTGGGTACATACAACTTTTTATTAAAAAACAGCATTCCGGCATCATCTAACTCATACCCCTGTTGTATTTCCTTACCGGAAAGTTGTTGTACTTGCTGTTTAATTTGCTGGTAAACAGCATCTTGATCAGCCGCTGTTTTTATCCTTTCAAGTAGGGTACTCTGCCATTTACTAACCGAAATCTTGCACACGCATTGTACCTTTCGACTCAATGCATCGGCTACTCGGTTCTCCTTCCTCTTTAAATGCTTAATTTCAAAATCAAACCCGCTTAAGAAGTCGGCCCAACGAGCTTGTCTCGTATTTAAGGTGGGTTGGCTGAAATATTTTGTTAAGCTGTGGTGGTCTGTTAACAACAGAAATTTTCTTCCCAGAAGGTAGTGTCGCCACATTTTCAGTGCATGAATAACAGCTGCCAGCTCCAAGTCGTAAGCAGAATATTTCTGCTCATGTTCCTTTAGCTTCCTTGATTCGTATGCAATCACTCTTCCTTCTTGCATCAGCACTCCTCCCACACCTTCTTTACTTGCGTCAGTACAGACCACGTAATCCTTATTAGGATCAGCTATACTCAATATGGGCGCGGTGGTGAGTAAATGCTTGAGCTGTTCAAAGCTCTTCTGACATTCTGAGGTCCACTTAAATACCTTTCCCTTCTTTTGTAAGGAGGTGATAGGGTATGCTACCCTTGAAAAGCCTTCCACAAATCTTCTATAATAACCCGCTAGCCCCATAAAGGACCTAATATCTGTCACATCCTTTGGTATGGGCCACTCCATTATAGTTCTGATTTTTTCAGGGTCTACTGCAATTCCTTCCTTTGTGATTACATGGCCTAAGTATTGTATCTCCTCCTTGAAGAAATCACACTTACTAAACTTTGCATATAATTGATGTTCTCGCAAAGTTTGCAACACCAATCTAAGGTGTTCCTCATGCTCCTTTCTTGATCGGGAGTAAATCAGAATGTCATCTATGAATATCAACACAAATTTATCTAAGAACCTGTGAAATACGCTGTTCATCAAACACATGAAGGTAGCAGGTGCATTGGTCAGACCAAAAGGTAGCACCACGAACTCATAATGCCCATACCGCGTTCTGAATGCTGTCTTAGCGATATCCTCTTCTTTAATTCTGATCTGATGATAACCAGATCGCAGATCGATCTTAGAGAATACCGTTGCCCCCTTCACTTGATCAAAAAGTTCGTCTATCCTAGGCAAAGGATATTTATTTTTAATCGTGAGCTTATTCAGCTGACGATAATCAATGCACATCCGAAAGGTTCCATCTTTCTTTTTGACAAATAACACTGGGGCTCCCCAGGGTGATACACTGGGACGGATGTAATTTTTATCTAACAGCTCCTGCAGTTGCATTTTTAATTCTGTTAGTTCTGGTACACTCATACGGTATGGTGCCCGTGACACGGGTGCTGCCCCCGGAATCAGTTCAATGGTGAAGTCCACATCTCTTTTAGGTGGTAATCCCGGTACTTCCTCGGGAAAAACATCTGCAAATTCTTGTACCACCGGAATGTTACCCAGCGTAGCAGTTTTTTCTTTCTGATTTGCGTAACCCACCTGAATAGCGTAAATTTGACATTTCTTTCTGATGCATTTAGCTAACTGAGATGCTGTAATGGGTCGAATCTGTACGGGATGCTTGATTCCTTGTAATTCCTGCTGTTCTCCACGGTCATCCTTATAGTAAATGGTTTTTGTCTTGCAGTTCACTAAGGACCAGTGTTTTTCCAGCCAATCCATCCCGATCAGGATGTCATATGAACCCAAAGGTAGTATGTTTAAGTCTGCCACTATTGGCTGCCCTGCTATAGTTAGAGAGCAGTTATTTATCTTGGCCAAGACCCGTCTCTTGGCTCCTGTAGCTAACTGGACCAACCACGGATTCCTGAATTTTTCAGATTGTAACTTACACTGTTCTACAATCTTTGGGCTAACATAACTTAAAGTAGCTCCTGGATCAATAAGAACAGCTATAGAAAGGTTTGAAATTTTACCTTCAAATTCAACCATAGTCGGCTGGTATTCCGCTTGGCGGTCCTCCAAAGCTGCATTAATTCTGGGTACATTACGTGCCACGTCCCCAACGGTCGAAGCTTCATGAATTTGGGATATCTGGTCTGTCCCCTTTCGCTGTGGGCAGTTTTTAACATAGTGAGGTCCTCCACAGCCCCAGCATTGAACTGGAGGTCTGGTCATCCCTTCACCTTCTGGCCTAACAGGCTGCTCATTTACTCTAGATTCACTTATTGGCCTAGCTCGGGGTGCACTCCTTGCTACAGATCTACTGTTTAATCCTTTGCCAGCTCCCTTACTTCCATTGCTGCGACCTCCCTTGCTGCTTCCAACTATCCGACTACTCCTTTTTTCATTCCACCTTTTATTGGAAGTATCCCCCTTCTGCTTATTCTGCTGGTAGCAGATCCTTGCTTTACGAATAGCCTCATCCATGGTCCTAGGATTGTCAAACTCAATCCTCTCTCTTATATACGAAGGTAAGCTGCTCACAAACCTTTGTACCTTGGCCTTTTCCTCTTTGATATAAGGTACATAACGTAACAGAGAGGTAAAGCGATTAATGAACTCGTCCATGGTCTGCTGTCCCAGTCTTAAATCATGGAATTCCCTTGCCTTTTCATCGTAGAAGCGCTCAGTCAGGTACCTTTCTTTGAAGTATTTCTGGAACTTCTCCCATGTAATGGTCCGTTCACTTACCCCCTTGACAATCTTGATTTCCTCCCACCACAAGATTGCCTTACCTTGTAACTGGAAGATAGCTAGTCTCGCCTTCAAGTTTTAGTCATACTCATACAACTGAAAATATTTATTCATATTTATTAACCATGCTTCAGCTGCTTCCTCCTGTTTGCCATCGAAATGTGGGGGTTTAATTTTTCGAAATTCTCCCTGCAACTCCATTCTCTGACGTTTTGAGGTTTGCTGCTCTGGTACATTGTAAGAGTGATCCTCTTTGCCTTCAGAATTTTTAGGTTCAATCTGATAGTCTTGTTCTTCTGTCATCCTCTACTGTTCCGCGCTGGGGTTAGATAGAGGTGGATTTTGCCTGTCCGACAAACTCTTCAGAATTCTTTCTTGTTCCACCGTCAAACACGCGTTGTCTTCTCGCAAACGTGCCATCTCATTTTTCAACTCCTGAACAGTTTCCAGTATTGCAAGATTAGTACTTCGTGTTTCCTCACCCAACTGTACCCACAGCTCTGGGTTTTCTCGAGGGTTACTGCCGGCTCCTTGCATTTCGTCTCCTTTCTCTGGCTTAACTGTTAGCTGTTATAATTCTGTATCTCACCCCTAAATAGACAGAACAACAGTTAAATAAATTATTAACTTTCATATGTATGCATGGTGTATGCTTCTGCACAGTGAAACATGTCATGCTTGAGGCCACAGTGTTGAAACTGGGCTCTGATACCAATTTGTCACACCCTTGTTCACAATACACATAAAAAAAATTTCCAATGTATAACTTATATAAGGAATCTACTATACAACATGATTTATTCACTACGCATGACCACATGTCTGACTACATAACGTATAGAACCATACTTTATGCCATGTTTTGAACAGCTAGCTGGCCTAATGTCTTGTCATCGCTATAACCTTGTGTACGTATGTTATGTTATATTGTTTTATGCTGTCATATGGTTTAAGACAGGCATTTGACTATGGTGGCTCCCAGCCGTTAGTCTACTCTAATCTGCAATAAGTATTAATGCGGCGCGGGGTTTGGTGGTCCGGCCGCAGCCCATGCAGGTGCCAACTCACCCATCGCCTTAATACCTTCGATCCACACCACGGCAGGTGGCATGGCTTGTCCCTTCGGCCATGTGACACCTCGATCACAGTTTTCTCGGCGTTCCCGCTTTGCTTTCCCGCCTTGCATGGACGGTCACGATTGCTCTCTTGGATCGAAGGGTTGGAATGTTTTCAAGGGTTTAAGTCATCACATAAACTCATTTGGGCCGGCTCAGGGTTTATTTGTTCCTTTGGTTCTTCCAGCTCCGCTTCTGTGTTTATTCTCTGGTTCGATACCACCGGCATTTTGTTGGTAACCTGCTACTATTACGAAGGCCGTGAGGTGCACGTCAATACGCCCTTACAGGTATTGACCCTTAACTCTTGAATCTACAGAAAGCGTTACAGTTCGCTATTAAATGTCATGAATCTCATGGGTTTGTTTCTGTTTTGTTGACAGGGTGTGCAGCTGGGTTATTCAACCCCCTCTGCCGGTGCCAAGGTGCCTAAGTTCAAAGGTTTACCCCTTATCGGCGGCCACGGTAAGTCCTCAACTCTTAATTTCCCTGCTCTGCATACGAGAGCTCGGAGTTCATGATTTTGAGCGGATTATATTATGGTTTGGTGCAGACCGCTGTTCGAACGAGGGTTTCCTTGCTTCGAAGCCGAGGTATTTCTCCATAGAGAACCCTCACGGTTGCATTCAGTACTTCTTGATGTCTGGTTGAGTTCTGTGACCCGCCCTGTTAAATTTTTCTCCACGGCGAAGTTTTCTGAGTGCTACAGCACGTACTTACGGTTTCGTTTTGATTATAATACTGCCCTTTCGGCATGCTTGGACTTTGGTTTGGTATTTCTGATATAATTTATAAGGCATCGGGTCCGGCCGTAATGCACAGACCTGGACTGTCGGATTCATGCTCTGATCGAGGTTTTCTGTATTAATGTATGCACAGTTATTACCACTGCACGATTTCACCACCCGGGTGTTATGTTTGTCATTTATATACGGAACTGTTACTCTGTCTATGTTTCCAGGGCAACAATGCTTTGCGTATTCTATGAATGTTCTCTGTGTATTTAACAGTTCTCAGAACAGTGTATGGTAGTTTGTTTTGTTACCATTGGTTTCGCTCGTCTTAACGACGGCAGGCTCATGGATTTGCTCAGGTTATGCTTACTGTTTCGAGTCATCCGTCTGGCATTTGCTATGCAATTCTCGTCTTGCTAAACTCATACAGGATGCCCTCGGTTGGATAGGATAACCATATCATGCATCTTCTTTTCTTTATGAAATGCCGTAATATATATATATGTCAAGAGTTGTTTCCCTTTTAAGTAACATGTACAGGGTTCCTGTAAAGAGGTTTCGATTTCCTTTACTGCTCTTTAACGCACTGTTTTCTTTACTTAATGTATCAGCGAACATTTGTAGTTTAATAACACTGATGTACTGGGATGAAATGTGGTTCTCGCTCTATGTTTACACAGTTTTACAAAATAAATTCCCTTGTCTGGAATAACTTATTTGTTTCTTTACATGACAACAGTCATTATTATGATAGCTGTGAGTTTATTTTCCTTCCGTCGACGAGTTAAAATCCGACCACAGTCGGCGCTCTTTACTCAGACTCAGAGCGTTCCAAACTCGTTCTGTCGACACATTAAAATAACTGCTTGTTTATATTCAAGAGTTCTGCACTGTTTATTCCATTATTCGTTGTTCTGTTATCTGGTTATTCCATTATTCGCGGTTCTGATGTTAACATAGCGCCTCCGTCTCCTTGACGAGGATGTGTCATGATGATGATTATTTAATAGCCGGTTTCTGGGTAGCCTCCCTTCTAATTCGATAACCAGTCTTTTAGTTTAACTACACCTATTGTAGCTTTATTTACCACACGGCTAATTTTAGAGTATGTCTCTTGATTTATAATCTGACCTTTCACTTAAAACTACACCTGTGCAGTTACTTAAGCAATATAACAGTGTTTAGGAGAATGAAACCCTACTGTAGATTCACTGTATATAATAACAGTATCTAGGAGAATGAAACATCATCCTTATTTAACTACTTGTAAATTCACTGTATATAATAACAGTATCTAGGAGAATGTAACATAATCCTTATTTACCTACTGTAAATTTCACTGTATATTTATATTCAATCAGGGACTCTGCAACTTGAAACCGTACCTGGTTCACCCGAGTCAGGAATAGGTTCTCAAGCAAGTCACCTGTACTTTGTTTCTGCTCTTCCACCCAGCCATGAGATCCATCTCTCAGACGGAATTCTCCCCCCGAGCCATCTTGCAGGCCTCAAGCCCTCAACAAGATTTGTGCACTTTGTGCCTGGTTATCTGGTCCTTACCAGACTTAACCAGTTTTCCTCCTCTTTGTCTTTTTCCTCTTTTCCTCTTCTTGGAAAAGGTCTCTTTTGTCTGTCCACACAGCACAGAACTTCTCCCTACAGCCAGGACTTTTCCTGTTTGGGAGGGTAGTTTCCATCAGTTATTATAACTGATCTCTTTCTTTTAAATCCACCTCCTAGAGGCTGCCAGCATTTCAAGAAAATATTTAAATTACTTTAATAAAATAGTTTGTCACAGTTTTGTTTTTAAAACATAAAACAACAACTGTCTTACTGTCTTTTACCACAGTAAAATTTCACATTTACATTGTCTGGGGTCATTACAAAACATGACACCTGCCCCTCACACTATATTGTCAAAAGTGCCTCAAATTCTTTTATTTGAAATGACTTATATATAAGTGATTGACAATAAAAATAAAAAATAAAATGCACTCTTTCCCACATAGGTTGAGGGAGATGTGTCCTTATTTTTATTTTGGATTTGATAAATGATATTTAATTTTTTTTATTAATAACCAAAAAATAATGTGGACTAATAATTTTTTCTATGTTCTAAAATATAATTAACCAGTAATATTTAAAGAATAATTAATTAAAAAAAATTATGCGAAATAAAAGTAAAATACTTTATATCAATTTTATAGATATACAAATAGTAATTTAAAGTCAAAAGATTCCTATTTTATAAACACATGTTTTTTATATTATATGAGAGAAGTATAATTCCTTCTATTCATAACCTATGGATGAAGTAATATAAACCTAAAATAAAACAAAATAATGTAATGCAATCTGCCAAAAACAAGTTACTCAAAAATTGAATTTAAACCCTATATTGATGATGGTGATGATTAATGTCTATTGAGGCCAATGAGATCTATCATACCTTAAGACTAAGAGAGATTAATTGAGACCCTTTACAATTTTTTTTTTATGATCCAAGAAGAGGGAGAGAAGTGATCACTATAGTCGTGCAACAAGTCAAGAAGGTTGGTAGTATGGCCGATATTTTGGAAATGGGAATGCATGTGAGTAAAATCCAAGAGATATTTTGGAAATGGGAATGAATGTGAGTAAAAGCTAAGAAATCCAAGAGTAAACGCCAAGAAATCCAAGAGAAAGTTATTTTTATCTCCATCCATCTTAATATTGCATAGTTGACATATTCTTAAAGTTAAAATTATTATCTATTTTTACGTATGTTTTAATAACTTGTGCTTTATACCTTTATTTAATTATATAGTTTGTAATTAATATACCAAACACATTATTATCCATCTCTAAAACATTATTGATAACTTTTACTATCTAAGTTTTTTAGGTATATAAATTGTACTTAAGTTATTAGGAGATTATTATCCATCTCTAAAACATTACTAATAATTTTTAATAATTATTACGAATAAGGAAATATGATGGGAAGACATGTATTCTTAAAAGGGATTGTATAAATTACTAGAACATCTTATTTTGAACAATTCATAGAATTTATTTTGTAATTTTTCTAAAATAATCAATGGACAATGATAATGACAATTCTTAAATGGATGATGTTCACCATTTTGAGGAAACCAACATGAATTCAAAGGCATGGGGAAAAAATTGTAGTAGATGAAAGTCGACAACATTAGAAAGTAAAATAGAATGCTTTACACTCAACAGTGGCACACCTGACAATGAGGATCGATAATATCAATGGAATTAATAAATGGAAGACAAAACTTAGGAAATGAACCACATAGCTCACTAGTGAGATGAGCTACACCTAGAGGATTTCAAGAAACACTTCTAAACATTCATTAATTAATTAAACAATCAATCGATATCGTATAGAGTTACATTCGAATAGGGAGATCAAACAAACTCCTCAAAAATAAGATCTAAGTCCTAAATACAAACAAAATTAGAACAACCTAACAAATCTTTTCTCCATTATTTTCAAGTCTTCCCACTGATGGAGAAAGGATTTATCTCCACACCTAACATCTCCTTAAATAGCTCAAATTTCATCTTCCCAAGAGGCTTAGTAAAGATATAACCAACATTTTCACGAGTATTACAATATTCAAGAAAAGATTCTTTGGATTGTATCCTGTCTAATAAAATGAGACAGAGCATCAACATGATTTATTCTTGCATGGTAAAACTGATTATTTTCCAACTTGATTGAACTCTGGTTATCACATTTGATCAGTGTATTCTTATTTTTTTCTTCTCCAACATCTTAAAGAACTCTTATCTACCAAACAACTTCACATGTTGCTACACACAAAGCCTTATAATGAAATTAACAATCTATATTTGTTCAACTTAGATACAGGTGCAAATGCTTCTACATAATCAATGACTTCTTTTTATGAGTACCCTTTTTTCACCAATCTGGCCTTGTATTTATCTATAGTGCCATCTACATTAAATTTGGTTTTGTACAACCATTTACATCCTATGAACTCTTTATCTTTAGGCAATTTAGCCAATTCCTAGTTTTTCTTTTAATTACAGAGTCATATTCTTCCTTCATTGCTTTTCTTCACTATTTGTGTTCATTAGCTTCATCAAAACTCATGGGTTCTATGGAATTTAAAACACTACTCATAAAAGCATATTCCCTTTACCTTTCAGGTAGGCGAATCTAACAAGTAGATCTCCTTAGAACTTGATTGTCTTCATCCTTATTCTCTGAAGGCCCTTCTCCACCTTTGGGTGACCTCTGTTTACTAATAGTGTCCATATCACTAGATTCTTCCTAAAGCTTCTACTATTCAGTATATTTTTATTATTCTTTATTATTTTCAACTTTAAGAAGTACGTGCCACCTTTCATAGCTATTGTCTTTGGTGCCTTCATCTGCTTGCTCATAGAAAATTACATCTCTACTTGCAAATACTTTGTGAATAGAGGGATCAAACATTTTATAAGCTTTAAATTCTAAGCATTATCGTCCAAAGATAGATTTGATGGATTTAGCCAAGATTTTTTCTATTCTACTCTAGAATATGTGCAAAGGCTTTGCACCCAAATACCCTCAAATGATGAACTGCGGGTCTAAAACCATGCAAGGCTTCAAATGGAGTATTGATATCAAGATATCCTGTTGGAATTACATTCTTTAAATTAACTACAATACTAATTGCCTTTGCCTAAGAAGAATTTGAGAGTTCGTACCTTTAATCATACTTCGGGCACTCTACCAATGTTCTGTTTTTCCTTTATGCAACATTGCTCTGTTATGGACTGTAGTGTACTATAAATTGTTGCAATATTCTATGATCCTTGCAATACTTCATGAAGCTCCCTAATTTGTGCTCTCCACCTTGACCTAAATGAAGAATTTTTGTGAACTTCCCAATCTGCTTCTCTACCACATTTCTGAATTATTTAAAGTACTAAAAAACGTCACTCTTTCTCCTAAGGAAGTACACCCAAGTGTACCATGTACAATAATCAATAAAAAAAACAAATAATAAGCACCTCCTAGGTATATACTTTACATGGGTTCATAAACATCAATATGAACGTTCTAATACGTCTCTTCTTCTCCTATCATAATTAGAACACAATTCAACTCTATGAATTTTTCTTAAAGCACAGGCCTCACAAGTAGCATATTCATTCCTTAAAATAGGGATTCCTTCAACCATTATTTGTTTATGAAACATTAAAAATTCATGGAAATTGATATGACCATACCTTTAGTTCCAAATACTCTCCATTGATATTATTATAGTAGTTAGTGCTTGATGACTCTTACAGGTGACATCAAGTTTATACAGACCTCCAAATCTAACTCTTGAGGCAATTGGTTTGCAGTGATCCAACAAATCCTTTATTATGCAATGTGTTTTGAAGAATTCAACCTTAAGATTTTGATTTGTAATATTGGATAGAGAAATCAGATTTTTCTTAATCTCAGGTGCATATATAACATTATGAATGTATTTGACACTGCCATTTGGTAGAGTCACTGGAATATATCAATATGCCTTGATTTGATGTTCATAGTCATCTCCAAGATAAAGGTTGCCACCATTTCTTATTTCCTTGAAATTATCATTCCAATCCTTATTTCATGTCATGTGGATTGAAACTCCAAAATGCACAGACCATGCATCGACATTATCAGTTTTAGGAGACAATGCAACATTAGAAACAAACAACTTAAGATTCTTAAGATCATAATTAAGAGCTTCTCTTGAAAATTGTCCTGAATGTGCTATGTGTTTATGCCTTTCTTCATCACTTTTCTTCTTGTAACAATATTTGAAAATATGCTCACTTCTACCGCAATAAAATAATTTAATTTTAGAATCAATTCTAGCAGGTGACATACCTATATTTTATTTTAGACATGGAATTCTCTGAAATGGACTTCCACCTTTACTTCCTTCTCCTATTTTTCCTTTGAAGAATTTCTTCATCACCACAAGTGCTCTCTCTATATCTTGAGGCTTTATATTCCTACAACTTTCTTCTTCGGTACTAATTCTCCTCTGTCACCTAGCTTATCTTTCATGTCTTTGATTCTTGAAACAAATTAACTAACAAAAATCATTTTCTTCCATTTTAATGTAAGGGAGCTTAATTTTGAGGAAGATGACCTGATTTGTATTTTTAGTTTAATACAAATCCTTCAATATATTCCATGTTTCATTATTGGTTTACAATTATGAATATGAGGAATTATATTATCTTTCATAGACATTATTAATAATACCTTTGCTTTATTCTCCCGCTTCTCCCAATCTTGGATTGATGTAGTTTTTGCGCCTCCAAGAACACTTGGTTTTGCTTCTTCTCCCTTTGTGATTTTCCAAACTCCATATCCCTCCATCAAAGTCTACAACTTGAATTTCCAATTAACATAGTTAGATATTTCCAATTTATTAGCTTCATTTACGAAGGTCTCTGCAAATGGATTATTCATTTTGAAGAAAAGTCTCAATTTCCAATAGTTCCCTACTTCTTGCTCCACACTTCATGAACACAATGAGTAACTGCATAAATCCCTTATCAAAACTATCATGATTGACAAATCCATGTCTCCACCAATGAACAAGTTCAAGCTCCACACTCCACTCAAATTAAATCTAGGGAGAGGCTCAACAACTTCAAAAATAAATAAGTGAAGCTTAACCAATTTTTAAATTCCGCAAAAGTGGATATGCACACTCTTATCACAGATGCAATGGCACAGGAACAAGTTCTAGTAAATGGATCTTAATTTTCACATTTTTGGCTTAATAGAGGCTATGTAGATTTATGCACTTCTCCTTTGATGGATCTGTGTAATTTGTGCACTTTTCCTTTGATAGATCTGCAGAGTCTTCCAAATATGTGCACTGTACAGTTGACTGCGAGTGTGTGGGTCTTCTCTTGGCTCTTATTCACTTGACAGGTCTCGAACTTGGCTCACCTCTACACTATGCCTGTAAAAATATCAAAAATATGTTGAATTTAGTTAACACCAGTCCAACACCATCGCTCTCTATAGTAGCTTCTTCAACCAACATGTGATCAACCAAACTCATGTGCTTCTCCTCTGCACAAACTCACCCATCTCTCACCTCATGCTCTGATACCAAATTAAGAAACGGAAGACAAAACTTAGGGAATGAACCACATAAATCACATTTGAGATGGGACGCACTTGGAGGCTTCCAAGAATCACTACTCAACATTCATTAATTAATCAAACAATTAATACATATCTTATAGAGTTACATTTGAATAGGGAGATCAAACAAACCCCTAAAAAATAATATCTAAGTCCTAAATATAATCAAAATCAGAACAACGTAACAAATATTTTCTCCATTATTTCCAGGAGATGCTTGTTGCAAGTGGCATTTTCATCAGAGTTTCTAAATGGTGGAGTTTTCATCAAAGTTTGTGTATGAGCTATTATTTGAATTTTTGGTTGCTTCTTCTTATTGAACCAAAACGTTATTTCAAGGCATGAAGCTATGTCAAATTTATGTTATTTATATTTTTGGCTATTTTTAATGATTAATTTAGATATTCAGAGGTGTATTTTATATTTTCAATACAAACTTGATGTATAATTTATTTTGTAATTAGTGATTTAAATGTTTATAATCATTAATCTATAATAAACATCAAAATACTTGTTTCATCTCTCAAGTTGTTAAAATTTTAAAAATTATACAAATTAATTAAGTTATAATATTATTTAAAATAATAACAATTAATATTGATGATTAAAATAATCAATCTATAAATTAAAGATATATATATTTAAAGAAAAATATGTAACAAGATTCTTAACCATGGAGATTCACCCCCACTTTATTATGGAGGGTCTTAGTATTTAAAGAAGATTTGTTACGAGAAAATATTTTTCATATCACTCTCACTCATATAACATTCTTTTTAGTTAATAAATTTAATTAAAAGGGAAGAAAGACATAACTAATTTGGAAATAAATCTTGGCTCTTGATTTGTGTCTATTATTAAGATTTTTTTAGAATATTCTTTGGAGGTTAAATCCATACCGTACACCTAAATATTATTGATAGTTAAATTAAAATTTTGGAATATCTATTCCAAAATAAACATAACTATTGGCATAATTAACATATAGATATATTAATATAGTTTTTAATATCTATTATAAATTTTTTTATTTCATTATCTATTTAAATATCAACTACCTTTTGGGATTATCTCAATTGATTTAGCTTCCATTGTTAAAGTAGTTTTTCTATTGAGAGATCACAAGTTCAATTCTCTCGACACTCTCAGGGTTAAGTTTTGTGGTTGAGTCGGTGATAAGTGATCCTTTCGAATGGATTTGCGTGGTACAAATATTTTTTGGACATAGTGGTCACCAATGTTTGAGGTCGTGAACCACCGATAAGACACACACATATATTTCAATAACAACTATTTTTTTTTTTTTGTGTGTGTGTGTGTTACCATCCTAGGTCCATTTTAACTCTGGATCTACCAAGGGCCAAAAGGGATACAATCTCTTTTTACTCTAAAATATTTTTTCATGTTAAGATATTTATAGAAATTACGATGTAGATTTGCAATTTCTCATGAATTTTTAATAAGAAACATAGGACACAAACCTACTTTATTGTTTTATGGACATTAATTCACAATCTAGAACAAAAGTTTTAGACATGCAATAGGAAATAACACACATGTAACAAGTATTTTTCCCGCGTAATGAAAACTGATAAAAACCCCAATGCCTGCTTGCATTAAATCATAAGAACATAGATGTACTACAATTGCTTTACTTAAGTGACCACACCTTGCCAGTACATAACCTATCTCTCTACTCATTGAAAGGCTCTGACCCAGACATACTCAAATTTTTCCTTTTCTTGAGCCCTTATTTCATTGTGGTGTTCCTTGAGAAATTAGGCCCTTATTATTTAGGAAAATTCCTCACATTGATTGTGCAATTCCTTTAGGTTGATATTCTGACTGCATGCAACAATTTTACACTCAAGACTAGTCTACAACTTATGTTAGATTGACTTGGAATCTCCACCTCAACTAGGTAACTCGAATTCTCTACATGAAACAATTTTGAGATAATTTATCAGTTAGTTAGATGATATTAATTTTCCTTGAATTCCCACTACTTAACTGACCTTCCACTAGTTCCTACAAAAGTTTGAACTAGTATAACTAAAAACACCCTGAGATAATTGATCTTGATTGCTACAAATTAGCAATCACACATGATGAACTGAACTCTAACTTCTCCAACTCAATTTTAATGAGAAAAATGTGTGACACAAGCCATTTCACACAAGTTAACATCATCCAAGTTGTCTACTGATGTGGAAATTCAATTTTTCTCAATTTAATCAAGGAAAAATCAAGTTGAGAATTTCTTGCTACATTTTTCAACACTCCCTCTTAGTAAGAAAGGGATTATGAACCACCCCTATCCTACTCCTATGGAACTCAAACTTCCCTCTTGACAATTCCTTTGTCAAAATGTTAGTATCTTGTTCCTTTGACGGAATGTACTACAACAACATTATCTCCCTCTACACGCATTCTCGTAAATGGTGATACCATATATCTATATTCTTGGATTGATCATGAAAAACAAAATTCTCAAAGATCTTGATGCATCTATGATTATCACAGTAGACAATAGTTGGATCCATCATCTGACCAAGTAATCCAACAAGTATCTTTCTCATCCACATCGTCTCACATGTTGCTTGACTTGTAACCATGTATTATGCTTCTCCCGAGTTTAGCACCCCATATCTTTTCTTCCTGTTGTTTTAAAAAAAAATTGTGGAACCATCACTAAAACTTCCACTTGATCTACTCTTTCGGTCTTATGGAATCCCCACCCAATCTATATCTTTGAAGCCACAAAAGTTCACTCCCTCTTTCCATCTATACCATAGTCCAAACTTGGTAGTGCCTCTGAGGTACCGTAGAACATGCTTAGCTTCCCTCCAAAATAATTTAGTTTTCCTTACCATATCTTGGCTCAACTGGTTGACTATGTAGCACATATCTGGTCATGTATTCACAAGATACATTTGTCAACCCACTAGCTATCAAAAAATGGTAACATCCACTTCTTCACTTGAAGTGGAATCCTCTTTCCTCTAGATGGTTTCTAGATGTGTCTCTATGGGTTTGCAAATCTTCATGCAGAACCTATGTATTATATCAGTTGCATACTTTCCTTGAGAGATAGATAGTTCCCCATATTCTTTCTATAATTCCAAGATGACGAGGTACTGCGCGAGACCCGTGTCCTTCATTTCAAACTCCCTTGCAAGGTCCTCCTTGCAAGATCTTATTATCTTCTCATCACACGTTAAAATAAAATCATCAACATATAAGACAATAATAAACAATTTACCTTCTATGTGTTAGGATATTCCAACACATAGGAAATAGTTAAGTACAACTTGGTCTAGTTTAGATTTAGGTATAGAGTTAGGTAAAGTGTGTTTCTTTACCGTTGTACATTTTGTAACTTACAATCTGACGGTCACGATATGTAGTGATCCGACGGTTCACTCTCTCCTTGGTATTACCGACACTTGATCCGTGGCTTGACACCCGATTGGTCCATGAGTTCTATTTAAAGCGCATGGAGGGTCATTGTTTGGGTAATCCGTGCATGAAAGAAGCTTATGTAAATTGTCATTCTTTGATTAATAAATTGCCTGTAGTAGCCACGTTGGCGCAGGTCGTGGACTGTTTCCCTCTTTGAGGGTTTTAACCACGTCAAAAATACTGGTGTATTGATCTGTGATCTGGTTGTGAGCGGTGTCCTTTTGGTGTTCTTTCTGAGGAAATTACCCTGTAAATTCCTACATGGTATCAGAGCTATTTGAGGGCCGCGTCCGTTGGTGATCCAAATCTGAAGCCGGTAGAACTGCATGCGGCTGTCGTTTCCTAGATCTGCTGTTTCTGACTGCTTTCGGGCCGAGAGGACTGCTCTGTTGCGTTCGGAGCATCTGTTCCAGTGAGGAACCCCTTTCGTTTCACGCAAAAAGGTTTTCGGTAGCCCTAGCTGCATCATTTTTCAGATCGGGAGGTATACAGTGTTTTTGCAGTTTACTGTTATTTTCTCTCTGCTTATTTCGGTTTCGGTTTATTTAGCCTTTTTTTAAACCGGATCTATACCTTTCATTTCTGCGTATGCTCTTTGCCCTGTGACTCTGTGCGATCTGGGCAAATCAGAAACAGAAAGGAAGGATTTTTCTCATGCGTATGCTCTTTTCCCTGCACCTTAGTGTGATCTCGGAAAATCAGAAACATTGGGAAAAATATTTAGTTTTTCGGCTAAAGCTAACTTTGAGCCGCAAGGTTCATTGTTTTTAAAATATCTAGTTTTTTGGCTAAAGCTAACTTCGAGCCGCAAGGTTCGTTTTTCTTTGCATATTCATGTTGGGTTTTGTGTTTTGTGTTTTGTAGGGAAAAAGAGCTTTCTCAAGGCAAGCACGCAAACCAAGGCCCCCCCCCCTCTCTCTCTCTCTCTCTCTCTCTCTCAAATTTTTTGTATAGATCAATTGGTTCAAAGCTATTTTAAGAGAGTAGAGGTCTTGGGTTCAAGTCTCCATTTTGTGGGGGCGGATTTTTTCATTCCCGCACATTCGCGCACTTTGCCGGCAACTTCAACAAATTGTTTTCAAAAAGCCATAACTTCTTCATCCGGAAGCCTTTTTCAGAGCCGTTTTTTTTAAAACCGCCTAATTTTTCGAGATCTATCCATTGGAACACTTACTTTCAGCATCTTCAGCTTCAGTTTTTTTAAAAAAAATGGAAAGTCCATGCCAATTCATTCTTGACAGCACTAACTACTTCCAATGGATAGCCTACATGGAAGATTTACTTAGAAGTAAAGGTCTCTACAGAATAGCCACATACCAAGAGAAGAAACCAAAAGATGAAGACAAGGCTGCAAAATGGGAAAATAGACAAGATCAAGCACGTGGTTTGATAGGGATGTCTATTTCTCCTGATCTTAGATTCCATATTGCAGAACTTGAGACTCCTCATGAAGCATTGAAAAAATCACTAAAGTTTTTGGGATTAAAAATGAAATTAGAGCCCATCAACTTGAAAATGAGTTGCTTACTTTGGATCCTAATAATTTTTCTTGCATTGAAGATTTCTTGTCCAAATTCAAGACCCTTAGATATCTCTTGGAAGGTGTTAAGGTTAAGAAAGAAGATAGTAACCTTATTTATTCCATCCTTACTAAGTTGGGACTAGCCTACTCTGTATTTGTTTCCACTTTCCATTCTACAAGGGAAGCTTTCATTTGTCAAGGAAAAGACTACAAGGCCCCTTCCTTTGACTCCTTTTGTGATTCCTTAATAAGAGAACAAGAAAAACTCTTACACCTTGGTCTTCTTAATCTTGGAAACTCTTCCAAGAAAGCGTTAGCCGCCCAGCAGCAACCAAATTCAAAGAATCCTAAGAAGTCATATCCTAAAAAGAATGGTCCTAAACCAAACAAGGGTCCTAAGCAAACTCAGCCTCAAAATGAAAGATCATTTCAGCAAAATGATAAGACCAATAAAAACAAATGGAAGAAGACTGATAGACATTGTAACTTTTGTAATCGAGATGGCCACTTAGAATCTAAATGCTTTAAGAAGATGGAAGCCTTGGAAGCCGCAATGAAGAAACATAACATCCATGTGGAGCATACTTCAACTTCAACTTCCGGAATGGCACTTTCTGCATGTCGTTGTCAATCATCTCAGTCTGGTTATGCATTAAATGTATCTTCTTCTTCTCCTTCTCATGAGTGGCTCATTGATTCTGGAGCCTCTTATCACATGGCCAAAAACCAAGCCATGTTTTCTTCTTTAAATGATTGTAACACCAAAAATATATATGTTGGTGATGATAGATCTCTTAATGTTGTAGGGACTGGAACTGTTCATCTAGACAATGGTCAGTTTAATGATGTATTATGTGTTCCAACCTTATCCTGCAACCTTCTATCTGTATATCAGATAACTCATTCAGGTGAAGGTAAAATTGTTGAATTTTCACCTCATGATGTTGTAATCAAGGATCTAAGAGATCCTAAACAGATTCTAGCTACTGGTATTGCTGATGATTCCACAAGGTTGTATAAGTTTCACAACTTTGGGTCATCAAATCTTCCCTCAGTATTTGTTGCTCATAATGATGAAGTGAGCAAACTTTGGCATGAGCGATTTGGTCACTTAAACTATCGCTCCCTTCAGCATCTATGTAAAGAAAATATGGTGACAGGTCTTCCTATGGTATCTTGCAGAGATGGTGTTTGTTCCGGATGTGTACTCGGAAAACATCATCGGGACAGTTTTGACAAACGTGCCTCTTGGCACGCCTCAGCCCCTTTACAGCTTGTGCACAGTGATTTATGTGGTCCACTTCCTGTTGCTTCATTCTCTGGCTGCAAGTATTTCTTAACTTTCATTGATGATTTCTCCAGACGCACTTGGGTATACTTCTTAAAACTCAAGAGCGAAGTATTTAACACATTTTTGGCCTTCAAAGCCTTTGTTGAAAAACAATCTGGACATCAAATTCTTAAGCTAAGAACTGATAATGGTGGAGAATATGTTAAAAACACATTCATCAACTTTTGCACTGAAAATGGAATTCAAATGCAACATACTGTTCCATACACTCCACAACAAAATGGTGTAGCTGAAAGGAAAAATCGCACCTTAAAGGAAATGGCTAATTGTATGCTGCAATCTAAAGGACTCAGTCTTAGTTTTTGGGCCGAAGCAATTAATTGTGCAAATTATATAATCAATCGCACTCCTACTAAGGTTCTAAAGAATATCACTCCAGAAGAAGCTTGGAGTTCCATTAAACCAGATGTAAGTCACTTTCGTGTTTTTGGAAGTGAAGCATGGGCCCATATTCCAGATGAAAAGCATAAAGCTTTAGAACCTAAGAGTGAGAAATGTACTTTTGTTGGATATTCTGAAGATGTAAAAGGTTATAGACTTATTCCATTTAAGTCCAAAAATGTTATCATTAGAAGAGATGTAAAATTTGATGAAAATAAATCGGCCTGCGAGCCTAGTCCGGCGGATGTGCCACCTCTTCCTATCTCTTCTACTTTTGAAAACATTTCTTCTTCAGATGATGAAAGTGAGGATGACAATCCTCCCCCAACTTCTCAGGATCCTCAACTTCCAAGATGGGTCCGTGCTACTCGGGATGCAGCAGGTGATCTTGCCGGTGATCCTACAGATCAGCGACGTACACGTTCTCAGTTTGAAAGAGCCTCTTCTTTACTGGCTCAAGCTCCAGTAAATCATGATCCTGACACTTTTGCAGAAGCTTCAGGCCATCCACATTGGGAAGCAGCTATGAATGAAGAATATCATTCATTGTTGACAAATGATACATGGGATCTTGTTCCTCTACCAAAGGGACGCAAACTTGTTAGATGTAAATGGGTTTACAGAACCAAGTATGGACCAGATGGGAAAGTTGATAAACATAAAGCTCGTCTTGTTGCTAAGGGTTTTTCACAGGTTGAAGGCATTGACTACACTGAAACCTTCTACCCTGTTTCCAAAATGAACTCTATCCGCCTTGTTCTTTCCCTTGCTGCCTCTTTAAAATGGGAAGTCCATCAGATGGATGTTAAATCTGCCTTCTTGCATGGGGACTTGCATGAAGAAATCTATATGGAACAACCTGTTGGCTTCATCCAAACAGACTCCAGCCTTGTATGTCGACTTAAGAAATCTCTCTATGGTCTCAAGCAAGCTCCTCGGGCTTGGTATGCCAAAATGGATAGCTTTCTTTTAGAATCTGGCTTTTCTAGGTGTTATTCTGACAATACTGTCTACACCAAGAAAGTGGGAAACTCTCTTATCATCCTTGTTCTTTATGTTGATGATCTTATTCTTACTGGTAGTGATCCCAACCTTATAAACCATGTGAAGTCCAGCCTTAAAAAGAAATTTGAAATGACAGACTTAGGACACTTACACTATTTTCTCGGTCTTCAAGTCTTGCAATCCAAGGAGGGTATTTCCCTTTCCTAGTCCAAGTATGCTTGTGATATTCTTCGTCATTTTCACATGGAAGACTGTAAGCCAGCCCCTTCTCCCTTTCAGTCTGGAGTCAAACTTTCAGTCTCTTGTACTTCTCCTGAAGTTGATGCTACCTTATACCGTCAACTTGTAGGAAAACTCTTGTATTTAACCCATACTCGTCCTGATCTTTCCTTTGATGTTGGCCTTGTTGCTCGTTTTATACAAAACCCCCGTGAAAGTCATTGGAAAGCAGCCAAAAGAATACTTCGTTATGTTCGAGGTACAGTACAGTTTGGGATTCATTACAGTGCCAAAGCAGCTCCTCTATTAGTTGGTTTCACTGATTCTGATTGGGCTGGTGACCCTGATGATTGGAAGTCTACTGCCGGTTATGTCTTCACTCTTGGTTCAGGACCTATTACATGGGCTTGTAAGAAACAGGCTGCCATTTCTCTTTCGTCAGTAGAAGCAGAGTATCGTGGTGCCGTGGAAGCTAGTAAGGAAGCCTTGTGGCTTCGTCAGATCCTATCAGAGTTTGGCTTTGAGTAGCAGCATCCAACCACACTTTGGTGTGATAATCAAAGTGCCATTCAGCTATGCAAAGATCCAGTCCAGCATCAGCGCAGCAAACACATTGAACTACACATGCACTTCATCAGAAAGCTCATTCATGACCATGTTCCTGAAGTGCAATATTGTTCAACAGATGATCAGGTTGCAGACATCTTCACAAAGGCTCTCATAGAGGCGAAGTTCACTAAACTTCAATATATGCTTGGAGTTCAGGAAGTTGTCACTAAGGGGGGATAGGCTCTAGTGCCTCCTTCCTTCTCCTATTGTGTCATATTTGTAAATCCTTCAATCCTATCCCAAGTTGTTCTTAAGGGGGGATGTTAGGATATTCCGACACATAGGAAATAGTTAAGTACAACTTGGTCTAGTTTAGAGTTAGGTATAGAGTTAGGTAAAGTGTGTTTCTTTACCGTTGTACATTTTATAACTTACAATCCGACGGTCACGATATGTAGTGATCCAATGGTTCACTCTCTCCTCGGTATTACTGACACTTGATCCGTGGCTTGACACCCGATTGGTCCATGAGTTCTATTTAAAGTGCATGGAGGGTCATTGTTCGGGTAATCTGTGCATGAGAGAAGCTTATGTAAATTTTCATTCTTTGATTAATAAATTGCCTGTAGTAGCCACATTGGTGCAGGCCGTGGACTGTTTCCCTCTTTGAGGGTTTTAACCACGTCAAAAATACTAGTGTATTGATCTGTGATCTGGTTGTGAGCGGTGTCCTTTTGGTGTTCTTTCTGAGGAACTTACCCTGTAAATTCCTACACTATGAAAATATGATAGAGGTTTGCATCCACTTCAATTTTGGTGAAACCAAAACCAGTGAGATAACTATCGATATTGGTGTATCAAGCAGATGGTGCTTTCTTGAGACCATACAATGCTCACTTGAGTCTTCACACATGAGATTCTCTACCAAAAGTCTTAGAACCTTATGGTTTCTCGATGTACACCTCCTCCTTAATAACTCCATTGAGGAAAATTGGTTTACATCCATCTGGTAGATCTTCCACCCCATTTGTGTAGCCAGAGCAAGAATTGATCTAATGGATGAGTACCTTGCTACAGGAGAAAAGGTCTCCTCATAGTCAATCCCTTGAACTTGAGAGTACCCCTTGGCCACAAATTTGGCCTTGTACTTCTCTTCATTCTATCTACTTCCTTCTTCACCTTGAATATCCATATTGAACCCACAATTGATTTATTTGCTGATCTTGGGACCATTTCCCAAAAAATGTTATTTACAATAGATTCATACTCCTCCACGATTGCATCAACCCATATATGTTTCTCTACTACTTCCTCAAAAGAGGATGGCTCAATCTCTACAAGCTCAATCATTAGAGCCATGTAGTTTGTGTACGAATCTGATGAGCTTCTCTGTCTATGCTAATTTGAAGCAATGCCCACATTCTCCCTTGCATCCTACACAAGTATCTGAACTTCCTTGGTCCTGTCTTTGCCTTCTCTAGATGGTTTAAGTTGAGTGGTTGTCTCCACTCTCTACTCCTCAATTTGTGGTTTCTGCACAACTTCTTAAGGTTCCTCATTTGTTACTAAAAGCTCCTTTTTTGGGGGGATCTAAAGCTCCTTCTCAAGAGAGAACCACATGGCTTTCTCCTCATTAAATTGTATATCCCTTCACACAACTGTCATTTTGAGGGATGGAAAGTACATATGGTAGTTGTAGGGAATTTTTTTGTAACCCACAAACACCCCTAATTCTATTGCTGTCTCTAGCTTCTTCCTTTATTCTTCTGAGACATGGCAGTAAACAGAGGATCCAAAAATCCTTAAGTATGAAACATTCGACTTCCTTCCCAAGAAATCCTCCTCTAGTGTAATCATGCCTAGAATCTAATGAGGACTCTAGTTTTGCAAATAGAATGTTGTGCTGCATGCCTTAGCCCACAACTGCAAAGGTAGGACTTCGTCATGCAACATAACCCTCACTACTCCCACAATGCTACGGTT
This sequence comes from Pinus tabuliformis, assembly GCA_031772625.1. Classification (NCBI taxonomy): domain Eukaryota; kingdom Viridiplantae; phylum Streptophyta; class Pinopsida; order Pinales; family Pinaceae; genus Pinus; species Pinus tabuliformis. The sequence goes on along the minus strand of CM062809.1, from coordinate 791,917,759 downwards.
CTTTCTCTCAACCACCCCATTCTGCTATGGGTTGTGAGGTGTGGTCAACTCTCATCAAATGCCTTCTTTTGCACAGAATTTTTGAAATTCATTCAACACATACTCACCTCCATTATTTCTCCCGAGAACCTTCACCTTCTTGCCGATTTGTTTCTCAACCAATGTTTTGAATTCTACAAACTTGGATAATATCTCATCTTTCTTCCATATGAAGAAGATCTAACACTTCTGTGAGAAGTCATCAAGAAAAATGACAAAATATTTGTGTTTGGTAGTGTAGGCTACTGAGAAAGGTCCACAGAAATTAGAGTGGATCCTTTCAAGGAATGCATGTTCTTTGTTGTCTAGATCATGAAATATGTATTTTGTGTACATCCTCAAAGTACATCCATTGCATACATCCTTCTACTCAAGTGCTCCTTTGGGGAGGCATGTGTTATCCACTACATGATCATCAGGGCACCATGATGCAAATGGCCAAGTTTTTTTATGCCAAAGTTCACCAACATCGTGAATCTACATCTTCTTCACTTTTGTGCTTAATGCAGCTGAGTCTTCCAAATATAGCTTATACAAACTCTTCACACAAACCTCGATCTTCTTCACCTATCCCATGGCTATGTGTCTCAGGAATTCTTTTCCTTTGCTGAAGATCATATCATAACCACAATTTTCGGAACCTGCAACAAGGACGAGACTTTTCTTTAGGCCTATAATGAACATGACATCCTTGATCCTAATTGGGGAGCTTGACTCCCTCTAAAAGGTGATTATACCAATACCAATTGCACTATGCCTTTCTTCATCCCACATCTCAATGTGCATCTGCAAATCTCTTTCATCCATGTCACTAAATAATTATCTACACCCTGTCATGTGGAACGATGCACCTAAGTGAAAGTATCACACACTCCCCATCACTTTGTTAGTCATGCATGCAATGAGGGTAAAGTCAAGCTCGAAATGTGAAGCTAAGGCTTCACCTAATTCTCCTCCTGAGGTCTTCTTTCTTGCCTTATTTTTTGGAAACTTCATGGCATAGTTCTTGAATTCATGACAATGGAAGCATTTAGTTTTGGACAAATATTTCTTCTTGCCCCCTTGACTAGATTTTGGTTTGTATTGAGATTTTTTCCCTTTTTCCTTCTTTGCCTTTCCATCCAAAGAAATGTTTCCTTCATCCTTGCCCTTGGATGAAGTCCCATCTCTGGTATTCCACCTTATTTCCTCCTGTACCAAATTAAACCTATAAGCGTTGCCAATTCAACAATTTCTCCATCCCATTCACCGAATCTTGATAGCTATGCCAACTCTTGGGAAGACCCAAAAGGGCTAGGATTATCAAGTCTTCTTCAGGGATAGTAACACGCACCTTACTAAGTTCATTATGGCATTGCCTAAACTTTCTCAGATACTATGTAATTGTGTCATTTTTTTGCATCTTGACAGTTAAAAGTTTATCCTTGAGCACTAGCTTCTTGTGGTCACTATTATTCTCGAACAATTTTGTCAATGCTTTCCACATTGCGAATGGATTTTCTTTTCGATGGATTTTGGAGATAGGATGATCCCATACTCCCTCTAAGATTATTCTCCTTGCCTTGGCTACATCTTTCTTCCACTGAGAAAGGTTTTGGGAATGCTTTTGGTTTTGCAACATTTCACTTGATGTATTCTAGTAATCCATTGTCATCCAAGGCACTCCTTCATTTCAAAGACTTGCACCCTCTCTATTTGCATGCATGAACCAACTTGTTGCATGAAGGCGCACTCATAGAAAATGGCAACCACCTTATATCCTTCTTAACTAATCATTTCATGCGATGCAAGTGGCACTCATGCATGAAACGATTTTTCATGTCATTTTCTTTAAATAAACTCAGTTAATCATTCTTTACATCATCATTTCATATGAGTTGAGTGCACATCTCGAGAATCAAGAAGCCCTTCAAGAACCAGCGCAACAAGTAAGTTTGCATGCTCAATATTTTACCAATTTTCATGATTTCACTGTTGAATCTTACCTGGTTTTCTATCAGTCACTTATTTTGCAATTTTTTTGTTGGTGTTTTAGTTTAATCTTCATATTGAAATTATTAATCCATTATCACATGCAAGAGACTCTTCACATTCTTGGAACCTTCCATCTTTCACGATGCATGCGACAACAACTATAAATCATTGCAGGCTCTTCTCTTTCTCATATTATCATTGAATCCTGTTAATTAAACCTGTTTTTGAGCTTTGTACAGGTAGAGCACACTTCCTGAGCTCAAAGCTCCTCCAGCCTAAGCAATTGCACCCTCTATAACCAAATTTTATTCTTGAATGTGTGGTCACATCACAAAGGCACAAATATTTTCCCTTCAACCCTTCAGAGTCCTACAGTGCTCCCTCTTTTCCTTAAGGCACATAGGTGCATCACGAAGGAACAAAGCTCCATCCATTCAACCCTTTGGCATGTGATAGTTCACCCTCCTTAACCTTGAGTGCAAATATGCACTTTGAAGACTCGAAGCCTTTTTCCCTTCATTCTTCAACCCTTCAGAGTGGGATAGTGCGCCCTCCTTGTCTCCTTAGGCGCATGAGACAAAGGGAAGGCTTGAAGGCCTATTTTCCCATTCCTTCCACCCTCAAGGGTGAGACAATGAACCTTGGCTTACTTTTTCCTCTTTCTTGCACAAAATAGTGAACTACGAAGTTCCAAATGATCATGCATGCCCCTTCGAGTTTTGAAAGTGTGCCCTCCTATTTTTCATGTGTAATGTTTCTTACATGCAAGTAATTTTTGGTTTTCATTCATATTTTTTTGTGATTTATCATTTTTTATGACTCTTTGAATCTGATTTAAAAGTATTTCTTCATAGTTAGTTCTTTTAAGTTGGTCTTTTTGTATGAGTGTGATTCCACAAATAGGTGCTAGAGCTACAATTGTTGCCACTGCTTTTTCATCTATTGGAAGCATTCCACCTTTCAAAGTATCCTCTAAATAACTTTCAAAAGAAAGCATTGATGAGTTGGCTGAAGTTTCAAATCCTAACATTTCTACATATATGGACACTTGGTGTTTCTTGGATAAGACTACATATGTCACTTGGAGCAAGACCTACAACATTTTCATGTAGGAAAAGTTTCCTAAGGACTTAGAAGACGTGCATTCATACACAACATTAATAAGTTCAAGATCCACATGATCATATGCAAATTCCGAGTTATTCCATGTAATGAAGCTATTGAATGGATCTTCACACACATGGATGAATCTCACCTTGTGCTTTGTAATGAGAATGGTAGTCACCTCACCACCTATTATGGTCAGGATACGTAGACATACTATAAGATGCTCAAGCCCAATGAGTATTCAAATGAAAACTTCTACATGAAATGAGCTACCCTCGACATCCTTGATGTTATCAAATAGTGGTGTCAAGAACCTTCCATGTTTCCCCATCACCCATCATCACTTTATCTAACAAATATCTTAAGATATGTATATCAGTATTTAATGGCTATGTATTTTCGAATGTTTGGGAGAAAAAACGTTGAAGTGTTCCAAGATAATTGTATATATATGCCCAATATGGTGGTGAAACATGGAAAAGATTTCAATTGGGTGGATATATTATCATACGTATTGTAGTGCTAAGTGGGGTAGGCCAAAGCATATTTACAAAAAAATAAAGCTCCAAAATTCTAGATGTATGCATATCTCCTAGATGGAATTTGTGCATGGTATGCATTCCTGAGACTATATTGGAACTAAACTCCTAATGATAATTTCCTAGTTTATTTCCACTCTAGGGTGTTATCAAAAGGAAGATTCAGAAGCACATATGAGAGATTGGTCAAACACTTCTTTGCATCCATTTTTTGCATGATATTCGAGACTGATCCACCATGCATGATAGATGAAGTGAAGGAGTCACTTCAATATATTGTAGACAAGTTTACAAATCCTGAGGTCATATATATCAGATGCTTCAGATGTCAAACAATCCCTCATCTTATGCTGCAATATGTCATAAATAAGGTATTCATGAAGGAAGTGGAAAATCAACTGCACAAGGGACTGTTAGGAACTCTTCACAAGAGGAAGAAATCCCCTTAGCATAACTTTCCATTGAGGATCAAATTGTATGAATTAAATATTCACAAGATGTTAGCAACCAAAATAGAAGAGTTGAATCACCTACACTTTGCCACCAAAGACTTCCATGCATATGACCTCAGGCGAATTGTAAGCAAACATTGTCAAAGGATTGGTTATAATATGTTGAAAATAGCAACAAGAAATGCGAAAAATAGAAATGCTAAAAATAGCATTGCTATAAATAGCATTTCAGGATATAGTCCAACTCTATTGGAGATAGAAAAAAATAGAAATGCTAAAAATACCATTGCTATAAATAACATTCCGGGATATATTCCAATTTTAAATTGTCCTTGAATTAAAATTGAGAATTAGAATTCAAATTTAGTCTCACTGGCTGTTTGAAAAATAATTAATTAATTCATCTTGAGTTAATTAGTTGGAGAAAATCAAACATGAAGTCTTTATTAAGACATGCAACAGTTATCCCTTTGATTGAGGAAGTTATCCCTTAATTAAGGAGATAAGGATGAGTTGTACTTGAGTTGTAATTAGATAGCTCAATTAACTGAGTTAAGTGCAGTTAGATTAGTTCCAAACAGTTTGTGGAAGAAATTATGAGTTCAGTTAGTTAATGCATGCATGCATGCAACTAGTATTCTCTAGATAACTGAATATTCTCTCATAAATAACTCATGCATGTCAATTCAAAGAAAGACCCAGTTGATTTTAAAGGAAGGGACAGTGTACTATCAATTGGAGGAATTTTACTCTATAGGAAATGTTAGAGTCGGTCTAGTAGTCCTCCATCAGCGATCAAAGCTCTTTGCATTTGCATAAGTAGGTGTCTCATCAGTGTCATCTTATTGCATTCCATTAGGCATGCCATAACCCTGATGGAGGAGCTGGTGTCTTTGTCCCCCTCTGGGCACTGCTGGATCAGCTTGTTTCAGTCATTAAACTTTGTCAAGGTTACTTGTCTATTGTCTTGAGATCAAATTTTTAGGTCTAGGGTTTTTGGTCAAGTTTGTCTTCAAGCTCATGTCTCTGAAGGTCAATAAGTACCCAGCAAGCCAGAGGGATGATTTTTAAAGTGTTTTTTCAAAAGATTCTATCTTGTACAGTTAATTTTCACCTTGGATTTAAAAACCCTATTTTTAAAGCCAAAGTCATTTCTCAAAAATTTTGTGAAAATTGTAAAAAATTCAAAATGATTCAAAGGACAGCATATAACCCTAGCTCCCTTGCCAAGATCCCTCAGAGCCTATCCCTGCAAAAATTATCAAAGAAAAGCATCAAATCAATCAGTTTCAGGACAAAAGGAAACGAAAAAGTCAAGTTTATAAAGTGTCATGGAAAAAACATTATAAAGTGGGTTATGACATGAAATTAATTCAAACAAGGCTATAAAAGCCCTAATCTCCCTTCATCAAGCCTCATTGTGCATTCAAGTGATAGAGCAATTGTTTCCAAGAGAGTTTGAGCGAATTGTGTGAGTTGGGAAGGCGCACGACCCGTTGAACCAGGCGCACGACCCGTCAAAGGCGCGCGACCCGTCAGGCACCCTCCGCCAGTGTTAATTTACAACGCGCGTGACCTGTCAGAGGCGCGCGACCCGTTGGGTGAGGCGCGCGACCCATCAGCGCTCTCTCTGCAAAACCGCCAGCAAATTTGCCAAGGAGCCACAAATTGCTAAATTGTGCAAGGTAGGCCCTCCATCATAAAAAATTATTGCTTGTTACAGTTCAAGAAGGTCATGATTATATTTGTAAAGGTCTCCATTTGCAAGTAGAAGTCTCTATTATGCTTTGGCTTGAAGTTGTAAAAATTGCTAGGGTTTATTATGCTGTTTTGAGGTATCCCATTGTTCACATTTTTTCCACCTCCCATTACATTTTCCTTATCATTTTATGTAAATTTCCCTTCCAAATTTGTTAAAGAGCCCTAAACCCTACCCTTCTTCCCAAGAAATCAAAAGAAAAATTAAACCCTAGCCCTTCCTCCCATATCATTATTGTAAATAAATTTGGAAAATAATGTATATGCAATAATCCTTTCCCTAAACTCCCTGTTTCATTATTATTCCCAGTTTCCCTTTAAAATATCCCTTCCCTAACATTTCCCTTGTGCTCCTTGTCCCCTTGAAACAACATTTTAATCAGAAGTTTGCAAAGCAGAAACAACAGTACATTTCAGCCACTTTGCTCCTAAAACAATGTTAGAAACCGAAACCAATTATGAGCAAAGTGATGACCATGCATCAACTTCAGAGTTTGAGGAACAGAGGAGGCCTCACAAGGGTGGAAAGGGCAGTCATCATAGGAGAGAGGAGCCCACCTCTTTGACCGATTTGCAGGCTTGTCCAATGGCAGTATCATGTTTCCGTTATATGTCTTGTTATGAGTTTTGCGAGAGGATCTCTCGGATTCAGCATCACAGGGAGTTGGCTCGCTTATTTGTTTTGCATTTGCATGATGGACATGTGAACCTTGCTGGGGTGGATTTTACATTGACACCCGAGATGATTGCTCAAGCCACAGGGATACCGAATGTCGGAGAGGTGTGGAACAAGTGCAGGATGTTGGACAGTGTTCAGTTTGAGCCTTTCATTAGACCTGCATTCATGAGACATTTGACGGGTGTATTTCCTTTCAGATTTTTGAGGAGTGAGTATGCTCCATTGATGAGGTTTATCATGCTCTTTTTCACCTGTGAGGGCAGATTTTCACAGATATATTCGTACCATATTCGCCTGATGATGCATTTCACACGGGTACGGATGATGAACATCCCTGTTTTCATGTGCCAGAACATTGAGAGAATGGTGCCCTTGATGCAGAGGAAGAGCCTAGCACAGCAGTATAGGAGCCTCTATCATTACGGTTTGATTCAGCTTGTGATCAGACATCAGTTGGCTCAGCAGGGCATCACATGGGAGGAGTTCATCTCTCGTGAGTTCTTTACAGCACCACCACCACATCCGGAGATTGTTCATGAGGAGGGAGGACCATCACAGTAGCATGACACCCCCGTGACTAGATATGTCAGCTCTTCTCCATTGGTCACTTATCAGAGAGGCCAAAGGGCCTTATTTGCAGCAGCTCGGCGAGTATTTTCTGCACAGCAGGTGGAAGGGGTCTCGCCTTCTTCATCAGCTCAGCGAGTGCTATCTCCACATCAGGTGGAAGGGGCCTCATCTCCGACAGCAGCACAGGTATCAGAGAGGGGCAAACATCCCAGGATTGATGAGGGGCCATCAGGTGTTCCAGATATAGAGCTTGTTGATCTTGATGTCAATTCTCCTAGCCTAGAGTCAAAGGAGATCATTCAGCACCTTAGAGCTGAAAATGATGCATTGCAGAATAGATTAGAAGGGGCACAATGGACAATCTCATATCTAGAATAGCGCAACAAGCAGTTGGAGGATGAGCAAACTCTTGATGAGTTGTGGAGGATTCGTAGTGACCGCAACTTGAATCGAAGAAGACCCGGTGATTTAGTGCCAGTTGAGCGAGAGGCTATGCTTATCCGGCTCAATGCTCATTTAGAGAGGCTGTTGGGTAAGGCCAACCAAGATAAGAAATTGCTGAGAAACATGAAGAATCATTATTGGGCACAGATGCACGTGTGCAAGGCAAAGATGAAGGTGCTCGAAAGGTGGTTGGTCAAAGCACAAAAACGGAGAAAAAGGCCCGATCCCCTCCACATCTTGGCCGAGGCTTCCTTGAAGGAGCAAGGCACTAAATAGCTCAGCCACAGCACAAATACCAAGAAATTTTGAACATTTTGGGTCAATTTTGGTTTTTTCAGGCAATTTACAGGTTTTGCCCTCTCAACGGGTCTCACCCCCGCGCAACCCTTTCATTTGGCTACTCTTTTCTGAGGAAACTCAGCATTTCCAGAATTGTCATGAAAATTTACACATGCTCATCCATTTCCAAGAGATTTTATGAAGTTTTGGGCCTCCAAAAAGTCAAAAAACAAGAAAAAAATGACTTTCTGCCACATTTTTGACACACAGAAAGCAGTCTTGGGAGATTGCAATTTTGAAGCGGCAAAGGACCACCAAATGCAGAAATTCTAGTTGGGTTGGAAAGTAGACATCCAGACCTTTCCAACAAGCCTACTCTTGCCCCATTTGGACACCTAGAAGTGCCCCAAAAGTGCCCTCAAAGGCGCGCGACACGTCAGGGAATGGCGCGCGACCCATCAGGCAAATTTCTCAAAATTTCAGTGTACAGCGCAGCAAAACGTAGTTTTGACCATGTTTGACTTTTTGGAGTGGATTGTCATCCTCCTTGATGTAAATAATGTAATTTTATGACACTTTTACACTTATGTATCTCTTCTAGAAGATTCATTCATGAAATAGGTGAAAATTAAATGAATGAATTGGTTTCCTAGCTTATAGAGGCAAGTTGTTTTGACTACCTAGTTTTTAGTGCTTAGTTTAGAAGTGGTTGAAACAGCTCCTAGGATAGTGAGATCCACCCCTAGAGGCAGGGAAAGATGTTAGATTATCTATATTATGTACTTTCTTGCTCATTTTCATGGTTGGACTCTTGAGGGAGAAGCTCTTATTGTATTACTCACTGAATCTCTGCAATTTTTGGCAAAGCAAGACCAGGGTTTTGCAGTCCTTTTTGGGATTCTTGTGGTCACATGTATTGATGATGTGTTTCTCTTTGTACTTGTAAGTGTGTTATGTGAATCATTTCCTTACTTTTCCTTCTGCACATTAGGCAAATGAAGTGTTAAAGTAGAACTCATGACTGTCATGCTCTGCTTTTAAGTTTGCTTAATATCAATGTTTTCGACTGTTTAAAGGGAATTCAAGGTTATTGCTTGCTCTCTTTAACTCCTCACCGGTCATTCTCATCCATCCATCTCTATTAAAGGCATCAATACTGTCTCCTACCTCGCCCCAAAGAACCCCCTGCAGAAACTGTGTCCAATCCCCGCACCCAAAATTGTCATCTCCTTAATTTGCCACCAAAAACCCTAAAAATCCCAAATCAACCCTTTTGATCAGTTTACTAGCCTAAAATCAGTGTTACCCTATTGGTTATCTCGCCCATTGAAGATATTTATCGAGATAGACCGGAGAGAGCCCTCTCCTGCCCCGTAGGGCTAGGTACGAGGCTAAGTGGTTTGATGTTGCCTTGAGGTTTACCTTTCTCAGCCTGAGGTGAAATTTCAAGCTCTAACAGGAAACTCATCCATCCAGAAGGAATTAACTCCTTTGAGATTGCACAGTTATTTCAGAGGTCAGTGTTTATGTGTGAGGTGAGAATCACACAGGTTGCAGCTGCAGGACCCAAGAGAAACTGCACAAGGAAATAGGAGGCTTGGAGGACTGAAGGAAGGCATATGTGTTGTCTATTCTGTCTAGGAGCAGTAGTGAGGGATTGTAGTGAGATCTGGATAGCTTGAGAGCTAAATCTTTGTGTAATCCTTAGATATTTCCACTTGTAGGATAATACAGATAGCGGGGTTTTTAGCTAAGGCTTTCCCTAGAGTATTCTTTTGTGTTTCATGCGTATGATTTCTTCTTCTCTGTTATATGTGTTCGATTGATCTTGCTCAAATTGATTAAGCTTTCACAAAATTTGATAGTAGAAGTAGATCAAGTATTTTTTTTAGTATATTTCATTATCAGGTGATCTACGATGAACTTTCTACATGGTATCAGAGCCAAGTTGATCAAAGAAGATAACAATATACAAAGAAGGGAGAAGTTCAAAGTTTGAAGTTCTTCATTCTAGAAATCAAATTCTTATCACATCTCAAAGTTCACCAATGGCGTTCAATGGTTTGAGACTCGAGTATGCCCTCGATGGCAGCTCGAATTATATAGCTTGGAATGATTGCATGGAAGTGGTATCAGAGGACAATGGTTTGAAGGACTTCATTGATCAAGAAGTCCCCAAGCCAGCAGTAGCTAATGCCCAAGAATTGGCGGAATGGAAGAAATGTGTGGCTAGAGCAAGGAGGATTCTTTTGGAGGGAGTTCGAGACCATATTGTCTCGAGTCTCGATGGGAAGGAGACACCATTTTTAATGTGGAAGACATTGTAGGATCTATATCAAAACAATAGCAATCAAAGGAAGTTGGTGCTGAAAGACAAGCTTCAGAAAATCAAGTGTGAAAAGGGCGACACGATCTCTACATATCTAAACAAGTTCACCACATGTAGGGATGAGCTTGGAAGTGTAGGAATTAGGACAGCCGATGATGACATGGTGAGTCTTGCTCTCCTTAGTCTTCCTGAGAGCTGGCATAGCTACTAGGACTTAGTGAATGGAAGAGAGAAACTACCAAATTGGGAACGACTGTGGTTGGATATCATGTAGGAGGAGATTATGAGGAGCACTAGAGATGGTTATTCATCCAAGGAGGGCGAAGAAAATTTTGCCTTAGCGAGTAAGGCAAGGAAAGGGAAGGAGAAGGATCTGATCCCAAATCGAGTTCTTCTCATAGAGGGAAGAAGATTTAAAAATATAAAGTGATATTTTTTAATTGTCATGAGGTGGGCCATTATGCAACTAATTGTCCATTGAAGAAATCCAAGAATGGATCTTGAGAAGGATCTGAAGGTGAGGCATTGGCCTCTCAGTTCGAATTGGATTCTACCCTCATCACATGCATAGTTTCATCGATGATGGGTTTTGGTTGGTTTCTTGATAGTGGATCCTCATTCCACATGATCGACGATAAGAGTTTATTCAGTACTTTGGAGGAGAAAGATCTCAAGATACTCATAGAGATGGGTAATGATGAAAAGTATAGTTTTTCAGGAGTGGGCACGGTTTCTTTTGAGAGGGAGCATGGAGCTCACATTACCTTGATAGATGTAAAGTATGTTCCTGGACCAAAGAAGAACTTGGTATCGATCGAGATGTTGGAGGACAAAGGTTATTATGTAGTCTTCAGTAAGGGAAAGGTTTTCCTTAGACACATCACCATGATAGAAGTGAAGCAGATCGGTTTATGAGTCAAGAACCTGTATTCTCTTGAGGTTCAGGATTCATGCAAAGCCTTAAGGAGCAAGGCAACTATTGGAGACTTGGTGGTTGAGAGGGAGAGTACATTACCTCTCAACATGTAGTGCTAGAAGAAGTCTCAGAGAATTGTGGAGGAGCCACAATTGGTGAAGCAGCTTCAAGAGGTTGTGGAGCATCCACAACTGGAGAAGTCGAGACGAGACCGAGTGGAGGCATCCACTCATGTAGAGACCTCCAGTAGGGGGTAATTTTGAGCCAAGCAAGCAGAGGGATCACATGCATCCATACCTCCGGGTCTGTGGTGGGGCGATGTGAAGTGATAGTCCTAAGAAAGCTGAAATAGGGGTAGGATCCTTGAGGTACCCAACCTCTTTGATTAGACCTTGTTACTGAGCCCCAACGAGGAGTAGTAGGACTGGCTGAGCAGGTAGAGACATATGCGGATGGAGCAACAGAGCAAGCTTTAGCATCAAAGGATGTTTCTAGCCCCCCAGGGAGGTCAGTTGGGAGATCAGTTACTTACTTCTTAGTAACTGAGTTACACTGCAGCAGTGGGCAGCATGATGCAAGATGATGAGACGAGGTGCGGTGTGGATGCAGTGCTAGGAGATAGGACCAACAGTGTCATAGATGTAGCAGGAGGAATCAATGGGATTGATCTAGTCAGAGATCAAAGTGATAGAGGCTAGAGTAGTCAGATACTAAAGGGAACATAGGTGCAGAGATTTTAGTCGATAGAGGTAATAGTAGTCAGAGACTTTCGTGACAGTGGCATCATCTTGATTCAGGTTGGATGTTTTTTGTTTCTGGAGTTGCTGGAGCAACAAAACATGAGAGAAGTGTTGCATGCAGAACATTCCAAAGGTTCAGGAACAAGTTCGAGTTGAATTCCTTTCTTGTTGAGATGGAGTGTTGAAAATAGCAACAAGAAATGCTAAAAATAGAAATGCTAAAAATAGCATTGCTATAAATAGCATTTCAAGATATACTCCAACTCTGTTGGAAATAGCAAAAAATAGAAATGTTAAAAATAGCATTGTTATAAATAGCATTTCGGGATATATTCCAATTTTATTTTGTCCTTGATTTAAAATTGAGAATTAATATTCGAATTTAGTCTCACTAGATATTTGAAAAATAATTAATTAGCTCATCTTGAGTTTATTAGTTGGAGAAAATCAAACATGAAGTCATTGTGAAGACATGCAACAGTAATCCCTTTTATTGAGGAAGATATCCCTCAATTAAGGAGATAAGGATGAGTTGTATTTGAGTTGTAATTAGTTAGCTCAGTTAACTGAGTTAAGCCTAGTTAGATTAGTTCCAAATAGTTTGTGGAACAAATTGTGAGTTCAGTCAATTAATGCATGCATCCATGCAACTAATGTTCTCCAGATAACTGAATATTCTCTCATAAATAACTCATGCATGTTAGTTCAGAGAAAGACCTAGTTAAGATTAAAGGAAGGGACAATGTACTATTAGCTGGAGGAATTTTCCTATATAGGAAACTCATCCATGCAGAAAGAATTAACTCCTTCAGGATTGCGCAGTTATTTAAAAGGTCAGTGTTATGTATGAGGTGAGAATCACATAGGTTGCAGCTGGAGGACCCAGGAGAAACTGCACAAGGAAATAGGAGGCTTGGAGGACTGAAGGAAGGCATATGTGTTGTCTATTTTGTCTATGAGCAGCAATGAGGGATTGTACTAAGAGCTGGATAGCTTTAGAGCTAAAGCTTTGTGTAATCCTGAGATATTTCCACTTGTATGGTAATATAGATAGCATGTTTTTTAGCTAAGGCTTTCACCAAAGTATTTTTTTGTGTTTCATGTGTATGATTTCTTATTCTCTGTTATATGTGTTCGATTGATCTTGGTCAAATTGATTAAGCTTCCGCAAAGTTTGGTAGTAGAAGTAGATCAAGTATTTTTCTATAGTATATTGCATTATCAGGTGATCTACAGTGAAATTTCTACACGGTATCAGAGCCAAGTTGATCAAGGCAGAGAATAATATACCTAGAAGGGAGAAGTTCAAAGTTTGAAGTTCTTCAATCTAGAAATCGAATTCTTATCACATCTCAAAGTTCACCAATGGTGTTCAATGGTTTGAGACTCGAGTATGCCTTGGATGGCAGCTTGAATTATATAGCCTATAAGGATCGCGTGGATGTAGTATTAGAGGAAAATGGTTTGAAGGACTTCATTGATCAAGAAGTCTCAAAGCCAATAGCAGCTAATGCCCAAGAATTGGTGGAATGGAAGAAATGTGTGGCTAGAGTGAGGAGGATTCTTCTTGAGGGAGTTCGAGACCATATTGTCTCGAGTCTCCATAGGAGGGAGACACTGCTTTCAATGTGGAAGTCAATGAATGATATATCAGAACAATAGTGATTAGAGGAAGCTGCCGCTAGAAGACAAGCTTTAGAGAATCAAGTGTGAAAAGGGTGACACAATCTCTATATATCTGAACAAGCTCACCCCCTATAGGGATGAGCTTGGAAGTGTAGGAATCACAATAGCTGATGATGACATGGTGAGTCTTGCTCTCCTCGGTCTTCCTAAGAGCTGGCATAGCTACCAGGACTCAGTGAATGGGAGAGAGAAACTACTGGATTGGGAATGACTGTGGTCGGATCTCATGCAGGAGGAGATCAGGAGGACCACCAGAGATGGTTCTTCATCGAAGGAGGATGAAGAAAGTTTTGCCTTAGCAAGTAAGGCAGGGAAAGGGAAGGAGAAGGATTCTCATCCCAAATCGAGTTCTTCTCATGGAGGGAAGAAGATTGACGAATCTAAAGTGATATGCCTTAATTGTCATGAGGTGGGCCATTATGCAGGTAATTTTCCATTGAAGAAATCCAAGAAGGGATCCTCAGAGGGATCTAAAGGTGAGGCATTTGCATCTCAGTTCGAATTGGATTTTACCCTCATCGCATGCATGGTTTCATCGATGATGGGTTGTGGTTGGTTTCTTTACATTGGAGCTTTATTCCACATGACCAACAATAAGAGTTTATTCAGTACCTTGGAGGAGAAATACCTCAAGATACTCATAGAGATGGGTAATGATGAAAATTATAGTGTTTCAGGAGTGGGCACGGTTTCTTTTGAGAGGGAGCATGGAGCTCGCATCACCTTGACCGATGTGAAGTATGTGCCTAGACTGAAGAAGAAATTGTTATCGATCATGATGTTGGAGGACAAAGGCTATGATGTAGTCTTCAGTAAGGGAAAATTTTTCCTTAGACACATCACCACGAGACAGGTGAAGTAGTTCGGTTCACGAGTCAAGAACCTGTATGCTCTTGAAGTTCAAGATGCATGCAAAGCCTTAGGGAGCAAGGCAATGGTTGGAGACTTGGTGGTTGAGAGGGAGAGTAAATTACCTCTCAACATGTGGCACCAGAAGAAGTCTCAGACAATTGTGGAGGAGCCACAATTGGTGAAGCAACTTCAGGAGGTTATGGAGCATCCACAACTGAAGAAGCTGAGAGGAGACTGAGTCGAGGAATCCACTCATGCAGAGACCTACAGTAGGGGGAATTTCGAGCCAAGCGAGTAGAGGGATCACATACATCCATACCTCTAGGTGTGAGGTTGGGTGATGTGAAGTGATAGTCCCAAGAAGGCTAAAATGGGGGTAGGATCCTTGAGGTACCCAACCTATTTGATTAGACCTTGCTACAGGAGCCTCGACGAGGAGTAGTAGGACTGGCTGAGTGGGTAGAGATAGATACGGATGGAGCAGCAGAGGAAGCTTTAGCATCATAGGATGTTTCTAGCCCAACAGCGAGGTCAGTTGGGAGATCAGTTACTTACTTCTTAGTAACTAAGTTGCGATGCAGTAGTGGGCAGCACAATGCAACATGATGAGAGGAGGTGAAGTGTGGATGCAGTGCTGGGAGATAGGACCAGCAACAACATGGATGTAGCAGGAGGAATCAATGGGATTGATGTAGCCAAAGATAAAAGTGATAGAGGCTAGAGTAGTCAGATACTCAAGGGCATAGAGGTGTAGAGTTTTCAGTCGATAGAGGAAATAACAGTAAGAGAATTTGATGACAGAGGCATCATCCTGATTCAAGTTGGATATTTTTTGCTTCTAGAGTTGCCAGAGCAACAACACTTCAGAGAAGTGTTGCATGCAGAACATACCAAAGGTGCAGGATCGGGTTCGAGTTGAATCCCTATCTTGTTGAGAGGGAGTGTTGAAAATAGCAACAAGGAATGCTAAAAATATCATTGTTATAAATAACATTTCAGGATATACTCCAACTCTATTGGAAATAGCAAAAAAAGAAATGCTAAAAATAGCATTTCAGGATATATTCCAATTTTAATTTGTCCTTGAATTAAAATTCGAATTTAGTACCACCAGCTGTTTGAAAAATAATTAATTAATTCATCTTGGGTTAATTAGTTGGAGAAAATCAAACATGAAGTCTTTGTGAAGATATTCAATAGTTATCACTTTGATTGACGAAGTTATCCCTTAATTAAGGAGATAAGGATGAGTTGTATTTGAGTCGTAATTAGTTAGCTCAGTTAGCTGAGTTAAGTCCAGTTAGATTAGTTCCAAACAGTTTGTGGAACAAATTGTGAGTTCAGTCAATTAATGCATGGATGCATGCAACTACTGTTCTCCAAATAACTGAATATTCTCTCATAAATAACTCATGCATGTCAGTTTAGAGAAAGACCCAGTTGAGATTAAAGGAAGGGACAGTGTACTATTAGTTGCAGGAATTTTCCTATATAGGAAACTCATCCATTCAGAAGGAATTAACTCCTTCAGGATTACGCAGTTATTTCAGAGGTCAGTGTTGCGTGTGAGGTGAGAATCACACAGGTTGTGGCTGGAGGACCCAGGAGAAACTATGCAAGGAAATAGGAGCCTTAGAGGATTGAAGGAAGGCATATTTGTTGTCTATTCTGCCTATGAGCAGCAGTGAGGGATTGTACTAAGAGCTGGATAGCTTCAGAGCTAAAGCTTTATGTAATCTTGAGATATTTCCACTTATATGATAATACAGATAAGGGATTTTTAGCTAAGGCTTTCCCTAGCGTATTCTTCTATGTTTCATGCTTACGATTTCTTCTTCTTTGTTATATGTGTTCGATTGATCTTGCTCAAATTGATTAAGATTCCACAAAGTTTGAGAGTAGAAGTAGATGAAGTAATTTTCTTTAGTATATTGCATTATCAGGTGATCTACGATGAAATTTCTACATGGTATCCGAGCCAAGTTGATCAAAGCAGAGAGCAGTATACAAAGAAGGGAAAAGTTCGAAGTTTGAATTTCTTGATTCTAGAAATTCAATTCTTATCACATCTCAAAGTTCACCAATGGCGTTCAATGGTTTGAGACTCGAGTATTCCCTAGATGGCAGCTCAAATTATATAGCCTAGAACGATAGCATGGAAGCGGTATTAGAGGACAATGATTTGAAGGACTTCATTGATCAAGAAGTCCCCAAGCCAGTAGAAACTAATGCCCAAGAATTGGCGGAATGGAAGAAATGTGTCGCTAGAGCGTGGAGGATTCTTCTTGAGGGAGTTCGAGACCATATTGTCTCGAGTCTCCATGGGAAGGAGACACTGTTTTCAATGTGGAAGACTTTGAAGGATCTATATCAAAAAAACAGTGATTAGAGGAAGCTGGCGCTGAAAGAAAATCTTCGAAAAATCATGTGTGAAAAGGGAGACACAATCTCTACATATCTGAACAAGCTCACCACCTATAGGGATGAGCTTGGAAGTGTAGCAATCACAACAGCTGATGATGACATGGTGAGTCTTGCTCTCCTCCGTCATCCTGAGAGCTAGCATAGCTACCAGGACTCAGTGAATGGAAGAGAGAAATTACCAGATTGGGAACGACTATGGTTGGATCTCATGCAGGAGGAGATCAAGAGGAGCACCTGAGATGGTTCTTCATCTA
This sequence comes from Pinus tabuliformis, assembly GCA_031772625.1. Lineage (NCBI taxonomy): Eukaryota > Viridiplantae > Streptophyta > Pinopsida > Pinales > Pinaceae > Pinus > Pinus tabuliformis. The sequence continues at coordinate 791,900,717 of CM062809.1, read as the reverse complement.
GGGAGGATGAAGAAAATTTTTCCTTAGTGAGTACAACAAGGAAAGGGAAGGAGAAAGATTCTCATCCCAAATTGAGTTCTTCTCATGGAGGGAAGAAGATTTACAAATATAAAGTGAGATGCTTTAACATTGATGAGGTGGGCCATTATGGAACTAATTTTCCATTGAAGAAATCCAAGAAGGGATCCTGGGAATGATCTAAAGGTGAGGCATTGGCCTCTCAGTTCGAATTGGATTTTACCCTCACCGCATGCATGGTTTCATTGATGATGGGTTGTGGTTGGTTTCTTTACAGTGGAGCCTCATTACACATGACCGACGATAAGAGTTTATTCAGTACCTTAGAGGAGAAAGACCTCAAGATAATCATAGAGATGGGTAATGACAAAAAGTATAGTGTTTCAGGAGTGGGCACAGTTTCTTTTGAGAGGGAGCATGGAGCTCGCATCACCTTGACAAATGTAACGTATGTGCCTGGACTGAAGAAGAACTTGGTATCGATCTCGATGTTGGAGGACAAAGGCTATGATGTAGTCTTTAGTAAGGGAAAGGTTTTCCTTAGACACATCACCACGAGATAGGTGAAGCAAATCGGTTCATGAGTCAAGAACCTATATGCTCTTAAGGTTCAAGATGCATGCAAAGCCTTGAGGAGAAAGGCAACAATTGAGACTTGGTGGTTGAGAGGGAGAGTACATTACCTCTCAACATGCAGAGCTAGAAGATGTCTCGACAATTGTGGAGGAGCCACAATTGGTGAAACAACTTTAGGAGGTTTTGGAGCAGCAACAGCTGGAGAAGCTGAGAGGTGACCGAGTGGAGGCATCCACTTATGTAGAGACCTCAAGTAGGGGGAAATTTTGAGCCAAGTGGGAAGAAGGATCACATGCACTGATACCTCCAAGTGTGAGGTGGGGCAATGTGAAGTGATAGTCCCAAGAAGGTTGAAATAGGGTTAGGATCTTTCAGGTACCCAACCTCTTTGATTAGACCTTGCTACGGAAGCCCCAATGAGGAGTAGCAGGACTGGCTTAGTGGATAGAGAGAGATGCGAATGGAGTAGCAAAGGAAGCTTCAGCATCAGGGAATGTTTCTAGCCCAACAGGGAGGTCAGTTGCTTACTTCTCAGTAATTGAGTTGCAATGCAATAGTGGGCAGCACGATGCAACATGATGAGAGGAGGTGTAGTGCGGATGCAGTGTTGGGAGATAGGACCAGCAACAGCACAGATGCAGTAGGAGGAATCAATGGGATTGATGCAATCAAAGGTAAAAGTGATAGAGGCCAGAGTAGTCAGATACTGAAAGGCAAAGAGGTGTAGAGTTTTCAATTCACTAAAGCAATAACAGTCAGAGACGTTGATGATAGAGGCATCATTCTGATTCAGGTTGGATATTTTTTGTTACTGGAGTTGTTGTAGCAACAACACTTGAGAGAAGTGTTGCATGCAGAACATTCCAAAGGTTCAAGATCGGGTTCGAGTTGAGTGCCTTTCTTGTTGAGAGGGAGTGTTAAAAATACCAACAAGAAATGCGAAAAATAGAAATGTTAAAAATAGCATTGCTATAAATAGAATTTCAGGATATACTCCAACTCTGTTCAAAATAGCAAAAAAAGAAATGCTAAAAATAACACCTCGGGATATATTCCAATTTTAATTTGTCCTTGAATTAAGATTGAGAATTAAAATTCGAATTTAGTACCACTAGCTATTTGAAAAATAATTAATTAATTCATCTTCGGTTAATTAGTTGGAGAAAATCAAACATGATGTCTTTGTGAGGATATGCAATAGTTATCACTTTGATTGAGGAAGTTATCACTTAACTAAGGAGATAAGGATGAGTTGTATTTGAGTTGTAATTAGTTAGTTCAGTTAGCTGAGTTAAGTCTAGTTAGATTAGTTCCAAACAGTTTTTGGAACAAATTGTGAGTTCAGTCAGTTAATGCATGGATGCATGCAACTAGTGTTGTCCAGATAACTGAATATTCTCTCATAAATAACGCATGCATGTAAGTTCAGAAAAAGACCCAGTTGAGATTAGAGGAAGGGACAATGTACTATCATTTGGAGGAATTTTTCTATATAGGAAACTCATCCATGCAGAAGGAATTAACTCCTTGAAGATTGCGCAGTTATTTTAGAGGTCAGTGTTGTGTGTGAGGTGAGAATCACACAGGTTGCGGCTGGAGGACCCAATAGAAACTGTGCAAGGAAATAGGAGCCTTGGAGGACTAAAGGAAGGCATATTTATTGTCTATTCTCTCTATGAGCAACAGTGAGGGATTGTACTGAGAGATGGATAGCTTCAGAACTAAAGCTTTATGTAATCCTGAGATATTTCCACTTGTATGATAATACAGATAATGGGGTTTTTAGCTAAGTCTTTCCCCAGAGTATTCTTTTATGTTTCATGTGTATGATTTCTTCTTCTCTGTTATATGTGTTCAATTGATCTTGCTCAAATTAATTAAGCTTCCACAAAGTTTCATAGTAGAAGTAGATAAAGTATTTTGCTTTAGCATATTATATTATCAGGTGATCTACGGTGAAATTTCTACATGGTATCAGAGCAAAGTTGATCAAAGCAGAGAGTAGTATACAAAGAAGGGATAAGTTCGAAGTTTGAATTTCTTGATTCTAGAAATTGAATTCTTATCACATCTCAAAGTTCACCAATGGTGTTCAATGGTTTGAGACTCGAGTATCCCCTGGATGGCAGCTCGAATTATATAGCCTGGAGGGATCACGTGGAAGCGGTATTAGAGGAAAATGGTTTGAAGGACTTCATTGATCAAGAAGTCCCCAAGCCAGCAGAAACTAATGCCCAAGAATTGGTGGAATGGAAGAAATGCGTGGCTAGAGCGAGGAGGATTCTTCTTGAGGGAGTTCGAGACCATATTGTCTCGAGTCTCCATGGGAAGGAGACACTTTTTTTAATGTGGAAGACTTTGAATGATCTATATAAGAAAAACAGCTATCAGAGGAAGGTGGCGCTGAAAGACAAGCTTTCAAAAATCAAGTGTGAAAAGGGCGACACAATCTCTACATATCTGAACAAGCTCACCACCTGTAGGGATGAGCTTGGAAGTGTAGTAATCATGACAACTGATGATGACATGGTGAGTCTTGCTCTCCTTGTTCATCCTAAGAGATAGCATAGCTACCAAGACTCAGTGAATGGAAGAGAGAAACTGCCAGATTGGGAATGACTGTGGTCGGATCTCATGCAGGAGGAGATCAGGAGGAGCACCCGGAATGGTTCTTCATCCAAGGAGGATGAAGAAAATTTCGCCTTAGCGAGTATGACAAGGAAAGGGAAGAGAATTATTCTCATCCCAAATTGACTTCTTCTCATGGAGGGAAGAAGATTTACAAATCTAAAGTGAGATGCTTTAATTTTCATGAGGTGGGCGATTATGGAACTAATTGTCCATTGAAGAAATCCAAGAAGGGATCCTGTGAATGATCTGAAGGTGAGGCATTGGCCTCTCTGTTCGAATTGGATTTTACCCACACCGCATGCATGGTTTCATTGATGATGGGTTGTGGTTAGTTTCTTGACAGTGGAGCCTCATTCCACATGACCGATGATAAGAGTTTATTCAGTACCTTAGAGGAGAAATACCTCAAGATAATGATAGAGATGGGTAATGATGAAAAGTATAATGTTTCAAGAGTGGGCATGGTTTGTTTTGAGAGGGAGCATGGAGCTCGCATCACCTTAACAGGTGTAAAGTATGTGCCTGGACTGAAGAAGAACTTGGTATCAATCTCGATGTTGGAGGAAAAAGGCTATGATGTAGTCTTTAGTAAGGGAAAGGTTTTCCTTAGACACATCACCACGAGAAAGGCGAAGCAGATCAGTTCATGAGTCAAGAACCTATATGCTCTTGAGGTTCAAGATGCATGCAAAGCCTTGAGGAGCAAGGCAACTGTTGGAGACTTGGTGGTTGAGAGGGAGATTACATTACCTCTCAACATGCAGTGCCAGAAGAAGTCTCGACAACTGTGGAGGAGCCACAATTGTTGAAACGGCTCTAAGAGGTTGTGGAGCAACCACAACTAGAGAAGTTGAGAGGAGACCAAGTGGAGTCATCCACTCATGTAGAGACCTCAAGTAGGCAGAAATTTTGAGCCAAGTGGGAAGAAGGATCACATGCATCGATACCTCTAGGTGTGAGGTGGGGTGATGTGAAGTGATAGTCCCAAGAAGGTTGAAATGGGGGTAGGATCCTTGAGGTACCCAACCTCTTTGATTAGACCTTGCTACGGGAGCCCCAACGACGAGTACCAGGACTGGCTTAGTGGATAGAGATAGATGCGGATGGAGTGGCAGAGGAAGCCTCAGCATCAGAGGATGTTTCTACCCCAACAGGGAGGTTAGTTGGGATATCAGTTGCTTACTTCTTAGCAATTGAGTTGCAATGCAGTAGTGGGCAGCATGATGCAACATGATGAGAGGAGGTGCAGTGCAGATGCAGTGCTGGGAGATAGGACTAACAATAACACGGATGCAGTAGGAGGAATCAATGGGATTGATGCAGTCAAAGATCAAAGTGACAGAGGCTAGAGTAGTCAGATACTGAAAGGCACAAAGGTGCAGAGTTTTCAATTCGCAAAAGTAATAGCAGTCAAATACTTTGATGACAGAGGCATCATTTTGATTCAGGTTGGATATTTTTTGTTTCTGGAGTTGTTGTAGCAGCAACACTTGAGAGAAGTGTTGCATGCAGAACATTCCAAAGGTTCAAGATCAGGTTCAAGTTGAATGCCTTTCTTGTTGAGAGGGAGTGTTAAAAATACCAACAAGAAATGGTAAAAATAGAAATGTTAAAAATAGCATTGCTATAAATAGCATTTCAGGATATACTCCAACTCTGTTGGAAATAGCAAAAAAGGAAATGCTATAAATAGCATTTCGGGATATATTCCAATTTTAATTTTTCCTTGAATTAAAATTGAGAATTAAAATTCGAATTTAGTACCACTAGCTATTTGAAAAATAATTATTAATTCATCTTTGGTTAATTAGTTGGAGAAAATCAAACATAAAGTCTTTGTGAAGATATGCAATAGTTATCGCTTTGATTGAGGAAGTTATCCCTTAATTAAGGAGATAAGGATGAGTTGTATTTGAGTTGTAATTAGTTAGTTGAGTTAGATGAGTTAAGTCTAGTTAGATTAGTTCCAAATAGTTTGTGGAACAAATTGTGAGTTCAGTCAGTTAATGCATGGATGCTTGCAACTAGTGTTCTCTAGATAACTTAATATTCTCTCATAAATAACTCATGCATGTCAGTTCAGACAAAGACCCAGTTGAGATTAAAGGAAGGGATAGTGTAGTATCAGTTGGAGGAATTTTCCTAAATAGGAAACTCATCCATGCAGAAGGAATTAACTCCTTCAGGATTGTGCAGTTATTTCAGAGGTCAATGTTGTGTGTGAGATGAGAATCACACAGGTTGTGGCTGGACAACCCATTAGAAACTGTGCAAGGAAATAGGAGCCTTGGAGGACTAAAGGAAGGCATATCTTTTGTCTATTCTGTCTATGAGCAGCAGTGGGGAATTGTACTGAGAGATGGATAGCTTGAGAGCTAAATCATTATGTAATCCTGAGATATTTCCACTTGTATGATAATAAAGATAACAAGGTTTCTAGTTAAGGATTTCCCTAGAGTATTCTTCTCTGTTTCATGTGTATGATTTCTGCTTCTCTGTTATATGTGTTCGATTGATCTTGCTCAAATTGATTAAGCTTCCACAAAGTTTGACAGTAGAAGTAGATAAAGTATTTTGCTTTAGTGTATTTCATTATCAGGTGATCTACGGTGAAATTTCTACATGGTATCAGATCCAAATTGATCAAAGCAGAGAGCAGTATACAAAGAAGGGAAAAGTTCAAAGTTTGAATTTCTTGATTCTAGAAATTGAATTCTTATCACATCTCAAACTTCACCAATGGCGTTCAATGGTTTGAGACTCGAGTATTCCATGGATGGTAGCTTGAATTATATAGCCTAGAAGGATCGCGTGGAAGCGGTATTAGAGGACAATGGTTTGAAGGACTTCATTGATCAAGAAGTCCCCAAGCTAGCAAAAACTAATGCCCAACAATTGGCAGAATGGAAGAAATGTGTGGCTAGAGCGAGGAGGATTCTTCTTGAGGGATTTCGAGACCATATTGTCTCGAGTCTCCATGGAAAGGAGACATTGTTTTCAATGTGGAAGACTTTGAAGGATCTATATTAGAAAAACAGCGATCGGAGGAAGTTGGCGCTGAAAGACAAGCTTCGAAAAATCAAGTGTGAAAGGGGTGACACAATCTCCACATATCTGAACAAGCTCACCACCTGTAGGGATGAGCTTGGAAGTGTAGCAATCATGATAGTTGATGATGACCTGGTGAGTCTTGCTCTCCTTGGTCATCCTAAGAGCTAGCATAGCTACCAAGACTCAGTGAATGGAAGAGTGCCAGATTGGGAACGACTGTGGTCAGATCTCATGCAGGAGGAGATCAGTAGGAGCACCTGAGATGGTTCTTCATCCAAGGAGGATGAAGAAAATTTCGCCTTAGAGAGTATGACAAGGAAAGGGAAGGAGAAGGATTCTCATCCCAAATTGAGTTCTTCTCATGGAGGGAAGAAGATTTACAAATATAAAGTGATATGCTTTAATTTTCATGAGGTGGGCCATTATGCGACGAATTGTCCATTGAACAAAATCAAAGAAGGGATCCTAGGAATGATCTAAAGGTGAGGCATTGGCCTCTCAGTTCAAATTGGATTTTACCCTCACCGCATGCATGGTTTCATTGATGATACCATGCTTGGTTTCTTGACAGTGGAGCCTCATTCCACGTGACCGACGATAAGAGTTTATTTAGTACCTTAGAGGAGAAAGACCTCAAGAAAATCATAGAGATGGGTAATGATGAAAAGTATAATGTTTCAAGAGTGGGCACGGTTTCTTTTGAGAGGGAGCATGGAGCTCGCATCACCCTGACAGATGTAAAGTATGTGCCTGGACTGAAGAAGAACTTGGTATCGATCTTGATGTTGGAGGACAAAGTCTATGATGTAGTCTTTAGTAAGGGAAAGGTTTTCCTTAGACACATCACCATGAGACTAGTGAAGCAAATTGGTTCATGAGTCAAGAACCTATATGCTCTTGAGGTTCAAGATGCATGCAAAGCCTTGAGGAGAAAGGAAACTATTTTAGACTTGGTGGTTGAGAGGGAGAGTACATTACCTCTCAACATGCAGCGTTAGAAGAAGTCTCGACAATTGTGGAGGAGCCACAATTGGTGAAATAGCTTTAGGAGGTTGTGGAGCAGCCACAACTGGAGAATATGAGAGGAGACCGAGTTGAGGCATCCACTCATGCAGAGACCTCAAGTAGGGGAAAATTTTGAGCCAAGTGGGAAGAAGGATCACATGCATCGATACCTCTAGGTGTAAGGTGGGGCGATGTGAGGTTATTGTCCCAAGAAGGTTGAAATAGGGGTAGGATCCTTGAGGTACCCAACCTCTTTGATTAGACCTTGTTATGGGAGCCCCGATGAGGAGTAGCAAGACTGGCTTAGTGGATAAAGATAGATGCAGGTGGAGCGGTAGAGGAAGCTTCAACATCAAACGATGTTTCTAGCCCAACAGGGAGGTCAGTTGGGAGATCAGTTACTTACTTCTTAGTAATTGAGTTGCAGTGCAATAGTGGGCAGCACAATGCAACATGATGAGAGGAGGTGCAGTACGGATGTAGTGCTGGGAGATAGGACCAACAACAACACAGATGCAGTAGAGGAATCAGTGGGATTGATGCATTCAAAGATCAAAGTGATAGAGGCTAGAGTAGTCAGATACTGAAAGGCACAGAGGTGCAAAGTTTTCAATTCACAAAAGCAATAACAGTTAGAGACTTTGATGATAGAGGCATCATTCTAATTCAAGTTGGATATTTTTTGTTTCTGGAGTTCTTGTAGCAACAACACTTGAGAGAAGTGTTGCATGCAGAACATTCCAAAGGTTCAAGATTGGGTTCGAGTTGAATGCCTTTCTTGTTGAGAGGGAGTGTTAAAAATAGCATCAAGAAATGCTAAAAGTAGAAATGTTAAAAATAGCATTGATATAAATAGCATTTCAGGATATACTCCAACTCTCTTGGAAATGGAAAAAAAGAAATGCTATTTTTAGCATTTCGGGATATATTCCACTTTTAATTTGTCCTTGAATTAAAATTAAGAATTCAAATTCAAATTTAGTACCACTAGCTATTTGAAAAATAATTAATTAATTCATCTTGGGTTAATAAGTTGGAGAAAATCAAACATGAAGTCTTTGTGAAGATATGCAATAGTTATCACTTTGATTGAGGAAGTTATCCCTTAATTAAGGAGATAAGGATGAGTTGTATTTGAGTTGCAATTAGTTAGCTCAGTTAGCTGAGTTAAGTCTAGCTAGATTAGTTCCAAACATTTTGTGGAACAAATTGTGAGTTTAGTTAGTTAATGCATGGAATGCATGGAACTAGTGGTCTCCAGATAACTGAATATTCTCTCATAAATAACTCATGCATGTTAGTTCCGAGAAAGACCTAGTTGAGATTAAAGGAAGGGACAGTGTAGTATCAGTTGGAGGAATTTTCCTATATAGGAAACTCATCCATGCAGAAGGAATTAACTCCTTTAGGATAGCGCAGTTATTTCAGAGGTCAGTGTTGCGTGTGAGGTGAGAATCACACAGGTTGCGGTTGGAGGACCCAGGAGAAACTGTGCAAGGAAATAGGAGCCTTGGAGGACTGAAGGAAGGCATATTTATTGTCTATTATGTCTATGAGCAGCAGTGAGGGATTGTACTGAGAGCTGGATAGCTTCAGAGCTAAAGCCTTTTTTAATCCTTAGATATTTCCACTTGTATGATAATACAGATAGCGGGGTTTTTAGCTGAGGCTTTCCCCAATGTATTCTTCTATGTTTCATGTGTATGATTTCTTCTTCTCTGTTATATGTGTTCGATTGATCTTGCTCAAATTGATTAAGCTTCCGTAAAGTTTGATAGTAGAAGTAGACAAAGCATTTGCTTTAGTATATTGCATTATTAGGTTATCTACGGTGAAATTTCTACATGGTATCAGAGCCATGTTGATCAAAGCAGAGAACAGTATACAAAGAAGGGAGAAGTTTGAAGTTTGAAGTTCTTGATTCTCGAAATCGAATTCTTATCACACCTCAATCTTCACCAATGGCGTTCAATGGTTTGAGACTCGAGTATGCCCTGGATAGCAGCTCGAATTATATAGCCTAGAAGGATCATGTGGAAGCGGTATTAGAGGACAGTGGTTTGAAGGACTTCATTGATCAAGAAGTCCCCAAGCCAGCCGCAACTAATTCCCAAGAATTGGTAGAATGGAAGAAATGTGTGGCTAGAGCGAGGAGGATTATTCTGAAGATAGTTCGAGACCATATTGTCTCGTGTCTCCATGGGAAGGAGATACCATTTTCAATGCAGAAGACATTGAAGGATCTATATCAGGACAACAATGATCAGAGGAAGCTGGCGCTGAAAGACAAGCTTTGGAAAATCAAGTGTGAAAAGGGTGACAAGATCTCTACATATCTGAAAAAGCTCACCACCTGTAGGGATGAGCTTAGAAGTGTAGGAATCACAACAGTCGATGATGACATGGTGAGTCTTTCTCTCCTCTGTCTTCCTAAGAGCTGGAATAGCTACTAGGACTTAGTGAATGGAAGAAAGAAACTGCTAGATTGGGAACGACTGTGGTCAGATCTCATGCAGGAGGAGATTAGGAGGAGCACGAGAGATGGTTCTTCATCCAAGGAGTATGAAGAAAATTTCACCTTAGTGAGTAAGGAAAGGAAAGGGAAGGAGAAGGATTCTCTTCCTAAATCAATTTCTTCTCATGGAGGGAAGAAGATTGACAAATCTAAAGTGAGATGCTTTAAATGTCATGAGGTGGGCCATTATGCAATTAATTGTCCATTGAAGAAATCCATGAAGGGATCCTCAGAATGATCTGAAGGTGAGGCATTTACCTCTCAGTTCGAATTGGATTTTACCCTCATTGCATACATGGTTTCATCGATGATGGGTTCTGGTTGGTTTCTTGACAGTGGAGCCTCATTCCACATTACCGATGATAAGAGTTTATTCAGTACCTTGGAGGAGAAAGACCTCAAGATACTCATAGAGATGGGTAATGATGAAAAGTATAGTGTTTTATGTGTGGGCATAGTTTCTTTTGAGAGGGAGCATGGAGCTCGCATCACCTTGACAGATGTGAAGAATGTGCCTGGACTAAAGAAGAAATTGGTATCAATCACGATGTTGGAGGACAAAGGCTATGATGTAGTCTTTAGTAAGGGAAAGGTTTTCATTAGACAAATCACCATGAGACTGGTGAAGTAGGTCAGTTCCCAAGTCAAGAATTTGTATGCTCTTAAGGTTCAAGATGCATGCAAAGCCTTAAGAAGCAAGGCAATGGTTAGAGACTTGGTGGTTGAGAGGGAGAGTAAATTACCTCTCAACATGCAGCACCAGAAGAAGTCTCAGACAATTGTGGAGGAGCCACAATTGGTGAAGCAGCTTCAGGAGGTTTTGAAGCATCCACAACTGGAGAAGCCGAGAGGAGACTGAGTGGAGGCATCCACTCATGCGGAGACCTCCAGTAGGGGAAACTTTCAAGCCAAGAGGGCAGAGGGATCACATGCATCCATACCTCCAGGTGTGAGGTGGGGCGACGTGTAGTGATAGTCTCAAGAAGGTTGAAATAGGGGTAGGATCCTTGAGGTACCCAACCTCTTTGATTAGACCTTTCTATGGGAGCCCCAACAAGGAGTAGTAGGACTAGCTAAGTGGGTAGATTCATATGTAGATGGAGTGTCAGAGGAAGCTTCAGCATCAGAGGATGTTTCTAGCCCAATAGGGAGGTCAGTTGGGAGATCAGTTACTTACTTCTAAGTAACTGAGCTGCATTGCAGCAGTGGGCAATACGATGCAACATGATGAGAGGAGGTGAAGTGGAGATGCAGTGCAAGGAGCTAGGACTAGCAACAGCACGGATGCAGCTGGAGGAATCAGTGGGATTAATGCAGTCAGAGATCAAAGTGATAGAGGCTAGAGTAGTCAGATACTGAAGGGAACAGAGGTGCAGAGGTTTTAGTCGACAGAGGAAATATCAGTCAGAGACTTTGATGACAGAGGCATCATTATGAATCAGGTTGGATATTTTTTATTTCTGGAGTTGCTGGAGCAACAACACTTGAGAGAAGTGTTGCATGTAGAACATTCCAAAGGATTAGGATCTGGTTCGAGTTGAATGCCTTTCTTGTTCATAGGGAGTGTTGAAAATAGAAACAAGAAATGTTAAAAATAGAATTGCTATAAATATCATTTCATGATATACTCCAACTCTGTTGGAAATAGAACAAAATAGAAATGCTAAAAATATCATTGTTATAAATAGCATTTCGGGATATATGCCAATTTTAATTTGTCCTTGAATTAAAATTGAGAATTAAAATATGAATTTAGTCTCACTGGATATTTGAAAAATAATTAATTAATTCATCTTGAGTTAATTAGTTGGAGAAAATCAAACATGAAGACTTTGTGAAGACATGGAACAATTATCCCTTTCATTGAGGAAGTTATCCCTTAATTAATGAGATAAGGATAAGTTGTATTTGAGTTGTAATTAGTTAGCTCAGTTAGCTGAGTTAAGTATAGTTAGATTAGTTCCAAACAGTTTGTGGAACAAATTGTGAGTTCAGTCAGTTAATGCATGCATGCATGCAACTAGTGTTCTCCAGATAACTGAATATTCTCTCATAAATAACTCATACATGTCAGTTCAGAGAAAGACCTATTTGAGATTAAAGGAAGGGATAATGTACTATCAGTTGGAGGAATTTTCCTATATCGGAAACTCATCCATGCAGAAGGAATTAACTCCTTTTGGATTGCGCAGTTATTTCAGAGGACATTGTTGTGTGAAGTGAGAATCACACAGATTGCAGTTGGAGGACCCAGGAGAAACTGCACAAGGAAATAGGAGGCTTGGAGGAATGAAGGAAGGCATATGCGTTGTCTATTTTGTCTATGAGCAGCAGTGAGGGATTGTACTGAGAGCTGGATAGCTTGAGAGATAAATCTTTATGTAATCCTAAGATATTTCCATGTGTATGATAATACAGATAGTAGGTGTTAGCGCCTAAATCTACCTCAGGCTGAGAAAGGTCGGTTCTAGGGTAACATCAAACCATGCTTAACGTGGTAGCTAGCCCTACCAGGTCGAGAGAGGGATCTCTCCTTATTAATCTCAAAAAATATGGCCAATGAAAGCTTGAGATAACTAATGTAATGACTGATTTTAGGCTAGGTATGTATGCATAAAATTTTGGTTGAATTTGATGATGTTTTTTCAGCTCAAATGTGAAAGGCAGATTTGGGCCTGGGGAATGAGGCTCAGTTTTGTAGAGATCTCTATTGGGCAAGGTAGGAAAGTGATTTGGTACTTCAAATTGAATGAGATGGAGAGGTTTTAGACAGCTGAGGAGTTGAAAAGGGCATGAAGAGCTCAAGGATCCTTTTCAAACAGCTGAAAACATAGATAACTAAAGCAAACCCTAGGTAGAGCACTACATTTTCAATGTATTCTACCTTTATCCTTGTTTGTTTTAGTTAAGATGAAAAAAGAGATATATGGCATACATAAAACACATGTAAAGTTACAATTATAGAGGAAAACACAATACCAAAGAAATGCCACATGAATCCCATAAAGTGTTGCAAACCACTGGTCTATTCCTTAGCCAAACTGCTGAAATGAGAATTCAATGAAGCTCCAAACTTTCCCAAAAGTCCAACCATGCTAATGACTGAAAAAACATAAGATATAGGAAAAGAACAACTCATCCTAGCCTCTAGGGGTCGAGCTCATTAGTTTAGGAGCTGTTCCAACAAATTCTAAAGTAAGAACTAAAAAGTAGTCAGTGGAACAGCATGCCTCTAAAAACTAGGGAACTGATTCATTCAGTTGCAAACTACCTTTTCATGGATGAATCTACCTATATGAGTGAAAATTAAACATAATTACATCAATATCCATCAAATTACATTAAATTACATCATGATTTTGACATCAAGAAGGAGAAAAGTCAAACTGTCAAGAAACTAGGCGAAAAACAGTGTTCTTGGCCAAAAATGAGCAAAATTCCTCCAATGCGCTGCCCTGATTTCCCTATGCATAGCTCATTTTTACAGCTGCTTTTGGAGGCCTTCCCAATGTCCAAATTTGCTCCAAGTGGGCTTGTTGGAAAGCTCTACTTGTATTTTTTCTAGCACAAGTGGAATTTTTGAATTTGGCTTCCATTTGCCCCTCCAAAACTGAGTTCTCCCAAGACTGCTTCCTATGTGTCAAAAAAGGGGCAGAAAGGTCATTTTTGGGGTGTTTTTGACCTTTTTGGGAGCCCAAAACCTGTCAAAATTTCTTGGCCATTTGTGAGCATGCATATTTTTTCATGAAAAGTCAAAAATATGTTGAGTTTTACTCAAAATTATCCCTCCATCAAAAGCGAGCACCGGGTGGCACGACGCATTGGACAGAAAACTCTGCCTTTTTAAGGCAAAATTTCCAAAATTACAAAAAGTGCCCCAAATTTTTTGAAATTTGGGCTAAGTGTCCTCCATTAGGTGCTATTCTAGGCCAAGGAATCCTCAGCCAAGATCTAAAGTTTATCTTGCGCTTTTTGCCTCCTTGATCTCTTCTTCAACTTGGCCTTCAAGTTCCTGATTCTAACTTGGCACACTATATTCCTTGACAAATAGTGATATGCCATGTTTCTCAACATATTCTTCTCATTGATGGCCTACTCCAGCATCCTCTAGAAGTGGATATTAGTCCTCTCCAACCAAGCCTCACGATCAGCATTGATTTCTTACTCAAGTGTTTTGAACTTGACTTTCCTCCTTTTGGCAGCTTGTCAGTTTTCTCGTATGTTTCTTAGCTCCATTATGGATTGCTGATCCTCTAGTTGTTTGTTTCTTTACTCTAGATATTTGATGATCCACTTGGATCTTTGTAGGTTGAGAGACAAATGCTAAATTTCAGCTTGTTGCTCTTGGATGATCTCTCTAAGCTTTGAGCTTTGTGAGCCCAAATCGTTGTCATCATCCTGAATAAGAATAGAATCTATCTCCTGCTCTCCTGAAGGCCCTTCGTCCTGTAATGGCCACTTTCCCTTGTCCTGAACTTGCTTTGCTGATGGAGGAAGTGACACCCTTCCACCCCGGGTCGAGATAATACTCACTTTGCTGCTGCAAACAACCTTCTAGTGCCCTTTTCATAGGTGACAAATACTGGCACAATAGCGGTCTGTATCTCATGACTCTCCTGCTGATGTGAAGGTCCACCTGTCTCATGAAAAGCTGCTGGAGGTACTTGAGGAGCGGTGGAGACCTCATGTGAAATGAAATCCTCCCATGAGATGTTCTATAAACCAAGCTAATGCATGACCACAATCTTGATCAGTTCAAAATGATATAAGTTGTTATAATGCTGCTGAGGAATCTTCTTGTGCACTATGGTGGTCATCTTCTCAATGTTCCAGCAAATAAGGTAGGGGATATTCATCATTCTCACCCTAGTGAAGTGTATCAACACTCTGATATGGTAGGCATATAGGTGAGAAAACCGGCCCTCACAACTGAAATACTTAATTATGAGTTTCATCAAGGGAGCATACGAGTCTTTCAGATACCGGAAAGGAAAAACTCTGTTGAGATGTCTCAAATAGATAACCTTAATGTAAGGTTCATAATGTTCCCTGTCAATCTACTTCCTCTTATTCCACTGCTCACCAATGTTGGGAATGCCAGTTGCTAGAGAAATAGACTTCGGTGTTAAGGTGAATGTCACCCCTGCTAGAGTGACTTGGTCGCTATGTAAATGAAGCACAAACAACCTGGCCAACTCATGATGGTATAACAGGATTGGTGTTGAAAGCATGTCACACCAGGAGGGCAGGCCTGCAGCTCGGCAAGTGAAGTAGGCTCATCTCTTATATGTTTACCACCCTTGTGAGGTCTCCTTGGTGCATGCATTTCAGTAGGAGAGTCACTATGTGTCTCTTCATCTCAATCATAGGAAGGATCAGACTCCATGTTTGCCAAATGCTTGTGTTGTCTTAGATGAGTAGGAAGAGATTTTAGCTGTCTTTGATCTTTTGCTGCCAAGTGTATGAAAATATATGAGGGACTATGAAGAAAGAGGGTGAGAAGGATTTTGGGAATCTTGCTGACTAGAATTTGGGGGATTGAAGGGTTTTAGGGATAGTTTTTAGGCTTTTGGGATAGCAATTACGGTTTGGGAATTTTGTAGCTAGGGTTTGGGATAATGGGAATTGGGGATAGGGGTGAATGAATTTAGGGATATGGGGGATAGTAAAATGGGTTAATGAAACTATAAAAGAAGTGAGGGAATAAAAGGTGAGGGAGTGATGGAAACAAAAACAAATTTACAAACCCTAAGCAATCATGTTTTGAGCAAAAATTGCAAGGAAGTAGGGTTTGATTTTTTTTTTTTACTAAATCATCATAAACATCTTAAGACACACTTTCATTGGCATTTGAAGAGTTGTTGACTTACTTCGGACTGGAGGAAACCAAGCAAATTGAGAATTTGTATGAATTTGTGGTGAAAATGGCTTGCAGCTCTATGCATCGTGCCACAAACCCAATGCACCGCGCCTCCTGTATGCATCGTGCCAGTATAGTTTTTATATTGTGGAAGGTGGCCTGATGCACCGCGCTAGCTCTATGCATTGTGCCGCTCACCCAATGCACCGCATCCTCGAAACTGAAACTCTTTGCTGCGATTTTGTTACCACGAGCTTGCTCTAAACCTCTCTTGCTCTTTTGGGTGCAAATGAGTCTTTTAAACACAAGAAATAACTTATACACCAAAGAATTTAATTTTTTACTTCATAAAACCCACTTTTGTAATGTTTACATTTGACACTTTCTTTTCAAACTCTGTTTTAGGCAGGTTTTCTTTATTTTTCCTCTAATTAACTGAATGACTTGATTTTTTGTTTGCCTTGTAGTCGATGAAGTTGCTAAAGCTTGGCAAGGTGACTAGGGTTTCCACTGAAACTGTTACATATGAAAAATTAGGATTACACCAAATTATATACATGAAAAGATAAAATACTCTGTTTTTCCTCAAAACAGAGTTTTGAGGAAAAAATCATTTCTAGACATATGATGATGGAATTTATTGGTAGTGGAACTTTATTCAACATCATCATGTGCCTGATGACCATTATTGAAACCTTTGAAGACCTTATCGATGAAACCCTAGACCTAATGAAACTAAAACCCTAAAAATGACTCTTGTAGATTTAAAAACAAAAAATGACTGCAGACGATCTAGATGAATGGTAATGTGTGAGCAGGTAAAGGGCATGAGGGGAAAATGTACAACAAGCCACTACCATCAGATGATCCATGATCCTAATGGAATGCAACTGACTGAGCGAGACACCTAATATGCAATGCAACAAGAGAATTTTATCATTGATGGAGGGATGAAGATACCGATACTAACAGCGGGTTTTTGGCTCAGGCTTTCCCCAGAGTATTCTTCAGTGTTTCATGTGTATGATTTGTTCTTCTCTATTATATGTGTTCGATTGATCTTGCTCAAATCGATTAAGCTTCCGCAAAGTTTGATAGTAGAAGTAGATCAAGTATTTTTCTTTAGCATATTACATTATCAGGGGATCTATAGTGAAATTTCTACATAATATGGGGTATTCATCAATATGCATACTAGAAGATGAAAATGTAAAGAACTAGTAAATTGTTAGAGTAAAGACACATCCAACCATGAAGACCAGTTCACCCTACAATCCATCATCTTGGGACTTTCAAGAGAAAGAGTAGGAGGAGGAGAAAACAACGCCTCAATTAAATGAGTTAGCTCCTAGGAAAAGGATTAGGTATTCATTGGTAAGAGCCGTAGGAAGTAGAAGGTCGATCCTTTAAACACATGAGCTACACAGACAGAGTTAGAGAGTAGAGAAGGGTAAGAATAATAAGAGGAATAAGAAGAGAGCATGAAGCATGATGAGTTTATTTTGAAGCAACAGGTAGAAGAAGAAGAGAGGAGACACATAGAGGAAGAACAACAGAGGCATTCTCCGGAGGAGAGAGCAATGATGAGACTAGAAGAAGAACAACTGACTGAAGAACTAGAGGAGGAGAAGTTAGAGAAATAAGATACCATCCAACCCATGGATAATGAGTCCAGTACTTGTTGTAGGTTCAAAATGTCTGCCTACAACATTATAAGGGAGACCACTTTGTCGGGAACTTAGAGCATCTCCTTTTCCATTGAAATGGTGGTTCCGACTAGTTAAACTAGGTTCAGTTACCTTCTCTGTATCTCTATTGGCTTAAAGTATGCCCTCTTATTAACAATAGAGAAGAGACATCAATTCAACACTCTTGCTTAGCTAAGGAAAGAAATTGATCCTTAAGATGATTTGGGGCTCACCCAAGCCACAACTATAGTTTGCCTCTTTGATAAGAGGACTTCCAGAAATGTATTTGAAAACTACTCCTAGAATGTAAGAAAAAAGAAAATAAACCCTAAACCTATCTCTATTAGGAAGATGTATATCTGACCCAACCGAGAGCAAAGTAACTTTATTATTGAGATTTTAACATGTCTGGCTTACAATGAACATATAGCTAATGAAATAGATTAATTAATCGATATTACAATAATCAAACATGTTGTTTAGAGATCTATTAACAATGAATGATGAACCAATAACATTAGGAAGTAGTTCTCCTAATTCCAATGGATATTAAATTAGAATTAGATGACAAATTTTTGAATAAATGGTTACTTAGAAATATGGTTTAAGCATAAGAGAAAAAGACGAAATTAACAACAGGTCTATGAAGCTAATGAACTAGATAGCTAATTCAAAAAGACCTTCATTTTCACATTAAACAATAGTGCTAAACATGAAATACATTTTCCGCAAATATTTCATTAAAACGATGAATTTTGCATTAAAAATAATAATATTGAAAATATAAACTAATTTAAACATGGTCTCTTACTCTGCTCCTTGCATTGATCTCCAACAATATTTCTCAAAACATAAACTATGTTGCTAAAAGAAAGAGTTGCAGTAGTGCAAAATTTACCTCTCATACATAGTTCAGAATGAGAAAATAAAAATCCCAATAATCTCAAGATATGAGAATTCCATAATTGCATAGAAGAGAAGTCCTTCTTACATTCTACAAACTACTATTTATAATTTACAGATATGAGAGATGTTGAAGAACAAATCTGCTCCAATAATTTTTATTAGTTAAAAAATCATTTTCTTCTATTGCTGGAGAAATTCCATTGATTGAAAACCTCTTTTCCTCATCTCTTCAACTGTCTCCTGCCAAAACCAATCAAAATTTAATTTAAATACAAATTAAAACCAAAAATACAAAATCTGGAAAATAAAACATTTCCAATTAAATCTATATTAAATAAATAAATAAAAGAAAATTTTATCTTTCCATTGATCCTTGTAAAAATCCTATTGGTCAAAGAGAGCATAGTCGAATGGATCTGCACTCAATAAAGGTTATGAGCGAACGAAAACGTAGAAAATTAAACTCAGAAAATTAATTTTGTTTAAAAATTCAGAGCTTGATATTCTGGTAAATTTTAGACTCATTAAATGACTAAATATGATTATGAAACCACTTCTTTAATATTTCCCATGATTTTATCTATCCAATGAGCTGTCATGGGCCACATTTGTCCAAGTAAAGCTCAATTTATGAGCTTCCAAAGTTGAAGTGTCAAAATTCCAGACTTCTAGAAAATTTGCTGCTTAGGCTAAAAAATTAGGAAATTTTAATTAAAATCTAATCCTAAATTAAATCACAATTATTTCATAATTAGTATTAATTTAATTGTAGTTAAACAATTAATCTAAATTAATTACAAACTAATTGAAAACAAAATTCAATTAATTAAAAATTAAAATGACTTGAAAATTAATTTAAAATATAATTAAATTATATTAAAATGAAAATTATAATATAATATATTATAATATTAATATAATATAAAATTATAAAAAAAAAACAAATTACAAAACTCCAAGTGGCTTTTGGATTCACAAGTGAATCAAAACATAAATGGAGGAGGGCTTTTAATGGAGGTGAAGGAGGAGGAGAGATGGGAGGTATAAGGAGGGGGATGACGCATGGAGGGTGATGTGACGGAGGAGAGGAAGTCATAATGCGAAGGACCTTATGTTAAAAATTAATTCTCATGATATAAACCAAATACGGATATCAGACGTATCGTTAGGTTTAAGATCTGCACCAAACAAAAAACCCAATATCTAATATTCTGATTTTGAATGTATCATAAATAATAGAAAATCAGAAATATCGAGACTTTTGTAAAGGAAGAGAGTAAGTGTGGTGAAATGGGGTCCACTTTGGTAATTAAAAATCCTACAAAATGAACTATAATGATTTGACATTTTTGAGATTTCAATTCTCGTAATTTCTTTTAAAATTTGGAATTGGAATAAATTACCGAGATCCCGAAAATGCATTTTTAACTTCTACAATTTGGTTCGGCAATTGCATAGGAGCGTTAGTGAAAAATGAAGAAATTAGTTAAAATCGACTAAGAATTACTATTTGCAATCAATTACTAATTTATTTACAAAAAAATAAAATAACATACATTTTGTACATTTTTTAACCTAGGTGGTAAAAATTATTGGACTTCGTATTAACACTATTTTCAAACCGTGTAACCAATTGACATGAAACAAGTACCAATAGAAAGCTAAAGAAAATTCAAACTTAATGAAGAAATCAAAATAAAAATCCAATGAAAATGAAAAAACGGTAAAATTGTAAGACACTTAACCAAAGAAAATACTAAAAGGTGATTTAGCCAAAAATTTATGGAAAGGGCCCCCAATATTTGATATACATAAGTAAATAATGGGGGGTTTTGGGTTTTCCCTACAATAGTACCCCAGACAAAAAACCACTCACGAGAGGTCATGTTCCATTCAGAGAGATGGAGATTACAACTCCACCAACATATAGATTCACATATGTTTGCAGTGTAAAGTTTGATCAACCAAAGAAGGGAATCGTGCAAAAAAGGCATATGTACTTTCACAATGATCCTTAGAACCTAGCCTTTGTAGCAACAGAAAATGTGATCACCTACAACACTGGAAGAAATATGAGGGAATTTATGGTGGAAAATGTTGCATTCACTACAGTGGCATGAGATAACTCATAATACTTATTGAATGAGAATGCCAGATTGAGAAGATAATTAGTTGCAGTGAAGCAACAGGTAGAACATCTTGCAGTGGAGAACCAACAATTGTCACCAATTCCAACATTACGGTATGGAAGTCATCCATGCAAGAATAGTTGGGGCCAATGGACAACACCATGGCATTACTATATGACAATATGTACTTATACAGCAGGTCATGGTTCCTCTCATTGGAATTCAGAAGAATGCATAGAAAGTAGTTTAGCTCCTAAAGATAGAAAATAAAGAATTCACCAGTTGCAAGAGTGCGATGCCAAATATCCATATGCTCTATAGCATTTGGAAAGGAAAGATAAGATTGTCACAAAAAATGACAAAGTTAAGTTGAGACTCCACCTACAGAATTACTCGCATCTTGGAGCATAGTCGTTAACATTGTGCTTACCTACGACTAAATACATTAATGGGCTTGAGTCTCTTACACAGAAGCACAAGATTCCCACAATCAGATCTCTTGAATAAATCAGGGGTCAGGAAGTCATATTTGAGGAGATCTAGGAATTCATTGAACATATCCAATAGGAAGTGGAAAGTGAAGGCTTGGAGTTAACCAAGGACATTATCCAACATTATGCCTTTTCACCAGCCAAAACACACATGAAGATTTCATGGCTGTGGAATAATGTATAGTCAAGTTCCAAGAACATATTGGAAAAGGAATTGCAGGTGAATGTGCACTACAAAGGGGACTTTCGAATCTGGGTCAAAGCCATCGTGAAGGAGTTCGGAGCATGGCACACTTACATCACAAGTGAACTCCATGAATAAGCAAATGATCTATCCATTTGATGAGTTTTGTCCTTTATCATTTTTGTCTTATGAAGCCACCATCTCATTTGTAAATTGTTTTATGTAATAAATGTTGTGTAATGAAGTTTAAGGGACACATGCGGAATATGAATAGCCACACGTAATGAGTCATAATAGAATATGAACAGTCATAGGAATTCAAGAGTCATGAGGAAGATGAAAAGTCATTGTGTTTGTTATAAATAGCTCCTCATAACTCAAACAAGGGGCTTTTTTTTCCTAGACTTTTGACTTGCCTGCTTTTGTACCACATAGGAGATAGATTATTATTTGGAGAAGCAAGTGTGGCTTCATGTTCCATTATTAGATACAGTTATTCACACATGTAACAATGTACTTGGGATATTGCACTTATAACCAAAAGCTCAATGAACAATAAGTCGTTCATACATGTATCATAGATGTACTTTGACTATTTTAGTTATGTGTATGGTATATTTTTCTTTATTCACACACTAAGTTAATCAACTATTTTTTTGCTCAGATATGGCTATTATTGAATGAATTTTGTTATGTTTTAACAATTGTTTCTTACTATGTGGACTAATTTGTAGGTACGCAACAAATCTTTCTCTTATCCGCGGGTCCCCCTTTAGTATAGTAGTATTAATTTTCTAACCGGTGGCTTATTTCTCTCTCTAGCTGTGTAAGTCCCCCTCATACACCTAACACTGGGAGTCTCACAAAGATCACATTCTTGCTTACCCATAGAAGTGTTATGTTCTCTTGCATCCTATTGTAACCAACACATTTCATGGAAAACAATTCCAATGGCGGCTGAGCCGTATGACCAAATGGGACTTCTGCACCAAAAATTGTGAGGTCTAATTGAGACTTCACGTCGAGGATATCCCCTTACAATGTTGGTGGAATCCAGCACAGTCAAATTTTTTGGTGGTAGAATGAGGACTAGATGACAAGTTGAGCCTGTGAAGTCTATTTGAATCTCTTACCTTCAATGGCTTCATCCCAAATCATAATCCTGAGGTGTTTTTCTAAATCTTTATATTTTTCAATCACCATGAACTTTCTTCATAACTTGTCACGATTTAAATTTGATGTAAAAGGTACAACAACTGTCCTTGATTATGTTGTTGAATTTATTGAATTTTTCTTCTTAAATGGTGTTTATTCAGAATAAATCCTTGTGTGGTTGCTTACCCTTGCATTGGACGGTTGTGTGAAGCAATCATGATATTCTCTTCCCATTTATTCTATCACATATTTCGATCACTTGGTTAATGAGGCATATCAAGTTTTTGATAAATATGAATATTAAGATGTTATTGATGAAATTGATTAACTTAGATAGAAATGACTGAAGATAATATTTATTATCAGTTCCCTCATCTTTGTGATCAATTTCTCGATGAAGACGTGGATTGGTTGTTCTTAGATGAGAAGTTTCGATTCTTAGAACAAATGTCAAGGAAATATTTCAAAGGAGATTCATCATGTCCTTCTAATCAAGAATAATTTCAAAATCCAGAGGAAGAACCAGATATGCTCTTTATCACATGTCCTCCTCCCTTTCATGTTGCATATGTTGGACCTAGACCAATTATTGAATTGGAAGGTGTTGTAGCAACTACAACACCCTCCAAAATTTTGTCCTGAATCCAATTTCAGAGCCTTCCTTAGGTTTTTCCTTGATATTTTCAAGCACTCAGGCTCATCTTGTGAGCTTGTGTTGAACCTTTGCACCCTCCTCACTTGACCATTCACCGAACATCTTTTAGTATGTTGGTCACAATGTCATGCTTGTAGCCATTTTCTGGCTATGCACAAAGTTCGTCTTCCTGTGTACAAGTTGTATTCGCTATGTAAGCATCTGTTGCACTCACAAACAAAGTTGTATGCATTATCACGCAAACGTCATTGTGAACATTCAACGATCTATCGCAAGTATCGCGCTTGTCGCTCATTGATGCAAGAGCATCCGACACTCTTCATTAAAGGAGGAATCCAAAGTAGAGGAATCAAGGACGACGTGGACCATCGGAACTAAACTGGAGAAATATGTTAAAATAGACCTAATCTGATGGAATGAATAAAGTCTTTAGAAGACTTAATTAAATGTAGTCGGCCATATGTATGCATATAAAGATATTAGTTGAGAGATTTGAGGAGAGTATTGATTGGATCCTTTCAGTGATCCAATCCAATATTCCTATAACGATGAACCTGCGTGTTCTATATATATATATATATATATATATATATATATATATATATATATATATATATATATATATATATATATATATATATATATCGTGAGACAGATAGAGGGAGAGACAGAGTAACAAATAGAAATTGTGTAACAGAGATAGATACAATGTAGTCGAGAGGGAGTTTGTTCTAAGGCTGAAATGCCTTAGCTTGTAATCGTCTGTATATAATAGAAAAGTGTGTTCAGTGTTGATATTGTATGCCTGTGTGTTGTATTTCTTGAACAGTCTGAGTATGCGTGTTGTAGTATTGATCGACCATCAATCACTACGAGGATCGATGGTGATCTAAAGATAAACGAATTAATTGTTATGTCATGTGTGAAATGGTATATGGCAGAGGAACTGGATTTAAGCACAGAATCCATCAAATGGCGGACGAATGAGAGAATGCACAGGATCCGTTGGATCTCAGAGATCAATGGTCCAGATCAAAATACAGAGGAACCTGAAGGAACCATCAGAACTATCTGATGGAAGAAATCAATGGTCATCGCATGGTGGAAGAGCATGGAAGTTAATTCACAAGGAAAGTGGTTTCACAATAAGGGAAGCGGCATTTCAGGTAAGGGAAAAATGGTAAGTGGTATTGAAGGGTCAGTACTGGATTCCACTCATCAAGCAACACATAGCAGTGAGGAGGAGAGAGGAAACCACTTTTCAGGTAGTTAATCCTCATGCTTGTTCTCTACTAGAAATCCTTGTGAACCATTGGATCTTGTACAAGGTGATTGATGGTGGAAGATTTTCGCGCAAGTTTGATTGATCAGGCCAGTGATAGCCGTCAGATCGAGCAACAGATCAACGGTTGCAATTTAATTGCTAACTGCAGAGGTGAAGGCCAATCAAAGATCAGAGAATGGAGAGCGCAGTGGGAAGGAGATGGACCGAGAGCGGACCCACCAATAATTATAGTTGCGGGTGTAATGTTTTTGAAGTTTGGCTTATGTGTTCGAGAGTGTGTTTCCCGTGTATTCTGATAGAGTGAGTGGTCCCGATTTTATGTGTTGCCTGGGTGTTTGAGGCTTAAACACTATAAGAATGCTTTCAATAGGTTTGTGGGCCATAACCCATAGGCCTCAGGATCGAAAAATTGATATGAAAGGGATTTTGCCTTACCCCCAAAATCTGCTTTCATCATTTGGTATCAGAGCAGGGAAAGGTTAAAGGGAAAGTTTTCCTATGAGAAGGAAGAAGTAGTGCAAGCAGAAGGAGAGGAGGTATAGTTGTTGAATCTAGATAGTTATGGTCTTACTCTCATGTAGAAAAAAAACCGAAGGTGAGAAGACTTGCAATAACATAGAGCGAGGAGTGCTCAATTGGTTCCAAAGGAGATAACCAGAAGGATGCCAAAAGAATAAAGCTCAGAGGAGGAAGGTTGGTGAGGTATTGCGTAGCAGAGGAAGACTATTACTGCAGAGGTTGGTTGCAGCTCACAAAAGATCATGAAGACAGCTCCACTGAGAAGAGGGTAGAATTGCTAAGGACAAGGAGAAGCATATGACTAGGAGGTCATAAATTTGTGTGCCTTAGGAGTCTAATGCAGGAGCATCCGAAACTCTTCATTAAAGGAGGAATCCAAAGTGGAGGAAGCAAGGAGGACGTGGACCATCAAAACTAAACTAGAGAAATCTGTTAAAATAGACCTAATTTGATGGAATGAATAAAGTCTCTAGAAGACTTAATTAAATGTAATCTGCCATATGTATGCATATAAAGAGATTAGTTGAGAGATTTGAGGAGAGGATTGATCGGATCCTTTCAGTGATCTGATCCAATATTCCTGTAACGATGAACCTGCATGTTTTATATATATATCATGAGACATATAGAGGGATAGACAGAGAGTAACAAATAGAAATTGTGTAACAAAGATAGATACAATGTAGTCGAGAGGGAGTTTGTTCTAAGGCTGAAATGCCTTAGCTTGTAATCATCTGTATATAATAGAAAAGTGTGTTCAATGTTGATATTGTATGCTTGTGTGTTGTGTTTCTTGAACAGTTTGAGTATGCGTGTTGTAGTATTGATCGACCATCGATCACTACAATGATCAATGGAAATCTAAAGATAAATGAATTAATTGTTATGTCGTGTGTGAAATGGTATATGGCAGAGGAACTGGATTTAAGCACATAATCCATCAAATGGAGGATGAATGAGAGAATGCAGAGGATCCATTGGATCTCATAGATCAACGGTCCAGATCAAAATATAGAGGAACCATCAGAACCGTCTGATGGAAGAAATCAATGGTCATCGCATGGTTCAAGAGCGCAAAATTTAATTTGGAAGGAAAGTTGTTTCGCACTAGTGGAAGTGGTATTTCAGGCAAGCGAAAAGTGTTAAGTGGTATTGAAGGGTGAGCACCCGATTCCACTCATCAAGAAACACATAGCAGTAAGGAGGAGAGAGGAAACCACTTTTCGGGTGGTTAATCCTCGTGCTTGTTGTCTACCCGAAATCCTTGTGAACCGTTGGATCTTGCACGAGGTGATCGATGGTGGAAGATTGTTGCACAAGTTTGATTGATCAGGCCAATGACAATTGTTGGATCGATCACCAGATCAATGGTCGCGATTTAATTACTAACCACAGAGGTGAAGTTCGATCGGAGATCGGAGAACGGATAGAGAAGTGGGAAGGAGATGGACCAAGAGCAGACCCACTAATAATTATAGTTGCGGGTGTAATGTTTTTGAATTTTGGCTTATGTGTTCGAGAGTGTGTTTCCCGTGTATTTCGATAGAGTGAGTGGTCCTGATTTTATGTGTTGCCTAGGTATTTGAGGCTTAAACACTATAATAATGCTTCCGATAGGTTTGTGGGCCATAACCCATAGGCCTCAAGATCGAAAAATTGATATGAAAGGGACTTTGCCTTACCCCCAAATCTCCTTTCATCACTCACACCCATCAATCAATCACGCTGACTGTATGATGTCTTGTTGATTCAAGGTGAGTGTGTGTTCAGAAGGTTGTGTATGCACAATTTCACTCGCTCACACATAGTCATTTTCCTGAAACTCTATGGACTAGACCAACCCCAATAGTTAGACCTCCGCCAGGCTGCACTACACAGTCTTAGCTCTATGTGATCATGTACTGCTGCCCAAAAGTGTGAAGAGATTGAGGCTGCCTCCCTGGCAGTTGTTACAAATCCATTTGGGCACATCACTTCCATCTTATAGATCAATGCTTTAGGGCCCATCAAACCCCAATTCAGTTGTTACATGCCCTAAAGAAGTCAACCATCAGAATGCCTAGCTTCCCAAGAAGTTCTATGACTGAAATCATCCAAAAATTGTCTCTAAGAGGATCAGCGTAGGTAGATACACTACCAAGGTGCACTGTAGTGTAGTCCAATACACTACCAGGGTGCACTGCAGTGCAGCCCAGTACACTAGTAGGCTGCGCTGGGCGAATTTGAGTGAAATTTGCATTGGGGTTTGCAATATTCTTATCCATAGGCTACCTCTAGAAGTTTCCTAAGGCTATCCACTCCTTTGGTCTCGAAATTGGATGAGGGAGGGAGTTAGGTAACATCAATCCCTTTATCCCTTCCTCCATGGAACTAAATTCTAAGTTTGGGAGGGCATTCATTATCACCATTTATGGCATAACTTCCTTCATTCACCTATAAAAAGAGCACTCATCTAAGTGATCAAGGGATGGAAATCATTGAATTATAGGGAGATGATGTTAGTATGAGACTTGAGTTCCTTTCAAGTATTGTAATGATGTCAAAATGTCTTGCTTTTTATGATGAGAGGATGGGATTGAACCAGAGGAGTGATATTGAATTAAGAAAATTGGGTTGTAACTCTTCCTTTTACTAATAAAGTGTTCAAAGCTTTTTCCATATGTTTGTATTATCCATTGATGCTTTCATATGTGTATAATGGACTTGATTCCATTCTATGTTTAATCAATATATCATTATCATATGCTTTGATCGGTTTTTGTCTTCTGTCTATGTGCATGTACTTTTCAAGAAGATTAAGTACGGAAAGGAGCAATAGAATTGGTCAAGGGAGATAAGGAGTATGTGAAAGCTACAGGTAGGCTTCTTTACTATCTTATTTAATCTATTGGTTATAGAAAAGGTAGATAATGCTTTGCACTATTGTTCTAGACTTAGCTACTAGTCTAGGGGTTTAAGCATTTATCTGTAGACACTAAAACTTCCCAAAACAAATTGGCGACTCCACTGGGGATTGAATCATCTTTCCTAGTAGCTAATCCACCTCCTTAGACACCTTGACATACTTTACTTGTTGTAATTCAGCCTTTTGCATTGAATTTTGGTCAAAATTTGAGGTTAGATGACTCTTGAGTGGCCTCATAAGAATCAGCGTAGGCTAGCCTTAGAGACAGTGCATTGTAATGCACCCTCTAGTTAGAGACAGTGCATTGCATTGTAGTTACTCCCTCTTTGGCCTGCACTGATCTTCCTAGGGTTAGATTCCCACCCTTGGAATTAATTTTTTTGCCAAAATTCTTCTGATTGCTTGTTTGCTGATTGTAAATGGATCTCATGTCTCAGAAAATAGGTTTTCATCTCCTTAGATGGACCTACTTAGACTAGGATTGATAAATGTTTCTTATGTATTTACTTTGTCATTTTCAATCTATATTCAAAAGTTAGTGTTTTGGTTGATTGATCTTTGTCGAAAGAAAGTGCCGTAAAATCATCTTTTCCTTCGAAAATTGAATTGTCGTAAAGACTTCATTCATGAAAGATAGGTTGATTGATGTGTGCATATGATTAGTGTTTTTCTTGAAAGTGTCATAATTCCTCATTTCTTTGAAAAAGAAAGTGTCGTAAAGTCTTCCTTTCCTTGAAAAGAAATTGTTGCAAAATCATGATTTTTATGAAAAGAGCTTATTGATCGATTGTGCATTAGTTTTCTATTTTGTTCATTCACATTAAGGGAAATCGAAAAGAAATACATGCATTATGCAGATTAAAGTTTGTGAATGTTTGATGGGAATAGCTAGGGAAATTGCATTAGATATGCTCTTTGCTTTTTTCCAAAGGTCTGATTGATCTATCTCTTACTAGCTAAGGTTTTCATTGTTCAAACCAAATCAAAAGTTTGTTTATCATATTAGTTGCATTTTAGGAATTGCAAAAATGCATCACATGGTGAACCTTGAAAGCAAAATTCTAAAGAAGATCAACTTAAAATTTATCTGAATTTACCTAATGGAGCATTGTCACCTAACATAAAACATTTATAGGTCTAGGCTAGAGATGTGTTCCAGTGTCGTAAAACAAAGCAACTATCGCTGACTTGTCTGTAATACATTCAGAGTGTGATATCTCATTCCACATACATGAGTATATCGTAGCTCGTCCACGTACCTTCGGGTATATAGGGCGGTGTTACAGTACATAAAGTATATGGGAATGCTCTCACCATGCATTACACAATGATTATACGGATTGGGCCTCCACGTAATTTCGAGTATATATGGGAGGACAACACTAGGTTGTTATCCATCCTTAGGTAACTGAGTCAGCTGCCTTATACACTGTGATACACTGATCACAACATTCAGGGAGATTGCCTACCCGTACTTCTCGGTTCGCTGGGAGGTATTCTGCAGTTCACAGTTACTTGGTAAACCTTTTGCCTATATTATCCCTCCATGCTCACTACTTAGTTGATCTTAAGTTGAAACGTATGGCGACAAATCCAAAGTCCACCGATTAAGGAATTCCTTTTGATGGGAATCCTAGTCCTTTTCCTTCTTTCAGAAATATTGGTGCTCCTTATATGGCTACATTGTCCCTTCTGGGACTTACCATTGGCTTGCTAGTATGGTTGTTTTCATCCTCCTTGGTTCAAAATGTCATGATTTCTCCGCAATCGAGTACACCTCCAACTGGAAAAAATAAACCTCCAGTTGATCCTAAAGTTGACCCTTTTCCTTCTTTCTTGGTTTTTTATTCCTCCCCTTCTTCCTCTTCACCTGGTGAAGGTATTGGTAATAGTATTTAGGTGGCTAAGAAGAATAAGAAAGGGAAGAGGAAGAAGAAGAAGCAAATTCAGCAGAGGGCCAACCAAGAAACCATTTCTTTGAATGCAAAATCTAATGAGAAACCATCTATCAAGCCTCACAAAGTTCGATATCCATGTAAACTTTTTGCAGGAGACCATCTTCTTCAAAAATGTCCTAATATTCGTCAGATCTTAGAAGAATGGTCTTCTCATTCACATCATCTTGTGTCATCAACTTCTGGAAATCATGTTGGTGACACACCATCAACTAGTGATAGTAAAGTTAGTGGAACAAAGGGTAAAGTTAAGTTTCCTTGTAGTTTATGTGAAGGGAATCACGCCATTCACCTTTGTCCCGATCTAGATGAAACCAAAAAAGTGTTGGATAACTGTCCTGCTTCACTGCAACGACTTCCATCTAGTTACGAGAAACTCTCCCTAAATCCTTCACTAGTTGATGAACTGACTAACCAAAATCAATTGTCGGTCAAACCCACTCTCTCTGAAAGTGAATCCTATGAGTCTATATCCGACCCAAATCAATAGGTCGAGGTAAGAGTTGACCCGATTTCACCTTCAGTAAATAGTAATTTTCCCGTAGAGACTGAGTATGATACCACTCAAGTTCTTTTTGTTTCTTGAGATTCAAATGAGCTTGGGGAAAATCCTCTTGTTCTATCAAGACAGGAGGAAAATCCTCCCTCTCTCATAACTCAAAGGTTAATTCTCCCATTTCTATGGTACCCCCTCCAAGTAGTCTAGTCACTTCCTTTGATTAGAATCGACTAGCAGGATTCCATCTTCCTTCTTATGTTCCTTTACAGATCATAGTACAAGTTTGTAATATGATTGTATTTGGCACTATTATAGATGAAGGTGCATCTATGAGTATCCTTTCCTCAACTACTTGGCAAGTGCTTGGTTCATCGCTGCTTGTGCCTGTTACCCAGAATTTGTTGTGTTTTAACATAGGAACCAGTCAACCATTAGGGATCCTCCCTCAATTACCTATTACTTTGGGAGAAAAAATCATTTATCTAAATGTGATGGTAGTTCCAGGCCCTTTAGATTACAATTTACTTCTTGGGCATGACTATGTTTATGGTGTGGGAGCTATTATTTCAACACTCTTTCGAGTGATTTCTTTCCCGCATAAAGGCAAAATTGTCACCGTTGACCAGCTTTCATTTCCTAGTCCAAATATGGCTTCCAGTCAACCATATTCCCTAAATGGTCCTTTTGTACCAATGTTATCATCCCCACCACGGTTTATTTATGTGGCAACCAGTTCCATGCCTACATCAACTGACGATCAATTCAATGATGTTGTACATCATGTACTAGGGGCATTGGAACCAGATCTCTCCTTCATGACCACTTATGAGTTGTGATCCAAGGAATATGAGGATAGTTCTTTTACTTTGTCAACCTCATTAAAAAATGAAACAGGCCCATGAGGACAGTTCCTTGTCTTGTGTCAACCTCGTTAAAAAATGAAACAAGAAATATGAGAGTTCTTTTACTTTGTCAACCTCGTTAAAAAATGAAATAGGTATGAGGACAATTTCTGGTCTTGTATCAACCTCGTTAAAAAATGAAACGAGTATGAGCATAGTTCCTTGTAGCTCATTAAAAAATGAAACAAGGTCCCAAGTTCCAAGTTGAGTCTTTGATTAGATCTCATAAAATCCCAGTTGGGTCTTTCACTTGATCTCGTAAAAGAACTTTCATTCCATCCACTTGATAGCCATGAGTAGTCTACTTAGGTGAATGTAATGAAGCTTGGGGGGCATGCACCTAGTGGAAAAGTTAAGTTTCCCTGTAGGTTATGTGAAGGGAATCACCCCATTCACCTTTGTCCCTATCTGGACAAAGGTAAAAAGTGTTGGATAATCGTCTTGCTTCACCATAGCGACTTCCATCTGGTTACAGGAGACTCTCCCTTTCATAATGCTGGGGGCATGTAAATCAATCTTAAGCATAGTTCTTTGTTTCAAGCTTGTGTAAAAATGAAATTGAATCCAAGAATAGTTCCCTATGGTTCAAGCTTGTGTAAAAATGAACCCATCTTCAGTTTAAACCTTTTGATTGCCATTCTATGAGCCTTTTCTATCAGATGAGCCTTGGTTGTTTCATTCCATCACCACCATCTCTTTGGCTAATCATACACTTTCACTTGGTTGTTTTACCCTTTTTGAGGAACAGTTGCAATGAGTGGCCTTATTAGCCAGCCTCTTCACATAGATCAACATGTTTTGAGAAGTTCCAACATCATCAGAACCAGTTTCTATCCTAAACACCACTGATTCCTCAAAGTGGAGTCCTCTTTAAGCTCTTTTCAGACACTCTAAACATGAAAAGATTACGGAGCGCTTGTCATTTCTAGCTCGTTAACGGATTGGAATTGATATCTACTCAGTATAAGTTTAACCCTTTTTTAGGCTAAGATAGATTAACTATGAAAAAGGAATACGTTGATTTAACATGATCAGTAGCTTCTATCTCATATTTTTTTATGCTTTTTCGGACTTGAGAGAAAAATCTATGAAAAATAACTTTTGGAGTTTCATTTTTGTCCCTTTTCAAACTATCTAAACATGAAAAGGACCGAGTTATCTTTGTCATTAAACTCATTAAAAACATCAAATAGTGACAAACTTGTCCATCTAGACAAGACCGAGTTTCACCGTTGCTAGACTCATTAAAGCATCAATAGAGATGGATTCAACCAAAGGGTGAAATTATACAACAATCATACATTATCCTCCTCATGCTTGATAAAAATAAAGAGGTACCGGTCAACAATGACTGGGGAAAATTGGAAAAATGAGAAAACAATTTATGGTAGCAAGTCGCTCTTGAATATGACACTTTCACCTCATCACCGTCACTATGTGGGTTGGGTCATTCAGCTTGATGGTTATCACACTGTTGAACTATCATACCATCCATTACATTGTTTTGGATCAATGCTACCAATTCATTTTAGTGTCGCCGACATGTTCAAGAGAAGTCATTTAGTTCAAACTTCATCCTTTGCAATACCGTAAACCTTCATTTTCATGACCGCCATTCCTGAACCTTCTGTCATCAGTCATTTTTCATCTCCAAAATCATTTACCTTGTTTTGTGTCATTGATGTGGGATACATCAAGGCCCTCCTGCGACAAGTGGCTTCCTGTCGACATCAGCACATTATCCAAGAAGTTGACTTAGAAACACCCCTTCAGTACCTTAAGGCTTGCATACATCAATGGCAGGTTTCTCACTTCTGGCGATAAGTTGACATCACTGGCCTTTGACCAAAAGACTTTGTATGGTGTTCAACATCAAATCATTTATTCACACCATGCAAAATGTACTATAGTACCTTGAGGGTCATCATCATTATTAGTGATTCCTCTCGTGTCTATTAACGGCTTACATCATTGGCTAGTAATTAGATGATGTCTTCCCATGTTCGACTTCAGATCATCTATTCACATGGTTAGACTTGTACTTGATAGAATGATTGGACGAGATAGAAGATCCCGGATGTAGTTTCATCCATCCGGGCTGCGATATTTTCAAGAGAATACTAAATCATTTGTATGATGGCTTTACATAGATGGTCATCCTAATCATGGGTCTATATCTATAGAAACATGAGTCTATATCTGTAAATGACTATTTGATTTATCTACATGTAATGAAAGTTTATATGTTCAGCATGGGTATGCCTTCCCTTAGCAGTTCATGAGAAAAAATCAAATTATCATGATATATGTATTGTAATTGATGCAGGTCACCTTCCACTTCGAAACCTCCTCTCCACATAGTAAATCATTTCACTCGACATACATATTTTCGACTTCATGCTTTAGGTGGAAGCTGTTACAAATCCATTTGGGCACATCACTCCCATCTTATAGATCAGTGCTTTAGGGCCCATCAAACCCTAATTTAGTTGTTACATGCCCTAAAGAAGTCAACCATCAGAATGCCTAGCTTCCCAAGAAGTTCTATGACTAAAATCATCCAAAAATTGTCTCTAAGAGGTTCAAAATAGGTAGATACACTACTAGGGTAAGCTGCAGTGCAGCCCAGTACATTACCATGGTGCACTACAGTGCAGCCCAGTACACTACCAGGGTGCGCTGGGTGAATTTGAGCGAAATCTGCATTGGGGTTTGGAATATTCTTATCCATAGGATGCCTCTAGAAGTTTCCTAAGGCTATCCACTCCTTTTGACTCGAAATTGGATGAGGGAAGGAGTTAAGGAACATCAATCCCTTTATCCATTCCTCCATGGAACTAAATTCTAAGTTTGGGAGGGCATTCATTATCACCATTTATGGCATAACTTCCTTCATTCACCTATAAAAAGACAACTCATCTAAGTGATCAAGGGTTGGAAATCATTGAATTATAGGGAGATGTTGTTAGTATGAGACTTGAGTTCCTTTCAAGCATTGTAATGATGTCAAAATGTCTTGCTTGTTATGAGGAGAGGATGGGATTGAACTGGAGGAATGATACTGAATCAAGCAAATCAGGTTGTAACTCTTCCTTTTACTAATAAAGTGTTCAAAG
The DNA here is from genome assembly GCA_031772625.1 of Pinus tabuliformis. Taxonomy (NCBI): domain Eukaryota; kingdom Viridiplantae; phylum Streptophyta; class Pinopsida; order Pinales; family Pinaceae; genus Pinus; species Pinus tabuliformis. The sequence continues at coordinate 791,866,672 of CM062809.1, read as the reverse complement.
CCTTTTCCATATGTTTGTATTGTCCATTGATGCTTTCATATGTGTACAATGAACTTGATTCCATTCTATGTTTAATCAATAGATCATTATCATATGCTATGATCAATTTTTGTCTTCTGTCTATGTGCACGTACTTTTCAAGTGAATTAAGTACGGAAAGGAGTGACAGAATTGGTCAAGGGAGATAATGAGTAAGTGAAAGCTACATGTAGGCTTCTTTACTATCTTATTCAATCTATTGGTTATAGAAAAGGTAGAGAATTCTTTGCACTGTTGTTCTAGACTTAGCTACTAGTCTACAGGTTTAAGCGTTTATCTGTAGACACTAAAACTTCCCAAAACAACAGTCTAGACTGTACACTTCTAGATTTGAACCAAATGAATGTCACCCAGAATGACGCAAAAGTTTTCCAGAAAACCATCTCAACATACGATGCCCGCAAGCATAGCCATCAAACCTCCAGTTGGTCAACCGGAGAGTTTGACCGGGCAGTGACCCCAGGCCTCACTCCAAAATATTGCAGAGAAGCTGCCAAGCATGCCAACTTCCACTGACTGAAGAAATTGCATGGACATGATAGACAGACACTCGCTTCTTATCACTGCATTGTCCTAAAAAATTGTGGAGTTTTGTCAGCCAGTCAGCCTGTCAACCGGCGTGCTACGCCTCCTGAAAAATGTGTAGTTTTCATGGGCTACCTCCTATCTTCCCAACATCCCTCTCAGCCTAGAAACTGCATGTGGATGTCCTGCAGGACAACCTCCCAGCTCTATGCATTTTTGGTTAAAAATCCCACGCAACTCGCTGCCAACTTCCCCAGAGAATCTATGCAATTTTCATTGTTGATAACCCCCTGCTTCCTATACTATATCCCTGGAAAATTGCGTAGATTTTCCCTTCAACCGAGCCAGATCCTACAGATAGTCACTACTGATCTAGACTGCCCATCTCAGCCTCATAGTGACCTTTGCGTAATTTTCATTGACAGTTCCTAGAGATAGCATCCTAGCCTGAAATGTGTTATGCGTAGTTTCATATCTTTTTCCTGTCTCCCAGTCACCTACATTTGAAAACGAAAGATAATGCATCATGGTAGACTAGGATGTTTATGTATTTGATGTCATCTCATCATGGGTGATTACAGATACAGGTACATGGATGAGACATGGCATGACGACGAACGAGATGAACATGAAGGGCATGCTAGGAGACTTGCTCGTGAATGGACGGACACATGCAAAATGCCAAGTACAAGCGAAGGATAAACATGCACGTGCAACATCAAGTGAACACCAAGACCATCAAAGACTCCATACATCCTACCATGCCAAGGTGAAGCTATGATACACCAAGAACACATCCATCACTTAACAACATTGTAGCTTGACATGGACACCACTAGAAACATGAACATACTAGCTCTATCGTGTCGAGTGATGTCATGAGTCATCTCGGTGACATCACTACTGTGGACCATACTATTGTAATCAATGTAATGTAACATGGAAGTGAAAGAGACCCACATGTAAATTTGAGGAGTCATGTAAAGTTGAAGAGTCATGTAAGTCAACCAGTCATGAGGGAAGTCGAACAATCACAAGGGTCAGTTTCACCCTTCGCTATATATACCCCTCATTTGTACATGCAAAAGAGTTTATACCTTCGCTCCTCCCACATAGCCTTGAGAGTCTATAGTCTTTTCTTTGAGGATCAAATAGTGGGTCCAATGCCTCGCTATCAGGGTTAGTGATGTAATGGTGTACCATGTGTCTTTGAGCATTCACTTAATTCAGAAGCCTGATAAGAAGCCACCATGTTTTCACACATATATTGTATTCGTTTGTAATACTATTCTTTGGAAACTTGTAATGCATGTTTCTTCAACCTGTATTAATATATTTGAACTATTTTGGTTATTCTAATACATATGATTATGAAAATGTGTTGTATAAGTTGTTAATGTTGTCTCACCCATGTGGGCTATCCCGCCGAACACTTGACAAAACCATTCTCATAAACTTGTTATAACGACTGTTGCACTCATGTGGACTATTCCACTAGGTGTTGTACGTTCTATCCATTCATTGTATTTTTTTGACTGCCGCATCTGTGTGGACTACTCCGTCAAAAGTTGCGCATGTCCTACTATGTTGTGTGTCTCTGATAGAGTTGGTACTATTCCCTTTTGACTTGAGACTCACTTTCACCCTCTCCCTCTCTGGTGAAATAACTTTGAAACAAGTAATGTTAAGCACTCACTAGGCACACAAATCTCGTTGTTCGAAGACAAAGCAAACCACTCTCATGTGCTAACCAGCAAGAGCTAAGGCAAACCTTTAAGACAATGGCAACTGGGCCATCATACCAGATGGGACACCTACATCAAAAGATTTGAGGTCTAGTTGGGACTTCATACCGAGGAGATCCCCTAATTGTTTGTGGGTCTAGCACCATCAACATTTCTGGCACTAGAAGGATGGCTGCCAATTGTTTATGGATGAATGTCCTCTCACCCCCACTCATCAATCATATAGTCAAGCTAGTAACTTGCACTCCCTCTCACCTATGCACAACTCTGAAGTTGGTTACTCCTCACCTCCAAGATGTGAACACAAAATTTTATATCATCACCTCCACCTTGTCCGTCCTATCACCCACCAATTCGCAAAATCAGTTAGTCTGATCCCAAAAATACAAGATCATCCATACACATCAAGAAAGCCAAAGACCACTTCCACAAGATTTGTTGTATCATCGATGGAAGAAGTAGTTGTTGCCACACTCGAAGGTCTACCAGAAGATGTTGAAAATAGAGAGGAACCTCTAGTTTTTCAATAGGGAGAACGAGACACCCTCATCATCTTGGGCTTAGACTCTGATATAGGAGGTGGAGGGGAAGGTAGCAGAGGAGGCAAAGGTGAAGACTAAATAACAAACTCAGAGTCAGAAACATCATATTCTGAAGAAGAGGAGGATGACGAAGAAGAAGAGGACATGGCAGAACAAAACTTGGAATGGATGACTTAGGGACCATTGGCTCTCCTCGGTGCTTTGCATAGGATGCCAAAGCGTTCAGACAGAATTCTCACAAAGTATGATCCTGACAGCATAGTGAAGGAAGAATACCACATGGACAACTTCTACCTACATTTGCAGACACTTGAGGTATGGTACGACGTTGTTGCATGCAGATTATTTCTGTGTACCTTGGATGACCATGCAACAGTATAGTATCATAACCTTGCTATCAACTCCATTCATAACTAGGTCATGTTCAAATGGATGCTTTTGGAAAAATTCGCTGATGACAAGACCCTAGCCATGTTGATCAAAGATTTGGGAAACCTAAAGATGGAGTTGAAAGAAAAGGTAAAATATTTCAATAAGAGGGTTTTTCACATCTTGAACAAGTTTGCAATGGACATGAAACCTCATGACTCCGTCACTGTCGAGTACTACACATCCACACTACGAACCAGTATTGTGCAATTTGTCAAGAAAGTTTTGAAACCAACACTACTAGAAAATTGCGAAGAGGCAATCGTTGTATAAAAATACCTACGCATGATTGGAGTCATAAAGTATGATGAACCAGAAGAGGACTCCAAAGATATGATAACAAAGCCCTAAGATGTAGTGAGCAAGGGCAAAGACAAGGAAGCAAGTGACATTGAAACTCTTACTCATCTTGTCAAGAACTTGACAACATAAGTGTTTGATCTGAAACAATGAACGATCAACACATCTGTGAGTAGCCAGTCTCCCAGACAATAGAAAGGAGGCATGTCATTAGATAACAATAGCTTCTTGGCTAAAACATTGTAGAGCTCCATCTTAGTGTTCCTGATAGAATAGTGCGTGAATGATGAGTTTTTCTCATTCCATGAAGACAATCACCTGGAAGGGTTTTGTTCGGAATGGAAACGAGTTGTAAGATTAGTATGCAACTACACACTAAACATAGTGATCAGAATGTAGTGCCAGCCAAGAGACACAAACGATGACGAAGATGTTGCACCTGATGAGGCAATCAGCACTCAGTAGGTGATCAACATGTATCGATGATCACAAGTATCACAGAAAATGAACATCGAAAAGAAGCCCCAAAAGCAAAATGGTCGATACAATCTCAGAAGTCAAAGGGCTCCCCCTACATTTGGGGAATGTGAGAAAAGCTTGAACTATTGAGGAAGGTTGATCCACCAGCCATGCAAAAGTAGAAAACACAAAGCAAGCCCGAGAAGACAGCGGCAAACAATAGTACTTCCATGAGCAATACACTGCAGAACACTACCAGATAGTACGAACACATGACTGACCCCGAACACCTTGGTGAGTCTACCCGCTCTTGACTACAACATTGTGGAAGACATGAGTAAAACTCGTGAAAGCATATCTTTATTCGAGTTAGATAAGATTCAAAGTCAGCAGGATATTTAACTACCTGCACTGGGGAAAACATTTGTAGACAACGCAACCTCTACAAGAAAGGGAGCAAGCACATCTTGTAGTTCACTCACAACTATGCTCAAAACACTTCGGATGCAAGAAGAAAAATTTTTTTGCCCTCCATTATTGCTTATATTCGAAATCTTTAACAAAAATGTTCACAAATGTGTGGTTGATTATGGCGCATCAACCAATGTCATGACTCTCTCCATCGCCAAGAAGATCAATGCACAATGGAGAAAGACATCTGCGCAGATCATCCAACTTGATCAGACATGCGTACCAGCCATTGGTGAACTTCAGGATGTGATCATTCGATTATCTCATGATAGCCAAGTTCACCAGTGCATGAACATTTTCACTGTGGACATACCGGAAACATATGCCTTACTTCTCCGTAGAGATTGGCCTAGCAAGTTGAACAAATACTTTGGTACATAATGATCACAATTGTGTCTTCCACACTAGGGCAAAAGCAATCAGACCTTGGTGTTATCTCAGAGATACATGAGACACAACATCACTCCCATCAATTGTGAGAATCAACCATTGGCTTTCGCAGAGCTCATGTCTGGCAACTTCCTCTTGGAAACAACATTGGGGTGTTATCTCACATAGCTAGCTCCAACCCCACCAGACATGCACTTGGGTCTCCTTCCTTTCTTAACCAATGGATATGAAGCCTGTACAGTGTGTTGTAACACTAGTAGCAGTAGCAGTAGCAGTAGTACAAGCACATCGAACTTTCCCTGTACAGATGAGTTGTAGACCATGTACTTTGATAAATCAAAGGCACATGATGGCTCTGGAGCCGGATGTGTTTTGATTGACCCAAAACATAGGAAACATTTGATCTCAATCCGTTTGGAGTTCAAGTGCATGAACAACATTGCTAAATACGAAGCACTCTTCTTGGGCTTGCGAAAGGCCATCATCCTCAACGTTGTTGTGCTCAGAGTGGTAGGTGATTCAGAAATAGTGGTACAACATGTACGTAACACCATACATTGTTTAGCACCTCATCTCAAAAGTTGCCAAAAAGAGGTATGGTGACTAATATATAACTTCAAAGCATTCAATATCACTGATGTGCCAAGAACACGTAATGCAGATGCCAATGATTTAGCAAACACAACTTCTAGGATGTCACCACTTAGGGATAGATTTACTGCTAAAATTTTGTACAAGCCTTTTATCCCTAATAACATAAATAATCTACATGTTTTTGACAATGATCAATAGATACTTCACTTCATGGTCATTGGTGATGTCTTCAAGGATGCAATGACTGACGAAGAAGAGAATGAGTAGTCTCTACAAGCCATGGCTAATGACAAGAAAGGAAACCTCATCCCCAAGGGTGTGGTATCTCTCAAAAGACTCTATGACTTGCATAAATGCTTTCAAGGGTTAAGAAATATCAAAAACCATAGCTCCACCATGATGTACAAACATATCAACCCAAGAACAGACCATGATCCAAAGTTCGTCAATCTCAGTATGCGTAGCACATTACAGGAGCGACGTGATTTTGTCCTCTTCTTCAAACAATACCGGGATGTGTTCGAGTGGACATATGATGATCTGAGAACATACAACACATGAATAATCCAACACATGATTCCAATCAAAGAAGGGGTCAAGCCATTACAACAAAAATACAGGAAAGTACATCTCACTTGAACCTCTTATACAGAAAGAACTGACTAAGTTTTTGGATACTCGGATCACTTACAGAGTTCGTCACTTTATGTGGGTTTCAAATTTTAGTTTTGTAGGTAAGCAATCTAGTGGAATCCAATTATGCATTCATTTGAGAAACTTGAACCACTCCAGGAACAAAAACAACCACCCCATACCATCAACGGAACCTATGTTACACGCATTATCTGGAGCAAGAATGTTGTCCTTGCTTAATGGTATTTCGAGATACAACCAAGTTCCAGTAGTGGAACCTGAGTCTGACACTGTTTCTGGAGAAGCTTGGCCCACACACATACCATCTACAATCACTTGACAGGAGGGTTGAGAACCTTCCTATCAATGACAAAGATCTCAATCTCTATTTTCAGTAGGTCAGGCTGCGCCCTGCGACATGTACATAAATTATTTATTGCTTGTTCTTTTTCACTTTTCTTACTATTTTTGTTTCATTTTGTTTCGTTTGCTTAGTATCATGTCATTATTGGTTTTCCAAATAAGTTATTCCCTCTACTAAGTTCTGGCTTTTGAATGAGTATGTGGTTGAGATCCAAAGAGTCTTATGACACTGTAGCACTTAGCCAGTTCTACGTCCATCTTCTTTGTGCTTGGTTATAACCTTTGGCTGATGAAGTCTTGATTAAATATATGAGTTTTCTACAAGGGAAGCTTGGTTCCAACCATGAACCTATGTCCACATGAGAAAACCCCATGCCTGTACTTAGCCTTCTGCTCTGTGTGTTCAAGCTCATCCAACTAGTAGAAATAGAGAAGCAAAAAATCTAAATGAGCAAACCTATATTAGAAGTCTTACATGCTTCTCTAAAGGAATAACCTCTTCTTCTCTCAATAAGTTGGGATCCCTCTTCCACCCCAAAAATAAGTAAGTACTTATGGACAATCCTCTTAAAAAGTTAAAATTCGAAAGAAGAGAAAGGACTCCTACACAAAGAGGTGAAGCATGCAACTCCACTGGGGTACTGACTAGGCTCATTGGGAGTGGAGCAATGCTTGTATTCACATGTGACTCTGCCAAGGTATTGTCCAAGTCTATTGGTAGCAAAGAAACACCAGAGATGAAAACTTAATACTCTGAAATTTTTTAACTCGTGATCCAAACTACCCTTCCCGATTTCGAAACATTGTCATCAAGCTGAAACTTGTTGTTGTGTTTGACTGAGTTGGTGAAATGTGAATCATGTCTATCCATGGGTAAGTGGGGAATTCGAAGTAACCCACACAATGATTCAATACTCCCTGTTAGACCAAGGCCATGTGTTGTCAATGGACCAAAACATAGGAATTCAACCAATGTGTCGCCAAGTGTTGTAGCAGCTTCAACACCCTCCAAAATCTTGGCCTGCATCTAATTTCAGAACCTTCCTTAGGTTTTTCCATGGTGTTTGCAAGCACTTGGGCTCATCCTATGAGCTTGTGTTGAGCCTTTTCACCCTCCTCGCATGACCATTCAGAGAACGTATTTTAGCATGTTGGTCACAATGTCATGCATGCAACCATGTCTTGGTTATGCCCAAAGTCTGCCTTCATGTGTACAGGTTGTGTTTGCTATGTAATCATCTATCTCACTTGCACACAAAGTTGTATGGAATGTCACGTGAGTGTCATTGTCATCATTCAATGATCTATCAAAAGTGTCGTGTTTGTCGCTCACACCCGTTGATTCGAGGTGTCTTGTCATCGAGTCATGTTGAGTTTGTGTTTGCAAGGTCATGTATGCAAAAGTTCACTCACTCACACACTTAATGATTTTGCTAAAACTCTGTCGACTAGACCAACCCCAATAGTTGGACCTCCACTGAGCTGCACTGCGCAGTCTCAGCTCTCAAATATCATGTACTGCTGCCAAGAATTGCGTAGAGCCTGAGGTTGCCTCCCAAGAAGTCTGGACTACACAATCCTAGAGTTGACCCTGTTAGGGTCCTATAATTTATAGGATCTCAAGGTGATCGAGTATTTCACAGTTTGCAGATTTCAAATTGTTCATAGATTTCAATATTCAATTGATTTTACAATATATATATATATATATATATATATATATATATATATATATATATATATATATATATATATATATATATATATAGATAGATAGATAGATAGATAGATAGATAGATAGATAGGTATAGATGAAAAGAGGGTATATAAAAAAGAAGAAAAAAGAACAAAAGAGAAAAAATAAGAAGAAAAAGAAAACCCCAAATGTTAATCAAATCATACAGTCTAAGCATGATTGAATAGATTTCAATTTCTGTTGATAGGGTAGAAAATAAAGATCTGCCAAATAGTTTAATCTTGGCAAATCAGTTGCTAGGTAGAAATAAAATTGGTTCAACTGTTTAATCTAGACTAATGGGAGAAATAAGTGATAGAGTAGGTTAGAAATGAAAGAAAAAGTGAAAGGGTCTGCAAGTCCAAATGCACCCTAAAAAAGCAAAAAGAATGATGTTAGATTAGAATAATAAGGGTAGGTAGAATTGAGAAAAACTCAAAGGGAAAAAAGACTAGAAAAAATATTTTTGTGGTGACACATCTCAATGTTTCTCCTAAGGTCAGGAAAAGAAATTAAAAAGGGAAGGGGTTTTTGTTATGTTTCCTAACCTTATTCTATACCCCTATATTCTATAATTCCCCCCCCCCCATGTATTTCCCTACCACACCAATCACTTACCCTTCACATCCAACCTTACCCGCCCCCATCTCTCACCTAATCTCCACTTACTCCATATGATCCAATGGCCCACATGCTTTTCTGCCCCCCCTTCACCCTCCGAAAGTTAATTCTTGGGGTGGGGGGGGGGGGGGGGGGGGGGGGGGGGGGGAACCAGTGGTTTCAATCCACTGACATGTCGTGCTCTCAGGATTTCACACCCCCTATCATTCTGCATACCACTCCTAGCCCCCCCAAGAAAGTGGTTTATGCCTTCAACTAAACCACTCCCATTTTGACCGTTTATCACTCCTGCCACATCACGATGCCATCCCATTCCATCTGCCTATCACCTACATTCCCACTGTTTCACATTGAATTGGTTGGACCTTTAGCCAATGGACCCGCGCCAAGTCAGGCCAATCCAACGAGAACACCCCAAAGCTACAAAAGCACCCTTTCACACCATTTACAAATTTTAACATGCTCTCTTCATTCGCAGGTGCAATTCAAATTCATCCAGAAATACATAGTGAAAGTAGTGAGCATGCTCATACAATAGTACAGTTATAAAAGGATCTATTTTTCTATAGTGATCATACATTCCCTTTCTTGAACCCCCACTTCTGGTTTATTTCTTTTCTTTCTCCTTCTCTGAATTCCCATTTCTTCTTATCCCCTTCTGTTACAAATTCAACACAGTTCAGTTTTCAAGGGTTTTATAGAAGATAGCCATGACACCAAAGAAAAAGGAACAGGATGCGTTTAATCCAATGGTGCACCCACCATTGGATTTGGATCACAAACCACTTGCAGACAGGGATTTTAATATACATGAAACACTCTCAGAGTTTGATTTATTTGACATCTACTGCTGGTGGGAGGATAAATTTGTCGATGAAGTGGATGGAATAGGCCTATGGGACACTAATTTACATATCTATATCTTCCCTAAAACCTATAGTTGCCCAGAATTAATTATAAAATGCCACTCATTCTACAATCCACATCAAAGTGCAGTGATGGCCCCAACAGGACATATATTGTTTACTATAGAATCGAAGTCTATTATGCAGATGATGCAAGCTCCTATTATTAAAGGAACTACTCCATTTTCCCATGAGATTCTCACTGAAATATATCAGAAACTAGATTTTTCTAAGAGAGCTAAAACCTTAGAACTCTTCATGATTGCGCAAACATCTTTGGAAAACAAGAATCCTCCTTATTCCTCCTCTGTTTTCCCTGATAGAACCAAACACATTGTCACTAGATGAAGTTGTCATAGGTTTTCTGTCTATTTTATCAATAGAATCCAAGCCCTATGTCCTTTCAATTTCAGCCAAGTTCTAGCATATGCTATCCATGAGTAGTTTGCCAATTTCTTCACAGAGGAATTGTTTCAATACTCCTTAGTATTGGTATTTATGTTTATTTATCATCAGGTAGACAGGTTCCAGTTTTCAATGAGAAAGTTGAATGAGGAAGGTGAACCCCAATCTATTATTTTCTGGACAACATTAGTGATGAAGGACCAAAAGGAATTCAGCTACAAGACATTTGTAGAAATGTTTCTTCACCCAGTAATGAGCCTCCTTAGTGGGACTGTAGAACCTAGAATCAGTGAAGAAATTAGAAGGATTATGTAGTTGACAGACCAAGCACGGAAAGGTGATTGGTACTTGTACCACTATTACATTGAATTAAGAGTATATAGTTTTTTGTTGGCTCCTTATAAGCTTCCAAAGTTCCTCCCCATGAGGATATTTTCACTTGAATACATCAGACAAATGATCAATGCAGATGAAGTGCATTTTGTAGCAGCCAAGAAAAAGTCACAATTTAGGATCAAATCCTAGATTGGTCCTTTCATTTGTAATAGTAGAGTAGCAGGGGAAGAGGCAGATAAGATATTGAAGGAAATGAAATTCACCCACAGTTTTACATGGTCCTATGATCCATGGGGCATCATCTCCAAGAAAAGGGTGGAGAACAAGTCAACAACCTATATTCACACTCAAAGGCCTGAAATTGAAAAATACATGAACCAGATTGAGTGGATGCCTGATACACTACAAGAGGATGAGGAACAAGTAATCTCTTCCTCACGTGTACAAACCCCAAGATAGAAAGAAAGGCAGAGAATAGAAGATAGGTTAGACAAAGGCAAGGAACAAGAAGATGGAGCAACAGGGAAAAGACCAAGGGAGGATCAGTCATGAGAGACTGAATTCAAACTAAAATTTAAAAAGAGGGCTAGGAGGCACATGGAAATTGGCAAAGAATCGCCTCAGCAAACAGTCATCAATCTCAATGACATTCTTGATTCATCCCCAACTGGAGGTCAATATTTTCCTCACACTCCAATTTCAGAAAGGCAACAGTCTCTTCAAGTTTCCTCATCTACAAATGTAACTAGAGAAAAGGAGGAGAACATCTTGGACACCTTTAGAGAGATAAAGATCAAGAATGAGATGTTGAAAAAGAGCACTTACGCCCAATTTTGGAAACAAAGTGCAACTTCTCAAGGCAGAATCATCTCACCCTTTGATTCATAAAAAGGAAAAATGTATATGTAATTCTTAGAGGCATAGACAACAGAACCCAAAACTCCAACTGATTACAAACATACTTTTTTTGAGTTTGATGTCAAGAACGTTCATCCTATTAATCAGATGGAAATGCAGAAACAAACAGGTGAAATGATTTCCTCTACTCTAATGAGTACTTCCATGAGTTCGTTTAAAATGCAGGTGGCCTTGTCAAATGCTCAATCTCAGCTAAATATGGAAAAGATTTCATCTCAGTCAAAGGACAACAGAATTAAATCTTTGGAAGGCTTAGTAGTAAGGATTGGGTATGATCCTTCAGATGTAAAAGTAGCAGAAGAAATAATCAAGAAAAAGGAGTTGGATATAGTAACTTTGAAGAAGCAGCTCAGAATTCCTGCAACACATGATCCCTTGACCAAAGAGATAGAGGAAACAAAGAGCGAGAAGGTCGAAGTGATGATGTTAATAATAGAAAAATCCCTCCAAATTAAACAAATGGAAGCAGAGATGGAGAAAATGATAGAAGAGAAATATAAGGCAGCAAAGATGGCCAACACTACTATGGAAGCTCTTCCTCTCTCAGCTCTTCCTACATCCACACCAGCAACTGTTGCCATAGGGACAGGAAGAAGTATAGAACATCTAGCTAGATCCATGGAGGGAATGAATCTTTAGACTGAGGAGATTAAAATATTACAAACCCAGGTCAGTGTTCTGCAAGACCAAATAAAAAGAGCTAAAAGCGACCACTGAGTACAGATGCAGAGGGCAAGGACCTTAATTGAGAGGTTGCAAAAATCAGAGAAAGAATCATCTATTGGGAAAAATGTAGGAAGAGTTAAGGAGATTATTTGGAATAATATAATCAATGTTATGAATGAAATTTGGCCCAGCATCCAAATTATCTTTTAACAGAAAGAATTATTTGAGAAAGCTAGAGAAGATATTTCATCTACAATTGAAGAGCTGGGAGACATGCCAACAACAACCAATAGGACAATCAAATTTCTAAATTCAAGAAATAGGTATGAGTTAGAAGAACTAGGAGTAGCAGACAAGACAGAGACTATACTTTAGGTGAAGAGGATGCTGACTAAGAAGAGCTTGAATGTATAGCTAGAAGAAAAATGTCAAAATTTGGAGCTAACAGTGAACAGGTTCTTCAATAGAATTCGGCCTTTAAATTAGAAAGGTCTCCCCTCTCTGTGTGTCATAAATGAAAAACTCATGGCCAGAGAGGACCATGTCAAGAAAATCTAGGGCATAGCCACGGATGCTACAAATCTTTCCAATATCAAAGGCAAAATAAGAGAAAAGGAATTGCTAGAAGCTATTAGAAATCAGATCTACATTGAACATGAACTGAAGCATATTTTTGTAGTCAAACCAACTTTTGCAAAATACATTGAAGCTGATAAAATATACAGGAGACTAACGAAGATCAAAATTCCAGATGAAGAAGTGTGGAGCGACCTATGTGATTATCAAGAAGAATAAGACAAGGATGATTGAGGTGACAATGTAGATCTAAGTCAACACCAACCGTGTTAACGAAGCCACTACAATCAAATTGATTTCTCAAGCAACAACATCCCTAAAAACTAGGACCATATGTCCCAGTTTTCTCTGTGTGGCCACTTCATGGTTACACTAGTCGATTTTCTTTCAGTGTAATTAATAACAGATTGCCAAGTGTATAAGGCCATCACTGTAGGTTTTTTGTTAAATACTTCATGCATTGGAAGTATTGGGGGTTGGACCCAAGTTATTTGAACTATCTTTTCTCTTTGGAGCATTGTAATTTTGAGCTAGAGCATCAATAAAAAGGACCATTTGTAAGATACTTGATCTTTTTTGACTTGGTGATGTCTTCCTTTTTGTGCTGAATGTATCTCTATTTTATTCATTTATGTGTCATTAAGTCCTATTGTAAAGCAGAAATTCTAGTTTAAGATATGTTGTTGGAGCACCTTATGTCTATCTGTGTTTGCAATCTAAATGTTTTCCTCTGATGTATGATTGAAAAATACTTAATTGCTTTTTAATCATTACTGATATCACTTTTCTGTCATCTCATTTCTCACTCTGCTTTTAGATCCAATAAAGATAGTTAGCTTACCTTGTAAATGCTCTGGAAAATTGATGTTACCACCCAGCCTTTGACTCCATAGCCCAATGGAAAGGATTCAAATATGATCTACCCCAACCAAACAAACAAACAACCAAGTAATCAAGTGATAAATTTCTTTCATTATTTTATCTAGCCTAACACATTAAAGCATTAGAAATAAAGCTAAATCCTAAATACATAGAGAGAGCCCTCTCTAGGTCTAGGAGGGCTAGATTGTAGACTCCTAAGTGGTTTGATGTATATTTTATGAATTTGCCTTGCCAATCCTCAAAATCATACAACGATAACAGATGCAACTGATTGTCACCTAGAACAACGCAAAAGTTTTTCAGCGAACCATTTAAATTTGTGTTTCCCACAAGCAAAGCCATCAAGCCTCCAGTTGGTCAACCAGACAATTTGACCAAGCAATGACCCCGGGTCTCACTCCAAAAAATTACACAGAAGCTACCAAGCATGCCAGCTTCCACTAACTGAAGAAATGGTGCAGACATGCTAGACAGACACCCACTGCCTGTCACTGCACTATCCAAAAAAATTATGTAGTTCTGTTAGCCAGTCACCCTGTTAGCAGACCTGATGTTCCTCCTAGAAACTACGTGACTTTCATGGGTTTCCTCCCATCTTCCCAACATCTCGCTCAGTCCATAAACTGTATAGGGATGTCCTGCAAGCGAGCCTCCCAACTTTGTGATTTTTTTGCCAGCAAGCTCCCACAGCCCGCTACCAACCTCCTTAGAGGATCTGTGCATTTTTCACTACTAGTGTCCCCCTATTGCCTTCACTATCTCCCTTGAAAAATTTCGTAGATTTTCGCTCCAGCCGAGCCAGATCCCGTATATAGTCACTTCTAATCCTGAATACCCATCTCAGCCTCCTAGTGACCTCTACATAATTTTCATTGATAGTGCCTAGAGGCCACATCCCAGCCTGAAATGTGCTTTGGAAAGTTTCAGATCCTTTTCCACTCTCCTGGTCACCTGCATCCAAAAACAAAAGATAATGCATCATGGTAGACTAGGATATTTCTGGATTTGATGTCATCTCGTCGTGAGTGATTGTAGATACAGGTCTATGGATGAGACATGGTGCGATGATGAACAAGATGAATAGGGAGCACATGCTAGGAAACTTGTTCATGAATGGACGAACACATGTAGCATGCCAAGTACAAGTGAAGGAGAGACATACATGTGCAATAGGAAGCAAACACCAAGACCATCAAAGACATAGTACACCCTACCGTGCGGAGATGAAGCTATGATACACTAAGAGCACATCCATCACTCAGCAAGACTGCAGTTTGACAAAGACACCAGCAGCAGCATGAACATAACATCTTCGTCATTTCAAGTCATGTCATGAGTCATCTCTGCCACATCACTATTATGGGTTGTACTGTTGTAATCAATGTAACGTAATGTGGAAGTCCAAGAGACCCAGATGTAAAGTTGAAGAGTCAGGTAAGTCAAACATGCATGAGGGAAGTCAAACAGTCACAAGGGTTAGTTTCACCCTTAGCTATATATACCCTCATTTTTACCTGCAAAAGACATTTCACTTTGGCTCCTCCCACATAGCCTTGAGAGTTTGTAGTCTTTTCTTTGAGGAGCGAACAGTGGATCCAATGCCACGCTATCGGGGTTAGTTATGTAATGGTGTACCGATGTGTCTTGAAACTTTCTCTTAATTCAAAAGCTTGATAAAATGCCAACACATTTTCACACATGTATTGTATTTGTTTGTAAGGCTATTCTTTGGACACTTGTAATGCATGTTGCTTTAACCTATATTAAGAAAATTAAACTATTTTGATTGTTCTAATACATATGCTTATGAAAATTTGTTTTATCAGTTGTTAATGATGTCTCACCCGTGTGGTCCATCCCATCGGACACTTGAGAGAACCATTCTCATAAACTTGTTATAACGACAGTCGTGGTCATGTGGACTATTCCACTAGGTGTTGTACGTGTTATCCATTGACTATGTGTTTGTGACTACACCATCCATGTGGACTACTCCACCAGACGTTGCGCATGTCCTATTGTATCGTGTGTCTCTAACAGAATTGGGACTATTCCCTTTTGACTTGAGACTCACTTCTACACTTTCCCTCTGCGGTGAATGAACATTTACAAAAGTAACACTAAGCACACACTAGGCATGCGAATCTCACCGTTCGAAGACAAACCAGGCCACTCTCATGTGCTGATAAGAAAGAGCTAAGGAAAACCTTTAATAGAATGGAAACCAGGCCATCATACAATATGGGACTTCTACACCAAATGGTGTGAGGTCTAGTTGGGCCTTCATACCTGGGATATCCCCTAAATGTTGGTGGGTCCAACACCATCAATAGAACATCATCTTGCGAATGAAGAACTTATCTTTCTCACACATCTCTCATCTAATGGTGATTAACCTAACCTCATCAGTCAACCATCTTCAAATCTTGATATTCCTCCCATAAATCATTCACCCATCGATCAAGGTGAATCCTTGGACGATCATGATCCCAATAATTTTCTTCTCTTTGAATTATATGGTAGTGGTCATTCAAGTAATCTGGACTAGTCTGGAACACCTATCTTCTGTTGAATCTCATTAGCTAAATATTGAATCTTGTTTTTCTAAGAAGTTAACCTTGTTTTGTTGGAATCCAAAGTTGGTTCAAGTGTGTAGGGAACTTCAGCTAAAGTTGATGGTTGTTGGCATTATGATACAAGTGTTGTCCTTGATGGCAACTCACTCAGAAGCAGGTACAAGTGATGGCAACTTAATCAGAGGACAGATCTTAGTACAGCAGGCCAAGAAAGTTCATACACGCAGGTTCATTAAGCCCAAGTCGCGTATACAAGCAGGTTCACTATATACCAAGTCGTGTATACGCAGGTTCGCTATATACCAAGTCGCGTGTACACGCAGGTTGGCTTCAGTAAAAGAGTGTGTATGTGGAAAACTTATCTTTGGTCCGTGGCGGTTATTCCTTGGAAGTTGTGCCTATAGTTTTGGACCATGGTGTCTCGACGAACGTGTTGATCCCTAGTTTTGAAGCTGATAGTATTGGGTTACTATGGTTTTGGACCGTGGTATTGTAAAGGGCCTAAGGCTATATAAGGAGAATATCATTAGGCAAGTGGAAGAAAGCATTGTGTGTCTGACGAAGTGAGAAGATTTGGTATTACTGTTTATCTGTTCGGGACGCTTGGCAAGGGTCAGATCTGACAGCGAAGGCATAAGTAATTATTTCTAGATCTGCACGCGGGTTGCCTTTGGAGAAAGTGCGTATACACGCGGTTTTGGTACAGTGAAGTAGTGTATGCATAATAAGATTTGATATTTCAGGTTTCTGTTGATTCTGGTGGTTGTTGCAGAGTTCTGGCTTTGGTTTGGGTTCTGTGTTCTTGATGACAGGGTTTCAGTGATTCAGTATTGGGTTGTTTAATGAATTATGATGCAAGTATAAGTTGATGATTGTATTGCAGTAATGTTTGTTTTTTACTCTTGGATCCAGTCTGAAAATTGATGAAACGTGGTCCCTGAAGGAAAGAAGGTTGTAGGGTCAGCACCTACGTACTAGTAAATGGATCGGCTAGTACAAGAGCTGAGGGGGTTGTAGCTCCCTTCCAGAAGTAGTTGGAAAACGAGAGAGGGTTGTAGCCCTCTGCAGGTTGTAGCCTGCGTACTGGTAAAGGACTGCACCAGTATATTGTAAAAGAAGTTTCTTATTAAAGAAGAAAGAGACGAATTGCAGTAGGTGGTTTTCACCCACATTGGGTTTCCACCTTATATCATGGTGTTCATGTGTGTGGCTCTTGTGTGATGTTCTGTTCTGTTATACTACACCTGTTTACTGTTAATTTGCTTAATAATGTTCTGATGCATTTACTGAAGATTAAGCTAACTGAATCATAAGATCTCTGGATATACGCTAGTTGCATTAGACACAGTAGCGTGTACACGCGGGTTCACTTAATTGAAGTAGCGTATATGTTTCTGAGTATGAAATTGGAAAGGTTTTACTGATCTGATAATACTGATTCACCCCCCCCTCCCAACAATTGGTATCAGAGCAGGTCCTTCAGAGGAAGCTTGATCGCTTGAAGGAAAAGATCCATCAGAATGGCTAATCCAGAAAGAGAGGCACACATCAGGCCACCAGTCTTTGACGGGAACAATTTTACTCACTGGAAGATAAGAACCACTGCATATCTACAATCACTTGGAGCAGAAATTTGGGGAATCGTAGAAGGAGGATACAAATTCCCATCAGCAACTCCTACAGATCTAGCAGAGAAAAAGCAATATGAGCTCAATGCCAAAGCTGTTACTGTCCTATTGAGTAGTTTGACACAATCAGAATTTATGAAGATCATGCATTTCAAATCAGCTAAGGAAATATGGGACAAAATCGTCACAAGCTACGAAGGAGATGATCAGGTAAAAAGAGCAAAGCTTCAAACTCTCAGAATCCGGTATGAAACTCTTAAGATGCATAGTAATGAAAGCATAGCTAATTATTTCCTGCGTATGGATGAGATTGTGAATTGTATGAGGGATCTGGGTGAAGAATTTGAGGAAGTTGTCTTAGTTGAAAAGGTTTTGAGATCTATGTCTGCTAAATTTGATTCTAAAGTATCCGCCATAGAAGAAAAGGAGAATGTGCAGAAAATCACCATGTCACAGCTTCACGGGATCTTAACTGCTTTTGAAATGCGACAAGAGGTACCACCAGAAGCCGCATTCGAAGTGTCAGAGGAAGAAGATGAGGTAAATTTTGTCAAGAATCTTGAACGGGGAACTGGACGGTTCAAAGGTAAGCTACCTTTCAAATGTTTTCTATGTGGTAGAGTTGGTCACTATGCTGCTAGATGCCCTCATAACAAAGGAAAGATATCTGAAGAAGATGGTAGAAGCTATTATACCCATATTACAAGTTCATTCAATGATAGTGAAGATATTAGAAGTCTCATGGCACATGAAAAGAAGAATGCTTCATCCAATAATAGCAAAGATATTAAAAGTCTCATGGCACATGGAAAGAAGAATGCAGAAACTGAAGAAGTTACCAAATTAAATGAACAATTGGAGACAGTAACCAGGGTAAGGGAGCAATTGCAGGATGTAGTAAAGGATCAGAGCATAACTATTCAAAGGCTTGAATCAAAGATCCTCTCTCTAAAAGAAGATCTTAAAAAATCAAGAGAACAAAACAGAGAAGCTCTTGAAGATCAAAAACATGAAGTGATCAAACTAAAGCGACAAGTGGAAGAAGGAAGAAAAGCTGAAGAAGACCTAAGGAATCAGTATCTGGAAAAGGAAGAACAACATCAAGTTGAGGTAAATATCTTGAAAGGTAAACTAGAAGAAAAGGATAAGCTTTTACGATTTCAAGATAGTACTAAAGTCTTGGATGATATTCTTAATAGCCAAAGGTCTCCTGCTATCAAAACTGGTCTTGGTTTTCATGAATATGTTGAAGGTGAATCTAGTTCACAAGGTGAGGCAAGAAATTCCAAGGAGAAATCTGAAATGCTCAACAAGGAACAACCAAGGAAAGAAATTCCTCAAGGAAGATCCTTTAATCCTAACTATGGACGTGATAGACGATTATCTCCTCCACTGAATAATGTTGAATGTCATGTATGTCATAATCTTGGACATGTTGCAGCCAGATGTAGAAGTAGAATGGTTCAAGACCATTACAAAAGATCATTGCATCCCAGGTAGTTCAGAGGATATTGCTTTGCCTGCAATGCATATGGACACAAAGCAATGGATTGTGATAGAAGGAACATGAAATATGTAAGATGTTATACATGCAACAACTATGGGCATAAAGCAAGGGAATGCAGGAGCAGACTTCAAAATTCAAAACAAGAGGACCATACATCATCACAGTTCCAGGAATTAAAGAAGACAGAGATAGAAAAGTGTGGCATAACTCAGTCAGCTGACATAACAGACACAAGGGAATCTGAAAGTGATGAATTTCAGTATTCCTTGCATACGCTGATATAATGAAGACAAGTCACGTATATACGTGAGTTACAGGCTGCAAAGTCGCGTATATGAAGAAAGGGCAGCAGAACAGACCCAGGTTCAGTCATGGTTGGCTTAGGCTCAGGGGGAGCAGAACAGACTCAGGAAATGGTTGGCTCACACTCAGGGGGAGCATATACTTCAAATAATTCATTGTTGGCATTATGGTTAGAAGTTGTTGATGAAACTAAATAATACATCTTGTTGTTTGATCAAAGGAATAGTATTGCAGACTGATGCTTATGGTACAGATCTGAATGGCTGGTCTTAGAACCTGCATCTGCTCAGGGGGAGCATGGATAGATTGGTACACTTTGGCATAAACAAAGGGGGAGCCAAATCAGAAACTTCAGCATGTACTCAGGGAGAATATGGACAGCAGTATGGACAGTAGAAGGTATACCAAAGAAGAGAATATCTTGGTCCACCCTTTGCCCTTGATGTCAAAGGGGGAGAGTGACTTGGTGTAGTGGTTGCCATCAAGTCCAAAGGGGGAGATTGTTGGCATTATGATACAAGTGTTGTCCTTGATGGCAACTCACTCAGAAGCAGGTGCAAGTGATGGCAACTTAATCATAGGACAAATCTTAGTACAGCGGGCCAAGAAAGTTCATACACGCAGGTTCATTAAGCCCAAGTCAAGTATACAAGCAGGTTCACTATATACCAAGTCGCGTATACGCAGGTTCGCTATATACCAAGTCGCGTGTACACGCAGGTTGGCTTCAGTAAAAGAGCGTGTATGTGGAAAACTTATCTTTGGTCCGTGGCGGTTATTCCTTGGAAGTTGTGCCTATAGTTTTGGACCATGGTGTCTCGACGAACGTGTTGATCCCTAGTTTTGAAGCTGATGGTATTGGGTTACTATGGTTTTGGACCGTGGTATTGTAAAGGGCCTAAGGCTATATAAGGAGAAGATCATTAGGCAAGTGGAAGAAAGCATTGTGTGTCTGACGAAGTGAGAAGATTTGGTATTACTGTTTATCTGATTGGGACGCTTGGCAAGGGTCGGATCTGACAGCGAAGGCATAAGTAATTATTTCTAGATCTGCACGCGGGTTGCCTTTGGAGAAAGCGCGTATACACGCGGTTTTGGTACAGTGAAGTAGCGTATGCATAATAAGATTTGATATTTCAGGTTGCTGTTGATTCTGGTGGTTGTTGCAGAGTTCTGGGCTCTGGTTTGGGTTCTGTGTTCTTGATGACAGTGTTTCAGTGATTCAGTATTGGGTTGTTTAATGAATTATGATGCAAGTATAAGTTGATGATTGTATTGCAGTAATGTTTGTTTTGTACTCTTGGATCCAGTCTGAAAATTGATGAAACGTGGTCCCTGAAGGAAAGAAGGTTGTAGGGTCAGCACCTACGTACTAGTAAATGGATCGGCTAGTACAAGAGCTGAGGGGGTTGTAGCTCCCTTCCAGAAGTAGTTGGAAAACGAGAGAGGGTTGTAGCCCTCTGCAGGTTGTAGCCTGCATACTGGTAAAGGACTGCACCAGTATATTGTAAAAGAAGTTTCTTATTAAAGAAGAAAGAGACGAATTGCAGCAGGTGGTTTTCACCCACATTGGGTTTCCACTTTATATCATGGTGTTCATGTGTGTGGCTCTTGTGTGATGTTCTGTTCTGTTATACTGCACCTGTTTACTGTTAATTTTCTTAATAATGTTCTGATGCATTTACTAAAGATTAAGCTAACTGAATCATAAGATCTCTGGATATACGCTAGTTGCATTAGACACAGTAGCGTGTACACGCGGGTTCACTTAATTGAAGTAGCGTATATGTTTCTGAGTATGAAATTGGAAAGGTTTTACTGATCTGATAATATTGATTCACCCCCCCCTCTCAGTATTATTTCCAACAATGGTTATGTCAGGTCCCTATCACTGTGATAGTATTTTTTATTTTGGTCAGTTTTTTATTTTTCTGTAGAACTTTTTCATCAATGTCATCACATGGGATGATGATGCCTTCCTAAGGAATTCTTATTTTATTCACATAATTTTTTTCAAACTATAAATAAAGAAATTTAATTTGATTATTGAATGTACATCACTTCATCCCATTTCAACCAAATCTCAAATTTGCAATGTAGTATCAGGGAATAATCTTAATGAATCTATTACATTATCCATCAAAGAATTTCACATGCATGACAACTTGTATTATGGTCAAGTTGATGTCATGGATTATGACATG
Source organism: Pinus tabuliformis (assembly GCA_031772625.1). Classification (NCBI taxonomy): domain Eukaryota; kingdom Viridiplantae; phylum Streptophyta; class Pinopsida; order Pinales; family Pinaceae; genus Pinus; species Pinus tabuliformis. Next base: position 791,844,920 of record CM062809.1, on the reverse strand, counting down.
TATTTTTCCTTGTATAGTCTCTCCTGTATGTATTTCGCTAAAGGTTGTGTCCATGATCATGTTGCAAATTAATTAGGAAAATATTTTCAGTCAAGGCCCATGCTTGATGGTATGCACTTGCATGTGCTTTATTGAGTCATATATGGTCATAGGCCCAGTGATTATTGTTTATTTGAAGTTCCCCGCTTAGTATGGAAGTCGAGTGTATTGCACTATTGTCATTGCACTTCCTATTTTCATTGGTCAATGCAAATGCTTGCATAGTTTCTCTTGTCCACTGCACTACATTTCGTTTCGACTTTTTATGATCGCATACTTTAGTTTAAAGGTCAGGAGAAGCTTCTATGGCTGTGTTGGTAGTTCCACTTTAGATTATCTTCCCTTGTATTGTTTAGTTTAGGTTAGATTAGGATGCATGTAGTTATATGCATTGAATGATCTTCTATCCTTCTCATGCTTTGGGTTTTTTTTTTTTGGCTTGATCAGTCTTGGAATAAAGTCAGTTTTGAGCTTTGAGATGGCATAGCTAATATTTGTGAAAGGAAAGTTGTAACAACATGTAGCCATTGGCTTATCTATCACCCTCTTCCTTGATTTGGTTTAAATATTTCAAGTCAATGATTTTTCGATGGAAAATACGATCCATCAACCAGGAAGCTACAATCAAACCATGAAACCTGTACCTATTTAGGATTCTCATTCCCACACTCGGTCCTATTATGAATGGTGTGTTATTTGTTATCTATCTATGGAGAATAAAATAAGGGGAAAACTTTTAGTGATTAAAGCATTATAGGTCTAAAAACTTGTCTCTGAAGGAACAACCTCTTCTGCTCTCAATAAATCGAGATCCCCCTTCCACCCATTGACAAAAATAATATGTGCCTATGCATAGTCCTATCAAATAAAAGAAAAAAATAAAAGGGTGAAAGAAGAGAATGGCTTCCTACATGAGGAGGTGAAGTAATTGACTTTGTTAGAGTACTGTCCAGGCTCGCTGGCAGCAAAGAAATGTTTGTGTTCCTAAATTCACTCCATTGGGGTATGGTCCAGGCCTGCTGGGAGTGGAGCAATGTTAGAGATGTAGAATTCCAACTATGATTGTTTTATTTTTCCATACTATATTTCCCTTACTTACATCAACAAGACATTGATATTTCTTTCTTAATGTTTGTCTTACACAGAGTAGCGAAATTGGGAAAACTATATATTTAAGTGGGTAGAATGGGGAGCTGAAGATAATTCATTGATCAAATCAATACTTCCTAGAGGATTGAGACTTTATGCTTACAATGAAACCATTTTAGAGAAGTTGGGGTTCTCCTAGTTTGTCACCAATGCTTTTGCTACAACAATGACCCTCCAAAACATTTTCCTATGTCAATTTTGTAACCTACACTAACTCTCATTTCAAGCCCCCATGTGTTTTCATGTGGTTTGATTTGATATTTGTGTCTTTTATCCTCGTGTTGCATCCTCCTAAGGCAATGTATCTCAAGGTTCATCACTTAACCATTAGAATCATTTAATTTAGTAAGCGTATCCTTAAGTGAACTGATGGTCTGCCTTGACTTAGAAACTTACCTTCTATCCATACACACACTCAAAACGTACACAAAATAAAAAAAAATCAAGAAAAAAGAAAGAAAATCTCTCACAAACGCCAAAACGCACTTTGAGTTTATGAAGGAATGCTCTTGAGGTGCGTGCACTACTTTGGGCTGAAGAAGGTTGAGCAATTATGCCCTACATAGGCACACTTCTTCATGTGGAATACTTGTGCCTTGTCCAGTTGCATGTATGAGCCAACTTGTTACATAACGATGCACTCCTAGAAAATTGGAACTGCCTTATCTTCTTCTTAACTAATATTTTGATGCGTGAAAAGTGGCACTCATGCATGAATCGATTTTTCATGTCAATTTCTTTAAGTAAACTCAATTAATCATTCTTTCCATCATAATTTCATTTGAGTCAAGTGCACAGCTAGAGAATCAAGAAACCCTTCATCAACTAGTGTAACAAGTAAATTTCCATGCTCAATCCTTTACCATTTTTCATGATTTCACTTTCAAATATTGCTTTATTTCATGTGAATCACTTGTTTTATGGTTTTTTTGTTGGCATTTTAGCTTAATATTCATCTTGCAAGTGTTAATCCACTGTCGCATGCAAGAAACTATTCACATTCTTGAAACCTTCCATCTTCCACCATGCATGCAACAACAACTATAAATCCTTGCAGGATATCCTCTTTCTCATCTTATCATCAAATCCTAATAATTAAACATGTTTCTGATCTTTTTATAGGCAGAGCACACTTCTTGATCTCGAACCTCCTTCAACCTCAAAAATTGTGCCTTGTGTAAGTGAGTTTTCTTCCTATATGCATGGGCGCATCACGAAGGCATGAACCTTTTCCCTTCAACCCTTCAAATTTATCCTCTTTTATTTAGGGCACATAGGTGCATCATGAAGGCATGAGGCTCCATCCATTTAGCCCTTCGGCATGCGATAGTGCACCCTCCTCGGCCTTGAGCATATAGGTGCACTTTGAAGACCTGAAGCCTTGTTTATTTCATTTTTTAGGCCTTGGAAGTGTGACAATGTGCCCTTCTTGTCTCCTTGAGTGCATGGGTGGATAGGGAAGACCTGAAGGCCCATTTTCCCTTTGCTTCAACCCTTCAAGCTGCGAAAGTGTGCCCTGGCAGAACACCAAAGGACACCACTCACAAACAGATCAAAGATCAATACACCAGTACTTTTGACGTGGTTAAAACCCTCAAAGAGTGAAACAGTCCATGACCTGAGCCAACACGGCCACTTCAGGCAATTTATTAATAAAAGAATGAAAATTTACATAAGCTTCTCTCATGGACGGTTTACCTACAAATGACCCTCCATGCTCTTTAAATAGAGATAATGTACCAATCGGGTGTTAAGCCACGGATCAAGTGTCGGTAATACCGAGGAGAGAATGAACCATCGGATCACTACATATCGTGACCGTCGGATTGTAAGTTACAAAATGTACATAGTAAAGAAACAAACTTTACCTAACTCTATACTAGACCAAGTTATACTTAACTATTACCTATGTGTCAGAATATCCTAACATCCCCCCTTAAGAACAACTTGGGATAGGATTGAAGGATTTACAAATATGACACAATAGGGGAAGGAAGGAGGCACTAGAGCCTATCCCCCCTTAGTGACAACTTCCTGAACTCCAACCATAAATCGAAGTTTAGTAAACTTCGCCTCTATGAGAGCCTTTGTAAAGATGTCTGCAACTTGATCATCTGTTGAACAATATTGCACTTCAAGAACATGGTCATGAATGAGCTTTCTGATGAAGTGCATGTGTAGTTCAATGTGCTTGCTGCCCTGATGTTGGACTGGATCTTTGCATAGTTGAATGGCACTTTGATTATCACACCAAAGTGTAGTCAGATGCTGCTACTGAAAGCCAAACTCTGATAGGATCTGACGAAGCCACAAGGCTTCCTTACTGGCTTCTACAGCACCACGATACTCTGCTTCTACTGAAGAAAGAGAAATGGCACCTTGTTTCTTGCAAGCCCATGTAATAGGTCCTAAAACAAGAGTGAACACATAACCTGTAGTAGACTTCTGATCATTAGGGTCACCAGACCAATCGGAATCAGTGAAACCAACCAATAGAGGAGCTGCTTCGGCACTCTAATGAATCCCAAACTGAACTGTACCTCGAACATAATGAAGTATTCTTTTAGCTACTTTCCAATGACTTTCACGTCGGTTTTGCATAAACCAAGCAACAAGGCCAATAGCAAAGGAAAGGTCAGGATGAGTATGGGTTAGATACAAAAGCTTTCCTACAAGTTGACGGTATAAGGTAGAATCAACTTCAAGAGAAGTACAAGTGACTGAAAGTTTGACTCCAGACTGAAAAGGAGAAGGGGCTGGCTTACAGTCTTCCATGTGAAAATGGCGTAGAATATCACAGGCATACTTGGACTGGGAAAGGGAAATACCTTCCTTGGATTGCAAGACTTGAAGACCAAGAAAATAATGTAAGTTTCCTAAGTCTATCATTTCAAACTTCCTTTTAAGGCTAGACTTCACATGGTTTATAAGGTTGGGATCACTACCAGTCAGGATAAGATCATAAACATAAAGAACAAGAATGATAAGAGACTTGCCCACTTTCTTGGTGTAGACAGTATTGTCAGAATGACACCTAGAAAAGCCATTTTCTAAAAGAAAGTTATCCATTTTGACATACCAAGCTCGAGGAGCTTGCTTGAGACCATAAAAGGATTTCTTAAGCCGACATACAAGGCTGGAGTCTGTTTGTATAAAGCCAATAGGTTGTTCCATATAGATTTCTTCATGTAAGTCCCCATGCAAGAAGGCAGATTTAACATCCATCTGATGGACTTCCCATTTGAAAGAGGCAGCAAGGGAAAGAACAAGGCGAATAGAGTTCATTTTGGCAACAGGGGAGAAGGTTTTAGTGTAGTCAATGCCTTCAACTTGTGAAAAACCCTTAGCAACAAGACAAGCTTTATGTTTATCAACTTTCCCATCTGGTCCATACTTGGTTCTATAAACCCATTTGCATCTAACAAGTTTTTGTCCCTTTGGTAAAGGAACAAGATCCCATGTATCATTTGCCAATAATGAATGATATTCTTCATTCATAGCTGCTTCCCAATCTGGATGGCCTGAAGCTTCTGCAAAGGTGTCAGGATCATAATTCACTGAAGCTTGAGCCAATAAAGAAGAGGCTCTATCAAACTGAGAACGTGTACGTCGCTGATATGTAGGATCATCAACAAGATCACCTGCTGCATCCCAAGTAGCACGGACCCATTTTGGAAGCTGAGGAGCTAAAGGAGGATCCTGAGAAGGTGGGGAAGGATTTTCATCCTCGCTTTCATCATCTGAAGAATAAATATTTTCAAAAGTAGAAGAGAGAGGGAGAGGTGGCACATCCGCCGAACTAGGCTCGTAGGCTGATATATTTTCAGCAAACTTTACATCTCTTCTAATGATAAAATTTTTGGACTTAAGTGGAATAAGTCTATATCCTTTGACATCTTCAGAATATCCAACAAAAATACACTTTTCACTCTTAGGTTCTAAAGCTTTATGTTTCTCATTTGGAATATGGGCCCATGCTTCACTTCCAAAAACACGAAAGTGACTTACATATGGTTTAATTGAGCTCCATGCTTCTTCTGGAGTGATATTCTTTAAAACCTTAGTAGGAGTGTGATTTATTATGTAATTTGCAGAGTTAATTGCTTCTGCCCAATAATTAAGACTAAGTCCTTTAGATTGAAGCATACAATTAGCCATTTCCTTTAAGGTGTGATTCTTCCTTTCAGCTACACCATTTTGTTGTGGAGTATATGGAACAATATGTTGCATTTGAATTCCATTTTCAGTGCAAAAGTTGATGAATTTGTTGTTAACATATTCTCTGCGATTATCAGATCTTAGCTTAAGGATTTGATGTCCAGATTGTTTTTCAACAAAGCCCTTAAAGGCCAAAAACATGTTAAATACTTCACTCTTGAGTTTTAAGAAGTATACTCAAGTGCGTCTAGAGAAATCATCCATGAAAGTTAAGAAATACTTGTAGCCAAAGAATGAAACAACTGGAAGTAGACCACATAAATCACTATGCACAAGCTGTAAAGGGGCTGAGGCGTGTCAAGAGGCACGTTTTTCAAAACTGTCCTGATGATGTTTTCCGAGTACACATCTGGAAGAAACACCATCTCTACAAGATACCATTAGAAGACATGTCACCATATTTTCTTTACATAGATTTTGAAGAGAGCGATAGTTTAAGTGACCAAATCACTCATGCCAAAGTTTGCTCACTTCATCATTATGAGCAACAAATACCGAGGGAGGATTTGATGACCCAAAGTTGTGAAACTTATACAACCTTGTAGAATCATCAGTAATACCAGTAGCTAAAATCTGTCTAGGATTTGTTAGGTCCTTAATTACAACATCGTTAGGTGAAAATTCAACGATTTTACCTTCACCTGAATGAGTTATCTGATATATAGATAGAAGGTTGCAAGATAAGGTTGGAACACATGATACATCATTAAAATGACCATTGTCTATGTGAACAGTTCCAGTCCCTACAACACTAAGAGATCTATCATCACCAACATATATATTTTTGGTGTTACAATCATTTAAAGAAGAAAACATGGCTTTGTTTTTGGCCATGTGATAAGAAGCTCTAGAATCAATGAGCCACTCATGAGAATGAGAAGAAGAAGATACATTTAGTGCATAGCCAGACCGAGATGCTTGACAACCACATGCAGAAAGTGCCATTCTTGAAGATGAAGTTGAAGTTGAAGAGTGCTCCAAATGGATATTATGCTTCTTCATTGCTGCTTCCAAGGCTTCCATCTTCTTAAAGCGTTTGGATTCTAAGTGGCCATCTCGATTACAAAAGTTGCAATGTCTATCAGTTTTCTTCCCTTTGTTTTTATTTGTCTTATCATTTTGTTGAAATGATTTTTCATTTTGAGGATGAAATTGCTTAGGACCCTTGTTTGGTTTAGGACCATTCCTTTTAGGATACAACTTCTTAGGATTCTTTGAATTTGGTTGCTGCTGGGTGGCTAATGCTTTCTTAGAAGAGTTTCCAAGATGAAGAAGACCAAGGTGTAAGAGTTTTTCTTGTTCTCTTATTAAAGAATCACAAAAAGAATCAAAGGAAAGGGACTTGTAGTCTTGTCCTTGAGAAATGAAGGCTTCTCTTGTAGAATGGAAGGTGGAAACAAGCACAGAGTAGGCTAGTCCCAACTTAGTAAGAATGGAATAGATAAGGTTACTATCTTCTTTCTTAACCTTAACACCTTCCAAGAGAAGTCTAAGGGTCTTGAACTTGGAAAAAAAATCTTCAATGCAAGAAAAATTATTGGGGTCCAATGTAAGCAACTCATTTTCAAGTTGGTGGACTCTAAGTTCATTTTGATTCCAAAAACTTTAGTAATCTGTTTCAATGCTTCATCAGGAGTATCAAGTTCTACAATATGGAATCTAAGATCTGGAGAAATAAACATCCCTATCAACCCACGTGCTTGATCTTGCCTACTTTCCCATTTAGTTGCCTTATCTTCATCTTTCAGTTTGGTTTCTTGGCCTGAGGCTATTCTGTAGAGACCTTTACTTCTAAGTAAATCCACAATGTAGGACAACCATTGGAAGTAGTTGGTGCTGTCAATAATAACTTGGCATGGACTTTCTATTTTAACAGAAATTGAAGCTATAGATGCTAAAACTAAGTGTTGCAATGGAACGATCTCGAAAAATTAGGCTGTTTAAAAAAAAAACAGTTCTGAAAACAGCGTCTGGATGAAGAAGTTATGGCTTTTTGAAGAAAATTTGATGAAGGTGCCGACAAAGTGTGGGAATGTGCGGAAATGAAAAATCCGCCCCCACAAAAAGGAGACTTGAATTCAAGACCTCTACTCTCATAAATTAGCTTTGGACCAAGTGAGCTATACAAAAATTTTGAGAGAGAGAGAGAGAGAGAGAGAGGGAGGGAGGGGGGTTGAAGCTTTGGGTTGCGTGCTTGCTTTGAGAAAGCTCTTTTTTCCTACAAAACAAAAAACACAAAACCCAACACAGACACAAAAAAATTGAACCTTACAGCTCGAAGTTAGCTTTAGCCAGAAATTAAATATTTTCCTCAATGTTTCTGATTTCCGAGATCACACTAAGGTGTCACAGAAAAGAGCATACGCATGCGAAAAATCCTTCCTTTTTGTTTCTGATTTGCCCAGATCGCATAGAGTCACGGGGCAAAGAGCATACACAGAAATGAAAGGTATAGATTCGGTAATAAAAAAAGCTAAATAAACCGAAACCGAAATAAACAGAGAGAAAATAATTGTAAACTGCAAATAAACATTATATACCTCTAGATCTTAAAAATGACGCAGCTAGGGCTACCGGAAACCTTTTCGCGTGAAATGAAAGAGGTTCCTCACTGGAACAGATGCTCCCAACACAACAGAGTAGTCCTCTCGGCCTGAAAGCAGTCAGAAATAGTAGATCTAGGAAACGGTAGTCGGATGCAGTTCTACCGGCTTCAGATTTGGATCACCAATGGACGCGGCCCTCAAATAGCTCTGATTCCATGTAGGAAATTATAGGGTAAGTTCCTCAGACAAAACACCAAAGGACGTCGCTCACAAATAGATCACAGATCAATACACCAGTACTTTTGATGTGGTTAAAACCCTCAAAGAGGGAAACAATCCACGGACTGAGCTAACACGGCCACTTCAGGCAATTTATTAATAAAAGAATGAAAATTTACATAAGCTTCTCTCATGGATGGTTTACCTACAAATGACCCTCCATGCTCTTTAAATAGAGATCATGGACTAATTGGGTGTTAAGCCACGGATCAAGTGTCAGTAATACCGAGGAGAGAATGAACCGTTGGATCACTACATATCGTGACCGTCGGATTGTAAGTTACAAAATGTACATAGTAAAGAAACACACTTTACCTAACTCTATACTAGACCAAGTTATACTTAACTATTTCCTATGTGTTGGAATATCCTAGCATCTTCATGTTCTTGAAACCTTCCATCTTCCACCATGCATGCAACAACAACTATAAATCCTTGCAGGATATCCTCTTTCTCATCTTATCATCAAATCCTAATAATTAAACATGTTTCTAATCTTTTTACAGGAAAAGCACACTTCTTGATCTCGAACCTCGTTCAACCTCAAAAATTGTGCCCTGTGTAAGCGAGTTTTCTTCCTCTATGCATGGGCGCATCACAAAGGCATGAACCTTTTCCCTTCAACCCTTCAAATTTATCCTCTTTTATTTAGGGCACATAGGTGCATCACGAAGGCATGAAGCTCCATCCATTCAGCCCTTCGGCATGCGATAGTGCACCCTCCCTGGCCTTGAGCGTATAGACGCACTTTGAAGACCTGAAGCCTTGTTTATTTCATTCTTTAGGCCTTGGAAGTGTGACAATGTGCCCTTCTTGTCTCCTTGAGTGCATGGGTGGATAGGGAGGAACTGAAGGCCCATTTTCCCTTTGCTTCAGCCCTTCAAGCTGTGATAGTGTGCCCTGGCTTATTTTTACCTTTTTCTTGAGTGCATGAGCACACTACGAAGGCCCAAATGACCATGTATTCCCCTTTGTGATTTGAAACTGTGCCCTCTTAGTTTTCATGTGTATTTTTTATTGCATGTAGGTTACTTTTGGCTTTCATTCATATTTTTTCATGATCTATCATCTGTGATGACTCTTTCAATGTGAATTAAAAGTATTATTGCATAGTTAGTTGTTTTAAACTGATCTTGTCATTATGAGTGTGATTCCACAAACAATTGCTCCTGCTACAAGTGTTGCAACTATGTCATCATCTGTAGAAAACATGTCACCTCACAAAGTAGCCTCTAAAGAAATTTTAGAAGAAAGCACCAATGAGCTTATTGAAGTTGCAAAGCCTAACATTCCTACATATATAGACACTCAATGTTTAATCGACAAGAATATAGAGGTCACTTGGAGCAAGATCTAAAACATATTCATGTACGAAAAGTTTTCTAAGACTTAGAAAACGTGCATGCATACATCAACAGTAAGAAGTCCAAGATACAAAGGATCACTTGCAGATTCCTAATCATCCCATGTGCTTAATATATTGAATGGATAATCACATAAATGGATGAATCTCACCTTGTGCTTCGTAGTGAGAGTGGCGGTCACCTCGCCACCTATTATGGTGAGGGTATGTAGACATACTATAATATTCTTAAGCCTAATGAATACGCAAATGAAAACTTCTACATGAAATGGGCTACCCTCCAAACAACTAAATTTATCAAATAATGGTGTGAAGAACCTACCAAGTTTTTTCAGCACCCATCAGTGGTTTATCCAACAAAGATATTAACATACGTTTATTAGTATTTCATGGCTATGTATTGTTGGATATTTGGGCACAATAATGTTGAAGTGTTCCAAGATAATTGGATATACATGCTCAATTTGGTGGTGACATGTGGAAATTTTTTTAAATGGGTGGATACATTATCATACAAATTGTACTGCCAGGTGAGGTAGGCCAAAGTATCTTCACAAGTAAATCAAGATCCATAATTCTACATGTCTGCATATCTCTTGGATGGAATCTGTGCACAGTATGTGTTCCCGAAACTATATTGGAACTAGACTCCTAAAGAGAAGTTCCCAATTTATTTCCATTGCAAGATGTTATCAGAAGGAAGATTTAGAGGCGCATATGACATATTGGCTTAAAACTTCTTTGCAACCATTTTTCACATGATATTCCACATGGATCTGCCATGCATGACAGATCAAGTGAAGGAGTCACTTCCAGATATTTCAGATTGGTTTGCATCTCCCAAGGTTACATATATCATATGCTTTAGATGTTAAACAACCCCTCATCTTATACCACAATATGTGACCAATAAGGTGGTCATGTAGGAATTGGAAAATATGTTGGACAAGGAACTATTAGGAACACTTCACAAGAGGAAGAACTCCCCTTGGACTATTTTTCCATTGAGGATCAGATTGTAAGAATTAAAGAGCCACAAGGCATTAGCAGTCGAAATAGAAGAGCTTAGTCACCTACACTTTGCCACTAATGACTTCCATCCATATGATCCCAGTTGAATTGTGAGGCAAAATTGTTAAAGGATCAGCCATAATATGGAGTATTCATCAATATGCAAGCCAAAGCATGAAAAGATAAAAAAACTAGTACAATTCCATAATAAAGACACATCTAGCCATGAAGACTAGTTCACCCCATGATTCATCACCTAGGGACTTGTAGGAGTAGGAGCAGGAGGAGGAGGAATCAACACCTCAAGTAAAGAAGCTATCTCCTAGACAAAGGATTAGGTATTCATCGAGCAAGAGGAGCAGGGAATGGAAGGCCGATCCTTTAAATAGAGGAGATACACAAACAAAGTGGAAGATGAGGGAGGGGGAAGAAGAAGAAGAAGAAGAAGTAAGTAGGCATAAGGATGGGCTACTTGAAAATAAATAGGTAGAAGAAGAATAGAGGAGACAGATAGAGGAAGAACAACAGATGTAGTCCAAGGAGGAGGAAGCATTGTTGAGACTAGAAGAAGAATAATTGACTCAAGAACTAGAGGAGGAGCACTTATAGGAAGAAGATACCATCCAATCCATGGATGATGAGTCGAGTACCCAAGATCAAAAACCATTCAAAGGAGGTCATATTCCATTCGAAGAGATGGTGATTACACCTCCACCAGTAGATAGAGTCAGAAATGTTTGTGACGTAACATTTGATCAACTAAAGAAGAGTATCATGCAACAAATGAACAATTACTTTCAAAATGATCCTTAAAACCCAGTCTCAAAAACAACAGAAAATGTGGTCACCTCCAACACTAGAATAAACTTGACGGAAGTTATGTCGGAAAATGTTGTACTACCTAAAATGGTAGAGGATAAATTAGAGTACTTATGGAATGAGAATTCCATATTGAGAAGAGAATTGGTTGCGGTGAAGCAACATGTATAACATCTTGGATCGGAGAACCAACGACTGTCATCACAAAAATCCAACACCGTGGAATGCCAGTCAACCATGCAAGAAGAGATGGGGTCATGGGAGGACACCATGACATGACTGTATGATGAGATGACACTTGTAAAAAAGGTCATGGCTCCTCTCATCGACATTCAAAAGACTGCACAGGAAGTGGTGAATTTCTTGAAGCTAGCAACAGATCAATTTACTAGATGCAAGACTAAGTTGCCAAATATCCAAATGCTCCACAGAATTTGGAAAGGAAGGACCAAATTACCGTAGAAATTGACAAACTTTAGTTGAGACTATACCTACAAAATTACTTACATCTTGGAGCATAGTCGGGTAACACCGTTACTGCCTACAACTGACTACATAATGGTTTTGAGTCTCAAACAGAAAACACGAGATTCCCACCATCAGATATTTTGAGGCAATCATCGGTAGGGAAGTCATCTTTCAGGAGATCAAGGAATAAATTGAACAGATGAAACAGACAAAAGAAAGGGAAGGCTTGGAGGTAGCCAAGGAAATTATTCAGCAATATGGTTTTGTAGCAATCAAAGCACAAATCAAGATTTAATGGTTGTGTAATAATGTACAATTGAGTTCCAAGAATATTCTGACAAAGTAATTGGAGGTGAAGGTGTGACACAAAGGGGACCTGTCAATCTGAGTCAAAGCCATCGTGAAGGAGTTCAAAGCATGGCACACTTATGTCACAAGTGAACTTAATGAAGAAGAAAATTATCTATCCATTTGATGAGTTTTTTCCTTTATCAATTTTCTCTTACTAGGCCAGCATCTCATTTGTAAATTGTTTTATGTAATAAATATTTTGTAATGAATGCCAAGGGACACATGTGGAGTATGAATAGCCGCACATTGTATTGTAATGAGTCATACTAGAATATGAAAAATAATACGAATTCAAGAGTAATGAGGAAACTAAAAATTCATTGTGTTTGTTATAAATAGTTCCTCATAACTCAAACAAGGGGCTTTCTTTGTCGGGATTTTGGAGGCCTAACCTTGGCTTCTCATGTACCCTATGGGAGTTAGATTATTCTTTGGAGAAGAAAGTGTGGCTCTGTGTTCCACTATTGGATAGAGTGATTCACTCATGTAATAATGTACTTGGGATCTTGCACTTATAATCAAAAGCTCAATGAGCCAAAATTCCTTGATACATGTATCATAGATGTAGTTGGACTATTATGGTTATGTGTATGGTATATGTTGTTTTATTCACATACTAAATTAATGAACTATTTTTTTTCTTAACTATGGCTATTATTGAATGAATTTTGTTATGTTTTAACAATTTTTTCTTACTATGTGGACTAATCTAAAAGTACCCAACAAATATTTCTCTTATCCCCACAGCCCCCTTTAGGATAGTACTATTACTTTTCTAACTGGTGGCTTGTTTCTCTCTCCTTTCGTGTAAGTCCCCCTCATTTGTCTCTCTAGTCATGTAAGTCGCCCTTACTCCATTTTTTATAAGTCTGAGGGTGTGGCATGTGCTTGATTAATATTTCATAGTTCCCTTTCACCGAATAATGATTCTATTTACCTGCCTCCCATATTCACTAATCTTGATGATGGTAAGCTATCGGTGCATAACCCTTGAGGGATTTTATTAATGAAAACCATCATTGTTGCAATTGAGGAGGGAAGGTGGGGCTAATCCAACCATTCCACAATCCATTTTCATCCTAGTCTGAAATATCAGCCAAGCTTCTTATTCCTTGTTCCTCCATACACCTTTCCATGTCACATACCTCTTGATTATCCCTTGCTAGATTAGTGGTAGGGATACAATCCTTCCAAATTCTCATTCCCCTTATATTCCCTAATTTCCATCCCAAATTTTCCAACACCACTGAGGCAACGACTTTGAAAAGTTTCCAAATTTCCATCCTGTGTCCTTCTATTCTTTATTGTTTGGCTTAAGAAGTCAAATTTTATGAAAATAGTTCCTTAAGAAGGCCTACTTCCACCATTATTTGGAGTCTATCAAAATTCTTAGAACCAAATTGGATCCTAAATCTAAATTCACATAATCTAGATCCTTTATTTCCAATCCCCCCAATTTTTTTTTCGAAGCCTGACTATATTCTAGTTTACCATGTGGAATATTTTCTCACTCATTTTCCATCCCTACCACAAAAAATTCCGAATCATACTGCTAATGCTATGGATAGTACTCTTTGGAGCCAATAATACTGAGCCAATATAGATTGGTAGAGATGAGAGAACATGTTTTATAAGGATTACTTTTCCAACCATGTTTAGCCATCTAGATCACTAAGACTAAATTATCTTTTAAATGTTTTGCATAACTAAATCCCAATCATCACCAAAGGATTAGCCTAGAGATATAGGTATTCCAAGGTAGGGGAATGATCTCCAATTTTTACCAATACGGAATCCAAGATACGGGAAATTTCTTGCAAAGTATTTTCTGAGCAATTCCATCCTATTAGATGACTTTTCTTCTTATTAATTAGACCTCATCAAACCTGCAGATAGGTGTCTATAACCTTCTTGAATTAGGTTTCTATAACTCTAAAGGCCCCTCCAAGAAGGAAAGTATCATCACCAAATTGTGATTGGTTGATTTCTTTCACATTTCTAGGTATGCTAAGATCAGGAAGCTACCCATCCTGCTTATCTGCCTCCATTTTTCAACTTAAGACCTCAACCATTATAATATATAAGAGACAAGGCAATGGAAAATCTTGTCTCAATCCCTAATACACCAAGAAGAGAAGAGTTGGGTGTTCGTTTATTAAATGGAAGATCGAAGGAGCACAAATACAAGCTCGTATCTAGTGAATGAACTCTTGGTAAAAACCCAATTAATCAAGAACTGACAAGATAAAGGGGTTATTTACTCAGTCAAATGTGTTTTTCATATCCATATTTATTACCGTTCCTTCATTTCCCGCCTCCTTGTTGGAATGTAATGCTACCTACAACAATATAATATTATCCAAGATAATCCTGTGTTTCATAAACTGTCCTTGATTATCCAAGCTAAAAGAGAAGAGCAAGGGTTTAAATTTCTTGGCTATGATTTTAGTTAAGATTTTATAGGATTCATTGTAGAGGGAGATTAGACGAAATATAGAGAAATTCATAGGATTTGATTCCTTTGGAATTAAATCCAAGAAGGAGGAATTGTTTCCACCTCCTATTTTCTTTTTCACATGAGAGTGATTTAACATTATGGGGAGATCAATTTTAATCAAAGATTAGAAGGATTGGTAAAAGATTATAGGGAATCCATCTGGGTTTGGAGCCTTATCCAGATTTAGGGATCTGGTCACCTCGAAAACTTCTTCCTTGAATATAGGTTTGACCAAATATAAACTAGAAGAGGGGGAAATTACCTTTGCCATGTGCTTGAGGAATTTTCTTGTCTAATAAATAGGGAGCATCTCTGCTATATAAAAATCTTCAAAATGAAGGAACGTTCATGCTTAATATGCTTGAAGTAAAAAAAAAAAATGATTTTCCTTTTGGAATAATTTCTTTGACTTGGTTCCATGTCTCCCTAGCAATTTCCTATTGGTAGAGGAAGGAATTATTTGAGACCCCTTCCTTAACCCATGATATCCTAGATCTGAGGCACCATAGAGCCTCTTCTTGTTGCATTGCAGTGAAAATATCCTTGGTTATATCTTGTTCCTTTACTAGATGCATTTCTTCTATTGGTGATTACTCAATTAATTTATAGTGGTCATCAAGTTATTTTATTAAATATTTCTTCTTTTGTCCCGAAGGTTGAAAGGATTCCTTAAACCATTTCCTGAGATCTTGGTTAACCTTGCAGAGCTTAGCTTCCCATACATATTCTAGGGAGCCTTGAAATGGAATTTTCCATGCGTGGGAGATTACCTTATTTAGCCCCTCCTCCTACAGCCATTGCACATTGAATTAAAATGGAATCAGCCCAATTTTTTTCATTTTAGCTATTTTGTAAAACTATTGGTCGATGATTGGAGGCTCCATTGAATTTGATGGTGGAGAAGCAATCAAGCCCTTTCAAGAGACATCTACTGTGGATCAAAAGTCAGTCTAGAAATCTTTCTATATGAATATCTCATGCCCTTCTATTTTTCCAGGTGTACTTAATGGATTTCAAAATGACATCAATCAGATCCCAATCTATGATCAAATATTCCATTCATCCTTTGAAGGGGTCTTAGGCAGTGGAGCTGCCTCTTTTTTTTTATGCATTCAACACTATGTTGAAGTCACTTCTAATAATGCATTTTTTATTCCATTCCCTTCTTCAGATACCTTCCATTGAATCCCTAAATTCCGCCTTCAAATCATATAGGACCAAAGCATGCACATTAAGAACTAGAATCCTTTCTCCATTTTCTTTATGCTCCAAAATTGCCAAAATCCAACAGTCACCTTTTGACTCTCTAATAATCTGAAATTCTTTGGAGAGAAGGAGGTTCCAAGACCACCTGAGGCCCCATGAGACTATTGAATATTACCCTCACTTTCTTTCAGAAAAAATCCTGCCAATTTACTTGCCTCTTATTCCTCTAATTTAGTCTCTTGTAGAAATAAGATTCGGGTTGATTCTTGCTTAATCATGTGTTTCATAGCCAGGGACTTTGTGGGGCTCTCCAAACCACCTTATATTCCAAGATAGGATTATCATTTAAATATGGAGATTTTGGAAGCCCTCCATATGTTTTTTCCTTACCCTTCCCCCATTTATTTTTTAATATATTTGATATTACTGGCTGGTTTCCCATCTTTTTGTTCTGTTCCATTTCTTTTCCCTTAGAGTTTTTTGTTTCAACCCTCCCCTCTTTCTAGAGCTCTCAGCCTCTTGACTACTATGATCATCAACCCATATAAATATTTGCACCATATGAAGGGTGATTACTCTCGCTATTTCCTTCACACCACTAGAGGGAGAACTATGTTGCAGAGTGATAGCTTTTGGGTTTTGGGACTAATCCTTTATTTACTTATATAAGTCCTCCAATGAAGGAGTGTCCTCTTTAATTTCTCCATATTTAAAATCTTCAAAATTATTCCTCATGTTTTTGGTTCTCATTATCGCCTTCGGGAATGGGCTCTGCTTCATTCATATACTCTTGATTCCTTAATGCATTCGAGGTGTTTGAAGAGGTAGTAGTAAAATTGTTTCCTTTTTTTACTTGGTTTTTTGTACCAGTTGTATTTCCTTGGTTCCCTTTCGTATGCTGACTTTTCCATTGTTCCCCAGGTTGTGGGGGTTGCTCAAGGCACTTAGAGGTAGATACTTTTGAGCAATGTCGAGAAAAGTGATTGTATCCATGGAAGTGACGACATTTAAAGGGGATTTGCTCGTAATCTAATATTTTATGATGCTTTGATTCCCCTAGGGTAAGGTTTACTTCCGATGGAAATACATTTTCTAGATCAACCTCCACACAACTTTTTGGACAAGAAAATTGGGAGCCTCTTCTCTCAGCTTTATCCATGTATTTCCCCACCTTGATTTTAATCACCCGAAGGAAGTCATCACTCCAACAAGGTAATGGAAGGTGCGACAGTTTAACCAAGACCAGGATAGCTATTGGAACGCCCTCATCAGGATCAAAATCACGCGTCCATGTATTCCAATACATTCCTCGGGATCTATGAAAATAAAGGAAATTTCAAAAAATCATGTCCCTGTCTTCTCTTAGTTCAAACAAGAAGCCAAAAAAATTGTTTCCTACTGCAAATATAGAAATATTCCCTTTCATTTCAGATCTCCAAGTGTTATCGATACATACCTCTATGGTTCTTAGTGAAGGCCACATGCCAGTGAACTTACCAATCAGAGCATGCTTAAAATATGCCAGAGTGGCTTTCCTGGCTCCTAGTGATGGAGCGGTATCACAGATCTCTTCATTCATTTTCACAAATTTGGATTGGTTCTCAGGCTATAACTCTTAGGAAGGGAGGCAACCAATTCCTATAAGAAAGAAACTTCATCTTCTGATGAAATTGAGGGCGAGGATGGGGTAGGGGGAGGATCCCCCTCCATGGGTGCCATCTGATGTAGGGTTTCTAGAGACTTTCTGGGCAGAAGAATAGAGGCACATAGCAAAGAAACATTTTTTAATTTTGAATCTTTTTAATAGAATGAAAAATTATAATTTCTTTCTTCTGAAAATAATAATAATAATAATGAATATACATGTTTGGTTAGTTTTAATTACCTTATTATGCTAGTTGAAAAATCCTTTACTATCACTCTCAATCATAAAAAACCTATTTCGATGTGCATATGAAGTGAAGTAATTTAAAAATAATTATATATTTTTTCTAAATATTTCAATACAAAACTTAAATAAATTATTTGAATACCAATTTCAATTAATTAATTTTTAGCATGAGTAATAAAATAAAATATTTCGATACATGAATGAATGAATAAGGTGTTTTTAGTGAATCCCCTTTCAACATGAAAAAATTCTAATGTTGATCTATTAATGAGGACTATGAATGATATGGGTCAAGGAGCATGAGCGAAGAAAAGCTAGGGTTGAAAGTTTGCAGGTGTTGATCTCCATGGTAGGGCGAGGAGGAGGGAGCTCTACTCCCTCCTACAAGCAAGCGGATATTAGCCATGGTAAGAAGCCAATGGAAGAAGTCAAAAGTGCCAACGAGGGGAATGAGAGCAGGGAAGAAGAGAAGGATGAAGACAAACATGGTGAGAATAAAAGCGCAAAAGACAAGGAAGAAAATGACAAGAAAAGGGGAGCAAAAACCAAGGCACAGAAAGGACCTTGTAAGCCTAAATCTGAGATTACACCTAGAGTGGTCCTGAATGATCCTATGGTGTAGGCACACAGGGACCACATGTGAACTTATGCTATCATTTGCAAATTCATGGGAGTACGGCCCACTAAAAAATATTTACAGACATGGATTAAATACCATTAGAAACCAAGAGGGAGCATTGACCTACATCTGGGGTCAAAAGGATTCTTTACAGTGGTCTTCACTAATATTGAGGATGAAGATAGAGTGTTTGAAGGAGGGCCCTACTTCTATGTAGCTGGTGGCCTCTATATGAGGCTGTGAATGATGAACTTTGTCCCAGAGTGGGAGACTTTCACATCAGTTCCGGTTTGGGTAAGACTTTACTCCCTTCCTCTTGATTAGTGGCAAATAGAATCGTTAATAGCCATAGGTAATAAATTAGGATGTTTTTTCAAGGCCCCAGACGCCACTAGAAGAGGAAAATATACTTCCTTTGCACGAATCTGTGTGGAAATGGATCTCTCTAAAGCTCTACCGGATGAGTTGATCCTAGAAGTTTTTGATGAAGAATGGGTGCAAACAGTAGATTATGAACATATTCCTTTTATATGTCGCAAATGTCATTAGCATGGGCACCTATTCAGAGATTTCCCTCTCAATAAAATCGAGAATAAGAGCAGAACTTCCATAATGAAAGATACGGAAAGCTATCAAAAAGTGAGCCACAGAGGAAATGGCAGCAAAAGAGGTCTTAAGCAACATCAAGCCGAAGGGCCTCAAGTTATGCAGAATAGGTTCTAGGATCTCGAGGAGGAATAAGAGACAATAAAAGTAGCTCAGGGAATAGAGGAAATTCCAGAGGACAAGGAGACAGAGGAGGACAAAGACCAACCAAAGAACAATAACTTACAGAAAGAGGTTATGATGAGCGATGTAGAACTGGATATGGACCAGGAAGTTACCCAGAGTGTGATGGAAATGGAGGATCAGGAACTACAGGAGATTTTAGACAGAGAGCACCTAGATTTGGAAGGATCCTTGAAACAGGGAACCATGGGAGGGTTAGATCCATTACCTCAAGAAGAGTTCTCTAGAGTACAACAGCTGTACTTATGGAAAACCCAAGCTAGTGGGGTGGAAAGGCAAGGTAACACAACAAAACATGGCAAAGAAGGGGTGAAATCTATAAAAAACGCACCAAGATTAGTACCTCGAGGACCCGGAAAGAAAAGAGGCAGAAAGAAGCAGAATGAGCTGTTGATGGAGTGTGGAAAGCTAATGATAGATTCGAGTAAGATGAAAGACCTAACCAGTTACTCTTTCACTAATCTTTAATGGTGAAGTTTGCTTCTTGGAACATTAGGGGTCTAGGTAGTAAAAGGAAGCAAATATTACTTAGTAACAAAATGAAGCAAGAAGCTCCAAATATTATATTTATCCAGGAAACTAAATGTTCTATTCAAAAATTAAAGAACTTCATAGTAAATGGCTCAATTGTTTTGAGTTTCTAGAAGTCAAGGCAAAAAATACAGTAGGTGTCATTCTTACTCTTTGGAATCCCCTAAAGATTGGTATAATAGATGCTGAGGCTTCCAGAAATTATCTATCAGTGATCATTCAACCTGTGGGGGATAGGGAGATCTATCTGGTAATGAATGTTTATGGCCCTCAGAGAATGGTTGACAAAATGAGATTTCTAGATTCTCTTATGGATCTTAGAGAGAGATATGTTGGGATTCCATGGATTTTGGGTGGGGACTTCAACATGATCAAATCACTATCGAAGAAAAAAGGGGCACCAGAGCTCTAACCAAAAATGCCTTAGATTTTCAATCTTTTATGGACACTATGAAACTGGTTGATATTGATACAAGTAATGGTCTCTTTACTTCGAACAATAGGAGACAAGGAGGGTCTCTAGTGCCCTCAAAGTTAGATAGATTTATTATAATAGAGGACCTCATAGTCAATGATAATCGAATGGAAGCAAGGATTCTTCCCTTTAGACGTTCTGATCACTGGCTAATTCAACTAGAGATCAGGGGCATTGGTACTCCCAGGAATAGACCTTTCAGATTTGAGAATATTTGGCTCACCCATCTAGATTTTATCAACAACATTTCAAATCGGTGGTTGGAAGATTTGCATATTCAGGGTACAAGCGTGTTCCTTCTTCACAAAAGACTAAAACATATCAACCTCAAGCTTAAAGAGTGGAACAAGAAAGAATTTGGCAATATTTTTGAAGGAAAAAAGGCTGTTGAAAAAAACTGTAGATACTCAACCAATCCATTATCAAGATTGGCTTTGATAAAGTTAGCAATGATAGAGCCACCAATCTTCAGCACGACTGGGAGAAATTATGCAAACAAGAGGATGTATTCTGGAGACAAAACTCTACAATGCAATGGTTAAAGGAAGGGGAACGAAACACCAGATTTTTCCACAGGTCAACCTTCGCAAACCGGGCTCATAATAGAATCTCCTCGATTAAGGATGAGGAAGGGCAACTACTCAGTACCCATGAAGATATTGAAACTGTTTTAGTTCAACACTTTCGGGGGATTGCACAGGAAAGCATTCCAAATAGAGAGCCCTTCATTAAGGATATAATAAGACATATACCAAAACTAGTGTCCAAAGAGGATAATCTCAACCTCAACAGGCCAGTAATGGAAGAGGAAATTAGTGAAGTCCTCAAGGAAATGCAGAATGGTAAAGCACTGGGTCTGTATGGTTTTAATGTGGACTTCTTTAAAGCCTATTGGAATATTGTTAAACAAGATATTCTGAATGTAGTAGAAGATTCCAAGGGGAATAGAACTATTCTGAAGGCACTCAACACCTCCTTCATTTCATTGATCCCTAAAAAATATAATGCCATAACTCCTGATAAGTTTCGACCCATATCATTGTGCAATATGGTTTACAAGATTATATCCAAGGTTGTAGCTAATAGACTCAAACCTCTTCTCCCCACTCTAGTTTCTGGGGAGAAATCTGGTTATGTGGAAGGTAAACAAATTCTCAATAACATCATTCAAGCATAGGAGGTGGTGCACTCACTGACTAGCAAAAGGAAGGCTGGAATGATCATGAAACTGGACCTAGCTAAAGCCTACAATAAGTTGAACTCGACCTATATCAAGAGGGTTCTTATTGCTTTTGGGTTTGATCATAATTGGGTTAGATGGATCATGGCTTTGGTAACTTCTTCTAGCTTTTCAATTTTGGTAAATGGCTCTCCCTCCGAGATTTTTATTCCCTCAAGAGGCCTTAGGTAGGGAGGTCCACTCTCTCCCTTTCTCTTTATACTCATGATGGAAGGACTTGGTAGATTGATTAAGCAAGAAAAAGCAGAAGGCAAAATCAAGGGTCTTCAACTTTCTGAGAATGGACAGACTTTGACTCATCAACAATTTGTGGATGATGCCATGTTGCAGGGAGTTCCTACAATCAAAGAAGCTTTAGCATATGAACAACTTCTAACTGACTTTGGTTTGGCCACAGGTATGGAGGTTAATCTTTTTAAATCTAAAATCTTTTTCTTTAATACTGATATTGCTATACAAAGGAATATCTCCAGAATTCTAGGCTTTCAAAGAGATTCTCTTCCCTCGAAATATTTGGGAGTCCCCCTTACTGCTAAACCTCTTCATAAGAGTATCTGGGAACCAGTGATTAATAAGATGCAAGATAAAATCAGGAATTGGACCATCAAATCTTTAAACTTGGCTGGCAGGTTGGTGCTTACAAAGGCTGTTCTACAATCTATCCCAGTTTTTATGCTTTCAGCACTCCCTGTCCCAAAAGGAGTCTTACAACAATTCAGAACCATTCAAAGAGACTTTCTTTGGGGTAAAGGGGAGAAAAAAAGGAAATGGGCCTTAGTTGCTTGGGAAAATATTTGCAAACCCAAAAATCAAGGAGGTCTGGGTTTGGATGATCCAGAGGTTCTAAGCAGGGTTTTAGGAGTTAAGTTATGGTGGAGATGGGTCAAAGAACCAAAGGCTCAGTGGGCTAGTATCTGGACAGAAAAGTATGCCAGCACTTGGGACAATAACGATCATATAAGGATGTCTAGAAATATAAAGGGCTCATACATCTGGAATAAGGCCTAGGAGAACAAAGGCTTAGTCCAAAAGAATAGCTTATGGGAAATCAGAGAGGGGGATTTGGCACTTTTTTGGGAAGATAAATGGCAACAAGAACCAATACTACTAAATGAACAATTTCTGGACCTCAAAAGAGAGACAGACATCATAGGGTTATCGCAGGTAAAAGATTTTTGGGACCAAAATAATAATGCAAGTAAATGGAGAAAGTGGAGGAATATGATTTACAGGGAAGATAACCCCTTGAAAACCAAAGCTGAGGCTCTCATGCAGATACTAGAACAAAGGAAGATCTTAGTGACAAGGGGGCATGACCAATTGAGGTGGGGCAACAATAATGAGGGCACCTTTAATCTTAAGGAGGCAAAATGCAAACTCCTCGAGATGGACTCTCTAGCTCCGGATAGAATATGGCAGAATCTATGGAGGCATCAAGGCTGGATGAAGAATAAACTCTTCATGTGGCTTGTTTACCATAAGAGAATTGTGACTTCGAATAACATAAGGAAAAGGGGTGTGCTAGGGCCCTCCAAATGCCAGCTCTATGAAGCCTAAGAGGAAACTATGGAACACCTCCTCAATAATTGTATCTTCACATCTAGTTTGTGGGATTCTTTTGCAAACATCGTCCAAAAGAGCGACAAGGACAAAGGGTGTATCTTCAACACCCTAACCAGGTGGAGAAGTAATTACTCAGATAATGAAATTCTTGGTTTTGCTTGGGCTCTTACACTTAGCTTCATTATTTGGAATGTATGGAAAGAAAGGAATAAGAGAACTTTCAAAAATGAGAAAAGATCCCTTCAATGTATTTTGAAGCAGACTTTGATTCAACTTAAAGAGATGGTTGGTACCATAGTGAGAAACACCCCTAAAAATCCACCCTTAGATGCTGACTTGAGGATTCTAGGACTATTGGGAATGTAGGTATCGCAAGGCCTGAACAGAAGGGTTTTGGCTATGATTTCTATGTAGGAATTCTGGCATCCTCCCCCTTTGGGTTTTCTGAAATACAACATAGATGGGGCTTCTAAAGGCAACCCAGGCAATGCAGGCTTTGGAGGGGTCTTAAGGGATGATACTAGTAATATCCTTTCCATCTTCCGGGTAGAGCTACAAAAAACATGGTAGAATCCATGGCTATGGAGTAGTGCTTAGATCTCCTAGTGAAGGAGAATAGCAGAATGTAATTATCAAAGCTGACTCTGAGATAATTATCAACACAGTAAAAAAAATTAGTTGGGGCCTGGAACCAGAGAAGGTTTCAAAACACTGGAGACTGATCTAGGTCTTCCAAAGGATCCAGCTCCACCTCAGAGGCCTATGCATGGTTAGTTTTAACCATGTGCGAAGGCAGGCCAATAAACTAGCTGATTTACTAGCTAATCAAGGAGTGAAGTGTACCATGTATAGAGTTGTGTCTAGCAGGCATAGGTTGCCTTAGAATAGCTTCATGGATTAGTGTGACACCCAAGGAGTCGAGGATATGTTGGTGTACCACACCAAAACTATGGAAGCTCTATCCAATAATTTGGTTGATTTATGAGGTGCAAGTTTTTCCTTTTCTCATTGTTTCTTATGTTGCTAGGAGGAGTCTGCTACCAGAGTAGTTGTTTGGAGGGAAGGGGTAGTACGTCGCTCAGGCTCACATACAGCCCCAAAGGCGAAAGTGGTAGCTGCCAGAATTCATGATCTAACGGCGACCTGAATATTTCTACTACGCTGTTAAAGGTCGCAATTCTGCCAACTGAGTGGTTTCCAGTTTATCGGGGGTCTCTTAGGTGGGAAGTGGTTTTCAAAATTTGGGAGTGATCACACT
Source organism: Pinus tabuliformis (assembly GCA_031772625.1). NCBI lineage: Eukaryota > Viridiplantae > Streptophyta > Pinopsida > Pinales > Pinaceae > Pinus > Pinus tabuliformis. The sequence goes on along the minus strand of CM062809.1, from coordinate 791,820,608 downwards.
CCTCGGGCTACACGTGGCCAAGGGGTGGTTTTGTTTTCCACCCTTATCGCGCATTAACCAACAGCTCTTTTGCACAATGCGATATGATTCTCCACCACAGGATCAAGTCCGACGGATCTACGACTGTGATTTATCAAGCTTGTCAGTGGGGCCATAAGGTTAAAGGTTGGAATTCTAGGCGGCACGATATTCACCTCTACCATTGGATCAATTTGGGAGGATTGACGGTTAGGAATTGGCGAACAGACTGGTGGGTCCAAATGGTTAATTGGCGGGAGCCTTGGCTTAGCAAGGTCCTCCTCTACAGTTGGTGGGAACTTTGAGTACTAAAGGAAGAAATTAACGGCTTTCTCCCCTTTTCCAGATTTGTCGGGCTGATTATGTGGCCTTGTTACTTTTTACCATTTTGGGTGGTGTAGTTTTGTGGGTTAGGGTCGGAGTTTTAACACTTAACTCGTGACCCTTGGTTTTCTAGTAAGTAGTGTTTGTTTAAGATCCATGTTTCCATGTGGATGGTTGTATTCTATGTAAATAATTTTCTGATTTAATGATTATGAAGGTATCACTCTTGCTTTAGAAAAAATAAATAAATAAATAAATATTTCAATTCATTCAAATTTTTAATATAAAATTAATATGTGGCATTTAAAAATATCAATAATAATAGTAATAAATCTAATGTAGGTTATAAATACACTGTAAAGTCATGGACTCTTGTTCTATTTTTACCATCTCTACATTCTAAAGTCATTAGGAGTTAGGAGGGACCTCTTGAGGGAGTGCCATGATTCTCCTTTCTCTCGCCACCCAGGGAAATGTCGCACTTTGGCATTGATGAAGAGAGGATAATTTTGGGAAAAAACAAACTTACATCATTTTTCAGTAGGACAAATTGGACACTAGAAGATAGGGAGGGATGTTGCAACATTTGTTTATTCTAGAGGGACCTTAAATGAGCGTTTTGATGGACATCATAACTTAGTTTCCATAGGTATGCCATCTTCATTCTGACGAAGAGAGGAACAAAGATTATAGTTGAGTTGTTTTTCAAGAATTTTGTGAAGTGCTGTGGAATGCCAATGAGTATTGTGTCTAATAGAGATACGTGATTCACAAGGAAGATTGGGACCACATTTTTCAAGTTGGTTAGGATAGGGTTATTGTATAGTTCAAGTTACCTTCCGTAGATAGATGGGAAGATAAAATGCATCAAATTTTTGTTGTAGGACTTCTTGACACATTATGTGAGGGTTGATTAGAAGAATTGGCTTGAGCTATTGGGTAGAGCGTAGTTCAACTACAACTTGCAGAAGAGTTCAGTGATAGGGCATAGTTTGTTTGTGTTGGTTAATGGGAGGATGTCGGTCTCACTACATACAGTGTTGCCAAGAGGGTATGGTAAGAGTATACATGTGAAGAGGTCTTAACAACATGGGAGGAATCCTTGGAGCTACCACAAGTTCACTTAACGGATGCAACAAATAGAATGAAGATATGTCCAGATAAGGATAGGCAGGATGTACATTTTGAAGTTGGAGATATGGTTTTTCTAAAGATGTTGAAATATCAGTTTCCACCACCAAAGGGGACATCAAGGTCTTTTACATGGAAGTTCTAAGTTTCATTCAGAGTGAAGCAAAGGATTCAAGAATTTTCTTACGAACTTGATTTTCCAGACCATATGCATTCAAAGCATCCTGTGTTCCATGTGAGTCAACTGAAGAAAGGAAGACTTGATGTAAATTACCCTGAGAGAGAAATGCCATTGAGGGGACCAACCTTGATCATAGATCGACCAAACCTTAGTCTTGGAGAGGATTTTGGACCCACAGGGGCGTCACTCAATGAACCTTTGACCTATCACGTGTGTTCGTGGCATATTAAAAAACTACCCTTAATTTGACTACATATTGGAAAATACCCCTAAAAAACACATTATTTAAACCCCTACCAATATGAACTTAATACACCTTTGCAATCTAAAAAACCCCTATTTCCACTAGATATTGTAGGTATCCATTTTTCATTAACATTTCTTATACCCCTTTATATTTTTTCATTAATTTTGAGCTCCATTTTTTTATACCTTCCAATATAAAAACCCTTTCCCCCTATATATCCCCCAATAAATTATGCCATTTTTTCCTCAATATATATCCCCCAATATGAACCCATGTGGTATGGTATTTCTCCTCCAGTGAGGTCCCCATGTTTGGACCTCGGGACAACTGGAGTTGGGAGTGGCATGAAGAGAGAGTATTTTGTGCATTGGAGGAATGTGTTAAAGAAACGTGGCTGGGAAATAAATGACTCACTCTGGAAATGGAAGAAGGAGATTGCTAAGTTTGATGAAGAGTTAGCTTGAAGAGTAGGATTGTAGAGCATGGAAATGACTTGAGGTGGGGGAGGATGTTAGGACATTGAGTTGGCATTGTCTGCCCAAGGTGAGTTGAACACCCAACTGGATGCCCATGAGACCCTTTGATGAGCTGAAGGTCGTGCACACCCATGTCGCACGAAGTTGATGGGCTTAGAGCATCAAAACACTGCGTCGGTGGGTGAGCGCTCGACTTGAGTAGAGGGTGAGTTGGATAAATTGAAGAGGTTGAATCATTGGAAATCTCAAAAGCACATCATGATAACACCCATGCCCATGGTTGCACCCACACAAAGGTGGGCACCCAAGTGTTACATGCGGGTGTTTCTTTGTGTACATGGAAAGGTAGTGGGTGAGTGGACCCAAAATCATGTTGGCTGGATATGTTGGGAGGGCGCCAGCTAAGGACCAGGGTGTTACACTAAAAAATGTCACCATGACTATTTACAGTTAGTATGGCTCAATCAACAGTCATGCTACCCTCTTAGGCAAGTCTTATGCCTCTGCTCTCCATGTCAAACTCCAAAAAGAGAGAAAGTCTTGTATAAATGTATTTATCTCTGGGGACGCAGGTTCTCTCAACCTTACCTGCGGGGATGCTCCCAATGTTCACAAAAGCTGCGTCCAAAGACGCTCTGTATGTAAAGGGACAGGTGCGTCCCCCTGTAAAGGTTAGAATGCGCAAGTTTCATCTTTAAAAAGTTACTTGTGGTCATTTCTAGAGCATTCTAGAAGGTTGTTCGACGTGTATTGGGCGCCTCCAGATGGTTCATGCACTCCTATCAAAGAGGAACTTATCCCATCAATAAGGGAGCTATCCCACCCAAAGAGGGGATTATCCCATTGATGGTGGACCTGATTAACCTCCTCTTGAGCACTATAAATACAGGCATTGGGCCAGAAGGAGGAGAGGTTGAAGCTATACATTTTCTAAGGGTAAATGCTGCAGGAATTAGGACTCCCATTTAGAAGCTTGTGAGGAGAGATTGCCATCTTTGCTTGTTCTATTTGGAAGTGGGTGTGCTTTGTCAAAGTAAAGGAGAACTCTTGACGGACCCTGGGAAGGACTTGCACAACACCAAGGCTCAGGTTATATTTGTTCTTTTTGTTACCTATTAATGCAAATGAGTCCATTCTTCTCAATAACTTGTTGTTTATGAGTTATTTCATGTGCTCCTTGGTCTACATGTTGAATATGCTTTGTTTTATGTTATAATCAGGTGCTATTTAATTGTTTGACTGTTGGTGATTACAGGTTTTGGAGAAAAGGAGGAGCTCATCCAGATCAACAAAGCTTGGACTTCTACAACAGCGTTTGGACAAAGGTAAGAACAAAACACTTGATATCTCATATCATAATGCATGTTTAGAGAAGGATAGATCTTGTTTGTCTTGTTTGTCACTAGAGAGTCTTAGGCTCCTAGGGAGGTTGGTTGTGTCCGCACAATCGACTCTTTCTGCCTGACAAATTGGCGACTCCGCTGGGGAATCCATTAATGTGAAAAGTCTTTTCCTTTGTATGAACTTTGCTCTGAGAAAATTAGTTTATTTTTCTGGTTTTTGGCTCTGTGACTTTGTCTTTGGGTGGGTTAGCTTAGAGTTAGAATCCTTTTAATTTTTCTTGAGTTTTTCAGTAGGACGCACCCTCTGAGTGCTGCACAGTGCGTCCCTGGACGCACTGTTGCTGTGTGCACAGAGCGGGCCCGCACCTGTTCTAACGGGTTGCCTGCGTCCCCCTGCTAAAAGTTGAGAAAACTCCATTTTTTTGCTTTTTTACTCTTAGATTTTGTTTTTTCTTAGTTTTTACTGCCCAGATTCATTAGTCCCTTGTCAAAGATCTTCACCTGAACTTGTTTCTATAGCATTGAGTGTTTTAGTGGATTTCATAGAAGTTTAAGCCCTAGGGTTTGATTTTTGAGTAGGTCTTGTAGTGACTTTGGCGGTAGAAGTTGTCAAGCCTTAGATCTCTCTGGTTTTGTCAACATTCTTAGAAGTCAGACCTGTCATAAAGTCTACCTGTGTGAGCAACTTACCATTGAGTTGTCTCGTTGGCGAATTTCGAAGTGCTTGTTGATTAAGTCTTGAATTCCATTTTACAAAAAGAACAAAAAGATTTGAGTTTTGTTTTGACTAGTCTTTTGATTCTGCATTAGCTAGTCCTTGATTTGATTTTGATCAAGTAAAACAACCTAGAATCATCTTTGTGAGCTTTTGCCTTGTTAGGTTTGTTTAGAGTAATTTCTCTTTTGATTTGCTTGTGAGTCAAGTTTTCATAGTTTTTGTAGCTTTTGAGATTGTTTTGTGTTAAGATAGGTTTATATGCTTTATTAAAAAGAGAAAATACAAAAATATCTCCTTTGAAAAGTTTTGTTTCAAGTAGCTTTGAAAGTTTTGAAAGAAAAAGAGTTTTTCGTGCAAGTAAAGAGTAGTCATGTTTGTGTGCTTGAAAAGAAAAAGAGAATTGTTTCTTTGATTGTCTTTTCTAAGGAAGTTGTTTTCTCTAAAATTTGCATTCTCTCAACTCTCTTAGTTAAGAATTTCATTGAAAAAGCAAAGTAGCGTAAATCATCTTAGGTGCATCTTTGTAGTGGTTGGAGTCGAGTCTACACACCATTGGTTTCACTTCCACTACCTTGTGACTTTAAAGAACAACCATAAAAGTAACGCTTAAAGTAAAATCGAAATAGTAACTTTTATTTACTAAGGCTCTGAAGCACCAATTTAGATCAGGCTAGTGTCTTGGAGTAGGTGAGTAATTAACTCTCCAACACAACAAAACCAAACAAATAGCTTATCTTGTGATAGATTAAATCCAATTGTCTCATTTGTACTCTAGGAAAGCTCCTCTTAAAGGAGAAGCACGAGCTCGTGTCTGAACCAGTGAGGGGATCATTCCCCCCTCGTTGGGAACGACGCCAGACACGCACGTATTACAAACGGTAAACCTCGGATTAACCATTGTCGAGGAGCCAGGGGTCACTTGTCGGTAAACCTTGGATTATTGTCAAGGAGCCGGCAAGGGGATTGAGCTTGCTACTCTACCCTTGCATGCTGTCGGAGTTTAGACTGTTCCCCCAGGTGAATTTGTTGCGGTTGGTACCCTTAGTGGCCATTATCTTTAGGATTCTACCGAGGTGACGGTGGAGGGAAGGTCCCACTGTACCTGGAGCAGACGTCAGTTATACTCACTTGGATTTTCTGGGGGGTTCACTTCACTCGAGACGGTTAAAGTGGAGGAACTTGGTCCAGTCTATTCATTAAGCAAGTTGCCGGGGTAACTGTTCCACCCGCCATTTCTGTACTGAATCCAGCGAGGTTGGGCTTCATCACCAACTAGCGCTTTTGGTCCGGAAGACTACTGTTTGTGTTTGGTTTGACGCCCTAGATTCTTTAGGCGTGTGATTCAAATTTGTTTGGTTCTTTAGAGGCTTTCGGTGGTTTGATTTGAAATTTTATTTTGTTTTCGTGTGTAGTAGTTAAAAGTTTTTAGCTGTGGCGAAATTACTGAGACAGTCCCGTAGACTTCGGGGCAAGTCTCCTGAGATTGTTACCGGAATAGATTTGTTAAGAAAACTTCGTAAATCGCGGGGTGAATCTCCTGAAGATATTTCGGGTCAATACGAAGGGTTAAAGGTCCTTGTAACTCCTCCTAGTGACAGTAGAGTAGGTTCACCTGAAGAAGGAGAATCTTCCTTGGTAGTCCATCCAGATTACCAAAGTTTAGAGACAGGTTATAATCCTGAAGCTGTTTCAGTTTCTGAACTTATTGGTAGTTTTTCGTCTGCTAGTGATACAGGCGAAGAACCTGAAATATCTGAACCTGTTACTCCAACTTCTAGTGTTCCAGATTCACCGAGAATAGAAAGAATTATCACCGAAAATCTTCCTACTGGTTTGATTGCTATAGAAGAACTTGCTCCAGAGGAGGATATAGGTGTCTCTAACCTTGAAGGTCAACTTACTATTGATCTAAGGGAGCGTGAATCCATCTTTTACAGTCCTCCTAGAAGTACTACTTGGTACCTTTCGTTAACCAATTATTTAGACAACTCAGGGGTAGGTTTTTCTACACCTCGTACTCCTTTTCCACCTGGAGGTATTTATACTCCTGTAAATATGTCTGGTCAGTCATCCGTGTTTACTCAAAGTCTTGAATCTTTCTTACACGGCGGTCCTTCTGTCCCCACTGGGTATCAATCTCTTTCTGGTACCTTTGCGGGAGCATCTCCTCAACCCGTTGATCATGGGTTATTAATTGGAAACAGTGGTAATGTACCATTGGGTGTAGGAGACATTTACATGATGTCAGGTTCAGTTCCCGTTTCTCAACCTCAAGGTGGCCAATTACCGCCTGGGGGGCAACCGCAGTTAACGCCTAGGGGGCAACCTCAAGGTACACAAATCATGTCTGGGGGGCAACCTCAAAGTTAGTATGTACCTATGGTGCAATACGTGCCTCAAGGTCAACCCCAGCCTCAATATGTACCCCAGGGTCAACCTCAGTATCAATATCAACCTCAAGGATGGCAACCTCAAGGTTATCAACCTCAAGGGTACCAACCTCAAGGTCAAGGTCAACCCCAGTATCAGTATTTACCTCAAGGTTATCAACCTCAAGGTCAATACTCGAGTCAAGGTTATCAACCGCCTCAAGGTCAGTCATATGTTCCAAGTATGGGAACTGCACCTTACAATTATCAATCCTACCCTCAATCCAGTTATGGATCTCAGTATCCTCAACCTGTTACGGGTCAATACCCTGGAATGTTAGTGTGGGATCCATCACAGGGTCAACAGGTGTTGCAGCCAAGTATACAGATGGTTCCTCAAGCTGGACAATCCGTAGTTTCTGGTCCAACCCAGCAACCGCAACCTATCCAGTCAAATGTTCAAACTTCTGTAACTTCGGTAGTTACTCAGCCGCCAATTGCACCTAGTACTCCATCTCAAACGGATGTTGCAACTACCGCTACATATACCATACTTACTTCTGGAGTATCGACGGCTCCAGTTTCTACTGTCCCTGTTACCACACCTCAGACATCTTTACCGTTGTCTGGATCTATGATTCAAACCACGGTCCAGATGCCTATAGGTCAGCCTGGTATAAGTACGGTTGTCACTACTCAACCTCAATTTGTTCAACCTCCATACCAGGGACAGTACCAACATGGGAAAACTGTCCAACAACCGGTTTACCAGTATCAACCGTATCCTGGGTACACTTATCAACAACCTCAACAACCCCAGTACGGTCCGGTTAATCCTGGTTTTCCAGGAGGATATAATATCCCAAATGCGACTCCTGTTCCTAGTTATCCTGGATATCCTCCTCCTGGGGCTGGTATTGTGACCCAGAGTTTTAGAGATCCTAACCGGCAGTTACCGTTTATCGCAACTTTGGATTTACCAGACTTGACGCGCCTACTTGATATTTCAGGTTCTAGTGTTCCAGATTCACCGAGAATAGAAAGAATTATCACCGAAAATCTTCCTACTGGTTTGATTGCTATAGAAGAACTTGCTCCAAAGGAGGATATAGGTGTCTCTAACCTTGAAGGTCAACTTACTATTGATCTAAGGGAGCGTGAATCCATCTTTTACAGTCCTCCTAGAAGTACTACTTGGTACCTTTCGTTAACCAATTATTTAGACAACTCAGGGGTAGGTTTTTCTACATCTCGTACTCCTTTTCCACCTGGAGGTATTTATACTCCTGTAAATATGTCTGGTCAGTCGTTCGTGTTTACTCAAAGTCCTGAATCTTTCTTACACGGCGGTCCTTCTGTCCCCACTGGGTATCAATCTCTTTTTGGTACCTTTGCGGGAGCATCTCCTCAACCCGTTGATCATGGGTTATTAATTGGAAACAGTGGTAATGTACCATTGGGTGTAGGAGATATTTACATGATGTCAGGTTCAGTTCCCGTTTCTCAACCTCAAGGTGCCCAATTACCGCCTGGGGGGCAACCGCAGTTAACGCTTGGGGGGCAACCTCAAGGTACACAAATCGTGTCTGGGGGGCAACCTCAAAGTCAGTATGTACCTATGGTGTAATACGTGCCTCAAGGTTAACCCTAGCCTCAATATGTACCCCAGGGTCAACCTCAGTATCAATATCAACCTCAAGGATGGCAACCTCAAGGTTATCAACCTCAAGGGTACCAACCTCAAGGTCAAGGTCAACCCCAGTATCAGTATTTACCTCAAGGTTATCAACCTCAAGGTCAATACTCGAGTCAAGGTTATCAACCGCCTCAAGGTCAGTCATATGTTCCAAGTATGGGAACTGCACCTTACAATTATCAATCCTACCCTCAATCCGGTTATGGATCTCAGTATCATCAACCTGTTACGGGTCAATACCCTGGAATGTTAGTGTGGGATCCATCACAGGGTCAACAGGTGTTGCAGCCAAGTATACAGATGGTTCCTCAAGCTGGACAACCCGTAGTTTCTGGTCCAACCCAGCAACCGCAACCTGTCCAGTCAAATGTTCAAACTTCTGTAACTTCGGTAGTTACTCAGCCGCCAATTGCACCTAGTACTCCATCTCAAATGGCTGCTGCAACTACCGCTACATCTACCATACTTACTTCTGGAGTATCGATGGCTCCAGTTTCTACTGTCCCTGTTACCACACCTCAGACATCTTTACCGTTGTCTGGATCTACGATTCAAACCACGGTCTAGATGCCTGTAGGTCAGCCTGGTATAAGTACGGTTGTCACTACTCAACCTCAATTTGTTCAACCTCCGTACCAGGGACAGTACCAACATGGGCAAGCTGTCCAACAACCGGTGTACCAGTATCAACCGTATCCTGGGTACACTTATCAACAACCTCAACAACCCCAGTACGGTCCGGTTAATCCTGGTTTTCCAGGAGGATATAATATCCCAAATGCGACTCCTGTTCCTAGTTATCCTGGATATCCTCCTCCTGGGGCTGGTATTGTGACCCAGAGTTTTAGAGATCCTAACCGGCAGTTACCGATTATCGCAACTTTGGATTTACCAGACTTGACGCGCCTAACGAACGATCCAATTCAATATCTTCAGTTCTGGCCGCCAATGCCAAACAAGTTGCCCAGTGATATACCCAAGTTTGAAGGTAAGTCTGGAGAGGATCCGTCCAATCACGTGATGACTTACCACCTCTGGTGTGCTTCAAATTCTATCTCGGATGATTCGATCCGCTTACGTCTTTTCCAGCGTACACTCATTGGTCTCGCGGCCAAGTGGTACATTGAGTTACCACGGGCCTCTTTTTACAACTTTAGCCAGTTAGCTACCTCGTTCTTAACTCACTTTCAGTTGCCGGTCAGATACGATAACGGCACGGAGTTATTAACTTCACTAAAACAATCGACGTCCACGTATATTTCTGATCACATTCATGAGTGGAGACGTCGAAGACGGCTAGTGAAAGTTTTTATCCCAGACCAAATCTTAGCTGAATGGTTTGTCAAATCATTATTACCGAAGATTACTGAAGATGTAGCTAAGGCCGGAGTAGTTACTGAGGAGCAAGTCATTGCTCAGGCACAATACCTTGACTTAGTTTACACTCAGTCGGGTACGTTACACGAGAAGATTCCGGATCTTCCAAAGTCGAATCAAATCGCTGCTGCTCCTTCGGGATCTCATGCCGCTGATGGTATGATTGGTATCGTGAATACAAAGAGCAAGAAGAAGTCTTCCAAGGCTTCAACTACTCCAATTATCACTTTGCCTGATTCTCCGACAGGAGAGTCTTCTCCTGAACTTACCGCCGATATTCACGCTGTAGAGTCATCTACGGCCAAATCAAAAAACGGTGGAAAGAAGAAAGGAAAGAAGAAGGCTAAAGCAGACAAGGCTCTGAAGGAGAAAACAGAAAAGTCGGAAACCAATGACGAAAAGTGCAAACCTCGATATCCTTGTCTTATTTGTGAAGAGGATCATTTTACGAGAGATTGCCCTCATCGGGCCGAGGTTGTGAAAATAGTCAAAGGTTCTCCCACTCCTGCTGTGTTAAAAAATCCATTTCCGGAGCAGGAGAATAAGATGATAGGTTCTTCTTCGAATGCCAGTGAAGAACCCATTTTGATGATGTCTCATGTGAGGATTGCGACTCGATCGCAAGATTATGGTAGTAAGAATCCTGTTGATGGTAAGGAAGCAGAATCTTCTCATTCTAATCCATCAACCTCAGCTCCTGGTTCCGATCCACTACAGATCGAAAAACCTAACCCGGACTTAGTAATTAAACCGCCCGCCAAGGGTGTACTTCGAAGGTTTGCTTTCAATCCACATGCGAGAGCGGCCCAGAATTACAACATTGTTGATGACTTAGCTGTTTCACCCTCAGCAATGTCGGCGTTAGAAGTGCTGCAATCATGCCCAGCACAACGAAAATTGCTTTTGTTGGCTATCGGAGCTATTGATGTTCAGGATCCGAATCTAATGATCTTCGATCTAGAAAATAGTACACCGCGTCTCCCCCACCAAATGGCTTTCCAAATTCCAGTGATAGTCAAAAACAGGCCTATTCATCGGACTGTGATTGATGAGGGAGCTTCTACGTGTATTATGTCGATTCAATGTTGGAGATCCCTTGGTTCTCCTTCGTTGAACCAATCCCCCACCATCCTTAAGGCCTTTGATGGCCGTGGGTTCCGTCCGTTTGGTATTCTACAAGAATTGCCTATAGGGGTAGAAGGTAAAACCGTTAGTCTGGATGTGGAAGTGGTTGATGCCCCTCTAGACTACAACATTCTTTTGGGTCGAAGTTGGTCATATGCTATGACAGCGGTCGTTTCATCGGTCTTCAGAATAATCAAGTTTCCACATAACGGTAAGATCGTGACTATTGATCAGCTGACATACTTTTCATCCGACCCAGCCTCTTCAGAGAGTATCCAGCATGTCGGTAAGACGACAATCCCTTATAGGGACGTTGGTGTAGGTTTAGTTAAAGATTCCGGTTTACTGGGAACTTTTCCTCTCCCTCCACTCAGCGTAGATCCTTCGTTTGCAACAATTCATATGATTACATCAGAAAACATTATTTATGATGATCCTTGGTTCGTCCCATCTGACTCTGAGGTAGACTCATTCGGTAATGCTATGCCCTTGAGTCCATATGAAATTTCTTATGAAGCTCTCATGTCTTTTACCGACTTTCATTCGACCGAGCTCGACCAAATGAATGTGGTCAGTGAAGAGTCACTTTTCACCTCACCTTTAGAACGGATAGCGTTTCCCGAAGTCGTGTCATCTGACGAACAACTTCGCGAAATCCTAAGTGTAGACGATCTACCATGGGAGGATCTCCATCACAGATCTTCGTTTTTACCTAAGGGTGATGCTTTTGAAAATGATTTTTCATCTATCTTTACCACTGAATATGTCAAAGACGCTCAGGATCCAACGAAACATTCTGATTCAGAGTTGAATTTAGGGAATATTTCTCGTACTATTCCCATTGATATTTCAGTGAAGCCCGAAATTGAGGAAAACATTCATATAGGTGCCGCTTGTACAGAAGAAGAAATCCAAACTTACGAGGCCCTATTCCAAGAATTCCGCGATGTGTTTGCCTGGTCTTACGAGGAAATGCCGGGAATCGATCCTGCCATTGTTGTTCATGAAATAAAGACCTACCCGGATGCTAAACCCGTCCGGCAACGGTTGCGTCAGATTCACCCTCGAAAAGCGGCTGCGATTAAAGCAGAAGTCGAAAAGCTGTTGAAAGCAGGTTTCATATATCCGATCCCGTTAACGGATTGGGTATCGAATATTGTTCCGGTCAACAAGAAACAAGGAACAATAAGAATCTGTATCGACTATAGGGATATAAATCGAGCTTGTCCAAAAGAAAACTATCCTACGCCTTATATCGATCAAATTATTGATGATTGTGCCGGAAGTGAAATGTTTTCCTTTATGGATGGTTTTTCGGGCTACAATCAAATCAATATTCTACCTGCCGACCAACCAAAAACGGCATTCATTTGTCCATGGGGTACATTTGCTTATTGCAAATTACCTTTTGGGCTTAAGAATGCCGGGGCCACTTTTCAACGGGCAATGTCTTATGCATTTCATGACATCAAGCACATTGTGCAACCGTATCTCGATGATTTGCCTGCTCATTCTTTACATCGAGCTGATCACCTTGTCCACCTACGAGCAATCTTTATGAGGTGTAGGCATTATCGAATTCGGTTGAATCCCCACAAGTGTGTTTTCTGTATAGAAACAGGTCGATTGCTGGGATTTGTTGTTTCAAAAGCCGACATTCGCGTCGATCCCTCGAAAGTCGAGGCTATCATCAACTTGCCTCCTCCTTCAAGTTTGCGCCAACTCCAAAGTTTGCAAGGGAAAGCGAACTTTTTACGCCGATTCATCCCAAACTACGCCAAGGTCACTAAAGGTTTTACACGGTTGTTGAAACAGAACGCACAATTCTTTTGGGACGAGATTGCTCAACAATCTTTTGATGCACTTAAACACGCGTTGACCCATGCACCGTTGTTGCATCCTCCCAACTACAACCAGGATTACTTCTTATACCTCGCAGCTTCACATTCCACCATTGGAATGGTGTTAGTTCAAGAAGATGAATTCGGAGCGGAACATGTGATATATTATCTTAGTCGGACCTTAAATCCCACTGAGTTAAAATATTCGCATGTGGAGAAATTGGCCCTGGCAACCGTTCAAGCTGTCCAGCGTTTCCGTCACTACATTCTTCTCCGTAAAACTACAGTTATTTCGGATTGCAACCCTATGATTTATATTCTGACAAAACAACTGCTAGGGGGCAAGTACTCTAAATGGATTGTTATCCTGCAAGAGTTCGACTTGGAGTTCGAGAAGTCCAAGTCTAAGAAATCCTTAGTTTTTGCGGAATTGATGTGTGATTTCCCGAGTGCTGACACAGAGACTGTGGCAGAAGAGTCCATTCCGGACGAATCTTTGTTTCTTATCAGTACTGTAGATCCATGGTACGGGGATATAATCATCTATCTCCAGACCCAAACCTTTCGGCCTGAAGCTTCCAAAGCAGAACGTCAAAAAATTCGGTTTCAATCCCAGCAATACAAAATTATTGGAGATACACTTTATCGCCGGGGTGCAGACTTAGTTTTTCGACGTTGTTTAACTCACGAAGAGGCTGAGAAGGTTTTGAATGATTGTCACTCTGGAGCATGTGGCGGTCATATGTCTGGGTATGCCACCGCCCAGAAGGTGTTGCGCGCTGGCTATTTCTGGCCGTCTATGTTTAAAGATTGTATCATTGCCGTCAGGAAGTGCCACAACTGTCAAGTGTTTGATCGCAAGATGCGCGCTCCACCTGCTCCTCTCCACCCTATAATTTCCATTGGTCCATTCGCCAAATGGGGTATCAACTTTATTACTTGTAACCCTCACTCGGCCGGGGGGCATGCGTATATCATCCTCGCGGTTGATTATTTTACTAAATGGGCCGAGGCGATGCCTACATTCGACGCAAGCGGCAAAACAGCTGCAGTTTTCGTATTCAATCATATCATAACTAGGTTTGGTGTCCCACAAGCAATCATTACTGACCATGGGAGCCATTTTCGAAACATCATGATGACTGAGCTTACAAGCCAGCTTGGTTTGCGCCACGATAGCTCTACTCCTTATTATCCGCAAGCCAATGGTTTGGTTGAGTCTATCAACAAAGTTCTGGTTATCATGATCCGACGAACCATTGGTGTTCATCGGTCGAATTGGCACAACATGTTATTTTCAGCGCTATGGGCATACCGAACTTTAGTGAAAAATTCAACAGGGTTCACTCCTTTCCAGCTAGCTTATGGCTTGGAAGCTGTGTTACCCACCAACAGTCAAACAATTAAATAGCACCTGATTATAACATAAAACAAAGCATATTCAACATGTAGACCAAGGAGCACATGAAATAACTCATAAACAACAAGTTATTGAGAAGAATGGACTCATTTGCATTAATAGGTAACAAAAAGAACAAATACAACCTGAGCCTTGGTGTTGTGCAAGTCCTTCCCAGGGTCCGTCAAGAGTTCTCCTTTACTTTGACAAAGCACACCCACTTCCAAATAGAACAAGCAAAGATGGCAATCTCTCCTCACAAGCTTCTAAATGGGAGTCCTAATTCCTGCAGCATTTACCCTTAGAAAATGTATAGCTTCAACCTCTCCTCCTTCTGGCCCAATGCCTGTATTTATAGTGCTCAAGAGGAGGTTAATCAGGTCTACCATCAATGGGATAATCCCCGCTTTGGGTGGGATAGCTCCCTTATTGATGGGATACGTTCCTCTTTGATAGGAGTGCATGAACCATCTGGAGGCGCCCAATACACGTCGAACAACCTTCTAGAATGCTCTAGAAATGACCACAAGTAACTTTTTAAAGATGAAACTTGCGCATTCTAACCTTTACAGGGGGACGCACCTGTCCCTTTACATACAGAGCGTCTTTGGATGCAGCTTTTGTGAACATTGGGAGCGTCCCCGCAGGTAAGGTTGAGGGAACCTGCATCCCCAGAGATAAATACATTTATACAAGACTTTCTCTCTTTTTGGAGTTTGACATGGAGAGCAGAGGCATAAGACTTGCCTAAGAGGGTAGCATGACTGTTGATTGAGCCATACTAACTGTAAATAGTCATGGTGACATTTTTTAGTGTAACAGATTGCCCCCTAAAGTGCGAAGCCTGGAATAGATTAGGGTTTGTAATATCTAGGAAGGGTGAAGTGCTTTATCATTTCAAGGATTATCCCGTGGAGAGCCTGGTCAGAACCTACAATTTTCAACACAAAATACATGTATAAGATTATATCATCACTAAGGTAGGCATTCCCATACTCAGATCAAAATTTTAACTAACAGACTAACTACTCTGATACAGGAATGATCTTGCAGTACATCACAATCATAGACTTTTGTAGACACAGTATGGACGCAGCCATCTGTTTATGATTAGTCTACTTAGATAATGAATACAAAACTCCTCGCAGCCTGGATGGTGGAAACTAGATCTAGGGTCTTCATTTCTACTTCCCGAATTGGTACGATTCTAGCCATGCGAATAAATGAGTTGATGTCGAACATGGTAGAAACCACTTGATTACCAGTCGATGATGTAAACTGTTAACAAGCGTGAGAGAGACCACCAGTAATGTCAATGGTTCTCAAAGTACCCAGTACAATCCATGAGATGTGAATGAATGAGTTGATGTCGAACATTTCACAGAATCCTTCGATCGAAAGTCATTGATGTAAACTGACGTCAGAGGCGAGAAACCTGCCATTGATGCATGCAGACTTCAAGGTACTGACGATTTCTAAGTCATCTCTCTAGATAATGTGCTGATGTCGATAGAAAGCGACCCGTTGCAGGCAAGCCTGCAACACGAAATCATTGTTCAAGTTGAAGAAATGTTGCTGTAAGGACTGACTCAGGGATGGTCAAATGGATGACAAGTATTTTGCAGATGAAAGTTTTTCTTGCAGACCTCTTGAACAAAAAACGACACAACAGATGGCTTGGTGACGAATAACTCAAAGTTAATCCCCAGAACCCGGTTAAAGACTTTCAAAGTGGTTTGATCAACTGTGAGGTAAAAGATTTCCCAACCCAGGTGAATGAAAAGTGTCGTGTTCAAGAGTGGTAATAAAGTTTCTTTTGAGACAAAAGGTAACAAACAGGTTCATTCTTCTCTCTTTTCCCCCACCATTTCTGGCAAGTACCTCTTTATTTTTAACAAGCTTGAGGAGGATAACATATGCTTGATTATAAGCTCATCCTTCGGATGAGTCCAACCTAGTTTTGATTCGAACCCTGGGAAGGGGTGGTTCGTTCCTGTTTGTAATTGAACAGGTCCTTTACTGTGAAATGTTTAACGAGCCCAGTATAGGAGAAACTTGGTGTTTTTCAATTTTAGAGAGTCTGAAAAACTTAAGAAGACTCCAAGTTGAACTTTTTCATAGATTTGTGTCCCTCAAGCCCGAAAAAGTATAAAATAATACCTGGGGGAACCGCTTGATCTTGCGACCAAGGAGTACTTTCATAATTAGTGCCACTGACCTGAAAAGTAAAAAGCGATCAAGGACACGTCGTTTTATTTCCGTATCGAGTTTGAAACGACAAAAACCTGGCAATCTTTTCCTGATTTTACGGTCAGAAAAGAGCTATAAGGGGACCGTCTTTTAATTCCGTTTTAACGAGTGTAAAACAAACGCTCGGCAATCTTTTCATATTTTAGGAGTCAGAAAAGGGCTTAAAAGATGACTCTGATATTTTGGTTCGTGAAAAATGACAATTTTCCTTCTAAATCCCTTTGTCCTGCACAAAAGCAACACATTACTCATACCTGTTTAAGATAGGCAAAAATACATCGAAAAACATCTTTTCGGGGTGAAAAATGAACAAATTCATCCAAAAAACCTATAAAAAGACTTTTTACCATGTCATTTTTACCATTTTACTGTTGAGGTTGAACAAAGGGCTTTTGGGCAAGAAACTTCCCGTGGTCGCTGCGGAAAATCCGACCGTCAGAATCGAACGCCATCTCTTCCAGGTATTTTACAACATCCTACTCTTCATTTCTATCCGATTAAAATTGTTTTTTAGGTTTTAGTTTTGTTTTTTGGGAGGGTTTAGGTTTCAAAATGCGCTCCTCGGTGGACGCAGGTTCTCTTCGGGTGACCTGCGTCCCCCGACTTTTTCCTATACAGGAAAATGGTCGGGGGACGCAACCCACCTTCAGGCCAGCTGCGTCCCGACGCCCTGTGTTCCAAACGCGGGGTGCGTCCTCCGTGGAACGTGGAATTTGAAACCCCAATCCTCACAAATAACCATTCAAATTTCCCCAAATTAATTCTAATCATTATTTCTTGGTGTGTAGGACACTCACCATGTTGGATTGGAGAGAAAGAGAGCACGAAGAGGTTGATGAAGCTGCAATAGAACACCAACCTTCCCTGGATGCCCTAAAAGCATGCGGGTTATACAAATACTGGGCCATACCGGGCATGAGGGCTCAGGTAAGATTCTTAGAATGGCTGGTTGAGAGATGGAACGTTCAAGAGCAATGCTTTTACATAGGAGGGCACCAGCTCGAGATAGAGCCCTCGGATGTATACTTTCTCACTGGCTTGCCAAACAGAGGCGAGCAACTCAATCTAGCCGGGACTAGGCCGGGTGGCCAATCCCTTGTTAGTCTCCGGGAAGATTGGTGCACACCTGGTGCACACCATTCGAAAGGCGTGGAGATCAAACACATCTCTCTGCGTGAGCTCAAAGTTATAGCGTTCACGGTTACCAGAATTTGCGGCGCATCCGCTTTACACATTGATTCTGGGTCCCAAATGCGGATGGCAATTGACTGTTACCAAGGCACCATTTTCAACTGGTGTGATGCTGTGTCGGCTAATGTGAAGAGCCAACTGACTAAGGTAAAGAACGGACGACTGAAAACTTTTGGATATGGGCCTTTAGTCGTGAGCATTGCCTTAGAGAGAGTTCCGATGCTGATCCCTCAGCAACTCACTGTTGATATCTTGGGTCCTCGGGAGCCAAAGCTGGTACGATGGGTTGCGGTGATAGCCTGGCATCCTGACGAGGGCGCGGCAGTTGTTCGATTTTCTGATAGTTACTTTCACTGGTTGGAGGACCAGGTTTTCTCGATCCAGGACTTTCCGTACGCCGGAGTAGATTTTCGACATGATCCGGACATGGTTCTTCCACAGGGAGAACAATGGGATGACAGAGGTACTTTATTTTTCACAAGTTTTTAAATTATGTATTTTTTGTTTTTATATATATCGTCTCAAAACTGACAGTAAAAATTTTCAAAATGCAGATGTTGGTCCACAGCGCCCAGCCAACCTCCGGCCTTTTGAGAGGAGACACCCAGTTGCACCAGTACCGGCCCCATAGGATGCGGCTGCAGAAGTACTAGCTGAGTTGGAGCATGATCTAGAGCGTCTGACGGCAGATATGCCTGAGACTACTATGGATGACATTCCTATCAGGCTTCAGCGCTTTGTAGTCGCAGTCCCTGGACCGTTTAGGAGATTTTTGCGTAAGGTAGCCCGTGCAGTGGTGTCGTATAGGGAGCACCACCAGTGATTGACTAGTCACTTTTGTAGACACATATGACATTTTTGGCTTTTTGTACTTTATCATTTTTGCCGATCATAAGGTGTTTTTCAACCTATGATCGAAGACGATGTATATTTTTTGACACACTCCTATCTATATATATATCACTATTACCGGCTTATCTTGTTTAACATATGTGATGAAATGTTCATAAATTTACTTGCATGATTATCGTAAATGTTTGTCCAACATTCGAGAAGCAATTGCATCTGCTAATGTATTTAAAGACTTTGGAATATGCTGATATTCAATGTAATCAAATTCACGTTCCAAGAGACGCACTCTCAAAAACAACCTTAATAACACAGGATTTCTAATGGCATAAACTCTATTAAGCTGTAATACAACAAGTTCAGAATCTAACCTCACTATCAAACGTCGAATTCCAAATGAAATAGATTCGGATAATAATTCAACCACTGCACTGTATTCTGCAATGTTGTTCGTTGTTTGACCGAGGCTTACCTCATGCATAGAAACTAACTCGTCAGAGGGCGAATAGATAACCCAAGCTGCGGAAGAGATATTCCGTGTACTACGACAAGCACCATCAGCAAATCCAATGTATGTTTGGAGAGGCGTCGACATCTGCAATATCAAGAGTAAAACCAAGATAAGCCAGAATAACGACGAAAAACACACTCTCTAAGCTAAGCACACTGACTAAACTAACAAACACGCTAGCTAGAAAGAAAATCTATCCTATCTAAAAATTTCTCCATACCCACCATCTAAGCATAATACCTCTTTAGGTAAAGTCCATTTCTGGGTTTACCCAAAGAGTCCCCATCAAAATCAACCAGCTCATAAGCCCCTTTTGCTAGCTTTCGATTTACAATGTAGGGTCCATGCCACATAGGAACGAATCTTCCAGCACCTAGCTTATCGTTAGCTTGATCATATAATAGCACTAGGTCTCCCTCCGAAAAACTTCGAGGGGTTACATTTCTATCATACTGAGCTTTCATTCGTTTCGCGTGAGTCTCGATTGCCAATGTAGCATCACGTCGAGTCTCATCTAATTTAGCTAAGTACAATAAACGTTTCTCCTCTTCGGAAGTAGCTGGAGGTAATTCGACAGCCATTTGAAGTGATGGGATTTCGCATTCAATGGGTAACACAGCTTCCAAGCCATAAACAAGCTGGAAAGGAGTGAACCCTGTTGAATTTTTCACTGAAGTTCGGTATGCCCATAGCGCTGAAAATAACATGTTGTGCCAATTCGACCGATGAACACCAATGGTTCGTCGGATCATGATAACCAAAACTTTGTTGATAGACTCAACCAAACCGTTGGCTTGCGGATAATAAGGAGTAGAGCTATCGTGGCGCAAACCAAGCTGGCTTGTAAGTCTGGTAAATACCCAAGTTTGAAGGTAAGTCTGGAGAGGATCCGTCCAATCACGTGATGACTTACCACCTCTGGTGTGCTTCAAATTCTATCTCGGATGATTCGATCCGCTTACGTCTTTTCCAGCGTACACTCATTGGTCTCGCGGCCAAGTGGTACATTGAGTTACCACGAGCCTCTTTTTACAACTTTAGCCAGTTAGCTACCTCGTTCTTAACCCACTTTCAGTTGCCGGTCAGATACGATAACGGCACGGAGTTATTAACTTCACTAAAACAATCGACGTCCACGTATATTTCTGATCACATTCATGAGTGGAGACGTCGAAGACGGCTAGTGAAAGTTTTTATCCCAGACCAAATCTTAGCTGAATGGTTTGTCAAATCATTATTACCGAAGATTACTGAAGATGTAGCTAAGGCCGGAGTAGTTACTGAGGAGCAGGTCATTGCTCAGGCACAATACCTTGACTTAGTTTACACTCAGTCGGGTATGTTACACGAGAAGATTCCGGATCTTCCAAAGTCGAATCAAATCGCTGCTGCTCCTTCGGGATCTCATGCCGCTGATGGTATGATTGGTATCGTGAATACAAAGAGCAAGAAGAAGTCTTCCAAGGCTTCAACTACTCCAATTATCACTTTGCCTGATTCTCCGACAGGAGAGTCTTCTCCTGAACTTACCGCCGATATTCACGCTGTAGAGTCATCTACGGCCAAATAAAAAAACGGTGGAAAGAAGAAAGGAAAGAAGAAGGCTAAAGCAGACAAGGCTCCGAAGGAGAAAACAGAAAAGTTGGAAACCAATGACGAAAAGCGCAAACCTCGATATCCTTGTCTTATTTGTGAAGAGGATCATTTTATGAAAGATTGCCCTCATCGGGCCGAGGTTGTGAAAATAGTCAAAGGTTCTCCCACTCCTGCTGTGTTAAAAAATCCATTTTCGGAGCAGGAGAATAAGATGATAGGTTCTTCTTCGAATGCCAGTGAAGAACCCATTTTGATGATGTCTCATGTGAGGATTGCGACTCGATCGCAAGATTATGGTAGTAAGAATCCTGTTGATGGTAAGGAAGCAGAATCTTCTCATTCTAATCCATCAACCTCAGCTCCTGGTTCCGATCCACTACAGATCGAAAAACCTAACCCGGACTTAGTAATTAAACCGCCCGCCAAGGGTGTACTTCGAAGGTCTGCTTTCAATCCACATGCGAGAGCGGCCCAGAATTACAACATTGTTGAGGACTTAGCTGTTTCACCCTCAGCAATGTCGGCGTTAGAAGTGCTGCAATCATGCCCAGCACAACGAAAATTGCTTTTGTCGGCTATCGGAGCTGTTGATGTTCAGGATCCGAATCTAATGATCTTCGATCTAGAAAATAGTACACCGCGTCTCCCCCACCAAATGGCTTTCCAAATTCCAGTGATAGTCAAAAACAGGCCTATTCATTGGACTGTGATTGATGAGGGAGCTTCTACATGTATTATGTCGATTCAATGTGGGAGATCCCTTGGTTCTCCTTCGTTGAACCAATCCCCCACCATCCTTAAGGCCTTTGATGGCCGTGGGTTCCGTCCATTTGGTATTCTACAAGAATTGCCTATAGGGGTAGAAGGTAAAACCGTTAGTCTGGATGTGGAAGTGGTTGATGCCCCTCTAGACTACAACCTTCTTTTGGGTCGAAGTTGGTCATATGCTATGACAGCGGTCGTTTCATCGGTCTTCAGAATAATCAAGTTTCCACATAACGGTAAGATCGTGACTATTGATTAGCTGACATACTTTTCATCCGACCCAGCCTCTTAAGAGAGTATCCAGCATGTCGGTAAGACGACAATCCCTTATAGGGACGTTGGTGTAGGTTTAGTTAAAGATTCTGGTTTACTGGGAACTTTTCCTCTCCCTCCACTCAGCGTAGATCCTTCGTTTGCAACAATTCATATGATTACATCAGAAAACATTATTTATGATGATCCTTGGTTCGTCCCATCTGACTCTGAGGTAGACTCATTCGGTAATGCTATGCCCTTGAGTCCATATGAAATTGCTTATGAAGCTCTCATGTCTTTTACCGACTTTCATTCGACCGAGCTCGACCAAATGAATGTGGTCGGTGAAGAGTCACTTTTCACCTCACCCTTAGAACGGATAGCGTTTCCCGAAGTCGTGTCATCTGACGAACAACTTCGCGAAATCCTAAGTGTAGACGATCTACCATGGGAGGATCTCCATCACAGATCTTCGTTTTTACCTAAGGGTGATGCTTTTGAAAATGATTTTTCATCTATCTTTACCGCTGAATATGTCAAAGACGCTCAGGATCCAACGAAACATTCTGATTCAGAGTTGAATTTAGGGAATATTTCTCGTACTATTCCCATTGATATTTCAGTGAAGCCCGAAATTGAGGAAAACATTCATATAGGTGCCGCTTGTACAGAAGAAGAAATCCAAACTTACAAGGCCCTATTCCAAGAATTCCGCGATGTGTTTGCCTGGTCTTACGAGGAAATGCCGGGAATCGATCCTGCCATTGTTGTTCATGAAATAAAGACCTACCCGGATGCTAAACCCGTCCGGCAACGGTTGCGTCAGATTCACCCTCGAAAAGCGGCTGCGATTAAAGCAGAAGTCGAAAAGCTGTTGAAAGCAGGTTTCATATATCCGATCCCGTTAACGGATTGGGTATCGAATATTGTTCCGGTCAACAAGAAACAAGGAACAATAAGAATCTGTATCGACTATAGGGATATAAATCGAGCTTGTCCAAAAGACAACTATCCTACGCCTTATATCGATCAAATTATTGATGATTGTGCCAGAAGTGAAATGTTTTCCTTTATGGATGGTTTTTCGGGCTACAATCAAATCAATATTCTACCTGCCGACCAACCAAAAACAGCATTCATTTGTCCATGGGGTACATTTGCTTATTGCAAATTACCTTTTGGGCTTAAGAATGCCGGGGCCACTTTTCAACGGGCAATGTCTTATGCATTTCATGACATCAAGCACATTGTGCAACCGTATCTCGATGATTTGCCTGCTCATTCTTTACATCGAGTTGATCACCTTGTCCACCTACGAGCAATCTTTATGAGGTGTAGGCATTATCGAATTCGGTTGAATCCCCACAAGTGTGTTTTCTGTATAGAAACAGGTCGATTGCTGGGATTTGTTGTTTCAAAAGCCGACATTCGCGTCGATCCCTCGAAAGTCGAGGCTATCATCAACTTGCCTCCTCCTTCGAGTTTGCGCCAACTCCAAAGTTTGCAAGGGAAAGCGAACTTTTTACGCCGATTCATCCCAAACTACGCCGAGGTCACTAAAGGTTTTACACGGTTGTTGAAACAGAATGCACAATTCTTTTGGGACGAGATTGCTCAACAATCTTTTGATGCACTTAAACACGCGTTGACCCATGCACCGTTGTTGCATCCTCCCAACTACAACCAGGATTACTTCTTATACCTCGCAGCTTCGCATTCCACCATTGGAATGGTGTTAGTTCAAGAAGATGAATTCGGAGCGGAACATGTGATATATTATCTTAGTCGGACCTTAAATCCCACTGAGTTAAAATATTCGCATGTGGAGAAATTGGCCCTGGCAGCCGTTCAAGCTGTCCAGCGTTTCCGTCACTACATTCTTCTCCGTAAAACTACAGTTATTTCGGATTGCAACCCTATGATTTATATTCTGACAAAACAACTGCTAGGGGGCAAGTACTCTAAATGGATTGTTATCCTGCAAGAGTTCGACTTGGAGTTCGAGAAGTCCAAGTCTAAGAAATCCTTAGTTTTTGCGGAATTGATGTGTGATTTCCCGAGTGCTGACACAGAGACTGTGGCAGAAGAGTCCATTCCGGACGAATCTTTGTTTCTTATCAGTACTGTAGATCCATGGTACGGGGATATAATCATCTATCTCCAAACCCAAACCTTTCGGCCTGAAGCTTCCAAAGCAGAATGTCGAAAAATTCGGTTTCAATCCCAGCAATACAAAATTATTGGAGATACACTTTATCGCCGGGGGGCAGACTTAGTTTTTCGACGTTGTTTAACTCACGAAGAGGCTGAGAAGGTTTTGAATGATTGTCACTCTGGAGCATGTGGCGGTCATATGTCTGGGTATGCCACCGCCCAGAAGGTGTTGCGCGCTGGCTATTTCTGGCCGTCTATGTTTAAAGATTGTATCATTGCCGTCAGGAAGTGCCACAACTGTCAAGTGTTTGATCGCAAGATGCGCGCTCCACCTGCTCCTCTCCACCCTATAATTGCCGTTGGTCCATTTGCCAAATGGGGTATCGACTTTATTACTTGTAACCCTCACTTGGCCGGGGGGCATGCGTATATCATCCTCGTGGTTGATTATTTTACTAAATGGGCCGAGGCGATGCCTACATTCGACGCAAGCGGAAAAACAGCTGCAGTTTTCGTATTCAATCATATCATAACTAGGTTTGGTGTCCCACAAGCAATCATTACTGACCATGGGAGCCATTTTCGAAACATCATGATGACTGAGCTTACAAGCCAGCTTGGTTTGCGCCACGATAGCTCTACTCCTTATTATCCGCAAGCCAACGGTTTGGTTGAGTCTATCAACAAAGTTCTGGTTATCATGATCTGACGAACCATTGGTGTTCATCGGTCGAATTGGCACAACATGTTATTTTCAGCGCTATGGGCATACCGAACTTCAGTGAAAAATTCAACAGGGTTCACTCCTTTCCAGCTAGTTTATGCCTTGGAAGCTGTGTTACCCATTGAATGCGAAATCCCATCACTTCAAATGGCTGTCGAATTACTTCCAGCTACTTCCGAAGAGGAGAAACGTTTATTGTATTTAGCTAAATTAGATGAGACTCGACGTGACGCTACATTGGCAATCGAGACTCACGCGAAACGAATGAAAGCTCAGTATGATAGAAATGTAACCCCTCGAAGTTTTTCGGAGGGAGACCTAGTGCTATTATATGATCAAGCTAACGATAAGCTAGGTGCTGGAAAATTCGTTCCTATGTGGCATGGACCCTACATTGTAAAGCGAAAGCTAGCAAAAGGGGCTTATGAGCTGGTTGATTTTGATGGGGACTCTTTGGGTAAACCCAGAAATGGACTTTACCTAAAGAGGTATTATGCTTAAATGGTGGGTATGGAGAAATTTTTAGATAGGATAGATTTTCTTTCTAGCTAGCGTGTTTGTTAGTTTAGTCAGTGTGCTTAGCTTAGAGAGTGTGTTTTTCGTCGTTATTCTGGCTTATCTTGGTTTTACTCTTGATATTGCAGATGTCGACGCCTCTCCAAACATACATTGGATTTGCTGATGGTGCTTGTCGTAGTACACGGAATATCTCTTCCGCAGCTTGGGTTATCTATTCGCCCTCTGACGAGTTATTTTCTATGCATGAGGTAAGCCTCGGTCAAACAACGAACAACATTGCAGAATACAGTGCAGTGGTTGAATTATTATCCGAATCTATTTCATTTGGAATTCGACGTTTGATAGTGAGGTTAGATTCTGAACTTGTTGTATTACAGCTTAATAGAG
The DNA here is from genome assembly GCA_031772625.1 of Pinus tabuliformis. Classification (NCBI taxonomy): domain Eukaryota; kingdom Viridiplantae; phylum Streptophyta; class Pinopsida; order Pinales; family Pinaceae; genus Pinus; species Pinus tabuliformis. Next base: position 791,795,162 of record CM062809.1, on the reverse strand, counting down.
TTTATGCCATTAGAAATCCTGTGTTATTAAGGTTGTTTTTGAGAGTGCGTCTCTTGGAACGTGAATTTGATTACATTGAATATCAGCATATTCCAAGGTCTTTAAATACATTAGCAGATGCAATTGCTTCTCGAATGTTGGACAGACATTTACGATAATCATGCAAGTAAATTTAAAAACATTTCATCACATATGTTAAACAAGATAAGCCGGTAATAGTGATATATATATAGATAGGAGTGTGTCAAAAAATATACATCGTCTTCGATCATAGGTTGAAAAACACCTTATGATCGGCAAAAATGATAAAGTACAAAAAGCCAAAAATGTCATATGTGTCTACAAAAGTGACTAGTCAATCACTGGTGGTGCTCCCTATACGACACCACTGCACGGGCTACCTTACGCAAAAATCTCCTAAACGGTCCAGGGACCGCGACTACAAAGCGCTGAAGCCTGATAGGAATGTCATCCATAGTAGTCTCAGGCATATCTGCCGTCAGACGCTCTAGATCATGCTCCAACTCAGCTACTACTTCTGCAGCCGCGTCCTGTGGGGCCGGTACCGGTGCAACTGGGTGTCTCCTCTCAAAAGGCTGGAGGTTGGCTGGGCACTGTGGACCAACATCTGCATTTTGAAAATTTTTACTGTCAGTTTTGAGACGATATATATAAAAACAAAAAATACATAATTTAAAAACTTGTGAAAAATAAAGTACCTCTGTCATCCCATTGTTCTCCCTGTGGAAGAACCATGTCCGGATCATGTCGAAAATCTACTCCGGCGTACGGAAAGTCCTGGATCGAGAAAACCTGGTCCTCCAACCAGTGAAAGTAACTATCAGAAAATCGAACAACTGCCGCGCCCTCGTCAGGATGCCGGGCCATCACCACAACCCATCGTACCAGCTTTGGCTCCCGAGGACCCAAGATATCAACAGTGAGTTGCTGAGGGATCAGCATCGGAACTCTCTCTAAGGCAAAGCTCACGACTAAAGGCCCATATCCAAAAGTTTTTAGTCGTCCGTTCTTTGCCTTAGTCAGTTGGCTCTTCACATTAGCCGACACAACATTACACCAGTTGAAAATGGTGCCTTGGTAACAGTCAATTGCCATCCGCATTTGGGACCCAGAAGCAATGTGTAAAGCGGCTGTGCTGCAAATTCTGGTAACCGTGAACGCTATAACTTTGAGCTCACGCAGAGAGATGTGTTTGATCTCCACGCCTTTCGAATGGTGTGCACCAATCTTCCCGGAGACTAACAAGGGATTGGCCACCCGGCCTAGTCCCGGCTAGATTGAGTTGCTCGCCTCTGTTTGGCAAGCCAGTGAGAAAGTATACATCCGAGGGCTCTATCTCGAGCTGGTGCCCTCCTATGTAAAAGCATTGCTCTTGAACGTTCCATCTCTCAACCAGCCATTCTAAGAATCTTACCTGAGCCCTCATGCCCGGTATGGCCCAGTATTTGTATAACCCGCATGCTTTTAGGGCATCCAGGGAAGGTTGGTGTTCTATTGCAGCTTCATCAACCTCTTCGTGCTCTCTTTCTCTCCAATCCAACATGGTGAGTGTCCTACACACCAAGAAATAATGATTAGAATTAATTTGGGGAAATTTGAATGGTTATTTGTGAGGATTGGGGTTTCAAATTCCGCGTTCCACGGAGGACGCACCCCGCGTTTGGAACACAGGGCGTCAGGACGCAGCTGGCCTGAAGGTGGGCTGCGTCCCTCGACCATTTTCCTGTATAGGAAAAAGTCGGGGGACGCAGGTCACCCGAAGAGCACCTGCGTCCACCGAGGAGCGCATTTTGAAACCTAAACCCTCCCAAAAAACAAAACTAAAACCTAAAAAACAATTTTAATCGGATAGAAATGAAGAGTAGGATGTTGTAAATACCTGGAAGAGACGGCGTTCGATTCTGATGGTCGGATTTTCCGCAGCGACCACGAGAAGTTTCTTGCCAAAATCCCTTTGCTCAACCTCAACAGTAAAATGGTAAAAATGACATGGTAAAAAGTCTTTTTATAGGTTTTTTGAATGAATTTGTTCATTTTTCACCCCGAAAAGATGTTTTTCGATGTATTTTTGCCTATCTTAAACAGGTATGAGTAATGTGTTGCTTTTGTGTAGGACAAAGGGATTTAGAAGGAAAATTGTCATTTTTCACGAACCAAAATATCAGAGTCATCTTTTAAGCCCTTTTCTGACTCCTAAAATATGAAAAGATTGCCGAGCGTTTCTTTTACACTCGTTAAAACGAAATTAAAAGACGGTCCCCTTATAGCTCTTTTCTGACCGTAAAATCAGGAAAAGATTGCCGGGTTTTTGTTGTTTCAAACTCGATACGGAAATAAAACGACGTGTCCTTGATCGCTTTTTACTTTTCAGGTCAGTGGCACTAATTATGAAAGTACTCCTTGGTCGCAAGATCAAGCGGTTCCCCCAGGTATTATTTTATACTTTTTCGGGCTTGAGGGACACAAATCTACGAAAAAGTTCAACTTGGAGTCTTCTTAAGTTTTCCAGACTCTCTAAAATTGAAAAACACCGAGTTTCTCCTATACTGGGCTCGTTAAACATTTCACAGTAAAGGACCTGTTCAATTACAAACAGGAACGAACCACCCCTTCCTAGGGTTCGAATCAAAACTAGGTTGGACTCATCCGAAGGATGAGCTTATAATCAAGCATATGTTATCCTCCTCAAGCTTGTTAAAAATAAAGAGGTACTTGCCAGAAATGGTGGGGGAAAAGAGAGAAGAATGAACCTGTTTGTTACCTTTTGTCTCAAAAGAAACTTTATTACCACTCTTGAACACGACACTTTTCATTCACCTGGGTTGGGAAATCTTTTACCTCACAGTTGATCAAACCACTTTGAAAGTCTTTAACCGGGTTCCGGGGATTAACTTTGAGTTATTTGTCACCAAGCCATCTGTCGTGTCGTTATGTGTTCAAGAGGTCTGCAAGCAAAACTTTCATCTGCAAAATACTTGTCATCCATTTGACCATCCCTGAGTCAGTCCTTACAGCAACATTTCTTCAACTTGAACAATGATTTCGTGTTGCAGGCTTGCCTGCAACGGGTCGCTTTCTATCGACATCAGCACATTATCTAGAGAGATGACTTAGAAATCGTCAGTACCTTGAAGTCTGCATGCATCAATGGCAGGTTTCTCACCTTTGACGTCAGTTTACATCAATGAATTTCGATCGAAGGATTCTGTGAAATGTTCGACATCAACTCATTCATTCACATCTCGTGGATTGTACTGGGTACTTTGAGAACCATTGACATTACTGGTGGTCTCTCTCACGCTTGTTAACAGTTTACATCATCGACTAGTAATCAAGTGGTTTCTACCATGTTCGACATCAACTCATTTATTCGCATGGCTAGAATCGTACCAATTCGGGAAGTAGAAATGAAGACCCTGGATCTAGTTTCCACCATCCAGGCTGCAAGGAGTTTTGTATTCATTATCTAAGTAGACTAATCATAAACAGATGGCTGTTTCCATACTGTGTCTACAAAAGTCTATGATTGTGATGTACTGCAAGATCATTCCTGTATCAGAGTAGTTAGTCTGTTAGTTAAAATTTTGATCTGAGTATGGGAATGCCTACCTCAGTGATGATATAATCTTATACATGTATTTTGTGTTGAAAATTGCAGGTTCTGACCAGGCTCTCCACAGGATAATCCTTGAAATGATAAAGCACTTCACCCTTCCTAGATATTACAAACCCTAATCTATTCCAGGCTTCGCACTTTAGGGGGCAATCTGTTACACTAAAAAATGTCACCATGACTATTTACAGTTAGTATGGCTCAATCAACAGTCATGCTACCCTCTTAGGCAAGTCTTATGCCTCTGCTCTCCATGTCAAACTCCAAAAAGAGAGAAAGTCTTGTATAAATGTATTTATCTCTGGGGACGCAGGTTCTCTCAACCTTACCTGCGGGGACGCTCCCAATGTTCACAAAAGCTGCGTCCAAAGACGCTCTGTATGTAAAGGGACAGGTGCGTCCCCCTGTAAAGGTTAGAATGCGCAAGTTTCATCTTTAAAAAGTTACTTGTGGTCATTTCTAGAGCATTCTAGAAGGTTGTTCGACATGTATTGGGTGCCTCCAGATGGTTCATGCACTCCTATCAAAGAGGAACTTATCCCATCAATAAGGGAGCTATCCCACCCAAAGAGGGGATTATCCCATTGATGGTGGACTTGATTAACCTCCTCTTGAGCACTATAAATACAGGCATTGGGCCAGAAGGAGGAGAGGTTGAAGCTATACATTTTCTAAGGGTAAATGCTGCAAGAATTAGGACTCCCATTTAGAAGCTTGTGAGGAGAGATTGCCATCTTTGCTTGTTCTATTTGGAAGTGGGTGTGCTTTGTCAAAGTAAAGGAGAACTCTTGACGGACCCTGGGAAGGACTTGCACAACACCAAGGCTCAGGTTGTATTTGTTCTTTTTGTTACCTATTAATGCAAATGAGTCCATTCTTCTCAATAACTTGTTGTTTATGAGTTATTTCATGTGCTCCTTGGTCTACATGTTGAATATGCTTTGTTTTATGTTATAATCAGGTGCTATTTAATTGTTTGACTGTTGGTGATTACAGGTTTTGGAGAAAAGGAGGAGCTCATCCAGATCAACAAAGCTTGGACTTCTACAACAGCGTTTGGACAAAGGTAAGAACAAAACACTTGATATCTCATATCATAATGCATGTTTAGAGAAGGATAGATCTTGTTTGTCTTGTTTGTCACTAGAGAGTCTTAGGCTCCTAGGGAGGTTGGTTGTGTCCGCACAATCGACTCTTTCCGCCTGACACAGGGCACACCAACTATGAGTAGATACAAATATAAATAAAAGTGAAGGCATGAAGGTAAAAGACATTACAAGAAGTTCACATAATATAATGGTGAGATCTTTGGTGCGGTTCTGAGGTAGTGATCAAATGGGGAACAAAGGAAAGGAAGAGAGCATATGTATGCACTCACCCTCATAAGGAACCCTCATTCAGGCTGTAAGGAATACATGTATATTTCTGAATTTATAAAGAGATTTCTATGACCCAATTAGGCTAGCCTCTCATTGATGTACAAAAACACTTATAATAAAAAGAAGTTCATTTACTTGATAATTTTTGGCACGACATGTGGGTTTCTTGTAAGAAAGCAAAATTGGACACCAAATTAATTGTATTATTAATGATGATATCAAATAATGATGTACATAGTGTATATATAAATACATAATGAAACAATTGGTTACGTCTTTAGGTCTTCTTAGACTCTAACAACTAATTACCATAATACACATTAACCCAAATCATAACCTGAGGATTAGGTGTTTAATGTTCCCCCATTCATTCAAATGGATGTATCAAATTCCAAGAATGAGAGATAAAATGCAAGAATTCATCTCATCCAAGCTGAAAGTCTCTCAGAAATTGTTTTTATAGATGACCACAAACCAAGGATGGTGGTTTTAATAGAAAACCACAAACAATATGAAGATCTGGTAGAACTCAAAGTCTCAACCATGTCTGGAACCTTCATAGCAGTTATTAGATCAATAAAAAATGTCAACTTTGGAACCATCAATGTAGTTCCTCGAACAATTCCAAATCTAGCTAGAAGGTGAAGTCTTTTGCCAGTGGAAGTGCTCGTTCACAAATATCATCGAAAAACATGCAACAATTTTGCATACAACTTTGAATATGAACTCAAATTCTACAATGTAGCAACAAAATTTATGATCTCTATCTCAAGCTCACTTGACAAATCTTCAAACTTGTAGCATACCATCAATTCCATCAACTCCCCCCTTATCCGATAAAAGGTGAGAGTGTGCATCAATATTCATCACTGCAAGGTTGGTCAATACTCTAAACATATCATATCGTATGACTTGTAAAAATTCTTGGATGTTTTGAACCAATCCTAAGAAGAAATCATCAAAAATTTAGTTTCTCTCTTGCGGTAGTTTTCTTTCTAAAACATCTATTTGAATGGTGATTGTTCTTTCCACAATGTTCACACGAGTGAAAATCAAAACAACTATATTTCACATGTCCAACTCTTTCACAATGTTGGCAACAATTATTTTGGTCTGGAACAACATCATCCATAAATCTAGCACTATGAAATTGTCTAGTTTTAGAAAAACCAGGAACATAAAACGATACATCCAAAACATTCTTATTATATCCAAAACTAGTTCTATTTTTGTTGTCTACAATTTATTCCCATGGTCTTCTAAATTTTTTGGGAACAGTAGGTTCCACAGTTGTATGCAAACGACTCTTACATACCCTTGCTTGAACATTACTTTCCACTACATCCAAATTTTCTTTTGAAATCACTTCATCACTCTGAACAATGTAAACTTTGAAATGGGAACTATAAACTCAAAATGGGAACTCTAGCCAAAAAACCCCAAAAAAACATGAAAAATAATGCTAAAAATGAAAAGTGTGTATCCTGGAATGATGTCTCTTTTAAGGGTTAGTTTTCAACATATTTAAAAAATGACAATAAAACCAATTTTTTTGTGCAAAAAATAATTTATTTTTTTATGAAAAAACGACACTAATGTTTTTGGTAGAATAAAATTTTTCTTTCCAATGTATAATTTCAACATTTTTTAGTAATGACGATAAAGACAAAATAATGGGATCTGAAACACATTAAAATTCCATCATTTGTGTTACTTGTTGTTAAACATATAATAACATGACACTAAATATCACTAATATTCTAATTGTTTTCAACCTTAACATTAAAGATACAAAAAAAAATTGTAAATTTTCAACCATAGAATCAAAAATCTCTTAAGTTTTCAACACATTTAAACCATGACATTATGAACAAATTACATGACCAAATTAATCAAAATGTCAATACTTGTAGATTGAATGAAACATAAACTATATCTCTAAGTTATTGTTGCATTGTAGATATTATAAACAATAAAAATGATCATAATTAAAACATATAATCCAACAAACGTAAAAATGACTCATCACTTCATTTAACACCATATTGAAATAAAAAATTTTATTTCAAGATATGATGCAAACATTAGTTATATAAGCTATCTTAGACAATTATTCAAAATCACTCATATTTTCTTGACAACCATTAGAATTCACATCTTCAAATGAATGACTGGATGCAGATGAAGATGTTCCATATTCTTCTCTTTCATCAACTAGTGCCCCATCTGAGTCAACATGCATGCCCACCATTTCAGGTTTCAGAATTCTTTTAGATCTACGACTGGTTTTAGCAAACTCCCATCTCAACATTGTTCCTTTTGGTAACAAGATTGTCAGAATATCTATCATCTTGAGGTGAAGAGTTCCTCTCTTTTTACTTTTATTTATTTGTATTTGTATTTTTCTTTGTATTTGTACCCTTTCTTTTTCTCTTTCCGCCAGTTTTTTTATCAACTACAATTTTTGGCTTGTACACATTGTTAGCTTTATTGGCGTTTGGCCCAAAAATGGACCCAAAACACTCCCAAACTCTCCAAAGTTTGCTTAAAATCATTCAAATAGATCCAAATATGCTCCAAAGAACTCCCTAAGTCTCAAAAGTGCTTAATATCATCTAAAGATCCAAACAAGTAAGGGAGGAGAGCCCCTGGAAGGGTAGAAATGCATTATCGCGAGGAAAAAAATGCATTAAAACAATCAAAAAACCATTATCGCGGGTTTAAAACTGAGAAGGCACAACAATCGTCTGATCTGGCTGATCAACGACCCAGATCTAAGTGGGGGATCTGATCGGCACAGGCAGGCAGTGACCACTGGCATTGGAAATTGCCAATCAGCGATTGTTGATGATCAGATTGGCGGGTCACAATCAGTGGAGGCGAGTTGGTAGTAATCGACGTAGGAAGTGTGGAATGAGTGATCATGATCGGTGATTCAATGTGGACCATCAATCGCGCGTGCAGATCGATGGCCCACAACACATCGCAGGATCACTATCGGTGGTGATCATGGGGCATGGCCTTTGCATATACATATGGGCGACCCAAGAGCCAGACCCGACAGCATTATATATGATGTTTTATAATATTTGAAGCCTGCGGATTGGCCATTTTTTATGTATTTCGTGTATTTTCATTATATAATGAAAATACAAAGGGAGCCTTGGCCAGTGCTGATTGTGATGAGTCCTCGACCCGAAAGGGTCTGGGAAGTGGAATATATAATATTTGAAATCCACCAAAGCCCATTTTTCAATGTATTTTTGTGTTTTCATTTTTTAAACGAAATATAAAGGGAACAATAGAATAGGCCAAGTGCGACTTTCGATGGCGACAAGGGCATACCCGAGAGATTAATAAACTATTTTTGAGGACTTTTGAAGTCTAAAATACACAAAGAAGGTGGGATTTATTCGTGATTGCAACGTTTTCTGTGTAAATACATGAAACAGTCAAAGGAAACTTTTAGAGGGATTATAGAGGCTCGAAGACCCATTCCACTACATGGCAGAGTCTAGGAGGTAGCCTGCCAGAAAATAGAGACCAGAAAGGGAGGTAGCCTAATGTGCTCTAAGACAACACATCAAGCTACCCAAAATATCTGAATGCAGTTATTCTTTTATCAGAAGAAGGAATCTCCAAACCCATGCTTGCCTAGAGGGCATCAAATTTGTTAACAATACATATCAGATAGATTGAGACCTCTCGAGCCTCAGAAGGCTTGAGAGCATTATAAAAATCTATAAATATCTGAAAGTAAGATGTAATACAGGTTAAACTTCTAGAGATTGTTCCTCCTTTGTTCCTTCAAGCTTCTCATCTTCATTCTAGCAATATAAGCTTCTTTTGCTATTATATGTTCAATGTCCATTCTCTTTGTTGTTCTATACTTGCACTTGACTAGGTTATTCAAGTTTTCTGTTGCGTCTAATTCCATATAACCATCATCTTATCTGTGCATTAATAAATTAGATTTGCAAGTGTCATTTACTTCCTGTAGCTAGCCATTCATAAGTGGTCATATATGCATCTGCCAGTATAGTTAGTATTCTCTTTTGTTGCTTATAGCTAGCCATTCATTTATGCTTATGTATGCAATCTACTGGTACAGTTAGTATTCTCCATCTATCCATTGAATCTATAAATTATTGAGCATTAGTGGTCTAAAGCCTTGTATTGGTGAGAGTTTTCATGCATGTATTTAGTGAGAATAGAGGTGAAATGGTTATCCGATTTGATCCAAACCATCATCCATTCCAATAGTTTTGAGAACATTATCGAATATTATATGTTACCAAGCATCTCTGAGCTGCAACCTAGGAGAGTTTCATGGAGTGATAACATAATTGACGCCGTTGACGGGGAGAGGAAACTAAAGCTCAGCTTCCCTGGGAAATGACAGATCCAACTTTGACGATAGACAAAGTCTGGGCACTTTTTTGGTTGTAATTATCTATATGGTGACTCTACTAGAGGCTAAACCTCTTGGTGACTCCACATCATAATTCTAGCTCAGTTTGTGAGGCATACTCGGAGAAATCCTCAAAAGTCACAAGCTAACCCAGTACCTGACCCTAAAAATATCATCAAAGAAAGAAAGTTATTGCAGAAAGGAGCATCAGGTTCAGATAAACCTAAACAATCTCCTATATCTCTTCAAGGAAGGCCTGTAATAGAACAAACTTATGTTGAGAGTATAGCTTCTAATACTAACAGTGAAGAAAAACTCTTAGAGATTCATAAAGCTCCTTATTCTTTAGGTTTTCCTTTTGTTGTATGCCCAAAGGAAACCTCACCTCCTATCCATCATACTCCTTTAGTCTTATCAGTCACTCCGCAACCCTCTGTCATTTAGACTGCCAGTACTCTTTTAGCCACCATAGCTATGGCAGGTCCACAAGCACCCACCAAAATGGAAAGAATCATAGCTGCTAGGTATGGACCTATAATACTGCCCAATCCTTTGAATGCTATGCCTACTAGAGAATATCATAAGTATATGCCTAAGTTCACTAGGACTGAAGGTGTTACAGCTGAAGAACATCTTGAATCATTCTATAGCTATTTTGATAACCTAGACATTAGTGAAGATGATGTTTGGATGAGAGTCTTTGTCCAAAGCCTAGATGGAGAGGTTAGAAAATGGTTCAGAGAACTGACCCCAATACCTATAGCAGATATTGAGTCCTTAGATGATGCATTCATAAAGCATTGGGGGGATAAGAAGGATCTCCTTTACTACCACACTGAGTTTGAGAACTTACAAAGGGAAACTGGTGAGTTGCTGTCTGATTTTAATAAGAGATTTAACCACATGTACAACAAGATACCAGCTGAAGTAAAACCCACCACTACCTCTGTTAGACTCATCTATGCTAGTGACTTTGATTCTGACTTCTATTTACTATTGAGGGGGAGGCGATGTGCTTCTTTGGCTGATATGAAAGATGCAACCCTAGAAGTAGAATCAAACATCATGGTTGCAGAAAAGCTCAAAAGTAATGCTGATAGAAGGAGATAGAGGGGCGAGCCTTCATCATCTACAGATCCCAAGATCGATAAAATGGCCAAGATGATAGAGTCATTAGCCTCTGAAGTTTCCAAATTAAAGGTTGAGCAGAATTCTAAGAAGGGAAGAGTTCCTAACACCTTTGCTCCTCCAAATCCGAATCCATATAGAAGACCTAATGAGCAGTTGCAGATTTTGCAAAGAAGCAAAGAGGCCAATGAAGACCAAAGGGTGAAGACCCCTTTTCAAAATATAGTCATGGAAGAGGAGCAGTTTGAAGGAGATGATGAGATCCATTGTATGGAAGACAAAGGTAGTGCCACCTTTTTAACCAAAGCTACCTATGAGAAGTCATTATTCAATGACCAAATCAACCAAGAATGGGATGGTAAAGCTGTTCTACAAACTGAAGATCAGCAAAGATATAATCTAAAGTCAAAAATGAATAATGTCAAGGAAACTCCTGTTCATAAAGTTGTTGTCCCTGTAGAACAACAAGCTAATAAGCAGAAGCAACCAGCAGTTGATCCTATCATCCTCAAAGCTCTAGCCATAGAGGTAAGAGGCCTTGACAAGTCCCCTTCTTCTTTCAATTTTCAATTAGAAATTCAGAAGCCAAGAATACCTATGCCTCTAATTGAACTAGTGAAGAATGAGTCCTTCAAAGCATCCATCCTTGAGGATCTTGAGCCTAAAGCAATCCAAGCCTCCACTGACTATGTAAATCTGCAAGATGACCAACCAGCTGTTATTCTCAGCCCAGTGATTGAAAATTGTGAAGACAACTCCCCATCATTCTATGTTTCCTTGTCTATTTATGATGAAATCCTTCATAATTGCCTTCTGGACACTAGAGCCTGCCATAATCCAATGCCCAAGGCCGTCATGGATAAGCTCGATCTTTACATTACCAAGCCTTATCAGTTGGCCCCTATGCAGCTTAAAAAACCAGTTTGCCAGATCACAAAGGAAGAAGGCCCACAGATTTGGGACATGTTCTTTAATGGGGCTTGCTCTAAGGAAGCTGTAGGAATAGGTGAAGTCCTTGTGTCCCCCACACAAGGATTCATTGATTCATCTTTTATATTAACTTTTCAGGTCACAAATGACACATTAGAGTATGAAGCAGGCCTTATCATTCAGCAGGTGTGCAAGACCTTCCAAGCAAAACATCCAAGGCTGAAAGCATACAGAGATGAGGTGAAATATAGACCATCTCTGCTTGATAATCTCAAATGCTAGAAATTTTTTGAAGTAGAGGATCAAATCAATAGGCTTTTGCAAGTCTTTGATGAATTGGCTGATATGCACATTGACCAAGAGAAAGAAACCTTTCATAGAAAGGTAAAAAGGGTCAATTTTCAGTTTGGTGACTGTTTTCTCAAAAGGAATGCATTAAAGGAAGGAGAAATTTTTTTTGATGGCCCATTCAGTGGGTTTTTCTTCAAACCTTATTCCAGTTAAGGCTTTCAAGCCTTGGTATTGTAAATATGATGTTTTCAAGTTTTTATTTCATGCTAAATAAACTCCATGCCCAATGCAACACTAGGAGTAATATTTGATCTTGTTTTTTATAGGGAAGGCATTGTTCTGTAGTTCTTGAAACCTCACAGGGAGGCTTTCATCTCCAGAAGGAGCCAATGTTAGCTTTGTTGGCGTTTGGCCCAAAAATGGGTCCAAAACACTCCCAAAGTCTCCAAAGTTTGCTTAAAATCATGCAAATGGATCCAAATATGCTCCAAAGCACTCCCTAAGTCTTCAAAATTTCTAGAGATCATCTAAAGATCTAAACAAGTGAGGGAGGAGAGCCCTTGGAAGGGCAGAAATGCACTATCAGGAGGCAAAAAATGCATTAAAACAGTCAAAAAACCATTATCACAGGCTTAAAACTGAGAAGGTACAGTAGCTGTCCGATCTGGCTGATCAACAGCCCAGATCTAAGTGGTGGATCACATTGGCGGATCTGATTGGCATAGGTGGGCAGTGGCAATCGCCGATGATCAGATCGGCGGGTCACAATCGGTGGAGGCGAGTCAGTGTTTATCGACATAAGAAGTGTGGAATGAACGATCGAAATCAACGATTCAATGTGGACCATGCATTTGCACGGATAGACAACCCACATCGCATCACAGGATCGCTATCGACACTGACCATGGGGTGGGGCCTTTGCATATACATACGAGTGACCCAAGAGCCAGACCCGACGACATTATATATGATGTTTTATAATATTTGAAGTCCCAGAATTGGCCATTTTTAATGTATTCTGTGTATTTTCGTTATATAATGAAAAGACGAAGGGAGCCTTGGCCAACATCGATTGTGATGAGTCCCAGACCTGAAAGGGTCGGAGAAGTGGAATATATAATATTTGAAACTGCCAAAGCCCATTTTTCAATGTATTTTTGTGTTTTCATTGTTTAAAAAAAATACAAAGGGAACCATAGGACAGGTCGAGTGCGACTTGTGATGGCGACAAGGGCGGACTCAAGAGATTAATAAACTATTTTTTAGGACTTTTAAAGTCCAAAATACATTGAGAAGGCGGGATTTATCAGTGATTGCAGCATTTTCTGTGTAAATATAGGAAACAACCAAAGGAAACCTTTAAAGGGATTACAGAGGCCCGAAGACCTATTCCACTACATGGCAGAGTCTAGGAGGCAGGCCGCTGGAAAACAAAGACCAGAAAGGGAATAAAATGGCCCACAAAGCAACACAGCATAACACAACCACACCAACAAACATTATGGGGCATCTTTGGCATGAGAGAGCTCCCAGACAGCACAACAAGCTACCAAAAATATCTGAATGTGGTTATTCTTCTCTCAGAAGAAGGAACCTCCAAACCCATGCTTGCCTAAAGGGCATCAAAGTTGTTAACAAGACAGATCAAACAAATTGAGACCTCTCGAGTCCTCTCGAGCCTCAGAAGGCTCGAGAGCATTGTATAAAGCTATAAATATCTGAAAGTAGGATGTAATACGGCTTCAACTTCTAGAGATTGTTCCTCCTCTATTCCTTCAAGCTTCTCATCTTCATTCTAGCAATACAAGCTTCTCTTACTATTATATGTTCAATGTCCATTCTCGTTGTTGTTATATGCTTGCACTTGAATAGGTTATTCAAGTTTTATGTTGTGTCTAATGCTAGATAACTATCATCTTATCTTTGCATTGATAAATTATATTTGTAAATCTCATTTACTTCCTGTAGCTAGCCATTCATATGTGGTCATATATACATTTGCCGGTACAATCAGTATTCCCTTTTGCTACTTCTAGTTAGCCATTCATTTATGTTTATGTATGAAATCTGCTGGTACAGTCAGTATTCTCCATCTATCCATTGAATTTATAAATTATTGAGAATTAGTGGTCTAAATCCTTGTATTGGTGAGAGTGTTCATGCATGTTTTGAGTGAGAATAGAGCTGAAACGGTTATCCGAATTGATCCAAACCATCATCCATTCCTATAGTTCTGAGAACAATATTGAAGATTATATGTTACCAGGCATCTCCGAGCTACAACCTAGGTGATTTTCCTGGAGTGATATCACACACCATTGAATGGGTGTGTATTTATGGCATACCAATGTACTTCAACACCTGCAACATCTTCACTTTCTGTAATGACCTTTATAACCTTAGCAACCCAGAATGGACAGTCATTGGGATCTCCATATGCTAGCACTGCGATCATGCAACCCTCCTTAATATACTATATTGAACCCATGTAAAGGTCTTCCATGGCTTCACGTTGCACAAGAGATCTTCTAGAACCAATATACATTTCTCTTTCCTCTACCTGTGAAGAATTAATAATACATTGAGATTGTTGTTGGTCAAGAATGTTTCTTTCCTCATGTTCCTTTCAGACATTTTGTGGCCAAATCAATGGAGTTTTCAAAGGTATATCTTCATTTTTTGTTCTTGAAATGATATCACTTTGATTATCGGAAAAAGACTCCCACCAAATCGAATTAGCAATATCAAAGTACTCATATGTATATCTAATACATTTTTTAATTTCTTCCAGGCAATCAAAATAATTTATATCTCTATTCTTCCTACATGCATTATGAACTTCAACAACTGATTGTAATAACAATATATTTGAGGCAAATATTGGATGATCTTGAATGAACTTCAAAAATACCAAACCTGATAACGATGCCAATTCTGCAGTAGTTGAATACTTCTTGCCCCATATTAGTGTTTTCCCATCAATTTTTTTGATACAAAATTGATGTTGGAAGCTAATGTCATTAAGTTGTTTAATGCATTTCTCCTCACCATGCAATCCCAGAATAAACATTTTCATGTCAATAATTTCTTCCAACACATCAAAAATAGGCTCTGGCATGTATGATTTCTTAATACATTTAATTAATGATGGAAAACACCCAACTTCATTCCTCCTCAATGTGAATGAAAAATGACTAAACATCTTATCAATATGGTCATGACTATGCCCAACAATAAGGAAACCAACCTTTACCTTATGAAAATTTCTCAATTCAACAGGCATGTTAAGATATCCAAAAACACTAAACTTCAAGAATATTACCAGACCAATGAGAAAACACATCATTAATTATGGTTATTGTCACAATTGCATCATTATGAATATTTGGAGTTGTGAAGTATACCCTTGGCAACATTTTCCCATTGAAGACCATACAACTAACCAAGCGATACTAAATAAAGTTTTCCTCGTGTAAATTTTTGGGTGTGCAAACAAAATGTGGTAGAAGTGTTTTGTTTTGGTCCATACCATCAATTATCAAACCCAAATATTTATTTGGATTATCATAACACTTATTTCAATGCTTGTACTACTTTTTCTTTTCACTTGTTTGTTATTCATGATGCTCTTGAAGAGCTTTGACAATGGAATCTAGACAACATAAAAGAAAGTCATTAATAAGCATGTTCTCATAGTTGATGAGTATACAATTTTAAAAATTAAGGTCATGAATTCTTACCTCTTTCTGCGCCTTCACATTTATCCCATTTTTATTTAAGAGAAACACATGTACTACATATCCCCATCCTTGTCTTCTTAGGAATACGAACATTGTTGAATTCTTTCTTTCATATCATCACAAAATATTGATATGTAATAAATCGACCATGTCCTTCACCTCCTTTTGCATATTCTTTGTATAAGTTGTAGATTTATTGTCTTGAGAAATTATCTGGAATATGTATTGTCTCTCTATTTTTCATACACTCTCCATTCGTTGAAAATAATTCTTGCATCCATGACATTGCAGTATTTGATAATGGCCAAACTGCCGTCTATGATGTACTTCTGAATAAAATGTGGGATCCTTCTCCAAATTTTCTTGGATTCTTGACAGACGAAAATTACCCATTGAATGAAACATTTTGAAAGCCTTTCTATAGATAAATAAAGACCCAATATGATAATCATAACCTGACAATGTAGATTTCATGCACCCCACTAAATATGAATTTTGCATGCTTTTATTCATTGACAAATATCTCTTCCTTTTCTCCAATGCAAACTTGAAATCCATACGTTTCAAGGAATATTTTTGATAACATTCACTTGGAATGAGAGCACTGATAGAAATTCTTCTCATCAGATATTTTGCTCCACCCCTTGTATAACTAGAACATCTTGGATTGATATGAAAATCTTTGCTCCTACTCGATACAATATTTGTTGGCAACATCTCCATCATTCGATCATCATTTGTATAAGCGTTTTCATCATTACTATGAGGAATATTATCCTCACTACGATCATCTATGCTTTTGAAATAATGACTTGGACGATATTATTCATCTTTCCCTTCTTTAGTGCTACCCTCATAGAGCTTAGAATTAGGAATAATTGGAAAAATTTACTCGATGTTTATTGGGTATTCTTCATCATGTGCACTATCAATGTTTCTCTCATAGTCCATAGGATTATGACTATGTGGAAAATGTGACTCTTTACTTACTGGAAATTATTCATCCTGCTCTTTGTCACTGTTGCTCTCACAGTCTATAGGATTAGGACTAAGTGCTTCATCCTTGCCTTCATCACTACTACTCTCATAGTCCATAGGACTAGGAGTAGTTGTTAAATGTGACTCTCGATTTATTGGAAATTCTTCATCCTAGCCTTCATCATTTCTCCTCTCATAGTCCATAGGATTAGGACTAAGTGGAAATTGTGACTCTCTATTCATTTGAAATTCTTCATCATGATCTTCATCATTGCTGCTCTCATAGTCCATAGGATTAGGACTAAGTGGAAACTACGACTCTTTATTTATTTGAAATTCTTCATCATGCTCTTCATTGTTGCTGCTCTCATAGTCCATACGATTAGGAATAAGTGGACACCTGACTCTCTATTCATTTTAAATTCTTCATCATTCTCTTCATCACTACTTCTCTCATAGTCCATAGGATTAGGACTAAGTGGAAACCATGACTCTTTATTTATTTGAAAATCTTCATCATGCTCTTCATCATTGTTGCTCTCATAGTCCATAGGATTAGGACTAAGTGGAAACCGTGACTCTTTATTTATTTGAAATTCTTCATCCTGCCCTTAATTAGTGTTGCTCTCATAGTCCTTAGGATCTGGACTAAGTGGAAGATTTGACCCTCTATTTATACTGGAACAATTTCTGTTATATTCATCACTATGAATGGAGTTGTTACATAAAAGAAGATGTTGATGCTTCACAAAGCAAAACTTCGTTATCAAAAGAATCCATGCCTTTCAAACAGAAGAGTTTGAATGATACAAATGCACTCTCTCCTAATGATAACATATAGCTTAAAGAATGAAAAGTTTCCTCCAAAGTTTCCCTCAAAATAATTTCACCGAAATTTTTCCCTTCAAAATTTCATTTCATGTATTTTCCTCAATAATTTTCTTCTACAATTTATTGCAAAATTTTAACTAATTTTTTCTTATGAAATTAATCTTTTAAACTAAAACTTTAAATTAAAATTGTAAACTAAATCTTTTACCTAAATTAATTTTTTACTTGAACTATATAGCATTTACTAGACAATTGAATGTTTCTTTTAATTCTGATTATATCTTCTATCACACATTTAAAATAAATTGCTCTATCTCCATAACACGATTTATATGTTTAGTTTTTATAAAAAAAATAATACTACATTCACCATGCCATAAAAATTTCCGTAATATTCGCTTTATCATAATTTACTATATTGCCATAAGAATATTTATATGTTAAAGTTTTTATAAAAAAAAATTAGTCCCACATTCACCGCGTGGTAAAATAATTCTGTAAATTTTTTCTTTATAATAATTTACTATATCACCATAACAAGATTTATATGTTAAAGATTTTATAAAAAACAAATTAATCCCACATTCACCATACGGTAAAACAATTTCGTAATTTCCGCTATATTATAAATTTCATTATCGTTATTCCTCACATCACATCAACATTTTTGGAGGTTCATTAAAAGACTTGGAGTGATTTTGTGGAGCAGCTACAATGTTATCGACAAAATATTCAACGAAAGATTATCCCAGTTGAAAGGTTATTTTCTCTTTTGCTTTGTGCATGTTTTAAAATTCAATAGGTTTACTAGTAGTTATGTGTTAGTTGGGTTGTTATCTTCATGTAAAATACCAAAACAAAAACATATTCTAGTAAAATAATATTTATTTTTTAATTAATGAAATTTAGATTTTTTTTTAGAAATAAAAAATTTAGATGATTTAGGCTTAGCCGACAGCCCCATGGCAGGAAGAAATCCACTATGTTTGGAGTGGGTGTTGTGGGCCCGGTCGCACCCACCATTGGCACCCACCCCGGTGGCTAAGCCTGCCAAGAGTGTGGGTGATTCTTAGAATTAGGCCTCCACCCCCACGGGTCCGTTGGGCCACGGGGGTGGGGTGGGAGTGGCTCTGAGGTTGTACATTTCCCCTCCGCTCCACCCCCAAGGGCCTGTTGGGATGCGAGGGCGAGGCGGGAGTGACTACGGTGCTGTATGTAGCCCCTCTGCTCAAGCCCCATCGGGCCCGTGGGTGTGGAGGCCGAATTATGAGAATTGAACCTCCATTTGCATGGGCCCGTTGGGCCACAGGGGTGGGGCAGAGGGGCTACACACCCTGGCGACCCAACAAGCTCGTGTGGGTCGACGCCCGATTCTCAGAATCGAACCTCTACCCCCACGGTCCCATTGAGCCACGGAAGTGGGATGCGAGAGGGCTGCAATTTTTTAATTTTTAATTTTTTTAAAATATTATGTTTTACAAAATTATTTATGATTTATGATTATTTATCATTTATAGTTTTTTTTTTTTCGTTTTGTTTTTTTATTTAAGCTATTGTTTTTTTTTGTAATTTACTAATTTATATATATGTGCATATTTTTTTCAAGAAAATGGCATCAAAGAAGATTTATGTGAATCTTTCTGGACCAAAGACTGCTAAAATTAAAGGTGGATTCTCAAAAAATATTGTTGAACAAATCAAATCTCAACTAATAACTACAAATCTATCAAGTTCCTCAAACGATAAGAAGACGATTTCATACTAGAAGAAATCAAAAGAAGTGAAGCTTACAAAAAATGTATGGTATGTGAAAGATAGAGAAGGTGAGCAAGAGCTACATATATATCTATATGTTGATATCCCTAACGATAGTGGACTTTATGAGGTGCTGGGAAAAGTCAGAGACATATGTTTGATACCGGACGCTGAAGTTGTTTATGTACTTACAAAACCGCCCAAGTCACATCAGAAAATTAAATATCAGTTATGATTGTCAATGAATGACATGATGAAGGAATCTACAAAGATGTGTAAACAAATTATAAATGACATTGCACAAGATATGGTAAGTATTGTTATTTATATTTGTGTTTTGCATTATTGTAACTATATCATTATATTTTTTATAACTTAGTTTTTATTTCCAAGTGATGATCAAGGTGGATATTGGTGGCCACCTGCCAATTCCGCTTCAACCCCCACCATTGTTTCTTTCCATTTTTTAGTTTCCTTAATTGTAGCACATTTGACTATTTTTAGCAATTTTTCGGGTCCTAAACTTCTAGAGTGTTTTGAGGCCCTAAATGACATTTTTTTGGCAATCTAGCACCAACAATTTTTTGTTTTCATCGTCTTTTCCATTGTAGTCCTCGAAGAGAACTTTCGAATGGGGTATCATGTGTGTCAAATGGAGATAATATGACCAAGTCACAACCCGGGAAGTTGGTTGTACAACTCACCCCAATGGGGCCCATAAACTCTTGGTGTTACATCTCCTCGGGTTAGGGTTTTGGTTGTTTAGGGTTTACTCTTATTTTTCAATAATACAAAGGCCCTTGAGCCTCATTGTAATGCAATTCAGAGGCATGTAGCTGCCAAATTTCTCCTTAGAGATAAGCTACCATCATCCAAGCTAGTTTATTTCCATTTCTATTTGTAAGCATATTTCAATATTTTACATTAATGAAATGAAGTATTATTTCTACTTCATCTCTGTATTTATTGTTATTTCTATAATTTGTTGCATTCATGTCTAAATCCAGATTAGTGGTATCAGAGCGGTTTTCTCTTTCTCTATTTTTCTTTTCATGTCCCCAACGGGGTCAGGATATAAGGAGGTAGGGCTCAAATTGGTTGATCCTTTACAAAACCAACCTAACAAATCCTGATGTCCTCCCATGGTGGATGAAAAGAAAGAGAATGGGGTAGGAAATCCTATCAAAATCTTGCTCGAAGAAGCCCTCAAGCGATAAAGGAATGTAATGATGGAAAACTTTTCCTAGATCCTTCAATGGTTACCCAGGGGCGACACATCTAGTTCCAGCAGCTACTCTGGAAACACCACACCCTTTAAGGTACAAGTTAACTTTGAAATCCACATATTTGAGGGCCAGATATATGCATATGCCGTAGATAAATGGTTAAAGCTGCTACAAGGGTACTTTTCTGTTCATGATTTTTCCAGCCGAAAAAATATTACTTTCGCTCTTCTCAAAGAAGATCCCCACATCAAGGACTAGTGGGAAACATAATGTGAGTAGAAGGATTGAAGTATGACCTCACTATTTTCAGCTGCACCCACTTGGAACTCATTCCAAGATGCCATCAAGGATAGTACTACCCTGTTGGAAGATGTGGGATACATACATAAAGTGGGCCACGCTGCGATAGGGAAGGGACCAAGACGTGCCATAGTTTACCAATATTTTTCATACCCTTCACACAAACTTGGGTATCAAGGATTCTAAGTGACATTTGGTACTAAAATACCACGACTGCCTACACAAGTACATCCATGACGAGGTGGAGTTCCTAGACATCTCCTCACTTGGCATGACATATTGATACACTATGAATATCGAGCAAAAGTTTAAACAAAAGAAGCGAGACTTTCAATCTGTGAATCCAAAGGACAAAGGACAAATCCAAGGTGGGGTGACCCAAGACAACCCGTTGGAGACGCAAGAAAATAACAACACCACGAATGTCAAAGAAGGACACAGGAAAGTGGTGTGAGTTCCACAAGAGCCCCACTCATAGCACAAGTGAGTGTCAGGCCAAGCAGTCTCTGGTGGCTGAGTTGAAGGCTTCAAAATTAGATGCATGTTATAAACTTGAGTCAGAACCTGACAATAAGAATGACAAAGGGATGAAGATCATTGATGCGGAGCCCAACACCATTGTTGCCACCGCTAAGATGCAGAAGAATGAGCGCAAAGATCTAGAGGAGGGGGAGCATATTTTTCAATCATAGATGTGGGTGAAGGGTTCACCGCTGCAATTCATTGATGACAGTGGAAGCCAAAAGAACCTCATTTCAGTAGAGGTCATGAAGCGGTTGGGACTACTGACCATACCACACCCACAACCATACAGCATCAGGTGGCTTCACCAAGGACGAGATCTCTGAGTCTGCCAGTAGTGTCGCCTTCCATATAGCATCAATCCCTTCATAGATGAGGTATTGTGTGATATTGCACCTCTTGATATTTTTGATGTATTATTAGGCCAACCATACTTATGGAAGCATCATGTTGTGTATGATTCAAGGCCTTACACTATTATTATTTATTTGGGTAATACATTATACAGAATACCAAAGGTAGCGCCGCCTACCACCACTTCTTTGATCTCTACTAAGAAAGGTAGTAGGATCATCTCCCAGACTAGGAAATTTATTTTCTTTTTTGTTCACTCTCAAAGTAAGGGGAAGATTCTATCGACATCCATGGCCCTCGAAAAGGGTTCCTCCATGTAGCAGAAGTAGGTGGATATGGTCATGAAAGAATACAGTGACATCTTCTCCTCACCCACAGGGGTATCGTTGCACTATCAGGTTAAGCATTCGTCCGATATGACTCTTGGAGCACCTCTACCCAACGAGCCAATATATTGCCACTACATTCTAGAAAATTCTAAGTACAAGCAGTGACATGATCAACATCGGGTTCCACACAAGTTACAAGTGGCAACAAAGTGTGGTTGCATTTGCTAAAAGAACACCTTACAAGAGCCCATCAGAAGCTCAGACCGCTCTAATATGCTTCTTACGCCATTATCAACGTTGTGTGAAACAATGCTTTCAAGCACAGCATTCCCCCATTCCTTGGCATGCATCGAGTGTTTAATGTGGACTGCCCTCGACAATGTTCCCACCATTACTTAACACATCAGAGATTGCAGAACAACTCACCAGGGACCAAGTTTAGCAGAAATTTCCCATCTCATGGAGGCACTCAAAGAAATGGGGACCATTTCTACCTAAGGGGGCAGGAATGATCGAAGTGGACATTGGTGGCCACCCACCAATTCCACTTGAACCCCCACCATTGTTTCTTTAAGTTTTTCAGTTTCCTTAATTGTAGCATAGTTTACTATTTTTAGTAGTTTTTTGGGTCCTAAAGTTCCAGAGTCTTGTTGAGGCCCTTAACGACGTTTTTTTGGCAATCTACCACCAATTTTTTTTTTATAAAATTGTCTTCTCCATCTTAGTCCTCAAAGATATATTTCCAATGGGGTATCATGCGTGTCAAACGGAGATAATATGACCAAGTCACGACCCTGAGAAGTCGGCTATCCAAGTAAGCCCAACGGAGCTAACAAATTCTTGGTGTTACATCTCCTTGGGTTAGGGTTTTGGCTTTTTAGGGTTTTCTCTAATTTTTCAATAAGAAAAAGGCCCTTGAGCCTCATTGTAACACAATTCATAGGCATGTAGCTGCCACATCTCTCCTCCGAGATAAGCTACCATCGCTCGAGCCAGTTTATTTCCATTTCTATTTGTAAGCATATTTCAGTATTTTACATTAATGAAATGAAGTATTATTTATGTTGCATCTCTGTATTTATGGTTATATCTATAATTTTTTGTGTTCTTGTTTAAATCCGGATCATATGATATTTTGTTTAACATAATTTTATTGAAAATCTTTCAATTATGTTGGGATTCATTCATTTCATAGAGCAAGATATTATGAATGTTGTTAGCAGTTTTTACTCAAGTTTTGAAGAAGATATGGCAAAAAAAAAATAGTAATTCATGATGCTACAAAACTACATCCAACGGATCAACAAAGAATCTCTATAGTGGATAAATCTAGCAAAGTTAGACATGTCTTTTGAAGATGAGGAAGTTGAAACTAACGCTATATAATATGTTGTCATTACTGAGGATGACATTAGAATTGATGTTAGAAAGGAAAAGAGCCATAAAAGACCAAAAGTAACAATGGCCAGGAATGTTTATGTTCTAGTTAATGATGATAATGTTAGGAGGAAGAAAATTAAAGTTGATCATTCTTAAATAGTCAAGGCCAAAAATGAATATCCTAGTGAAAATTCAAAAGAAACCAGAGAAACCATTACACCAGGAGTTGATTTAGAGGATGGCATTATTAAAACAAAACAAAATGCCATTCGACATAACTTGACAAAGGGACACTTAATTGAGGGTGGTTGTACATTTCAGCTTAATGTGAGACAAATCTATAAGCCAAGTGAAGGAAAATTTAAATATCAAATTAGAAACCCACAACACCTACATGTTCACAACTTGAAAACATTGATGATGTACAATCCATATCCTCATGTGGTTATTTATGTGCTTATTATTGATCTAGTTCAAGTTCCGAACAAAAAAGCATTTGATAAGTCAATATGTTTTGATACAATTATTATATGCTTGGGGGGGAACCATTTTGTAGAAGCTCAAATGAAATTGATGGAGGAATATCCCCATAACCCATGTTTTGAAACAAAGAAATGTATCATTTATGCTGGTTTATCAAATACAGAAGCAACGTTATTGGCATGGGATTATAATACAGATAATGAATATAAAATGTATATGACTTTCATCCAAAGGGTTAGATTTATTCATAATGAATTTGAAGAAAAATGTGGTGGGGATAAGATAAATGTTACTCTATAATTTTTAAAAGAATGTTTTATGGAAATAGGCTATCAAATTGAGGAGAAACTCAATTCAAAAGGTGTCAAAGTAAATTCTGATATATTCAGAAGTATTGATAACATTTTCCAGTTGGCATTTAGAACTGGAGAGATATGTGAACTAATTAATGAGATTTTTAGCATGTGGGAGAACATTGGCATTAAAAACCAGAAGGTCAAAAAGTCTAAACCATTGATATGTAGCAGCAGTAAATCAGGTCCTGCAATGAAGCAACTTCCAAAAGATATGACTATCACACCTTGGATAACATTGCAAGGAGTGAAGTACGAAAAACTGGTCAAAGAAATTTTATCTCGTGTGAAGGGAAATTATCATTAGACGAAATTTCTGAGGAATTTCAACAGTAAGTTTGTTGCGTTATTTGTACTTAATTATAGATTATAATTTTCTTTTAAATATAACATATTTTTCTTAGTAGTATTTGTTATACATATCATTATATTAACTTTTTTTACTTTATCTATTCAATCACAAATTTTATATTAAAATACAAAAACAAATGGTTAAATTTTTCAATGAAGATAGTTAGGATGATGTTGTACGCAACTACCCAAATTCAAGTTCTACATCAACACTAAAAGATTTTTATCTTGTATTTAAAAATGTATGTTGATTTATACATTCATTTTTATTCATATGTATACTATTTTTATTTTATATCTTATACATATATTTGTTTATTTTATTAAAGATGAGGAAGGATGCAAATGGAGCACCAGATAGTTTCAGAAGCTTTATTGAAAAAATTAAGATCAAAAGACTAAGAAAGTAGCGTCTTAGGAATGTTGAACTTGATCCAACTCTTACTTATTTCATTTGAATGGGCTTGACACTATTCAATATCAAGTAATACAAGGTGACTATGAAGACATTGCTATACTCATACCTAAAAGGGATTATTCCCTAGTTATGACAGATATTCTCCATGGTTTCAATATCCCAAACGTTGACTATGATAGTGACCCTTATACTTATCAAGCTCTTAGTAAAGTGGTTGTAGGATTTGTAGAAGTAACATCATCACCATTATGTATATTTGTGACATTTCATTTAGACACACAATTGACAATGTTATTGACAAGCTTCCAGGGGACAACAAACTCAAGGATGCAACTTACATGGTAAGACGTTGAAATTGCATGTTTGATTAATGTTTAAAATTCATTTGTGTACAAGTAAATTGAACTTTTACTATTTCATATTATAGGCAAAAGTCAAATCTTCTAAACTATGAAGATCAACCAATTATAAATGATTATGAGTTCATCCTTATTGATAGTTAGACAAAAGATGATAGATATAAGTCTATGCTTCCTAATCAGGTATATGGAAAGAGTCATAGCTAAGTACTGGTTTATGATGTTGTTGTGAAAAATATAACATATGAAGATAAAGAAGAAAAATGAGAGATAGTTAACATTTATCAAAAACCATAGTGATTGATTAACTATCTTATAGACCTATGTTCAAATGAAGGAGATTGGGTTCTAGATTTATAAGTTTTATTATATAGAATTGAATTTCAATATCTTATTTCTTAATTTATATGTCATTATACTAATTTATTTCATTACTTGTTTTGTCCTTGATAATTATGTACAACACTAGCATGTTGCCTACAAAAAGGAAGAAATTGCATTGCCATTGAAAAAGATCTAGTATAGTGAAAATTTATTCAGAAAAGAATTAATGCTCTTCAATTTCTTCCATATGCAATGCAAGAAATTGGGTTGAGGAAAGGGGATTTTAATGAATCACGTGTGGAAAATAAAACAATGGAACCTCAACCACCATTAAATGGAATGATTGGAAATGCATACACTGAGAGATTTGTAGACATCAAAGATCCATCAGAAGAGGAAAATGAGAAAAATGAAGTAGAAAATATTGTGGAAGAAGACAATGATGAAACTCTAGAGGATGAAGAGTTTGGATTACATGATATTGTTGATTAAATTTAAGTTATGCTTGGAAATAAAGTTCATTTTTTGTAACTATTAATTAGCAATATTTATAATGTTTTGATTTTGAAATTTTATGAGAAGAATAAATATTCAATTAATGTTTTTATATGTTCAATATTTGTATTATGTGATTTTCGCTTTAATTTTTATGTGAATCATTATTTTTTAAAATAAAATGTGATTCTTATTTTTTTTGACATGAAATTCATTAAAAAAATATATATTATTTAACTATTTTTTGTTAAATTTTTCCTATAAAAATTGTGATTTTGACATGTCATTTTTAGCAAAAACTTATCAAAATGTGCAAATTTTAAGTTATATTTATGTTCAAAATGTTTATTTTTATGTCAATTGTTGTTTTTTTAAAGACAATTATTTGATGTGAATTGAAAAATTAATTAACGATATATAAATGTGTAGAATATTGAAACTTTAAAATATCGTCCTTCCTCTTTAACTATGCAAAAAAATAAAGACCTCGTTACAAAAATAAAAAAATAAAAATAAATAAAAAAAGAAGAAGACCACTTAAAAAATTGTTAAATTTAGAAAATAATTATTCACATTTAATACATTAGAAAATTTGAAGTAAAAAAATAATTCTTTTGAAAAAGGGGCCTCATGCAGAATCAACATTTTTTATAATCAGCATGCAAATCACTAACATTGTAAATGTACATAAAAAAAATTTAAAGTGTCAAAAACTATGATAATATATATATATATATATTCTGCATCACCACTTTTCAAAATTCGTTGATTTTTTAGCTTCTTCAACGAAATGGGTAATCGTATAAGTTTCTATTTCAAAGTTTACATTCTTTTTTATCATTCTCTGATTAATGTTTGGAATTATGATTGTCTCATAGTACTTGAGACTCAATTTGGATAAATTCAATTGTCTTCAATGCATCACAAAAGTGGATTTTCATATCAATGATACTTACTTTGCTAACATTTAGAGTTTCATTAGCAGTGGCACTGGTGAGATTGCTAAATATATCTAATACATTTTTAATTTGAGCCATTTTAGTCAACATTGGGTGTCTAGTTCAACCGAAATGTTAGGATATTCCAACTCATAGGAAATAATTAAGTATAACTTGATCTAGTGTATATTTAGGTTAAGTGTTTTTTTTTTAGTATGTACATTTTGTAACTTACAATCTAAATGTCATGATATGTTATAACATGAAGAGATCTGATGGTTCATTTTTTCCTCAATATTACCCACACTTGATACATGGCTTAACACCCGATTGGTCCATGATATCTATTTAAAGAGCATGGACAATCATTTTTCTAGTGACCATTCATGAGAGAAGCTTATGTAAATTTTATTTATTTTACATTAATAAATTGCCTGAAGTGGCCACATTGGCTCAGGTTGTTGATTGTTTCCCTCTTTGAGGGTTTTAACCACGTCAAGAATATTGGTGTACTGATCTTTGATCTATTTTTGAGTGTTGTCAGCGGTGTCCCTTGGTGTTCAATCTAAGGAACTTAACCTATAAATTCCAACATGGTATCAAAGTTATTCGAGAGTCGCATCCATTGGTGATCCAAATCCAAAGCCAATACAAATGCATCTTATTGTTGTTTCCTGGATTTACCGTTTCTAACTGCTTTCGGGCTAAGAGGACTGCTCTATTTTGTTAGGAGCATCTTTTTTAGTGAGGAACCCCTTTCATTTCACGTGAAAATGTTTCTAGTAGCCCTAGCTACATCATTTTTAAGATTGGAGATATAAAATCTTTACTTGCAGTTATAGTTATTTATCTCTCTATTTATTTCAGTTTATAATCCTCTATAGTTTTTTTTTTTCCTGGATCTATACCTTTCATTTCTATGTATGCTCTTTGCCCCACAACTCTATGTGAATTGGGCAAACCAGAGATAGAATGAAAGGATTTTTCTCATGCGTGTGTTTTTTCTTGCTGTGCCTTATTGTGATCTCAAAAAATCAGAAACATTGAGGAAAATATCTAGTTTTCAGCCAAATCTAGCTCTATGTCACAAAACTTTGATAATTCTGCTTATCCGTTTGGTTTGTGTGGTTGTTTTTTGTTCTGTAGGAAAAAAAATGTTTTTTAAGTAAGAACACACCCCAAAACTTCAGTGAAAAAAAACCCTTTCCTCATTTCCAACAATTACTAAATATTTTTACTAGCTCACTTGGTCTACAGTTACTTTATGAGAATAGAGGTCTTGGGTTCAAGTCTTTCTATTTGTCTAGTTATTTTTTCAAAAAGAACATGTAACTGATGTTTTAAAGTTACTTTGTGTAAAAGCGTTCTCACTCATTATAAAAAGTGAGTCACTTATAATTTTAAAGTCACTTTATCTTTTGTTTAAGTTACAATCTAGTGGATATTTCATAAAGTACCATTGTAAAAGTGACTTTCCCTTATTTGTGAAAGTTGGTCACATAAAATAATCTTTCTTTAAAAGTGAGCTAATTAGATTAAGTTTGGAAAGGGGGGGATTATTTTTTAAATATAACATTATCATCAACTTCAAAACATTCACGTGGTTCCTTGGCATCTTCAAAAACTTTTCTTCAAAACATCATAACTTCTTCATGCGGAAGTCGTTTTCAAAGCCCTTTTTCTTTAATCAGCCTAATTTTTCGATATATTTCCATTGCAAGACTTAGTTTCGGCCTATCCAGCTTCAGTTTCTTTTAAAATGAAAAGTTCGTGCCTATTTATTCTTGACAACACCGATTACCTCCAATGGCTATCTTACACGGTGGATTTACTTAGAAGTAAGGATCTTTAAAGAATAGCCTCAGGCCAAGAGTCTAAACCTCAAGATGAAGATAAACTAGCCAAATAGGAAAATAAGCAATATCAAGCATGTAGGCTGATAGGTATGTCTATTTCTCCAGACCTTAGATTCCATATCGCAGAAATTGATACCCTCGATGAAGCAATGAAAAAGCTCAGTTTTGTTTTTGGAATTAAAAATGAAATTAGAGCTCATCAACTCGAAAATGAGTTGCTTCCTTTGGACCTCAATAATTTTTTTTCCATTGAAGATTTTTTTTTCCAAGTTCAATACCCCTAGACTTCTCTTAGAAGGTGTTAAGGTTAAGAAAGAATATGGTAGTCTTATCTATTCCATTCATACTAAGATAAAATCAATCTAATCTATGTTTGTTTCCACCTTTCATTCTACTACAGAAGCCTTTATTTCTCAAGGACAATACTACAAGTCCCCCTCTTTTGATGCCTTTTGTTATTCTTTCATAAGAAAATAAGAAAAACTCTTAGATCTTGGTCTTCTTAATACTAGAAACTCTTCTAAGAAAGCCTTGGCAGCCCAACAACTAAGTTCAAAGAATTCTAAGAAGTGGGACCCTAAAAAGAATGGTCCTAAACAAAACATGAGTCCTAAGCAATTTCAGTCTCAAAATGAAAAATAAACTCAACAAAATGATAAGGAAAATAAAAGCAAAGGGAAGAAGACTAAAAGACATTGCAACTTTTGTAATCATGATGGCCACTTATAATCCAAATGCTTTGAGAAGATGGAAGCCTTGGAAGCAGCACTGAAAAAGCATAACATCCATTTGGAGCACTCTTCAACTTCAACTTCATCTTCAAGAATAACACCTTTTGCATGTGGTTGTCAAGCATCTTAGCTTGGTTATGTACTAAATGTATCTTCTTCTACTCATTCTCATGAGTGGCTCATTGATTATGGAGCTGCTTACCATATGGCAAAAAACAAAGCCATGTTTTCTTCTTTAAATGATTGTAACACCAAAAATATATATGTTGATGATGGTAGACCTCTTAGTGTTGTAGGGACTAGAACTATTTATCTAGACAATGGTCAATTTAATAATGTATTATGTGTTCCTACCTTATCCTGTGACTTTCTATCTGTATATCAGATAACTCATTCAAGCGAAGGTAAAACCGTTGAATTTTCACCTCATGATGTCTTAATTAAGGACCTAAGATATCCTAGATAGATTTTCGCTACTAGCATTGCTGATGATTCTACAAGGTTGTATAAGTTAAAAAATTGGGTCATCGACTCTTCCGTTGGTATTTGTTTCTCATAATGATGGAGTGAGAAAACATTGGCATGAACAATTTGGTCACTTAAACTATCGCTCCCTTCAAAGTCTATGTAAAGAAAATATGGTGACAGGTCTTCCTATGGTATCTTGTAGAGATGGTATTTATTATGGATGTGCACTCGGATAACATCATCAGTATAGTTTTGAAAAATGTACCTCTTGGCATGCCTTAGCCCCCTTACAACTTATGCATAGTGATTTATGTGGTCCACTTCCAGTTGTTTCATTCTCCAGCTACAACTATTTCGTAACTTTCATTGATGATTTCTCCAGATGCACTTGGGTATACTTCTTAAAACTCAAGATGAATTCCTTAAAATGTTATTGGCCTCTAAAACCTTTGTTGAGAAGTAATTTGGACATCACATTATTAATGTAAGATCGAATAACAGTGGAGAATTTTTTAACCAAAAATTCATCAACTTTTGCACTAAGCATGGAATTCAAATTCAACATATTGTTCCATATACTCCATGGCAAAATGGTATAGTTGAAAGGAAGAATCACACCTTAAAGGAAATGGCTAATTGTATGCTTCAATCTAAAGGACTTAGTCTTAATTTTTGGGCAGAAGCCACTAACTGTAAAATTACATAATAAATCGCATTTCTACTAAGGTTTTAAAGAATATCACTCCAAAAGAAGCATGGAGCTAAATTAAACCAAATGTAAGTCACTTTTATGTTTTTGGAAGTGAAGCATGGGTCCATATTCCAGATGAAAAACATAAAGTCTTAGAACCTAAGAGTGAAAAATGTATTTTTGCTGGATATTCTGAAGATGTCAAAGGATACAAACTTCTTCGACCTAAATCCAAAAAAGTAATTATTAGAAAAGATGTAAAGTTTGCTGAAAATGTATCGGCCTATGAGCCTAGTTCGGTAGATGTGGCACCTCTCTCTATCTCTTCTACTTCTGAAAATATTCCTTCTTCATATGATGACAGCGAGGATGAAAATCCCCCACCCGCCTTCTCAAGATCATCCTTCAACTCGTCAGCTTCCAAAATGGGTCTACGCTACTCACGATGCATCACATGCTCTTGCAGGTGATCGTACAGATCAAAGTCATACGCGTTCTCAGTTTGATAGAGCCTCTTATTTACTAGCTCAAGTTTTAGTGAATTATGATCCTGACATTTTTGTAAAAGCTTCACGCCATCCAAATTGGGATAAAGCTATGAATGAAGAATATTGTTCATTATTAGAAAATGATACATGGGACCTTGTTCCTCTTCCAAAGGGATATAAACTTATTATATGCAAATGGGGTTAGAGAACCATGTTTGGACTAAATGGAAAAGTTTATAAACATAAACCTCATCTTGTTTCTAAGGGTTTTTCACAAGTTGAAGTCATTGACTATACTAAAACCTACTCCCCTATTGCTAAAATGAACTCTATCCACCTTGTTCTTTCCCTTTCTTCCTCTTTCAAATGGGAAGTCCATTAGATGGATGTTAAATTCGCCTTCTTGTATGGGGACTTGCATGCAAAAAATTTATATGGAACAAGCTCCTGGATTTATACAAAAATAATCTAGCCTTGCATGTTGGTTTAAGAAATCCCTTTATGGTCTCAAACAAGCCCCTTGGGCTTGGTATGCCAAAATGGATAGCTTTCTTTTATATACTAGCTTTTCTAGGTGTCATTTAGACAATATTGTCTACACCAAGAAAGTGGGTAAATACTTAATCATTCTTTTCCTTTATGTTGGTGATCTTATCCTTACTGGTAGCGATCCCAATCTTATCAACCATGTGAAGTCTAGCCTTAAAAAACAGTTTAAAATGTTAGGTTTAGGACACTTGCATTATTTTCTTGGTCTTCAAGTCTTGCAATCCAAAGAAGGTATTTCCCTTTCCTAGTCCAAGTATGCTTGTGATCTTCTATGCCACTTTCACATGGAACACTGTAAGACAGCCCCTTCTCCGTTTCAGTCTCGAGTCAAACTTTAAGTCACTTGTACTTCCCCTGAAGTTGATGCTACCTTATACCGTCAACTGCTTGGAAAACTTTTGTATCTGACCCATAACCATCCTGACGTTTCCTTTGTTGTTGACCATGTTTCTTGGTTTATGCACAAATCACATGAAATTCATTGGAAAGAAGCTAAAAGAATATTTCGTTATGTTTGAGGTACAATTCAGTTTGGGATTCATTAAAATGCAGAAGCATCTCCTCTATAGGTTGGTTTCACAGATTCTGATTGGGTTGGTGACCCTGATGATTGGGATTATACTGTAGGTTATGGATTCACTCTTGGTTCTATACCTATTACACGGGCTTGCAAGAAATGAAGAGCCATTTCTCTTTCTCTAGTGGAAGTAGAGTATCGTGGCACCATTGAAGCTAGTAAGGAAGCCTTGTGGCTTCGTCAGATCTTGTTAGAGTTTGCTTTTCAGTAATAGCCTCCGCCCACACTTTGGCATGATAATCAAAGTGTCATTCAACTATGCAAAGATCCAGTCCAACATCAACGCAACAAACACATTTAACTACAATGCACTTCATCCGAAAATTCATTCATGACCATGTTGTTGAAGTGCAATATTGTTCAATCGATAATCAAGTTGTAGACATCTTTACAAAGGCTTTCACAAAAGTGAAGTTTACTAAAATTGGATTTATGTTTGGAGTTCAGGAAGTTCTCACTAAGGGTGGGTAGGCTCTAATTCCTCCTTCCTTCTCCTATTGCGTCATCTTTATACATCCTTCAATCATATCGCAACTTGCTCTTAAGGGGGGGTGTTAGGATATTCCGACACATAGGAAATAATTGAGTATAACATGGTCTAGTGTATAGTTGGGTAAAGTTTTTTTCTTTAGTATGTACCTTTTGTAACTTACAATATGATGGTCACAATATGTTCTAGACATGAAATGATCTGATGGTTTATTCTCTCCTTGATATTACCGACACTTGATCCATGGCTTAACAACCGATTGGTCCATCATCACTATTTAAAGAGCATGGAGGGTCATTTGTTTGGTGACCGTTTATGAGAGAAGCTTATGTAAATTTTCTTTCTTTTATATTAATAAATTGCTTGAAGTGGTCGTGTTGGCTCATTTCATCAACTATTTCCCTCTTTGAGGGTTTTGACCATGTC
Source organism: Pinus tabuliformis (assembly GCA_031772625.1). Lineage (NCBI taxonomy): Eukaryota > Viridiplantae > Streptophyta > Pinopsida > Pinales > Pinaceae > Pinus > Pinus tabuliformis. Next base: position 791,761,977 of record CM062809.1, on the reverse strand, counting down.
AAGAATATTGGTGACCTGATATGTGATATGTTTATGAGTGGTGTCCCTTGGTGTTCAATCTAAGGAACTTACCCTGTAATTTCCAACACAAAAATGCACCCGTTCACAACATAATTCGATAAGTAAAAATGGTCGATATAATATTCAGATAATAAGAGATGAAGAGTAGCCCTTCAAGTAGACAGAGTCAATGATACTACAAATCCAACAACACTGCTTGGTTCCTCCTAAACCACTTCTCAATGACTTTCACAAATGACTTTCGATAAAATAATTTATTTCTCATAAAGACACTGCTTGGTTCCTCCTAAACCACTTCTCAATGACTTTCGATAAAATAATTTATTTCTCATAAATGTTTAAAAACATTGTGCGAAAAAATTCATTTTCATCACCAACACTAACATACCATTTCCAGCATGCGAAATGTCTTTAAAATATCATTTATTTTAAAATATATTTTTAATCTCCAATGTCCATGATATTTTATTTATTAAAAAAAAAAAAAAAAAATCTTGAAAACGCTTTTCCATTCTTCCAATTAATTATAAATAATACAGAAACATATCATATTAATTATAAACAAGTCACAGAGATATCATATAATAAATACCTATACTTTTTTGATGGTCATCGGAATTTCTTCATGCCGACAACAAATGTTCTGTACTACAGATCACCATGATTTCAGGATAGTGGCGCCAACACATCAACTAGATCAAACATGTTCAATTTCTTCCCAAACTTTCTCATATAAATTAATATTTCTGGAATTCCAAAAATTCCTTGCCAAAGGCAAGTTATTCATTGAGTAAGACACCTTCTCAGTCGTTGTTTCTGCTAGACAGATATCACAGCTACAATAAAAATGTCTGTCGATAGTGGGAATTTACAAAATATATTTTCCAAAGCGGGTATCAGACCTCAACCATGTGGATTCTATGCTGAAGTAGTTGTAAGAAAAATCTATTTGATTGAACGCACCCTCATGGGTCTCTTCTTTGGGAAATACTGCAATTATCTGGATTAGAGTGAAAGACAAACCTTTTAAAAGTGAGGAGATGGTCTTACGAATCACACGAAGAAACAAACGCTCGATGTGCCGGTCATTCAAAAAATTAAAGACACTAATCTGAAAAAGGGTAAGGAGGCCCTGTGCTTCAAAATGTAGGTTAAATTTTAATGATATGCCAACTCTGTTTCTAAGACAAATCCACTCTCCTCTACGACACTAACACATAGTTATGCTTGGCAAGACAACCTCAAACAATCAGTACTGCGACCCTACAATCATTGTGGCTCGAAACCTTTTGTTGGGCAGTGCAATGTTCCAATCCACAGACATTTACAATGTTGCGACAACTCCTTTCAATTTCTTCACAGACCAAGACCTCTACGTGAAGAACATAACTTTCACAACACATAACTTCAAATGGTCATGAAGGGCGATCAAACAGTAGCGAAAACTCTTCAATGACTCTTTAACAAACAACAGATACGCCCACATAAATTCCTCTGTCAACACCTAAACAGTTAGTATAGGAAACATCTTTCTTATTTACTTGACGTTGAGGCTCCACGACACTTCTCAAAATAGAGTGTCAAAATGCAATTTTTTTTTTTATTTTCATCCTCTAAATGGTTGGACGGTTACCAAACATTCGTTGTAGGAGTGGCATCCTTTTCTTTATCCCATTATCCTTCTTCATACTGATCCCTCAATAAAGGTAACTATATATATATATATATATATATTAAAGCTATGGATTCAGTTGCCTCATCTTATCCATATTCCAATGACTTATTCAATTTCAATCACATCATTCAATCTATATATTAATTTCTTAATTGAACTAAAAATCCATTTCTTTTGGTTTTTTTATTTGTTAGTGAACATGAACGTGTCTTTTGACTACATGTGGAATCCTGTCAAAATTTCAACACACACGCCATCGCTATAAAACTTAGGAAACCTTCATGGACAATACCCTCTTTTTGTGATTGCAACATCCATAAGTCTACACTCGACATTGTCACATTGAGGTGGAATCAAACACAATTTTACATAAATTCCTTCTCTCCTTCAATGCTCTCGATCGCTACAAAAACTGGTGGTTCATTCTATTTGACAGAGCAGATTAACCTTTGTTGGAAAATGTGCAACAAGAAATGCTAAATTTAGAAAGTTTTAAAAATAGCAGTTTGGCCAATGAGCATTTTGGCCACCTTGGGTGAGCGGTGAAACTACTAAAAACAGATTCTTCTAAAAATAGCATTTCTGGGTCCCTTCCTATTTTTAACAGTCCTTAGTCTAACTATAGGAAATAAAAATGAATTTGGTCTTACTAGTAGTTTAAAGTATTAATTAATTAATCTCCATGAGTTAATTAATTATGGAAAATTAAACTTGAAGTCTTTGTGAGATCGTGTAATTATTTTCTGCCTTAATTAAAAGAGATAACACACAGTTCTATATTGAGAAGATCAATTGACTTAGTTTAACTTAGTCAAGTCTAGTAGATTAATTTAACAAGTTGTCAAATTAATGAGATATAGTTTGTTGATGCGTGCATGCATGTAACAACTATTATTTTCAGAGCACTGAGTATTCTCTCATGGATAACTGATGCATGTCAGTTCAGACAGAGACCCGGTTGAGATCAGATGAGGGACAATGTACTATCAGATGCTACGATGTTTCTAGTAAGTATTCCTTGCATGAGGAAGGAATCTATTTTCTTTTATGACTACGTAGTTGGACCTGAGGTGACAACAAGGATGATTAGGCCAACTTACAACCTATATACTGAGGCCTAGGTAGTCCATGATTTTCATCTTATGATTATAGAGATAGCAGGATAGCTATTGAGTTGATTATTTTTGTATGTTGTTGAGGATCTCCACTTGATTGATAATACAGTGTTGGGGTTTTATGCTGGTGCTTTCCCCAGTGATATATTCTGTGTTATGTTTGATTGATTCCTTCTTATCAGTTATATGTGTTCATGTTTGATGTTGCTCATGGTTAATTAGCTTCCACAAAGTTTATGGTAGATGTAGATCTAGTATTATGCTTTAGTACATTGCATATGTCAGTTTGATCTACAGGTGAAATTTCTACATGATATCAGTGAGCTAGTTGATTTGTAGAGAAAATTCTACAACCTCCACTCTGATACCACTGCAAGACAACAAAATTGGAAACTAAATTAACTATATTATTAATGATTATCTCAAAGAATGATGTACATGGTGTATATATAAATACATAATGAAATTGTTGATTCTGTTTCTAGGTCTTCTTGGACTCTAACAACTAATTACCATAATACACACTAACCCAAATCATAACATGGAGATTATGTGTTTTACATTTCTTACTGGTGATATGGCATTGTTGCATGGTTTGATAATTGTTTACGATTATGCTTTTTGCATTGCTACACAGAACACTCAAATAAATACCCTCTTTTTGTCAGCACAATGTCTAGAAGTCTACACTCGATACCATCATATTGAGGTAGAACCATCTGCGTGCAGGTGAAGAAGGAATGGTGGATGACCAGTTACGAGACGAGCATTTATTTTCTATTTCAGTTCTCTCCCCATGGTTTGCTGATATAGCAAACTATTTGGTATCAACACAATTCCCACCAAACTTGCCCTCCAAAGAAAAGAGCAAGATAGTCAGGAAAAGCACCCCCTTCACCTAGATTGGGGGCAATCTTTTCAAACTTGGCCCAGATCAAATCTTGAGAAGGTGTGTAAGGGGAGAAGAAGTTTTTGACATCCTTTTGACCTATTATGACGGGCCTTGTGGAGGTCACTTCCCAGCAAAGATGACAGTGTTCAAAGTGTTACAAGCGGGCTATTATTGGCCCACTCTTCATCAGGATGTGAAAATGTACGTTAGTTTGATTGGTACCAGAGGATGGGAAAGCCTACTCGAAGAGATGGAATGACCCTACAACAACAAGTCACTTTCGAGCCATTTGACAAGTGGGGCATGGACTTCATTGGGCCTATGAACCTTCCTTCAGAGCAAAAACAGTATATTATTGTGTGCACTAATTATTTGACTAAGTGGGCTGAAACCAAGGGGATTAAGGTAGCAATAGAAGAGAAGGTAGCTGAGTTGCTAAGGGAGAATGTATTCTACAAATTTGAGTACCCTAGAGAGCTAGTCACAGACCAAGGCAGCTAGTTTACCTCCAATATGATTGAAAAACTGCTCAGCCATCACAAAATAAAGCATAGGAATTCCACTCCTTATCATCCACAAGCTAATGGGAAAGTGGAGGCGACCAACAGGGCACTGGAGAGTATCTTAACCAAGGTAGTGAGTAGCAGTAGGAAGGATTGGGTAGAGAGACTAGTTGAGGCCACCTGGGCCTATAATACAACATGGAAGACCACCATTGGATTTACACCCTATGAGTTGGTCTATGGAAAAAGGGCTTTGTTGTCCATTGAGTTTGAATATAACACATTGAGGATGGCAGTCGACCTAGATTTGGATCTCAGTCATGCACAAAAAGAAATATTGTTCCATTTGAATGGCTTGGATGAATTGAGAATGCAGGCCCTCTTACATACAAAGATAGTTCAGCTTTAGAGAAAGATCTGGCATGATAGAAATATTAAGGAGAAGTAATTTCAAAAGGGTGATTGGGCATTGTTATATGATTCTAGGTATAAAGACTTCAAGGGAAAGCTAAGGACAAGATGGCTTGGACCTTATGTGGTGAAAAGATGTCATGATAATGATTCGGTGAAAATCAGAACTATAGATGAAGAAGCCATTCCATTACTTGTTAATGGACACCGATTGAAAATGTACAAGAGGCCTTTATCAAAGCAAGAGTTCATTGACAATATCAATAAAACAGTGATGATAGTGGAGCAAGTTCCAACTCCTCCCTCATCATGTCACTCAAAAAAAAAAAAACAAGGACACAGGTGAAAACCTCCATGAGGCACTTGAGTCCCATCTTTGGGTTGAAAACCTCATGAGGCGACCCAAGGATGAGAAAAAAATAGAAAGAAGAATAAGAAGATCCCTGGGTGAAAACCTTCCCTAAGGCGGCGAGAGCAAACATCTAGGGTGAAAACCTCTCTAAGGCAGCCTAGGTGTTTTTCAAAAAAAGAAGAAGAAGACATAATTGTTATTTACAGGTGGGCAAGAAGGACAATCAAGGAGCAAAGAGAAGATCCAAAGGGAACCCTTCCTCACATATATTCATCTCCTCCACTCCTTACCATGCATCTCTCCATCAATTCCATTGTTTTTTTCCACTTCTTTGCTTCTATTTAGGCGAAGACTGTGTTTTCTACACGATCCCCCGAAAACCTACAGGAAGAAATCCAAGGGTGAATGGTAAGTTGGTTAGGTCCTGTAGCAACCCATCCCACAGGTCTTCACTAAGATGATCCAAGAGCTCCAGATAGTAGACAACAGAGGAGGAATAAGAATGACCATGCGACAAATAAACAACGCAACACCTCTGATCTTTGACAGCTGCAACATGTCATCGAGACCACAGGTAAGTATCCTGCTCACTCACTCATATGTATCATTTGATCAAAAGTTGTAAGAGTCACGAGGTAGTTGGTTTATAAGTGAAAAGGTGGCTAGTTAACTTGGCCACCTTTGTTCAGTGATCACATACAAAACTGGGTGTTCTCTCACACGTGGCCGCATTCAACTCAAAGACAAAGGAGGAGTAGGAAAAGAAGTGGTTAACTACGGATCAACGAGGTGGGAGCTAATTATGAAGAGTGGGAAACAAAATGGCATTTGCATGTATTCATGCATTCCACCTCCTCGAAACTCCCTCACTCAAGTCGCACTTATAACTCTGGCCACCCACTGGAAGCAAGGATCCATCGTTCTACAAAAGAATTTCTACAGGAGCATGCACAGGAATTCCTACAAGAACAGTCTACATGAGTATTTTACAGAATACACAGAGGCAATCTACAAGATAGGCAGTTCAAGAGGGAATATCATGAAAATTGTCCACTGCCACCATTCTAAAGAGGTAGGATCTAAAAATTCATCCCCATTTACAAGAAAATGAACTAGAAATGCTCTAAAGGCTAGTGGATATAACAACTGTGGGAGGTGAATTACATACACATGAAACTCTGTTTTCTCCTGAATTTAAAATTCTTCTGTCGAACCTCTCATTTCGTCCTCAAGCCTCACAAGCAAGATGACGTGAGGGTTTAATAGAAAAGAACCCACAAACACTGTGAGGATACAACAACACCCCCAAGTGCTTGAAATCTTTATAAGACACCAATGGATGGGGTTTTTCGAAAAATTCACAGGTTTATGATGATGAAGTGGTTCAAGAATTTGCTTATTCTCTGGTTCAATTCTTTGGATGGCCACAAAAACTAGTGGCTCATTTTATTTGACAGATCAGAGACTATAATACCACTATAAGACAACAAAATTGGAAACCAAATTAACTATATTATTAATGATGATATCAAACAATGATATACATAGCGTACATATAAATATATAATAAAATGGTTGATTCAATTTCCCGGTCTTCTTAAACTCTAACAACTAATTACCATAATTACCACAATACAGACTAAACCAAATCATAACCTAAAAATTAGATGTTTAACCTCTCTTACTGTTGTTTGCATTACTGCACATAAAACTCAACTAAATAAGAAGTTATAACTAAGTTAAATAAGAGTGTAAGCGTAATCGAGGAGCAAATAATCGTTAGTTGTTAGTAACACTGCGATGATCCTCGGTGGTGTCCCACACCCACAGCGGTGCGACCAACGTAGGGTTGTGACACAAGGGATGACTTTAGCGGATTCTAGTGACAAGTGATCCGCAATTGGTGAAGTCCTTGTGTGAAGTTGATCCAACGACGGAGGTGGCGTTTCCCTCCACAACTTTATTGTCATACCCAAGTGGAGCTATGGAGAGCACAAAAGTCGCAGCAAAATGACTAACAATGCACATTATTTTACAGTTCACACAAGTGCCAAACCCAGAATTAGATGCGGTTCATCAGATTGTTAGTTTGCTAATCGACGACTCCTGATTATTAGCCTTTTATTACCTCTCCCTCGTGGATATACACTGTTGTTCAAACACAGCCAGGGAAACAGTTGTCATTGTTATTCTCTAGCATTGTCATTCATTCATTGATACTCATAACCATTCATACCCACTTATACTTTGAGCTGAAGCTATAAATAAATTTTAAAAATATTGTTCCAATGTTTGTTATACAGTCAGAGTCAGTGCTTGTATATTTTAATGCTCGGGAATGTGATCAAATATTTGAAACGATAACACAGCTGTAAATCATTCTAATTTCTGCTTTTGGTGACCTTACTCCATCGTGGGCTGGGCGGATGCAACTACACCTCATCGAGGAAACTTCGTTGTCAGTGGGACAGCCGTCAACTTCAGCAGTTGGTGCAATCGGTGGTGTATGCATTTTCTTCGTAGGTGCGCCTCTAGGACACAAACATCCCATCGACTGCAACATTTCTTCAGTGATTCGAGCGTACGTAGTTGACCTATATCCCATGAACTACGGAATGGATTTTGTGAGGGTGTGTAGGAGGGAAATTCTTATTTCCACCACAGAATTTTAATTAATGCCCCCTGACCTGTGCGGGGATAAGGAAATATAACGCGCGTCCGTCATGTCTGGAGGAGAAAAATGTCTGGAGGAGAAAAAAAAACGGCGAGCGTTATATTTTCCTATCCCCGCACATGTCAGGGAGCATTAATTAAAATTCTGTGGTGGAAATAGGAATCGCAGTGTAGGAGTGATCAAAGATATTGTGTCAGTAAAATTGTTTGCACCGTAATAGAATGGATCATGTAACCCAACGGAATAGACATTGTGACATAAAATTTAAGATTGCTTATTCCTTAGGGTGCCCATAAATACAAATTGTTTCCTGACAAATAACTTCGAGATGTTTCATCTTATAGAAAAATTAATATATATATATATATATATATATATACTTATAGAAAAATTAATATATATATATATATATATATATATATATATATATTAATATGTTTAGTTATAAAGATTTAATTTTAAGGTATTATGGATATTTTTAATTTATAAATATGTTTTTGTTATAATGTCTTGGTTTATCAATACCACATGTTTAAAAAAAATATAACGCATTTCATATCACACTTGTTTATATCTATTTTTTTAATTAATCAATTTAATTAGAAAAAAAAATAAAAAAAAATCTTTAAAACTATTTTGAGATAAATGTTAACTTCAATGTATGAATGCTACTAAAAATATTTTAGGAGTTCCTATATATGTTAAATCCCTAGCATCTATTTAAAAACTAACACACGCAAACATATAAATTAAACGATTGATGAAAAAAATTAAAAAAATAAATAGATTTGAAAACTTTTGATTTAATGTATTAAATTGTATATATAATAAATAATATTCTCTAGACTATTCATAATTTTTTATTTTTTAAATAAAAAAAATAAACATCTTATTCTAAATTCCAGAAACCTTATTCTAAAATAAAGGTGATATATTTTAAAACATTTTTTTGAGTAATAATGACGTATTAAAATTGAAATGTGTTTCAAAAGTAATTATATCCATTTCGGAGGGGCCTTTCCCATCTGCGTATGCCCTGGGCCTTTTGTTGGGCAATCCGGGATCCTCGGGGCAGAATTCCTCGATGGCAGGTTGCAGAATGGACTGTATGGCATCGGCAGCATGTTTCCACTTAGTTTTAAAGTTTTGGATGCGCTACACTCTTTTTTTAAATCAGCTCTTTCTGCTCCTTGTCGGATTGGATTGTTTACCGTCTCAATTTTGTGTATGGGGTCGTTAAAGAAACCCCGTTGTTCAATTTGCGACGGGCCCATCCATGTAATAGTGGGGTTATTGTCAGTGATATTTTTGTAATTGGCACTTCTCTATGTCGGTTATTGTTAGTGATATTTTTGTGATTGACACTTCTCTATGTCTTTCCCATCTTTTCGTTAAAGAAATTTAGTAAAAGGAGTAAAAATAAGTCAGGGTTGAAAAAAATTAGTCTGCCACCAAATGCACCGCTTATCAATGTGCACATTGTGATATGTCACCTTTTCCCCTATATATAAAGGGATAAAGAGTCAAGGTAAGTGGAAGATACGGTAACTTCTTAAGCCTTAAAACAAGAGTTAATAACTTTTTTGAAATGAAAGCAGGATAATAATTCAAAAATATATTCATGATTATGAATTTGAGGTAATCATAGAATAAAATCGTTAGTAAATGTCGACAAGTATCAATTTATTATAAGCATCATTTCAACATCATTGCAGTACTAATTTATTATAAATTTTATTTTTTCAAAATTCATTTTATTATGGAATTAATTAAACTATAACCTTATTATTATTGTTATCAAAAAATTAATATAAAAGTTAAACACATATATACCAAAAAATTGAAATAAAATTTTTGTTTATGGAAAATAACTATTTTGGTGATAGATTTTAATCTCTGATTTGTATATACTATTGAAAATATTCTAGAAGATTCCACAATAATTATTGATAATTAAATTATGATTTTGGAAGCCCAATTTAAAAATCATAAAAGTTAAGTAAATTACAAATTTATTTTAAATTATTATTGTTATTAGTATTAATAATAATTATAAAATAAATTAATATGTGACTTAAATATAAGTAGATTTAAAATAGTCAATTGAGTTCAGTTTGGGTGCTTCGGTGAAATAGTTGTTATGTTCACCATTTAGGTTCAAGCCTAATAAGTTCATATAACTATTTGGACATAATTCTCAAACCCTATTCCAAAATATACGTACCTAATAGCACAACCATGGAGATTTTTAATCTCTAAATAAAATTTGTTACAATATCATGGGCCAATACCATGCTTTATCCCTACTATCCACTTAGCAATTATTGAAAATTAAATTAAAATTCTAAAAGGCTTATTCCCCCACACACACACACACACACACATATATATATATATATTTTGACAAAATTTCATTTTCCCCTAAAGTCCACTAATGGTTGGAAAAATGTTATACAATGTGATCATCAATTAAGCAAAATAAAATTAAATTAAAATTCTAAAAAGCCTATTCACACACACACACACACATATATATTTTGACAAAATTTCATTTTCCCCTAAAGTCCACTAATGGTCGGAAAAATGTTATACAGTGTGATCATCAATTAAGTGAAAATAGTGATTGCAAGTATTCCTATTATTAATGTGGTAGACACCATAGTGAACAAGTATTCCTATTATAATTTGGTTATTCACATGGGAGTATGTAGCAATTTTTTTTTATGTCACAGCCCTCAAGCTTTGCAAGGAAATTCTTCAACTCAAGAAAAAATAATTTGGAGATAAAGCTTATTTCTTGGACTCTGACATAAGAGGCAGTAGCCTCAAATGGATCTCATACCTGAGAAAGTTTCACCAGATAATGATACACTTTATTCAATTTATCACTCATGATTGCCAGTTAGAAACCTTACTTATTATGGTCATCAAAGGTAAGAAATACGACAATTACAAGCTTTTCGTAGGCCAAGAACATATCAACTATATTCTTAGAGACATTAGATATAACCTAGATGACATCGTTGCTCGCCTATCTAGCGTTGAGCATTATATAGTTTCCAATTCAGACACTGAGTGAAATGAGAACCATGAAAGACTAGGAGTCTTTAATGCACCAATCCAAACCTCCCCGCAAGCTAATTCAACTACCTCTTCTCCAACTATCATTTTCGATTGAAGAGTCCAGCTACCTATTTTGCTCAACTAGACTACTAGAAGGCTTCTTCAACTATCATTTTCGATTGAAGAGTCCAGCTACTTGTTTTTCTCTACTAAACTACTAGAAGAAACACTTGGTTTCGGTTTCTTGGTTTTGGATTTTGGATTTTTGTATGTTTTGCTCAACTAGACTACTAGAAGAAACACTTGGTTTCGGTTTCTTGGTTTTGGATATTTTCATTTTGTATCTCTCTCATGTTTATTGGCCAAAAGGCTTCTAGCCTATAATTATTATCCGCAGTTTTTGTAATATTTGTTTTGAAGTTTTTTTCTCAGACTCGTTAACTATAAAAGCTACTCTATTGTGTCTTATAGCTTGTGAACTTACTAGTATTTAGGGATTTTAAATCTACAATTGATTTTAAATCTACAATATTCATATGGCTCCTACAGAGTGAGATATGTAGATGGAAATTTTGTAAAATGGCATATTTTTACTCGTAATAAAAATCCAATACAATATTAAAAATATATATATATAAAAATAGCATTCATAATAGTGAACTAAGAACTAGTATTATAAACATTAGAGAGAGTTCTATTTTTCTAGTATAATAAATTATTTCTACATCTTCGTTTATCTATGAAGAAGGGTATGTGATCGGTATGCTAATATTTAGTATTTAATTTTGTCAATTAATTACAAAAATATAATGATGACTAATTATGTTAATAGATGTGTTTTTTTTGAAATACATTTTAAATCAAAGAAAATTACAATTTTATTAAAAATTATAAAAAACAAAACATAAATTATATAAACAAATATCTTATTATCATTTTATAATTTATTGGTTTTGGAGTATGACATAAAATTTCTTTTGATTGGCAAAGAGTTAGTCTTCCTTAGACATAGGAAAATAGGTTCGTGGCCCAAGACTCGGAGACATTTGGAAAGAGTGGGCCAGAGGCATTTAGAAAGAGTGAAAACCTGCCTCTTTCAGGAGCACCGATGGATCATTTTATGGTTTTCATTGTATAGTTTTCCTTAAATAAAAATCATAAGTTAACCTGCACTAGTCAAAAGCAAGTAGAAATAAATCTCCTCACTGCTTCTTTCCCATTATTTAAAAAACAGATTTTATAATTACGCCGTAAGGTGTTTCCTTCTGAAATGAACTTCCCTAAAATCTACCTGTTATCCTTGTGTGCCATTAGATTATGTGTTAGACGATTAGAGTATTGTCAATCCTCTTATTAAAGGAAGGTAGTTGAATGGTTGTAATTGTTCATGATAAGCTCACGTCACCGCAACCGTCGCAGGGATTGGAATGAGCCTGCACTGGGAAGCTGAAGTGAACAAAGTTATTTCACAGAGCAATGGGTGTCCAGATCGATCTCTGCAGTGGATATTGCAGCTCCAACCAGACTTATTATAGCAGTCGAAAACCAATGGATTTTCCCCAAGACGAATTCCTGGATCTCCCCACCTACGTCTCCTCACTTCGCCACAATGGCCGCATAGCCCTCATCGACTCTACCACTGGGGAAACCACCACATTTCCCCAACTATGCCAGAGTGTAAAGTCACTTGCTGCTTGTTTAGCCGGCCTTGGCATCAGAAAATCTGACGTTGTACTCATCCTCTCGCCGAATTCAATCTATTTCCCCATTATCTGCATGGCTGTCTTGTCCATTGTCATCTGTTTGGTGTGTTTTTGTTCTCTGAGAGGTGGAGACTGCCGGGCAACACATTCTGAGACCTTGTTTACTCAGGACTTGGAGCTGTTTACTGGGTTCCAGCAGCAGCCCTTCTTTAAGCACTACTACTGACAGACAAAGATTTAGTAGATCCAGCGACATGGCTTATTTCATTAAGACAGCCAGTGACAGAGCATGCAGCAGGGCCAATGGCAGAGGCAGGGGCAGTAGTTTCAGTTGACCTAGTGGACAATTTCAGAATCAATAGAAGTGCTAAGGTTTCGTAATCCTCCATCATGATGCTGTTAAATTTCAAGTAAGCGATATATCCCATTTCGGTTGCTGGGATTTCGGTATCACTAACTCTGAATAACCCTATCTGTTTACATAGAGGGAGAAATAAGAGCAATGGGGTTGTTGGATAAGTAGTGTAATGGTACTCTCACAGGCCCTCGCCCTGAGAATGGCCTTGGTAAACTCAACAGGGAAGGGAAGGTCTGTTTCATCACATATCTTCATTCATCCCTTCATTTTCATTCTACCCAGTTCCTTACTTTACTTTGGGACTTTCAAGGCCAAGGCTGGAAGTGAGCTGTTGTTTGTTTTAACTGTATTGTCAGGGATTACTGTGGATGGAGGTAATGCAGATGTAGTTGTTGATCAATACCATCGTCACAAGGTATTATTATCTGCAAATCTAAGAACAATAAATGTCACTAGGACAACCGATATGCGGTGGCTACTTGTAAGCCATCCTCAAGCTTTATGTGCATGTCCAACCCCATTATTGTTGTTTTCATACTAATGTATCAATAGTTAAACTCCTAGATGATTTGGGTATCAACCTAATGCAAACTTTCATGTGGGTTTTGAAGGAGGATATTGATCTAATGTCTGCGATGGGATTAGATGCCTATAGATTTTCAATCTCATGGCCCAGGCTTATTCCTGGTATATTTCTGTTTGAGCTCTAACCACATGTTTAATCCTGAGAATTTAGTAAACACTCCCTTGAAGGAAAGATGCCCTGATCTTCATTGTAATCTTTACTTCTTTTGGTTAACTGTGTCATATATGGTTTCTTTTCTAAACATGTCAAAATTACTTGGTCTTTTGTTTTGTCAATGGCACACCTACATTATTCGCTTTACTCTAATATAGTGTGTGAGCTATCATATCAAGGATTTTTCTTATCAACGATGCTATGCTATCTTAGTTATCTTAGTGGTACCAATAATTGCGAGTTCTAATTACTGATTTCCCAAATACCTTGAAAATACCTTGGTTAGGATCAATATTTACTGATAATTGACCTTCAGTTCTGAATTTCACCGAATGATTATTCATTGAAATGTAGTTGAAAGTGAAACAACAAACTTCAGTCTAAAACTTGCCAAAAAGTCTCTTGCTATTCAACGAGATTGCTCCTTTGAGTTTCCAAAAATTTGGCAAGTAATGCCAGTCCAAGTCAAACTACTGTGATAATTAGATTTTGGCAGTCATCTCTATTCCAAGTCCAACTACATTAGTAATTAGATAGCCTGATTTTCCAAACATTTGGCAAGTAATGCCAGTCCAAGTCAGTCTACAATGATAATTAGATTTTAGTAGTCATCTCTATTCCAACTCCAACTACATTAGTAATTAGATAGCCCAGAAATGTGGGCTTCATATACTACAAAATCAGGGCTAATGGGTCTTTCTGTCTGCTCATATAATATAATTGTAGAATTGAATTCCTTGGTATTAGTTTAAACTAACACAGAAAACTAAGAAGCATAAGGCCCCAACCTTGCCGAATGACTGGATTGGCTGCATTATTAAGCTGTGTTTTTGAAGTAACTGATATTGCGCCTGTTGCGCCTGCCCAAAGGCAAGACGAAGGCATATAAAATAATATACAAACCATGAAAAGAGTAGATGCAACCCATATCTATAGAAATATGTTATCAGAACACATTCATAGAATGATAATGAATGTTTAGGTAGCGAATTTGTCAGCAACTTAGTCTAAATGTAATGCCCTAACATTGCATTTTTTTAAAATCTAAATTACTTATGTATTAATATTGTAAAAATAGTTACAAACAATATTAGGTGTGGTCTGCCATAATAAAAAACTAGGTCATACCTTGCTGCCAACTAGCATAGGACCATTCTGAGCATACACAACAGTATATGTGTGCTGACAAAACAAAAGACCAAGTAATGTCCACATGTTCTGAAAAGAAACCAAAAATTCAAGAGCTAACCAAAAGAAGTAAAGACTGCACTGAAAATTAGCACATATTGCCTTGAAGGGCTAGCCTGCAAGGATGGACCAACTTGTTCGTTGGTCATTTTGGCTTTCCCTTCGCCTGGAGGTGTTCATGCAGGCTCCTCATCAATCATGACCGGATTGGAGTTGGAAACGATATTGCCAGTTTTACAGCCCTATTAGGCCATTGAACTCAGGGAGTTGGCATTTTGACTCTTTTGGAAAATGAAACTTTTATTAAAGCCACCAAGCCTTGAACTACAAGCCTCTGAACTCAAATAGTTGGCATCTTGGCTCCTGTCATGAAGAAAAACTTCATAGCTCTTATTGTTTGCTAAAATTTCAAAAATGTGCAGTGTTTCTAATTTGTCTGGTTTGCTTCTGCATATTGGATATCGCTGCAGAAGCTCTTACATGGTTTGTTTGTGTTTGTGTGATCAGAATTAGAAACAAAAAACCTGATTACTATTTGTACCTTGTGTCTGTTGTCCTTGAAGGGGTTTGATATAGGATTAAATCACCCACCATGCCCTGGGTGCATAATAGACAAGTGGAAACCCCCCCCCTCAAAGCTGGAAGTTCAAAAAGTTGCCCGCTGGACTTTGTTTCTAATTTTGGAGTATAGATACTATGAATTTTTGGTGGCTATGAGTGAATAGCATTTATAAATCATATACTATTACTTTCATACTGAATGGCTCTGCTATTGATTATCCGAATGATATTGGCAAGCAGCCTAGTTTGAATTGTTACCCTAGTGATTTCGTCAAACCCATACCCTGGGATCTGTTATGTTCATTAATAATTCCCATGATTCTTGTATGATGCCTATATCAAGTCCATCTTGCAGGAGCATGCCCACTAAACTAGAGGAAAGCCATGAAAGGCATAGGGTAAGATCATATACTGAAAAGTATTCTTTAGATAGTAGGATATATTTAAGACATCATATTGGACAGAAGAATATATTTAAGAGTTTCTATTGCTTGTAGAGTGAAGAAATTATTGGTCTTGGGCTAAGAGTTTTCTTCCATCCCTAATACATAGAATTTGGTTTTTCCTCTTCCCCTCTTTTTCCCTTTGTATCTTCATCTATACATCTATTGCAGTGGCCACTGCATAAATTCTCCCAGAATTGTTATGCTTGTGGTTTTATTTTCTGCGTACATAATAATATAAGGTCTTGTTTAACATTTTTTGCAATATATTCTTCCTCTTTCTTCTTTGTATCTATATCCAAGCACTGTGCCATATCTTCAACCTAGGCCAGCACTATTTCAATTCCATGCCATCGATGAACAATTTCATTTTCCATTTTTCCATGAGGATACAACTATATTGTAGTGACCCTTGAGCCATCTTGAAATCGGTGAACAATTCGATTTTCCATTTTACCACGAGGATACAACTATATTGTAGTGACCGCTGAGCCATATTGAAATTGCTAGAGTAGACTTTTAAGATTTTAGTTTTTATGGTTATTAATCGATACTACAAAAGGATTATTGTGTTTGATAAGTTTATTAAGCTGTCTGGTAATGGTATCTCTTGTAGCTCAATGTTTTTTGCCAATTGGTTGGCACATTAAAAATTTAGTCGAATTAGTTTATTGCATTAAGGTGGTTTGTTTCCAAAGTGGATTGTTAGTGGTTGAGTTCTGTCTGTTAACTGATTGCTCCATTGAACCTGTTGTCATTCCATGTTTTTTATTTCAATTCAATTCAGATTGGATGTTTTCCTTTTATATGAACTATGTATTGTTTTTGAAGCATGTTAGAGAAATCAACAATAAAAATTTGGACTCTATCGTATATCTCCCTTTTCAGATTATCCATGCCTTCCACTAAGAGATGAAGTTTATATTTATGTCTGCAGCTCCTCTTGTCAGTGGACAAAGGCTACAGAAATATGTTTACGATAAGATCTCAAATGAAATACCTGAAGGGCCATACTGTCTTGTTTACATTCATACCTCTGTTCAAAGGAGTGAAAACAGACCCGGCGTGTCTACTTTGTGGTTGATCTATGAAGAATTTCCTCCGGCTTTTAAGGAAACGCTTCAGGTGGTGTATTTCCTACATCCAGGGCTTCATTCAAGACTATTTTCTGCAACCCTTGGCCGTTTCTTTTTGACTGCAGGGTGAGTATTAAGCTGAGTTTGCATTTTGATTCAAATAATTCATCAGAACTAATTGTTGTAGATGTGCTCATGCAGTTTTTGATGTGTTATGTAGTTTATACTACAAACTGAAGTATATAAATCATATAGAATTTATCTGGGATTACATTAGGAAGGGACAGATTGAGATTCCTGAAGTTGTGTATGACCATGATGATCAATTGGAAGACAGACCTTTGATGGACTATGGTGTTGAAACATGATTGCTATTTGTACCTTGTGTCTATTGTGCTCGAAGGGGGTCTGATATAGGATTAAATCACCCACCATGCCCTGGGTGCATAATAGACAAGTGGAAACCCTCCCCTCAAAGCTGGAAGTTCGAAAAGTTGCCTGCTGGGCTTTGTTTTTAATTTTGGAGGGTAGATACTATGATTTTTTGGTGGCTATGAGTGAATAGCATTTGTAAATCATATACTATTACTCCCATACTCAATGGCTCTGCTATTGATTATCTGAATGATACTGGCAAGTAGCCTAGTTTGAATTGTTACCCTAGTGATTTAGTCAAACCCATACCCTGGGATCTGTTATGTTCATTAATAATTCCCATGATTCTTGTATGATGCCTATATCAAGTCCATCTTGCAGGAGCATGCACACTAAACTAGAGGAAAGCCATGAAAGGCATAGGGTAAGATCATATTATGAAAAGTATGCTTCAGACAATAGGATATGTTTAAGACATCATATTGGACAGAAAATATATTTAAGAGTTCTTATTGGTTGTAGAGTGAAGAAATTATTGCTAGAGTAGACTTTTAAGGTTTTAGTTTTTATGGTTATTAATCGATATCACAAAAGGATTATTGTGTTTGATAAGTTTATTAAGCTGTTTGGTAATGGCACCTCTTGTAGCTCAATGTTTTTTACCAATTGGTTGCCACATTAAAAATTCAGTCGAATTAGTTTATTGCATTAAGGTGGTTTGTTTCCAAAGTCGATTGTTAGTGGTTGAGTTCTGTTTGTTAACTGATTGCTCCATTGAACCTGTTGCCATTCCATGTTTGTTATTTCAATTCAGATCAGATTGGGATGTTTTCCTTTTATATGAACTATGTATTGTTTTTGAAGCATGTTAAATAAATCAGCAATAAAAATTTGGACTCTACCATATATCTCCCTTTTCAGATTATCCATGCCTTCCACTAAGAGATGAAGTTTATATTTATGTTTGCAACTCCTCTTGTCAATGGACAAAGGCTACAGAAATATGTTTATGATAAGATCTCAAATGAAATACCTGAAGGGCCTTACTATCTTGTTTACATGCATAACTCTGTTCAAAGGAGTGAAAACTGTCCCGGTGTGTCTACTTTGTGGTTGATCTAGGAATAACTTCCTCCGGCTTTTAAGGAAAGGCTTCAGGTGGTGTATTTCCTACATTCAGGGCTTCAGTCAAGACTGCTTTTTGCAACCCTCGACCGTTTCTTATTGAATGCAGGGTGAGTATTAAGCTGAGTTTGCATTTTGATTCAAATAATTCATTAGAACTAATTATTGCAGATGTGATCATGTAGTTTTTGATGTGTTATGCAGTTTATACTGGAAACTAAAGTATGTAAATCATCTAGAATTTATCTGGGATTACATTAGGAAGGGACATATTGAGATTCCTGATTTTGTGTATGACCATGATGATCAACTAGAAGACAGACCTTTGATAGACTATGGTGTTGAAACAGATCCCTTTCAATTTTATGACATGGTTGCCATTGGATCATCTGATTCTTGATACTCCTTGAGATGGGCCTCCTAGGCACTGTGAAAACTTTATCCATCAATTATGGCCATTTGTTGTATAGCATTTTATTTTCATGCTTTTCCTTCTGTATGCAAATGTGAGTGATCCCTTTCCAATTGACTTCCCTTGACAGGAGACTATGTTCTTGAGAGAAGGCACTTTCTTGTTTTTCTATTGCAGTTTAGTTATCCAAAATCCTTGTGCTAAAAAATTATGCCATTCCGCATTGGGTGTACATATATGTAAATAGTCAAACCTGAAAACATGGCAACATGCAGTTACTATGCTTTAGTAGTTCATCTTGCCAAAGGTGTTGATGGAAAAAAGGGTGTGTAGTGCAGAAACATGGTGCAGATTATTGTCATTGGAAAGAAAATCTACTTTTTGTGTTAAAACTTGGCTTTCAAAAGTTTCAAAAGCATGCCTAGCACACATTGTCTGCACGGTTTTTGCCTCAAAGCTAGCCAATTTCGACTACTTGACTGAAGAACTACTCTTATAGTCAAATTTTTATTTTGACGGTTGAATTAACTTTTGATGTACCTTCTATGTACAGAATAATATATCCTCCCGTGAAGAAAAACTTCATAACTCTTCCTGTTTGCTAAAATTTCAAAAATGTGCGGTGTTTATAATATGTCTGGTCTTCTTCTGCATCTTGGATATCACTGCAGAAGCTCTTACATGGTTTGTTTGTGTTTGTGTGATCAGAATTAAAAAAAATCATGATTAACCAACTGTTCTGGACAGACATATTTATAATGGCTTGAAAACAAATTACTTGTTTTGCAGCGCTTTCCATTCTCTGAAAAAATCTTCTTGAATGATAATGATAAGTTTACTTGGACAATGTTTAGTTATCTGAATAAAAATCCTTTTTGAATGACAGATAGGTTACTTGGACTATGTGGATTTTTGTCCCATCAAATCATGAAGTTTGTTCTTATGTTCATGGATCTTTTCTCAACGATCATCAACTTTACAACATTGGATCAACAAATTTTCCCAATTCAGATTCTAGAGCATGAATAATTGGGCTTGAGAGGCAAACACACCTTTGAGCTCACCAAATTTAGCTGAAACGATATTGCCAATTTGTTCTTATTGTATCACACTTGGGCTATATCATTATGCCTGTATGGTCGATCTTATTGTCCATGCAGGGCAACTAGATGATGCACATGCCGTTATTAAAAATATTCCCTTGAAAATTGATTTTCAGGTGTGGGGAGCCTTGCTCAGTGCCTGCAGGATTTAGAGATGGTAGCAGGGAGGATTGTAGAGTAAAATTTATATGTTCCATCACCAAAATATGGCTGAGCTTAAATGGTGGGGTGTGGGGAGCCTTGCTCAGTGCCTGCAGGATTCAGAGATGGTAGCAGGGAGGATTGTACAGTAAAATTTATATGCTCCATCACCAGAATATGGCTGAGCTTAAATGGTGCAATTTGCAAATGAAAAGAATTAAAGAGGCAGTAGTAGCTGCATGAGTTGTAAAGCAATTTTATCAAAGACTATGGTCCAATACACTGTGAACAATGATCAGGTGTAGCATTTTGGAGTCACTCCAAAATAAGGCAAATCATCAGAATTCTAATAAATGTTAATATTATTGGATGTTTTAGTAAAGTCTCAATGATGTGTAATTCAATCAAACATAACGCAGTCATTTCTCAATCAGAAATGTCTTTATTCCTAAAATAACCTACAATATACAATTCATGAAAACTTCCCTTGCCTCATTATTCAAAGCTAGAAAACCCAATTCCACATACAGATTTGAGAAGGAAAAATAACCTAATCATGCATCAATCTCATCTCCATACAAGCTTTTCAAGGAAGTAGAAGTACAATGTCTAAATTCACCTCTTGATTTGGTGTCATAAGTTAACTAGGGGAACCTCCCCTCATCGGCTATTATATTAAACTTGTCAATTACATATCTTTTGTACTCTTACATGATGTGGCCTCGGCATTGAATTCAAGCTTCAAGCTTCCTGCAAATCTTTTCTCCGCATTGTAAATCCATTTTGATAATTCTCTGGATCCCATATACCATAATGAACTAGTCCCCTGTCCCACTTGTGACTTGTAAGACATTCAAAATAATCTTTTAGCCTAGTATTAAAAGGTCTCTTGCCAAAGTTCAAAATCAGATGAGGACTAAAGGTTGGAAAAATTCATAGCCGCATCAATTTTGTTCATTATGCTTTGGGGTTTTCTTTGGTAAACTTGAAATGTGGCTTAGAGTTCACAATCAGAGGAGGACTGAAGGTTGGAAAAATTCATAGCCGCATCAATTTTGTTAATTATGCTTTGGGGTTTGCGTTAAAATCTCCATAGTATTCATGGGATGCATAGCTATAACAATCATCAGATTAGAATGTTTGCAAGAGATCGGAAGACCCATATCTACAATTATATTCCAAGAAGAGGAGGTAGTAGTAGATTCTAAATAAATTAGCAATGCAACAACATAAATGTTTGCAACAAATTTAGAGAGATCCACCTTCTTGAATAATACACACACTATATGGATAATGGATTTCTGTACTTTATGCCTTACGGCGTTTCCTTTGCAACATCTGATACAAATGCTAGTTTACCTAATAATTAAATGGTTATTTAATAAGCTCATGGAAATTAATGTTATTTTAATCGCCTCCCAAGGATCTCGTGAAGTGTATCAAAGAGCAAAGAATGATTTCAGCATATTCAGTGACAAGCGACCCCGGAATTAGTGGAGTCCTTGGATGGTAAGTTAACTCAACAAAGAAGGTGGCATATCTCTATTTCTTATGACAATTTTTATTTTTATAAGTTATTTTTAGTCTCGTATTAAAATATATATTTTTTTTCCTACACAAATACGATGGAGATCAGCACATTCACACCCAAATGACAGACAGTCCAGACAATGCAAATTATTTTACAGTTCACACACTTCGCAAACCTTGAAATAGATTTTTCAGATAAATGTATATCTAATAAAATTTCATTACACTTGTTCCATGATGGCATAAAAATTGTCGTCACTTTTCAATTATTTAAATGGCTACCGTTTTCCAAAATAAATGACGCCTTTGCGTTGTCTGGACAAATTATGTATATATGTACACTCAAGAAATCAGTTGGACAAGCGGATTAAGAGTGGTTAACTCGAGCACTCACGGTTGGGTAGTTAGATTAAGATAGTAAAATAATATTTATATTAACAAAGCAAAAAATCTTTATAAGAAAAAAAAAACAATTTCTATAAATAAAATATTTTAATTTTTGCTTTAATTTTACATCAAAATTTATATAGTATGATAAAATAATTGAAAGTAGGAAAAAAAAATTATATTTTAATATGAGAAAAATATGTAATTCTTTGACTACCTAAATGATGTGTAATATATTTTAAATTTAGTTGACATATAAGATTTAAAATAAAAATTTATTAATAACAAAAAAAAAATATTTTACTATAAAATATGAATAATATAACAAAAATAAAACCAACCTAGATCCATTTTAACCCTGGATCGATCAAGTGGCGAGAGGGATTCAATCTCTCAATGTGCAAACCCTTTTTTGGAGTGCAAAATTTGAGGAAAGGTTTGCACCTCTAGAGATTTGATCCCTCTCGACGTTTGATAGATCTGGGTTAAGATGGATTGAGGTAGGTTATATAATACTATAAAATATCTATATTGGTATCTATCTTTCTCTCTCTTATTCCCTCTCTCTATCTCACCCACCAAACATACTCTCTTTCTCTCTCTTCCCTCCCACTCTCCTCTCTCATTCACTCTCTCTCAATCGCTCCCTTGTCACTCCCTTTATCTCTCTAACTTTCTCCCTCTATGTCTTCCTACTCCCTTACCTCTCTCTCCCCCTCCAACTCCATCCCTCTCTCCTTCTCTCTCTTGATAATTCTCTCTCCCTTACTCTCCCACCTTCCACCACGCCCCTCTCTCTCTCTCTCTCTTCCTTCCAACTCTATCACTATCTCCCTCCCTCTCCCTTTCTCTCTCTCCTCTTCATCTTTATGTCTCTGTGTCTCTTTCTCCCCTCGATATTTGTGCCTCTCTCTCTCACCCTTCTCTCCCTATCTCTCTCCCCTCACATTCTCTCTCTTCCTTTCTCTCCTCTCTCCGTCACTCCCTCTCCATCTATCTCTTGTCACTTCCTCTCTCCCCCTCCAACTCCATCTCTCTCTCTCCCCACCTATCTCTTTCTCTCCCCTCCTCTCTTTCTTATTTCCTCTCTCTCACCTCCTTCTCTATGTGTCATTCTATCACTCTCTCTCTCTCTCCACCCTCTAGCTTTGTCAATATCTCCCTCCCTCTCTCCCTCTCCCCCTTTCTCTTCCCTTCACTTTCCTTGTTGTCATCTCTTGTATCTTTAGTTAAGATGGATCTATGTCGGTTCTTACTAATACTATTTGTATTATATAAATTTCACGTCTTTACATATAACAATATTCTTATTTTTAATTTGATTAAAACCTTAATTTAATTTCTATGGGAATATTTTTAGTAGTCGTGAGGTTAGAGGGTTTAGATATATCACAAAACTAATTATAACATTTTTCTTTTTATCTTCAATTAAAAATGTTATTAAATAAAATTAAAATAAAATAGTTTTACTATAAAATAAGTTATGATTTTTGGCATGTGGTATTAATAAATCATAGTATTGTAACAAAGCTCATTTACAAGTTAATAATATTCATGATAAAGTGAGGGTGAAGATCCATGGTTAAGAATCTTTTCATATTGTTATAAATTAATTTGATTAAGAAATAAGTTATCATTTTTTGGCATGTGGTATTGATAGTCCATGATATTAGACCATGCTATTGTAACAAAGTCTATTCACAAGTTCATAATATCAATGGCAAAGTGGGGGTGAATATCCATGATTAAGAATCTTGTTATATTGTTATAAAATATTTTGATTGTGAAATAAGTTATGTTTTTTTGGCATGTGATATTGATAAGTCATGGTATTGGCCAATGGTGTTGAAAGAAAGCCTATTTACAAGTTAATAATATCCATGGTAAAATGGGGATGAATATCCATAGTTAAGAATTTTTTTGTATTGTTATTAAATATTTAGATTGTGAAATAAGTTAGTTGTTTTGGGCATGTGGTTTTGATAAGCCATGGTATTAGCCCATGGTACTGTAACAAAGAATTATTTTTAGAAGTTAATAATAGTCACCATAAAGTGGGGGTGAATATCCATGGTTAAGAATCATGTCATATTGTTATAAAATATTTTGATTGTGAAATAACTTATGGTTTTTGGTGTCTATATTATATTCACAAGTTAATAAAAAAATCAAAATATAACAAATTAAATATTATTATTTCTATTACTTTAAATTTTTAAGCAGACATTAATTTAAATTAAAGGTATGTGATTTATTCTATTTTTAATATAAATTGATATGTAATATTTAAAAAATATTAATAAAAAAATGTTTAATGTATATTATGAGTCAAATCTTTCAATAAGCACGCTAAGTTTTCTTTCCATTAATAAGTTCATTTTAATTCAAGGTATGGTATAAATTGATAATTCCTTCAATGTGTATTATGGAATAGACTTGTAACATTTTAAAAATTACTAATAACAATAATAACAAAAATAATTAGATATGGAGAAATAAAAAATATATAGATTACACAAAATAAATGAAAATTAAAAATATCTTATAGTTAACACATTTTACATCTACTAGATAGAAACTTTTGCTCAAATTTTGCACTAAAAAAAAAAATTGTATTTTGAAAATTTTGATATTATCTGAGTTTGACAGATCCAAAGTTTAGATAAATGTGTACTATTAAAAATAGTTTTACATAAATTTTGATGCGAATATAGAGATAAAAGTTAAAAAATATATTATATTTAATTTATTGAAAATAGTGTTAAAAACAAGGGCTACATAGACAACAAAATATTGTATTGTTGAATGTCATTACCAAAGATATATTTGAATGTCATTACCAAAAATTAAGAAATATGATTAATTAATATTGTTTATATTAAGGTACATATATCTATATATGTGCGTTTTATTTTTATTAATATATGATTGTCTATAATTAAATTTATTTAAATATGTTTTTAATATAATAATAAGTCACCTTAAATTGAAAATATTGTGAAAATATTGTAATTCATGAAAATACAAATAATAGAAAAAGGAAAAATAAAAAGAAAAAAACAAAAAAGTTAAATAAAAAGGAAATGAAACTATAAACAATAAAGTAGTAACTAATAGAAATGAAAGTCTCTAAACAATCCATAATAAAACGGAGTTGTCTTTAGTGTGACTTTTTGGATTTTTGGTGTAGGGAAAACATTGAGGTGAAATCTTGATTTGTATTATTTAAACGGGTTTTTCGAATGTATATATGGAATAAAAACCATTAGGCATTTTGATTGTGCAAAATTTCCTATCACGCTTGTGATTTCAATAAATTCTTGCGTGACGTTTTGGATTTTTGGGGGCTGGAATCAGGCAGAAGAAATTGAGGTGAAATCTTGATTTGTATTATTTAAATTTGTTTTTTGACTGTATATATGGATTCAGCACCTGAAAAAAATTCTTGATTTGTATTATTTAAATTGGTTTTTTGATTGTATATATGGATTTAGCACCTGAAAAACCTTTAGGCCACTTCGATTGTGCAAGGTTACCCTTCAAGCTTGTGATTTCAATAAATTCCTGTGGGATTTTAGAGAAATTAAACCAAAAAAACCCACCGGAAAAGCTTCCTAAAAATCTCACTAAAGACAACACATAATGAAACTTCAACCAATCACCTTACAAATAAATAAATTTATATAATAATAAAAAAAATGAATTCCTAAACGTCTTAAATTTTTGTTCAAAGAAAAACTAATACCAAGTAAAAAATAAAATAGTATACCATACCATAACCATTTCTATTAAATATTTTGATTGAAAATTGATAATATAAAAACTTTGTATCAAAAAGATATTTTATACTTTAAAACTCAAGTTAAATCATTAAAAAGTATACATAATATTGGTTTTTTTTAATCGAGAGATACATCACTTGTTGTATATAATTATATACATCATATTTATCTTTTTTTAATCGAGAGATACATCACTTGCTGTATATAATTATATACATCACATTGATTTTTTTTATAGAGAGAAACATCACTTGCCATATATAAATATAATTAATTTTAATTTAGCAAATATTTTTTAATTTGATATCAAATTTAATAATGCAATCCTTTTTTTATATTAGACTCTATAATACTCGTCAATACAATGATCATATTATTATTAATGGTTCATATAAATTTGAAATGATCTTTGTGAATTAACAAATTTATTTGTTCGGAGGAAGAAAAAACAAATATTTTTTTTTGAAAATGAAAATTGATTATATTTATATATGTTTATATACAAATGACTCAATGAAAATTGTTTATATATGTTTATATACAAAATAGTCATGTGCAATGATTATATCAACAAAAGTGGGTGCTAATTCTGACCTTTATTTACACGATACATATAGCGATTGTTCATGTAATAGTTCAAAAAACCAATGATCACAACTCACATAAATTTATTTATAAAATCTCATATTGCTAGTTTCTTGTTAATGACACCTACCCTTTTCTTCATCAACATATGTTCTTTGTGTTCCTAAAAAAAAACTTAAAACCATTTTGTTGACCTTCACCCCTCTTTCATAAGAGATCAACTTCCTTGTTCAATTCCTTGTATACATGGTGGAAGTTGATATTCCTAAAATACGATGCCAATATCTTGATCATTTGCTTCCAATTTTGGACAAATGATCAATGCAAATTTTGGAATTGCCAAACATTGTTAAAGAGGCAATCTTTTTCCTATTCACAAAGACTAATAAGACCTATAGAGAAATTAATTTTGCATGGGTATTTGTACCCTCTCCACTTTCCCCAGAAAAAAATTGTAATTATGATTCTCTAATAAAAATATAATTCCTCCACTTCCACAATGTGGCAATTGCCCCATCAAAATAAGCATTTGGAAAAGAATTAGAAAGTTTATGGGAATGGATCTCCTAGTAATTTTTTCTCTCTCCTCTAGATCAAACTCTACAAAGTGATTTATTATTATTATTATTTCTTTTAACAAATACTAGAACCCCCATGGTGGATAATAATGGTGACATTGACTTTTGTCCCTACCAATGGTGGTTTGCTTTATAATATGGAAATGACTTTTACATGTTAAACAAATTTAAAATTGAAATATAAAGAATTAGATTTGAGAGTCATAACTAGAGTAGATTTATCTTAACTCCATATCTATTAATCCTCGAGAGGGATCAAATTCCTCCAGGTCTAAACCTTTTTTTTGTCTAAAACTTACAGAAATGTTTGTACCTTTAGATATTTTCTCCCTTTTAATGCTTGATAGATCTAGAGTCAAGATGAATTTAATTTGATTATATATATATATATATATATATATATATATATATATATATATATATATATATATATACAAAGGTTTGTACCTTTAGATATTTTTTCCCTCTTGGCACTTGATAGATCCATGTAACATGTATCACCATGAAATTATAATAGCATAAATGCTCAAAAAATAAAATTAATTTTTGTTATGAAACCAGCTCACAAAAAGATAGAAAGGATAGATTAACGACTTCAAAATCAGCCTCTTCGAGGGGGAAACCTCCTTTACATTACACAAATGAATAATTCTTGGATGATACAAATGACAAGACGTCCT
This sequence comes from Pinus tabuliformis, assembly GCA_031772625.1. Lineage (NCBI taxonomy): Eukaryota > Viridiplantae > Streptophyta > Pinopsida > Pinales > Pinaceae > Pinus > Pinus tabuliformis. The sequence continues at coordinate 791,734,505 of CM062809.1, read as the reverse complement.
TTCTATATATAAGAGTCTAAGGGGTCCCAATACAATCAGATCCTACATAACAATAATATTGTAGGGGCACAACAATAACAATAATGGGCTTCTATGGGGCATAATAACAAGAACATGGGGAATATATGGGCACAATAATACAATAAGGGGGTTGCACTAATAACAATAAGGGGTTACACTAGTAGTATAGGGACGTAACATGCCCCTCTCCTTCAAAAAGTGTTGTCCTCAACGCTTGACTAGTTATGGATGCTTCCCTATAAAATTCTTGTCCTCCCATGTGGAATCTTCAGCAAGTAAGTTCTTCCACTTGATGAGATACTCCGAAATTGATCAATTTCATAGCTCTTGGGTTATTTTTTTTGTGACTGCTTCAGGTTCCAATATGATTTCTCCTTCCTCATCAAGTTCCAACAATATTGTTTGAACTGGGAGCTTGTCACCTATAACCTTCTTTAAGCTTGAAACATGGAAAATTGGGGGAACTCGGGAAGATGCATGAACCTCCAATTTGTATGCCATAGTAGCAATCTTTTGCAACACCTTGTATGGACCATAGTACATTGGTGATAAGTTATTATCCTTCTTCACTTGCTTGAGGGACATTTGTTTGTATGGTTGTATTCGTAAAAATACCCAGTCGCCTATATCAAAACTTTTTTCGCTACAATGTTGATCTGCCTGTTGCTTCATTCAATTCTGTGTGAAAGTGGGGTTATCCTTTTTCTTCTTGATATGTCCTATCTTGAGAGTTTGAGGAGTGGTAATTCCTACCAATGCATTACAAGATATGGTTGGATTCATTTCTTCTTTCTCTAGGGTTGCTTCCTGGTGTATATCAACTTCTTTTGATGTTTCTTGATCCTTTTCTTGCTCCTCTTCCCCATCTATGTAAATTAATTTCTTCTGAGCACACTTATGACCTTTAGTATATTTTCTATCACAATTGTAACAAAGCCATTTTGCTCCTTTTTCCACGAATTGTTTTGGTGTCAACCTTGTAGGTGGTGAAAGACTAGGAGCAACAATAATTCCATCTTTATAGTTATGAGTAGTAGGCTTCCTTGTTTGCATAATTTTGCTTTCAATTTTTCTTGCCAACTTGTATGCCTTCTCCAACAAATCAGGTTCCCAAAGGTGAACCTCATATTGGTTGTTATCATTTAAAGTCCCTATGAAGACTTGAATCCTATGCTTCTATGTAATATCATTTACCCTTATATTCAATTTTTGGAAGTACTCAATGTGCTCTGTCATTGAACCCTTTTGTTTGAGATTTATCAATTGGCTAAAGAAGGTGTTTCTCTTTGTATCCTCATAATGTGCTATCATTTCTTCTGTGAAATTTGACCAGGTTACAAGTTGTTTACGAGAACAAAGCCCTATATACCATACAAATTGATTCGGTTCTAAATATAAAGATGAAATACGTACCTTTTGTGTGTTTTTCACATTATGTAGATCAAAATATTTCTCCATCTGTAGTATTCGTGTTACAGGATCCTTGCGATCAAACCTCCTCATATCTATGTTTGGAATATGTTGGGTCTTACCGTATATATAGGATGATAGAAATGACAAGACCTCCTTTCTATATATAGAAAATTTTACCCTACATGTAAGAACCTTGGGGTTAATCTATATATATATATATATATATATATATATATATATATATATATATATATTATTGAATTGTCACAATTATTCCATCGTGTGCATAGTTTGGAAGCCCAAAGGTTATAACCTAAGGGTATACTTTGTAAACTTCGAGGACTGTACAACTAGCAATAATATACATTATAATTTCAATAATTGTGTAGAATTCACACATAGTATGGATATACATTATGTTTGTAGCATGGATATACATTATGCTTTCGGAACTCTGCATAGTAGTATGATGTAGCCATACTCTTATGGAGGCTTTGATGACAACTAGTCCTCACTAGCATCACATCTAACTGGATGCCTCGGTTTCCTCCCAACCATAGGCATGGTACTTGGCATGCTCTCCTTCATTGATCTATTGGACGGTCTATCCAACAATCCTGGTTTCTTGTTGTTGGTTCTGGTAACCACCCACTTTTCAGATTGGAACGATTGTTCATTCTCTCCCTCAACATTCATAGAATGTGGCTCTACAACTCGCAAACCATCGGGGTACCCTTTATATGTAAGTTTTGGTAGTTTTATTGTCTTTCTCATTGTTGTAATATGGCATTTGTTGTTTCTCCTCATGTAGCGTTTTAGTTCTCAAATGTGGTTACCCTAACTCAATTCACTACAAGTTAATAATGTTTCCATCTGTTTTCTTTGGGTCACTATCTTCTTTGCCCATTTGGTTGGGGTTCTGATATATTTTCCTCCTGGCTCTTGGTAGTTGACGTTGAGTTAGTCTTTCTTCAACCCCACAGGTAACTAACCTGTTGGCTCCTCAAGCACACTAAACTTTTGTTTGTTTTTTTTTCTCTTCCATTATTTCAACATGTTGAAATTATGTGCTTTGTAAATATGCAGATAGTCCAGTTAACCTCCTTTGCTTAGCATTTGGTTTTCTACCCTAGTGTTCAGTTAAGTTCTAAGTTCTCCCTCTTTGCGTTCCAGGTTAATACTATCTACCATGCATGCAAGTTCTTTGGGTTTTAGATTCTGTGTTTCCTGTGTCCATTGTGCAAAGGACACCCCCCTGTTTCTTGTTGGGGGTTTTGACAATGGTCACTACAATGTAATTTATCTATGTATTTTTAATGTATGTTATTAGGGACGTCCTACCCATCTTCTTTGATCTTTCTCTATCTGCTAGATAGCCATTGTATTTTTTTTGGGGGTTATGGCATCAATGTAGAAATGGGTGTTTAAGAAACGAGCGATTAGCTGCCAAACCTCTTGAATTGTTCTCTGAGGTTATACTTATTGTTACCAGTACTTAATAGTGATGATGATGAAATTTCCTTAAATATGTATAAATGGGTTCTTTCTAAATTTATTTTCTAGTTTATTGTATAGATGTGAGACTTAATATATTCGATTCGTTTATAACTACTTTGCAGTTCTTTATTCAGCACTGATGGTTTCTTTAAAGTTAAAAGTGTAAAAATTATTCCGGTATGCATTTAATTCTTTGGAATATTTATCGTCTTGACATACTAATCCCCATACTGGAGTCTGTATATAATTCCTTTATCATCTGTCTAGAGCTAAACTGGGGATTTATACCCTTGCTTGTTTTCTATATTCTAGTTCCATGTGTTATTAAAGAAAATTATAACACCAAATATATGTATATCAGTGACTTCTTTCCATGTGTTTCCTTATTGAAATAATCACGATGCCATGAAACTTATGTCACCATTTGATGTTTCCACTGAACTATGGAACATATTTTTGGTAGCTTTTGTTCTTTATCGAGAGACCCTGCTGCTTCTTCAGGAGACAAAGGTTACCTCGGTGAGACTATTTGGTACACAGTCTCATTGTGACATTTCAGGGTTTGTAATGGTTACCCACATCAAACACATTTACATAATAATAACTCTATGATTCCTTATATAGAACAAAATATATTTACACCGAAACCCTTGTTAACCTTTTCAAAAATTGACCATAACAGAAATTCTTCATTAATTCTCTTAACAGGGTAAATATTATACGTTGCAGATATTTCTAGTTAATTTTCTGGAAAAAAGATTAAACACCTAGTAACCTTTCTAGAAAGAATATAAACACATAGTAGTCTTTCCTGTATGAAAATAAACACATAGTAGTCTTTCTAGAAAGAAAATAAACTGGAAGTTTCAATAGAAAAGACTACTCCACCCAGCCTTGAGGTTGGAAATTACGGCCAACCTCCCCCCGTACTCTTTCACCTTTAGCACAACACGTAGACATTAATTTTCAACTTGAATTAACAGATATCGAGACCACTAGTCTAGTATGAAATTCTCATTTGTTTACACTCAGAGCTTCCACTGGTTCCTTCCAGCTCTGGAAGAATTTTCCCTTTTTGTGTCTTTTTCCTTTGTTGTTCCTCTTCCTTTCTTTCCCACTGAGATCTCTATCTCTAGGGAGGGAGAGAGGGAAAATTAACTATGTGTAGCTATTTGTTGGTTGAAAAATTGCATTCTAGGGTCTTTTCCTTGAACTTTCCATTTTCATTCACACAATTATAAATATATGTATGTATATTTATTCATTAAAAAAACAATTATATGTTTGTTACTTGCTGCTAGTTCCTAACGAAGTAACTCTAAACAATAAAAGAAAATATTATAAAAGTAATTACAATTCTCGAGGTTTTACATCTTCCCCCTCTCATATGGAACACCGTCCTCGGTGTTTAATCCAATCCTCTGAACAATTATGGATATGTTTTTTGCATCAATTCTTCATCTTCCTAGGTGTCTTATTATGGGTTGAAGTGCTTCCATTACACTTTAACCTGGGTGATGGATCACTTTCGTAGTGTTATTTCTCTCCATGCGAGGATGTGCTAAGGTTCTACCAGGAAATATCCATCTGGTTCAACCTGTTACACACCCGTACTGTAATTAATTCATGAAAATTATCATATTAAGATCAAATTAAATCTTTTTAAAACATTACCCGAACATCCTGCCAATGAATCACATGTCTAGGGTCATAAACATATCGTTTTAACAATGAGACATGAAATACATTATGAAATTTTAGATTACTTGGTAAAGATAGCGTGTAAGCCACTAGTCCAATTCTTTATAATCTCTTAAAAGCACCACAGAACTGAGGGGAAAGATTTGCATAACTATCTCATCTCAGATTTCTTTTCTTGGGTTTGATTCCAACATATGCATGGTCTCCAAATTTAAACTCTTGATATGTTCATTTCTGTTCAGCATAATATTTTTTCCTACCATTGGAAACTTTTAAATTCTATCGGAATTTCTTTACTGTTCCCTCCATCTCCTCCAACATTTATGGCCCTATAATTATTCTGTTTTCAGGATTGTTCTAGTTTGTACGTCTTCTATAATTCCTTCCATATAACACCTCAAAGGGGCTCATCTTTAAGAACTCATGATACCAATGTTATATTCAAACTCTACCAAATGCATGTATTCTTCCCATTTACTCGGTTGTTGCATTACATACATCCAAAGCATATCCTCTAATACATGATTCACATGTTCAGTTTTCCCATTAGTCTATGAATGGTATGCAGTGCTGAATTGGATTTGGGTACCCGACCCTATAATAGGGATCTATGAAATGCAGAGGTGAATTTTACATCTCTGTCTTATATAACTACCTTAGGAATGCCATGCAACTGAAACACTTATTTCATAAAAATGTCAGCAATTTGAACGATCTTGAAAGTGGATTGTACTGGAATGAAATGAGCTACTTTACTAAGTTTATCCATGATTACCATGATTGAATCATTGTTCTTTTTAGATTTGGGTAACCCAGTAATAAAATCAAGTGTAATAACCTCCCACTTCCACTCTGGTATAGGTATTGGTTGAAGGAGGCTAGCAGGGTGTTGATGTTCAGCTTTAACTTGTTGACATTCTATGCATTTTTTCAAATATTATGTGATATCCCTGTGCATTCCTAGCCAAAAATAATCTTTTTTAATGGCTGAAAACATTTTATGGTATCCAGGATGGGCATTGTAAGGACTCTTGTGAAATTCATCCAAAATCAGTTGCCTAACTGAAATTTGGTTAGGGACATATATTATTTTCCTAAAAGTTAATAACTAATATTTATTTATGTCATAGTCTGACTACTTTTCTTGACTGTTAACTTGTTAGGCTTGTTGCCAAAAAAATTTATATTTAGGATCTCGATGGGTAGCCTCTTTAATTTGATCCAAAAATTTAAATTCTATTTGATTATAATACAACTCATAAATACAATGTATCCTTCTTCTTAATGCATCCACGACAGGATTTTCTTTGGCTTTGAAATGCTTGATGTCAAATTCAAATTCACTAAAGAAAGCATTACACCATGCTTGTTGGGAATTTAAATTAGGCTACTTTAAATAACTTGTTAGAGTATTATGATCTGTTAATAAAAAAAATCTTTTCCCTAGAAGATAATTTCTCCATACTTTTAGTGCATGGACTTCAACAATAAATTCGAAATCATAAGCAGAATATCTCTACTCATGCTCTTTCAACTTTCACGACTCATATGAAATCACCTTCCCATCTTCTGTTAATACAACCCCCACTCCTTCCAGACACACATCTATGCAGACCACGAATTCCTTATTTGGGTTGACAATTTTTAATACAGGAGCAGTAGGTAATATATGTTTTAATTGTTTGAAACATTGATGACACTCGTTGGTCCACTTAATAAAATTTCCCTTTTTTGTAAGGAAGTGATTGGGTATGAGATCCGAGAAGATCCTTCTATTAATGGTGGTAATACCCCGCCAAACCCATAAAATATCGTCTATCAACCAAATTTTTGGGAACCGACCACTCCATAATGGCCTTGATCTTTTCAGGATCAACTTTTACTCCCTCGGATGAAATTATGTGTCCCAACTACTAAATATGATTTTTATAAAAATCACACTTACTAAATTGTGTGTACAACTGATGGTCTCGTAATGTTAGCAATATTATTCATAGCTGTTCCTTATGTTCTTCTATAGATTTTGAGTAAATCAATATATTATCTATAAATATCAAAATGAATTTATCCAATAAAGGATGGAAAATGCCATGCTTCAAACACATGAATGTTGTGGGTGCATTGGTCAATCCGAAGGGTAAGACTACAAATTTGTAGTGTCCATACTGAATTTTAAAAGACCTCTAACAAATGTCCTCATCCTTCACCCAAATCATGTGATATCCCGATCATAAATCAATTTTGGAGAAAAAAATTGCGCTTTTAACTTGATCAAACAAATCTTCAATCTGACGTAGAGGATATTTTTTTTTAATGGTTAATTTATTAAGTTTCATGTAGTCAATGCACAATCACAATGTGCCATCCTTATTCCTTAAAAATAACGCTGGAGTTGCCTAGGGAGATACATTAGGATGAATATATCCCTTATTGAGGAATTCTTGTAATATCATCTTCAGCTCTGTTAACTCACATACACTCATGCGATAAGGGGAGTTGGATACTGGGACTACTCTAGGAATTAATTTAATAGTAAAATAAATATCTCACTTTGGAGGCAACCTTGGTATATTTTCATGGAACAGATCAGCAAACTCCTGAATTATTGGTATGTTTTCCAAAGTGGCAGTCTTATCTTTAGAGTTAGAATATCCAACTTGAATAGCATAAATAACACAAACCTTTCTAATTCATTTACCTAATTGAGAGGTAGTAATGGGACGTAACCTCATAGGTTTTCTAACTCCTTAGATCTATTGTCGGGTACAATCTTCAGTGAGGTAGCTAATGGACTTGTCTTTATAATTTACTAAAGACTAATACCCTTCTAGCCAATCCATTCCAATGAGCAGATGATGTGATCCTAAGGGTAAAATATTCAAGTCTGATCTTATGAGATGACCCCTATTTCAGTGGAACAATTTGGTACCTTAGCATTTACCCTTCTCTTAGCTCCTGTAGCTAGTTGTACCAGCTAGGGGTTTTTAAATTTATGAGTTTGCAAACAAAATTTTTCTACTACCTTGGGGCTGACATAACTTAAGCTTGCACCCGAATCTACTAAAATAGATACAGGTTGATTAGGTAACTTACCTTCTAACTCTATCATGGTAGGTTGATAATCTACTTGGCGATCTTCCAACACAACATTGATTCTAAGAATACCCCTTTCCCCCTCCCTAACCGTAGATGCCTCTTTCACGTTAGAATCTTGTTAAGGTCTAGCACGATAAGGGAAATTCTTGTAATAATGGGGTTCTTCACAACCCCAACATTGCAAAGGGGGCTTATGTACTTGGCTGGGCTCCAACCCATTGGGTGCTTCAGTTGGATTAGTTTCTACTTTCCATTTCGCTTTTTGCTAATTCTTCTAGGTTGTTTACTTGACTGATTTATCTACGCATTCTTAAAATTTGTAGATTTAGTGCCTCTTAAACTCTGATAATTTTTTTGCCCCTTCTTCTAACACCAACTCTTATGAGTGTCTCCTTTCTACTTCATCTACTGGTAGAACATTTGAGCTTTTTGAATGGCTTCATCCATAGTTTTACGATTATCAAATTATATTTTTTCCTTCATAAATACGTGTTCCTAGAAAAAAACATTTTTTTTAATGGATGAAAACATTTTATGTTATCTAAGATGGGAATTGTAAGGACTCTTGGGAAATTCATCTAAAAGCAGTTTCCTAACTGAAATCTAGTTAGGGACATATATTATTTTCCTAAAAGTTAATAATTGATCTTTAGTTATGTTATACTCTGATTGTTTTTCTTGGCTATTAGCTTGCTAATCTTGTTTCCACAAAAATATATTTTCAGGATCTCGCTAGGCAACCTCTTTAATTTGCTCTAGAAACTTAAATTCTATTTGTTCATAATACAATTCATAAATATAACGTATCCTTCTACTTAATGCATCCATGACATGATTTTCCTTCCTTTTTAAATGCTTGATGTCAAATTCAAATTCACTAAGGAAAAAATTACACCTTGCTTGTCGGGCATTTAAATTAGGCTGTTTGAAATAACTTTTTAGACTATTATGATCTAATACGAGCAAAAATATTTTACCCAGAAGATAATGCCTCCATACTTTCAGTGCATGGACTATGGCAGTTAATTCTAAATCGTAGTTAGAATATATTTTCTCATGCTCTTTCAACTTTCGTCACTCATATGAAACCACGTTCCCATCTTGCGTTAATACAACCCCCACTCCTTCCACACATGCATATGTGCAAACCACAAATTCCTTATTTGGGTCGGAAATTTTTAATATAGGGGTAGCAGTTAATATATGTTTTAATTGTTCCAAACTTTACTGACATTAGCTAGTCCACTTAATAAAATATCCCTTCTTTTGTAAGGAAGTGATGGGGTATGTGATACGAGAAAATCCTTCTATAAAATGACGGTAATGCCCCACCATACCCATAAAATATCATATATCAACCACATTTTTGGGCACCAGCCACTCCATAATGGTCTTGATCTTCTCGGGGTCAACTGTTATTCCCTCAGCTGAAATGACGTGTCCCAAGTACTGAATCTGATTTTTATAAAAATCACACTTACTAAATTTTGCATACAACTGATGGTCTCGTAATTTCTGTAGTACTATTTGTAGGTGTTCCTTATGTTCCTCTAAATATTTTGAGTAAATAAATATATCATATAGAAATATCAAAATGAATTTATCCAAGAAAGGATGGAAAATGCCATGCATCAACTCATGAGTGTTGCGGGTGCATTGGTCGGTTCAAAGGGTAAGACTACAAATTTTTAGTGTCCATACTGGGTTCTAAAATTCATCTTATAAATGCCCTCATCCTTCAACCAAATCTAGGGATATCCCAATCATAAATCAATTTTAGAGAAAATTGTTGCACCTTTAACTCAATCAAATAGATCGTCAATCCGAGGTAGAGGATATTTATTTTTAATGGTTAATTTATTAGGTTTCCTATAATCAATGCACAATTGCAATGTACTATCCTTCTTCATTATAGATAACACTGCATCTCCCTACAGAGATACATTGGGACGAATATATCCCTTATCGAGGAATTCCTCATATTGGATCTTGAGATGGGTTGACTCGGGTACACTCATGCGATAAGGGGCTTTGGATATTGGTGCTACTCCAAGAATTAATTCAATAGTAAAATCATTATCTCACTTTGGAGGCAACCCTGGTATATTTTCACGGAACACATCAGCAAACTCCTAAATTATTGGTATGTTTTCCAAAGTGGTGGTCTTATCTTTAGAGTTAGAATATCCAACTTGAACAACATAAATCACACAACTCTTTCTAATGAATTTACTTAATTGAGAGGCAGTAATGGGGCGTAACCTCATAGGTTTTATAACTCCTTGGATCTCTTCCCAGGTACCATCCTCAATGAGTTGGATTATGAACTTGTCTTTAAAATTTACTAAGGACCAATGCCCTTCTAACCAATCCATTCCAATCAAAAAATCATACGATACTAAGGGTAAAACATCCAAGTCTTCTTTTATGAGCTGACCCATTATTTCAATGGAACAATTTGATACCTTAGCATTTACTCTCCTCTTAGCTCCTATAGCTAGTTGTACCATCCAACAGTTTTTAAATTTATGATTTTGCAAACAATATTTTTCTAGTACCTTGGGGCTAACATAACTTAAGCTTGCACCAAGACCAACTAAAATATATATATGTTTGTTAGCTAACTTACCTTCCAACTCTATCATGGCAGAATGATAATCTGCTTAGCAGTCTTCTAGCACAACATTGATCCTAAGCATACTCCTTACCCCCTCCCCAACTGTAGATTCCTCTTGCACATTAGCAACTTGTTCAAGTATGGCATCATGAGGGAAATTCTTATAATATTGGGGTTCTCCATAACCCCAACATTGCAAAGGGGGTTTCTATACTTGGTTGGGCTCTAGCCTACTGGATGCTTTAGTTGGCTTAATTTCTGCTTGCCATTTGGTTTTTTCTCATTCCTTCCAGGTTGTTTACTTGATTTATTTATCTGTGCATTCTTAAAATTTGTAGATTTAGTGCCTCTATAGCTCTGATAATTTTTTCCCCTTCTGATGTTACCAACTCTTTCTAGTATCTCCTTTCTGCTTCATCTTCTAGTAGCACATTCGAGCCTTTCGAATGGCTTCATCAATAGTTTTAGGATTATCAAATTCTACTATTTCCTTCATAAATGTAGGAAAACTACTTTGAAAATGTTGTAATTTATCTTTTTCCTCCCGATATATGGCACATATCTTAATAAGGACATAAATTTAGTATCATAATTATCCATAGTTTGTTCCCCCAACTTTAAATCATGAAATTCTTTAGCCTTTTCATCATAGAATTGCTCCGTTAGGTATTTGTTTTTAAAGTGTTTCTGAAATTCATCCCATGTCACATCATGTTCCTCCATCCCTTTCACTATTTTGACCTCTTCCTACCATAAGGTGGCTTTCACTTGGAGCTGATAAATAGCTAATGTTGCCTTAAGGTTACTGTCATATTCGTAAACTTGAAAATATTTGTTCATATTGAAGATCCAAGCTTCTATAGCTTCATCTACTTCACCATTAAAGGTTGGGGGTTTGATATTTCTCAATCCCCCCCCTAAAACTCCAACTTATGCTTCCTTATTTTCCTTTGATCTGAGACATTACCTTATTCCTCTTCATGGTCAACTCTATTTCCATCCATTCTCTGGGTATGACTTCCTTCTGGAGTATCCTCAGTTTGATGTTGATGTTCTTCTTCATCTCTGGTTCTATGCTTAGGACTAGGTCGAGAGGTGTGATGCTTCTATTTGTTAGAAAGGCTCTTTAATATCCTCTCCTATTCGCGTATTAGAGTTTCATTGTCTATTCTTAATCGAACCAATTTCAGCTTGTAATTGTTGAACAGTTTCAAGTAACATATTTGTTTGGTGCTACTATTCTACACCCAACTGCACCCACATTTCTATATTTTTTTCTGGGTTCGGCGTCATGCCTGCTTCCCCTGTTGATCTTGGTGGAAACTAGCCTCCATATCCTCTCCTCATCGTGATTTGTTTACCTGCTCACTCTCCTTACTCTGCACACGTTTCAACACACTTACCATTACTACCGTTCCCTAATCAAGCCACAATATTGAAGCACTTTTCTCTGATACCAATTGTAACATGTATCACCATGAAACTATTGATGAGAACCAATATTGCAACAAGTATGTTGCAACTCATGGGCTACCAACTTTACTTTGTCAACTTGCGGTTCATACAAACTTAGAGGTGATAGTGTTGTATACATAATAGATGCAATGGTCTATTCTTGTCACTTTTCAACTGGGGCAATAGACCACTATGGTTTTTCAAACCAGTCTTCTATTGTCTAGAAGGATTTTGACTACCAAATGGAAAATGGAAATTATCCTTAATGCAAAAATCGGATGTTTCCTACTCTAGGAAATGAAATATTGAATTGGAAGATGTTATAAAGTTACTTGAAATCATCTAACTAAACATCTACACATTTTTCTTACAAAATAAACCTAGCTTAACCTCTTTTATAACATTTAATGACCTGGACTAACTGAGCATGTAATTTGATCTAATTATTATTATGACTACTGCATGCATGTGCTCATTTAGAAATTACAGAAAAATACTTTTCTGATGTTTAGTTTTATGAATGCAAATGCTAATTTTCAACTTGTTCTTTGGCAAGGGAGACAGGTATGAAGGAAAAGGTATGGAATAGTTTAAAGGGTATGGAAGCCAAGTGGAGGCCCAATATAATGTCAGATGACAAATTTTTCTCAATTCGGGCTTAAAACAGGCTGGCACAGGATTTCCTGCAGTACTATAGAATGTCCTAGTTCTACTACAAGATGCCTTGTTTTACTATAGGAAACAGGTCAAAATATTAGGAGATGGTAGGAAAGGTATAATGATGTGTGGGAAAGGTGTCCTATGGGGAAATAAGGCATGGAGGAGCTACACATTATCCAAGGCTTAGTCAAATGCTTCAAGATAGTTGGATTTCCTCAATGGAAGTGATCGCTTTGCTTACAAGACAAGAATTCAGATTTAGGGTTTGGTGGACCTTGGTAGCATAGGTGGATAAGACTTGGATGAGGTGAATGAGATGAGGTCTCCCTGCAAATTAGAATCTCCTACAACAACATACACACTTTTCTTCATTTATGCACAAATTCATTTATACATGGAAAATATGAGTTGAATGGAGGAAAACAGATTTATTAGTAGCTAATGGCTAAGTTCATGAATGGAAGTGCTTTTAAATCATATAAAACTCAAGAGATCAAAATGACAATTGGAAATACTTTTAAGAAATTCAAATATAGCGATATATTCAACAACAAACCCTAGATTATGTAGTAATCAAACAAGAAATTTGTTTTTGGTCTGTGCGAATCGAACCCTCAAGTCATGATCCCATAAGGGAGATAAGGTGCAATCCAATATCACAAGCTTTTCTGAAGTGTTTACTGTCACTATGATACCACTGATCCAACTATCCACAAATGGAAGCAAACTAATTAATCATCCAAATACTTGCAGACTAACAAAATCAAAATCACTCAGCAGCTAACTATGAATGTAATCTAACCATACATGTACAAAAAGAGGAACCTATAGTGTTAGGGTTGGGCCCTAACCCAAGAGCTTCAGCCCTCTGAGTCAACTCAGTGCTGGATCAAGGGAATGATTCTCATTTCATTAAAATATCAAATATAAACAAGAGTCATCAATCACAATGTCTTAGCGCGAAAATGCCTCTTGGCTACAACAAAAAATGTCGAATCCTAATGAGGCTCTAAGCCTTATTATTTATACAACTAAAGCTACCAAAAAATTCCTTAAATTTAGGGAGGCTTGGTTCCCAACTCGAGATCAACTGGTCTACAACTATCACTAGCTTGGCTGCCAATGACCTCAATGGATTGGCTTCTTGTAACTTCATGCTAATGAGATCTGGTGGAGGAATCTTTGAGTGAGTGAGTTAAGGAGGGAGATCCAATCTCCTAAAATTCCTCTTTCTTGTCTACTCCGAATTCCTACACTTTAATTAGCCAAAATTTCTCCAAAACCCACAATTAATGCATATTATACCAGAAGACATGACATCTCATCTTTACCCTTCTCACTAAGAAAAATATAACAAAACCTGTAAAGAAATGTGAGAAAAGTTGATTTTAATAAGTTGGAGAGTGGCATTAAGGTCCATATAATTTTCCCATTGATGATCCTCATCATCACCCCCTACTGAAAGTGTTGCTCATCCTTTGAGAAACTCAATCTATGTCTATGTCTTTCATTGCTTTGGTGGCCTCTTTGACATTCCAGGCTTCTGTTGTTGTATCCTCCTCTTGTGGATAAAATCTTACATGCTTCTCTATTTCCTCTCACTGCTTCCTTTCTTCTTCTTCCTTTCTCACTTCCAACATGCCCAAGAGCAATAGTGGACTCAGTTGATTTTGAGTCTCTGCAGTGCCTTGTTATACAGTGGGGTCCTCTCTAGTGCATCCCTCATTCTTTCAGGGGAATGATACTCCATGATCGTTAGGTGCTAGGGTAAGGTGACCCATATCCTTTAGCATGCTTTCTAGCTTTCATCTCTTAGAAATATCAAACTGTCCTCAAAATGAGTGAATACTTGTCCTTGTGTAGCTAGGTATCTTGGTGCAAGCTGGGGATCATTAGCGATGAGGTTGTGGGTGCTAATGATAGCCATGGATTTCTATGTTCTACTATGATGTAAAGGGGCTATGTTTCTTCTCTTTAAAATACTATTTTTACTTCCTTAGCCCTCGCCTCCTCATGACTCATCCATGATGCCAAGTCCATCAGTTGTAAGTCCCCTAGCTTTGGATTGGGGTCCCACACATTCAAGTATGTTAAGGCCAAGTTATATAAGTAGAATTCAGATATCTTGGCCTCGTCTTCCAGGGTTCTTTGGTCATAGAGCTCAATGAACTTCATATAGTCTTGGAAAGGCATTGTCCCTTGTTGTGCTAGGGTCATTATCTGAAACTACATCCATTTCTCTTTGAGGTACAAGGCGTATGATTTTGTTGGCATCCTGCACTGGAGTGCCTCCATAGACAGACTTGCCATGGTTTCCAATTAGCTCTCTTTTTCTTGTACTTGCCTCCTCAACCATTTGTTCTCAGCCTCTAGTTGAGGTCTCATCACTCTTTCCATGTCTCTTATCTCACTAAGCTCTCTTCCCATCTCTAGCAGCTTCTCTTACATATGGCCCACATCCTCTAAACTCTTTGATTTAGAAATTTTCGTCTAGCGATGTTTCCTTTCTTTCTCCTTTTCAAGCTCAAGGAATAGAGGGATGACAAATTTTTGTGGTATTGCTTTTCCTCCTTCAATGAATATATAATAGGAACTGAGATTTGGCTATGGGCTAGGTTCCTACAACTCTTGGGATTCTCCCTTTACTATCTTTGGAGTATCTGTCTCCCCTTGTATTTGTGTTGCTGCTTTCTTTCCTTCCCTTTGTCCCTATTTTCCTTCCTGCTCGTTTTTTTGTGTTTCCTCTAGTTTTGATAGAGTTTCCTGTAGGACTCTTTGTGTTTCCTATAGTGTTATAGACAATTTTGTGCCTTGCAGCATCAGGCATGAATTGTCAATAATCCAAGGGATCCAAAGTCCCTAAACATGATGTTCCTACCCCTAGAGGAACAAGGTCAGCAAACCAACAGCTCTCAGATCAGTTCTCCACCTGAAAACACTCAAAAACAAGCAATCCTGAAATCAAAGCAGGTGCTCCACTAGGCTTCTGCGCTGAAACTCAACTCCTCCATGGTGTACCTGCGTTGCAAAGCAGGTAGAACAAAGGCCACCTGCGCTGAGCGAGATGGGACAAGTGGCACACTGAGTCATTGCTCTGGAATCTTCCAAAAATGACACTTGGATCAGGGATTTCGCCTTGTGATGAGTCAGAGGCTCTGTTTCTCCAAGTGGAAGCAAGGTTCTCCAAGTGGACTCAAGAACTGAAGATCAACTGAAGAGAGAGAGGACACAAGGCAGCTACACATTAGTTGCAAGCTGACTCATCCTTTCTCAATTCATCTATATATTGAGCTCTCTCCTATGAGCTCAGGAGGCTGGAATTTTGTGCAAAGTAACGATATGCTGTTGGTTTCACTAGAGAACTATTGGGTGATTGCTTGAAGGAGGTGAAGAGGAGAAATTCTTTCTGCTGGGAGGTGTTGCTGGATTGGGGCCTTCAATGGTTGTAACACTCTCAGAAATTTACTTCTTCTATTAATAAAAGCTATTGAGGTTCTTCTATATACATTTGTTTCAATGATGTGTTGTGATAATTGTATATCTGATTTATGCTAATCCTTGAATCAGTTATGATTGCATGCTTCTTGTAGTTTCCTTCTTTGTTATTTTACAGGATCTCATTGTAGCTGGGCCAGTAAAAGAGCAAGGAGCTGGGAGCAAGCAAGCAAAGAGAAGAGTTTGGATTCGACATTAAGCGCAAGGCAACGGTTAGTGCATTTCTTCATTCTCTCTTGCTTTCATAAAGAAGTAAACCTTAAGTAGTTTTCTTTACAGTTGTTGCTGAGGTACTATCACCCTTAGAGTGGGATAGGGTCATCCGAATCGGATACTTTTCCCTACAACAAACTGGCGACTCCGCTGGGGATCGTATCTGTTTGATTGTTTGTAGTATTTTGCTATTCATTTCCTGAACAAAAGAGTACCAAATCGAAAAGCTTTTGACTATATCAAAAGCGAAGTAGAGGGCAGCTACTCTGGCTCATTTTCTGAGCATGTTCATGATTTGAAGAGCTGATCTACAAGGATCCTTGTAAGCTCTTAGTGATAGCTTTTCATCCTCCTAATCATCCCTTTGTGTGTGCTTGACTGATTGCTTCTGATTTGAGCAAAAACTGTGCATTTTTGAGAAAATTGTGACTCGGAAACTGAGAAAACGCAACTTTCGTTTTCCAAAGCAGGTAGTACACAGGCTACCTGCTTTGCAACGCAGGTCCCGAAGGGGCTACCTGCGCTGAGAGCCAGATTGGCTGTGCAGCACCTGCGTTGGCCCAATTTTGCCTTGTGCAGTTGGGGTTTCCTCCCTTTTTCTTGACTGTTTTCACTATAAATTTGGCTGCCAGTTACCAGTCTTGTACCTGTTCTGAAACCAACCTTACTTGCCATCATTCTGCCTCTGTTATATAGCGAAATTGTACTTGTTCTTTTGTATTTCTTACATCATTTACAATTTCCCATAACGAAAGTGAACTAGTCTTGCTTTGGCCTCTTAGATCTGAACCTGTGTTAGGCATTTTGCTGGTCTAAAGAGTTAGCTTGTTTGCTGTCCATAGCTGATTAGTCTTTTTACTTTCGTCATTATGGTTTGATTTCATGTATTTCCAGTGATTAGACAAGTAAATCTTAAGGTGTCTTTTGATTTTGGACAAGCTTGTTTGTTTTCGCTTCAAATCGAAATCAAAGTTATATAACAACTTTCTTTTTGTAATACATCAACATTAAGAAAGCGAAAAGAAAAATACATGCATTGTGCATTTTACATTTGAAAAAGTTTGCATGATGATTTAGGAGAAAGTGCATTAGTTTGTGCTGTATGAACTGTGTGAAAAGATTTGCCTTTCTTCTCCCTCAGTAGTTAAGATTTTCATCAGTCAAAAAGATTTGAAAAAAGCTTGCTTCTCATCTTAGGCTGCATTTAGGAATTGTTCATATACATCTCGTGGTGAACCTTGAAAGGCAAACTTTAAAAAGATCAACTTAAAATATACTGAATGAACCTAACAACGCATTTGAAACATAACGCAAACACATAGAGGTCTAGGTAGAGACGTGTTCCGGCGTCGTTAAACGTAGTGACTGTCGATCTCTACGAAGGTGGGTGATTCCTCCTGAGAGTCGGTGGCACTAATATGGACTTGTGCTCCCACGTACCGTCGCGTATATATTGGGATACCCCTATAGGCATTTATCCTTTATCCTTAGGAAGCCGTGTCGGCCGCCCTACTGATCGCGATGCAGTGAACACAGCATTCACGAAGATCAACCACCCGTACCGTAAAACGTATTCTGTGGTTTCGCGAAAGGTTTGGCACACCCTCTGCCTAGATCTCCAGAGCAGTTTCTTTTGGCCCTTTTCAAACTCTATAACTAAAAAGGTCCAACCGAGCATTTGTCACTTCGGGCTCGTTAATACATCGAAGGAGACTAGAGTCATCTTTAGCTTTTTCTCGACTCTTAAAACATGAAAAAGCAAAGTTATGTTTAAAAGCGTCTAATAAAATTCATTCAAATCGGAAACACAAATTTCCCCCTTTATATTTTAGTTGATCGAGTAATCCGCAATCGTGGAAGAAAGTCAATTGAATATCCATCGGTCTTGGAGGCTTGCGAGTCAACCATCTTTGTCTCCGGAATCGAAAACAATCCGGACAAAGCGAGCTCGTCGAACCAGTTCAAAATCTCCTTTAAAAGTTAGAACAAGTGTTCCGACAACATCTGAGATTCTGGTTACTCCAAACATTTCCGGAAACCCTGCCTCTATAGAAGAAGTTCAACCGCCACAGAAGGACAGTAATACTGATCCTAGTCTGGGGGCAAATACTTGTATAACTGAACCAGTTCCATCTGTAACTGGTCCAGAGAATTTTGTTCCTCAAACATCTGTCACTGTTGATACAACCCCTTCTTCGGCACCGGAAATCTTTTACGGACCTGACGGTCTTCCTCTTCCACCTGGTCTGATTGCGATAGAGGAAATTATAGAGGAACCGCAAGTATCCACTCCAATTCATTTTGGAGTAGGGGTCACTCTATTTCCTGCTACAACAGAAGTTTGTCCATCACCAGTGGAAGTTCCTATAGAATCACTAGGCAATCAATTGGATAGACTCAAAATGTCTGAACAACCGTCGACATCTAGGACTGTGTCAAATGACACGGCAACAACAGAATTACCTGCTGCGAATCCAACAATGTTCGCCGGCATACCATATGTCCCAACTAGCTCTCAATCGCTAGAAGGAGTCCACCAAGGGACTATCTCGACAGTATGGTCTGTTCCTGTCTGTTCCGGAGTAATGTCTGGTAACTCTTATGGTGAGACTCATCAAATTGACCCTTTTGGGAATCAATTTAGGCCATCCAGTCCTCCAGGACAATCAATTGCCTTGAGTTCTGGATTACCACTGTATGGGGGGCAGTATGCCTTTTCATTACCCCCCCGGGAGGGTACCCATACGGGAGTTCTCAACCTTACTCAAGTTATGGTGGAATTGCAACGAGTAGTTGGGTACCTATGCTATCCCAGCCACCAAGAGTTGTATATTCTATGCAACAATGTGTACCTGTGACGAACATCCCAACTACACCGGCTATCGTAACCGTGTCGCAAGTTCAAACGATGCCTGTTGTATGTCAACCTCAGATTTCTCAGGTTCTCATGCAACAGCCCCTTGACCCTGCGACCCAACCACAATCGCCTACTGGTGGGGCAACACAAGTACAATCGGGTACAAGTACCCCACATCTTGGTCCAATGGTTAGTGTAGCACAACAACCCATGGTATCGCAACCGTGGATAGTGCAATACCAACAGCCACAATTCCAGCAAGTGTACCAAGGTTCTGAACAGCAAATCTTTGCGAATACTGGACAACCATATATCCAAAATGGTCAAAATCAACCACTTTATAGTGGTCAAGTCCATCAACCGTATCAGTCATACCAACATCAACTCCATTATGCTGGTATGCAAAGACCAACTGTTCAGGCGATTCCATCGTACCCTGGTTACGCTTCACCTAACTTGAATCAACAGTTACCATTCGTGGCGACTTTAGAGTTGCCTGATTTACATCGGTTAACCAATGATCCAATTGCTTACGCCCCATGGTGGCCAGTGATCCCACACAAACTTCCATCCGACATTCCTAAATTCAATGGAAATCCAGGTGAAGACCCGTCGAATCATGTGATGACATTTCATCTGTGGTGTTCGTCGAACACTCTAAATGATGATTCGATAAGGCTTCGCCTCTTTCAGAGAACATTGACAGGTCCAGCGGCAAAATGGTATATAGAATTGCCAAGAGCTTCGTTCGACAATTTTAGCTCCCTTGCCACGACATTCTTAACCCACTTTCAATTACCAATAAGGTATGAAACGGGAACAGAGATATTGACTAACTTCAAACAGACAATCGAAACTCATATATCAGATCATATACATGAGTGGCGACGTCGACGAAGAATGGTTAAAACATACGTTCCTGATCAGCTTTTAGCTGAGTGGTTTATAAAGTCGTTACTTCCAGCCATAATGGAAGATGTGGCGAAGGGAGGAGTCGTAACAGAAGAGCAGGTTATTGCTCGTGCGCAATATTTGGACTTAGTATATACTCAGTCTGGCATGCTCTATGACAAAATACCAGATGCCTCTAGACCAGAGTTTTCAATCCCTCCTCCTCCTAAATCAAATAGTGACTCTCATGCCGGAGATGGCGTGATTGGCACGGCAAACTCGAATCCGAAAAAGGCCAATCAAAAGAAGGCCCGTAAAGATTCGAATCAAAATGCGCATGAAGAAGTTCTTTCTTCGGAAGTAAATGTCGTATCAACAGATAAGGGCAAAGAAACCAATCAACCAGGGAGCAAGAAGAATCAAAACCAGAGGAAGAAGAAGAAACAAGGAGAGTCATCTCCTCGAAGAACTTCTCCTGGAAAAGGGAAACCATTTTCGGGGTGTCGGATATGTGAAGAGGATCACTGGACAACAGACTGTCCGTACAAAGCTGAGTTTAAAAAATTCATAAAGAATTCACAAACCCCGGCTGTGTTAACTGATCCGTTTCCCGATCCGAGTCAAAATCTGGTTGATAGTGGAAATGCTTCCCCGTCGCAAGTTATGATGTTGTCAAGTTCTAAGCGCCAAGATGATGCTTGGATTTCAACATTAAACAACAGCTATGGCAATCCGCAGTTATTGAATGGCGAAAGAAAAGGTCGATCAGGCAGTTCGACGACAGCTTCGACAGAAGTTGTGTCGCTATCCAATACAAGAAACATTCCAACAATCCATGGAGGCAATCATCCTCTCCAAAATATCGGAGTGATTTTCCTAAAAGGCCCTGCTTTAATGGGTACTTTTGCCCCACCACCACCGAGTAATCTGGCGGAAATGGGTGCAGTGGAATATGAAGCCTTCTATTTTTAATGGATCTAAAGCAGCGAGGATAGTTCTTATACAATGTCAACCTCATTAAAAAATGAAATGTCCCCTTAAAGTTTAGGGGGCATATGCCCCGTCTGCATTTTTATGCTGGGGGCATCCATCATCGAGCAGTTTTAGCACACAGTTCATGCTCGTTAAAAAATAAACGCAAGAATCGAGCAGTTTTAGCACACAGTTCATGCTCGTTAAAAAATAAACGCAAGATCCGAGCAGTTTTAGCACATAGTTCATGCTCGTTAAAAAATAAACATAAGTTGTGAGCAATCTTCCCCTAGAGTTCAAGCTCACCCAGAAAAAATGAACCGGTAAATAACCTTGGTAAATGTAACCTTTGACAGCCATATTAAAGCCCTTGGTCGTGTTCTTGCAGTCTCACCTCCATCCGTTCATTTGGCCAATCGTTCATCTCCATATGTTTGTTTACCCATTTTGAGGAACAGCTGCGAAGAGTGATTTCACTAAGCCATCCTTGTGACACTGCCGTGATTGGAATATTCCAACCTGTACCTGGAATCTGCTGCTCCCCTGTTCATCACTCGTTCCTCGAAAGACGAGTCGTCTTTAAGCTCTTTTCATTGACTCGTAAAATATGAAAAGATTGCCGAGTTTTGGCCTTCCAGCTCGTTAAAGCGACCGGAAAGCTATCCCTCCTCTAGATTTTAATCTTTTTTGGACCTGCGGGATTATTGCACAAAAAGATCGAGAGCTTGTTTTATTCGGCTCGTTAAAGCAATCGAAAATTCATCCCTTCTGTATTGTTTTATACTTTTTCGGACTTAAGGGATTAGATGACGAAAAAGGAATTTTTGAGTTGACTTTATGTACCTTTTCAGACTCTCTAAAAATGAAAAGGACCGAGTTATCCTTGTCGTTAGACTCGTTAAAATCATTAAATAGCGACAAACTTGTCTTTAGACGAGAATGAGTTTCCCTATCGCTAGGCTCGTTGAAACATAGCGATGGGCTTGCCCGAAGGGCAAGTTATAGAACAAGCATATGTTATCCTCCTCAAGCTTGACAAAAATAAAGAGGTACTGGTCAGCAATGACTGGGGAAAAAATTGGGAGAACCTCACAGCTTTAATGGTAGCAAGTCGCTCTTGAACATGACACTTTGTCCTCCGTATCACATCGGGTTGGGTTGTTTCATTCACCGGTCTCATCACCATGGTCCTCGCCACACCATCCACATTTGGGGTAATGCTACCGATCCATCACATCAGTGTCGTTATATGTTCAAGAGATGTTGTTCTACAAAGATTCAACCGTGTCCCATCCACTGCCATACATTGTCCTTCATCCATTTCATGACCGCCACCCTGAATCATACATCACAGTTTGTTTTCACCTCATCACAATCACTAGCTCCGTTCCGTGCCATTGATGTGGGATTCATTAAGGCCCTCCTTTGACGGATCGCTCCTTGTCGACATCAGCTCATTATCCAAGGAGTTGATCTAGGAACAAACCCTTCAGTACTTTGAAGATTGCATGCCTCGATGGCAAGTTTCTCACTTCCAGCGATAGGTATACATCAATGACCTTCGACCAGAAGATTTTGCATGGTGGTCGACACCAAGTCCTTTATTCCCACCATGTGAATTGTACTGCTGTACCTTGAGGGTCATCATCCTTATCGGTGATTCCTCTCGTGCTTGTTAACGGTTTACATCATCGACTGGTAATCAAGCGATGTCTTTCCATGTTCGACTTCAAGAAATTCTCACATGGATCGACTTGTACATCGAGTGAAGATCGGAAGAGATTGAAGACCCCGGATCTAGTTTCATCCATCCGGGCTGCGATATATATTCAGGATATAAAGACATTTGATGTGTACATCAGTTGCAAGCTGACTCATCAGTTGCAAGCTATGGCAATCCGCAGTTATTGAATGGCGAAAGAAAAGGTCGATCAGGCAGTTTTTTACACATCAGTTGCAAGCTGACTCATCCTTTCTCAATTCATCTATATATTGAGCTCTCTCCTATGAGCTCAGGAGGCTGGAATTTTGTGCAAAGTAACGATATGTTGTTGGTTTCACTAGAGAACTATTGGGTGATTGCTTGAAGGAGGTGAAGAGGAGAAATTCTTTCTGCTGGGAGGTGTTGCTGGATTGGGGCCTTCAATGGTTGTAACACTCTCAGAACTTTACTTCTTCTATTAATAAAAGCTATTGAGGTTCTTCTATATACATTTGTTTCAATGATGTGTTGTGATAATTGTATATCTGATTTATGCTAATCCTTGAATCAGTTATGATTGCATGCTTCTTGTAGTTTCCTTCTTTGTTATTTTACAGGATCTCATTGTAGCTGGGCCAGTAAAAGAGCAAGGAGCTGGGAGCAAGCAAGCAAAGAGAAGAGTTTGGATTCGACATTAAGCGCAAGGCAACGGTTAGTGCATTTCTTCATTCTCTCTTGCTTTCATAAAGAAGTAAACCTTAAGTAGTTTTCTTTACAGTTGTTGCTGAGGTACTATCACCCTTAGAGTGGGATAGGGTCATCCGAATCGGATACTTTTCCCTACAACATATAGGAGGATTTTCCCTTTTTGAAATGGGGTCAAATGTTTTTTAATTTTCTTTCCTGAGGTTAACCTGGTCAAAGGCCTCCTAACATAGGTGATTGGTGACCTTGGGGAATCCTGTTTTGATGTGCCCTCTTCACCTCCCATTCCTGGGGAGACTAGATTTTCTTGTTCTCTTGGTGAGTCTTAAATTATTATAGGAGTCTTGGTAGGTGTTTGAGGTCTCCCTTGTTTTATCCTGGTGCTACTCCTTGTTTTGAAGTACAAGGGAGTTTGCCTCTACCTCTTTCCTATTTATTTTATGGGTGTACTTAGAGTAGTCAAGGCAACAACTGCCTCCTTCTCTGTGGATTCAAGAGACACTCTTAGGGATTCCTCTCCTTCCTTGCTATGTATTTCAGGACTTGATTCATCCTTTTTTTATTTTCCCTACTATCCTTTTCTTCCTTTGTTTCATTTATCTCTGCATCCTCTTCTTCCTTTGGTTCTTCTTCTTCTTCTCCATGTTCCTCTTCTTTAGGCTCTTCTTCTTCCCCTTCTTTTGGTTCTTCTTCCTCTTCTTTATTTTGTTCTTCTTCCTCTTCCTCACCACTAGAACTTCGGTCTCTTTCATACTTAGTTTCTTGAATTACATCTTCTCTTTTCATGTCTGCAAATGTGGACCACATAATAGGGATTCTTAATTGGTTTAGGGCATCTTCTGGTATGAGCTTGATCATTCCATGATGTGCCAGCTGCTGATGCTTCCATTCATGTATCTTGATTCTCATGTCTATCATTGATTACAATAAAAAGTAAGGCGCACTAAGTCTTCTATGAAGAGGTAACTCTTCTCCAAATCTCAGTGCATGGAGAAGTCTAAGCTAGTAACCATAGTCTATATTGAGCCTTCCCTCTTAAGAAATATACTTGAGGATGTGATAGCTTACTTCATCCGAAGGATATGGAATCCTCTCCCTTCTAATCCCATTTTTTCCTCAATTGTTCCTCATCTTCCAAGAAAAAATTCTTCTTGGCAAGAGTGTTTCTAGCTTTATCCTCTTTTCTCCATTGTAAACCTAGAGGAAGTGTAGTGATTCTGCTAATGCTTTCAAGGGTAATTGTTATTGAAAATCCTCTCACTACAACAGTGGCACTGACTTTAGCTTGGGGTGTGAGTGACATTGCAAATTTCCTAGCTACATCATCATAATATCCCCTAAGTAGCTCGAAGAACCCCAACCATTGATGCCTTCTAAATATCTCTACTACAAGAGGATGGAAATGTATTCTAGTTGTTCTGGTGGGCTCCCTTCTGTTGAAACCCCATGTCATCTTCTCTCTCTATTAATATGATTGTATGAATTTTGGTGGCTATAGATTAAGAGCTTTCCCAAGTGACTGAGGGTTTAGATTTTAGGAGGGTGATGACTACAATTATCAATTTACTCCACACAATTTTGTCTATCTCTATGCACACTATAATTACTTAGAGAGAAATGACATTTTCTTTTCCTTTCCTCTTTACATCTGAAATCACAGAGGATATGGGCACCAAAATTTCACTGAAATGCCTTGGTTGAGGAGAATTCTTGAATAGCTGGGACCTAGGCACCCCCTCGTAACATTTTTTACAATTCTCCTTGTTTCCTATAGTTTTCCTGTGTTTCCTGTAGGTGCTCACTGTAGGATGGTTGAGCCTCACTTTCCTCATTATTTCCTCTAGTTTTCCTATGTTTCGTATAGGTGCTCACTATAGGATGGCCAAGACTAGCTTTCTTCTTCAATGGCTCCTCCAGGCGGTCCCAGCTCTGAAAATCTCAGAATGAACAATGTCTTGCATGAAAGTTAGGGAATATTTCTATTTATGGTTGATTTCATTGAGCGATGTGCTAGCTAGCTGGGTATGTAATTTCTCCTTTTGGACCGTTGGCCCACTGTTAGTTATCATGCAACCCTTTCTCGTAATCATCACCCACTCCTGTACAATGTAACTTGATGACCTTTCCAATTTATATCCTTTTATGTGACCTTTCCACGTGTTCAGTTGACTAGTACTTAACTTTTTCTTATCAGCCTGAGGGTGGCCAAGTTAACTAACCACCTTGAGCTTATAAAACCAAATTTTTCATATTCCTATAGTTTTAATCATATTCGTACTTAGGAGAGAGTGTGGATGAGGTGACATACATGTCGCTTCCTTTTCTTTGTTGATGTGTGTTGGAGGGTGGCGTTTCTCTCTTGCTTCTAGTTCAGGTGCATCCTCTCTTCTTCACTTGTTTTGTTGATTTGATTATGTTGATAGGTTGTCTTCTTGTTGTGATGTGAAGGCGTTGGCCTCCTCTGTTGTTGCTAAGCTTTGGATAGGTGCCATAGTGCCTGCAGGTGTGTGACTACTATTCCTCTGCATGGGTGCTGAAGGATGAGCCTGGAGACTCTTCTGTTTGAATATAGGCTGCTACAGGGTTTCTAGTAGTACTACATGAAATCTTGTAGCTGCCTCTTTTTAATTAATTTATTTTTGTGTCTTCCTTTTTCTTCGAGGGAAAATAGGTGTTGAAGTAGGATTTGAAGGGGTGGAAACAGAGTGGTAGGTGAGGTAGGCTACTAGTGGTATTTCCCCTTGATATTTCTTTGCTTCCTCTCTTTTTTTCTTTTTGTTTTCATATATGTGTTTTATATTTTTTTTCTTCTAAGTGGATTTCTTGATGGACACAGAGGATGACATGGTCATGAAATGATGTTGGTTGATATGTGGTGAAGTCAATGGCCTTGTTTTCAACCCAAAACATGCGTGCATCATGATTTTTCAATCGGAAGTTCATTCTGTAGATTTTCATGACTTCCTGTAGTACTACTAGAAACTCCTCTAGTAACTACAGGAAATCCTGTAGAAGTCACAAAATTGCTTGAAAATTAGATTTTTGATGGTTGGAGATAAGTATGAATGAATGAAACATGGTGGTAATGGAGGATATGGAATGAATGAAGGAAACATGTTGTTTTGCATGGATTTCTGCCCTCTGAACTTGGTGTCCATTATTTTCATGAAAACCTGCAAAAACCAAAACTAGTATGAGTGGGCAGGTTTGAGGTCCTTGCCATTACATTTTTGTGTTTTTCTTTCTGTTTTTTTTTTTGAAAGACAACCAGGTTGCCTCAAAGGAGGTTTTCACCCAGGGGCATTTTATTTATTTATTTTCTTTTTCAGTCTTGGGCTACCTCAAGGAGGTTTTCAACCCAAAAGTGGGCCTCATGTGCCTCATGGAGGTTTTCACCTAGGAATCTTATTGTTTTCTTATTTTTTTTCTATTATTTTTTCAAAGATTCATAGTATTCAAGAATTTGGTGAGGTGGAAGCCAAGACTCCTTCAATCACCATTACTTTCATACTGATACTATTGACGAACTCCTCTTTTGATAGAGGCTTTTTGTAGGTTTTCAATCTATACCCATCGACAAGAAAGGGGATACCTTCTTCATCAGTGGTTCTTATCTGAGGAGTCTCATTGTCATTGCACTTTCTATGACATATGGGTCTAGCCATTTGGTCATCAACTTGCCTTTGAAATCCTTAAACCTTGAGTCATACAAAAGAGCCCAATCACCTTCTTCAAACAATTTTCTCTAATATTTTTGTCATGCCAGACCTTTCTTTGTACTTGAGTCACCTCTCTCTACAGGAGGGCCTTCATCTTGAATTAATCTAACCCATTGACCTGGAGTAGCCTCTCTTGTTGTGCCCTTGTAACATTTATATCCAACTATGTTTCCATTCTTAAATTTTTGTACTCAAACTCGATGGAGAGCATAACCTTCTTCCCATAGACCAAATCATAAGGGGTGAAGCTAGTGATTGTATTCCAAGTTGTATTGTAGGCCCAAGTGGCCTCCACTAGTCTGTTAGCCCAATCCTTCCTGCTACTCCTCACCACCTTTGTCAGAATTATTTCCAATGCTTCGTTGGTAACTTCCACTTGTCCATTGGCCTAAGGGTGGTAAGGAGTGGACTTCATGTGCTTGACCTTATGTTGGCTTAACATATTCTTAATCATGTGTGAAGTGAATTGAGTTCCCTAATCAATTACTAGCTCTCTAGGATATCCAAAATTGTAAAGAAAATTCTCCCTCAAGAACGCAGCCACTTTCTCTTTTATGGCTACCTTGACAACTTTGGTTTCAACCCACTTTGTTAAGTAGTCAGTGCACACAATGATGTACTTTTTCTATCCTGATAGAGAATCAACAGGCCCAATGAAATTTTTTCCCCATTTGTAAAATGGCTCAAAAGTCATTTGAGGTTGCGAAGGCATTTCATCCCTGGAAGAAGGTTTCCCCATTTTTTAGGATGAGTCACATTGGTTGGTATATCTTCTTACATATTGGTGGAGAGTGGGCTAATAGTAACAAGCTTGTAGTACCTCGAAAGTTGTCCTTTTAGCTGCAAAGTGACCTCCACAAGGCCCATCATGGTAGGCCAGAAGGATGTCAAAAACTTCCTCCTCCCTGAGACATATTCTCAAAATTTGATCTCGTCCTAGCTTGAAGAGATTGCCCCCAATCCATGTGAATGTGGCGCTTCTCCTTATAACTCTTATTTTTTCCTTGGAGGACAGATTTGGAGGGAACTGTGCAGCTACAAAGTACTTGGCTATATCAAAAGCCCATAGAGAGAGAACTAAAATGGTGAATAAATACTCATCTGATAGTGGATCATCAAACATTCCTTCCTCACTTGTAGGCAATGCTAATTTGGACAAAAAATCTGCAACTACATTTTCCCTACCAGGCTTATCAATGATAGTTAGATCAAATTGTTGTAACAAAAGAAACCATCTAATAATTTGGGCATTCAAATCAGGTTTGCTCATCAAATATTTAATAGCAACATGGTCAGTATGTACAAATGTCTGGTAACCAGTGATGTAATGTCTAAATTTATTCAAGGAATGGACAATAGCTAGGACCTCTTTTTCAGTCATAGTGTAGTTCAACTCAACTTTGGACAAATTTTTGCTCATCAAGTAAATGGCATAAGGTATATTGTCATCTATTTGGCCCAGAGCTACTCCTATAGCTTTGTCAGAGGTATCAGCATGGATGTGGAAAGGAAGAGCCCAATTTGGGCCTTAGAGTATAAGTAGAGTAGTCAACTTGTCCTTTAGGGTTTCTAGGGCCTCTTGGTAGCTTTCTAACCATAAAAATTCAAAGTCCTTGGCCAGGAGTCCAAAATCATGTGATACTACCTTGCTGAAGTCTTTTATGAATCACTAATAGTATCCAACTAAACCTAAGAAACTTCTAACATCCATATTCTTTTGAGGAGTAGGGACCCTCTTTATGATAGCTATCTTGTTTGGGTCTACTTGCAGTCTTTCCTGGGATATTAAGTGACCTAGAACATTCCCTGTAGTCATCAAGAAATCACACTTGTTCATTTCAATGCATTTGTTTAATACTATTCCCAGGTTAGAGAGAGCCTACAAGAAATCACACCCATAAGGGGTTAAGTCATCCATATAAATTTCCACATAGTCATGGACTAGCTCTGCAAAGATGCTCAGGACTTCCCTCTGAAAAGTGGCAAGGGCATTGCATAACCAAAAGGAAGGACCCTATAAGCAAAGGTACCCTAGGGATAGGTGAAGGTGGTTTTATCCTGGTCCTCTGGGCTGATATGGATCTGATTGTAACCACTGAATCCATCCAGGAAAGAGAAGAACTTCTTTCCTACCAAACCATCTAATACTTGGTCAATGAAAGGTAGAGGGAAATGGTCCTTTTTTGTGGCTTTGTTTAGCTCTCTATAATCCACACAGATCCTCCACTTCCCATTTTTCTTTGGAACTAGAACCAGAGGAGACACCCACTCACTATCTGAGATGGGGTAAATGAACCCTGCATCCAACAACTTTTACAATTCTTCTTTGACTATATCCTTGAGGGTTGGGTTCATTCTCCTCTGAGGTTGGTGCAATGGCTTGCAGCCTTCCTTGATGTAAATGTCGTGAGTACACACTAAAGGGTGCACTACATTCATTTCCTTGTAACTCCTGGCAAATGCATCTAGATGATTTCTCAGCATGTCACATAACTCCTCTTCCTGATTTACAGAGAGTGGGGTTGATTTTCAATCTTCTTTCTGGGCCAAATTCTATCATCTTGATATGAGTAAGACTTGAGTCAGCTAGGCATAGATCAGTTGAAGGGTTATATTCATCTTTCTTCACTAAATCCTCAAGAGACATGGTTTTGGGGGGATGATTTTGGAGGATTTTCTCAATCAAGTCACCTTCATTAGGTTCCCCTCCTCCTATAGTAGCATCTACGGTACAGATTGGGGAAGAGTAGACTTCATCTTCTTCCTCCTCTTCTAACCATAATGGTAACTTATGCTCCAGAGATGGTTGAGCGGGAGGGTACAAGGCCAATTGTTTGGACAAATTCCCATTTTTAATGGTCATGTTCCCAGCCCTGCAATTTATGTAAGCATTAATAGTGGCTAACCATGTCCTTCCAAGGATGAGAGGATAAACATTGAACTTGGTCTTAGGTTGGAGAACTACAAAGTCAGTAGGGTTTTCGTAGGAATCAATGGAGACCATCACATCCTCAACAACAAGAGATATTGTGGACCTGTCTGCAAGCTACAAGGCTATTGTAGTCTTTCTTAATGATCCTTGGAGATTCAATTTAATCATAGTTTCCGTAGTCGTAACATTGATGGCAACCCCAATATCGATCAAGGTATGGGGGATAATCATGCCATCAATGTGTACATATACCACAGGACTTCCATGATCTAGATACTTTGGGAAAATCACCTGCCCCAACATTAAGTCAGATAGTTTTCCAATGACATTAATGGTAGGCGTGTCTTTATTTTGCCTCCCGGAATGTTTGAAACATTTCTCCTTGTTTAACTTGTTGTAGATGGGGATGTCCTTGACAGCTTGGAGAAGCAGGATTTTAACACACAGGTTTTTCAATTCACCAAGAAATTCAGTCTCTTCTGGGGTGTGTTGGATAGGATCGGTTAATCTCTCAAGAAAAGGAGGTGGATTTTCTTTAGGGACACTCTCCTCCTTTTCCTCTTCAAGCTCCTCAGGTGGATATGGAGATTGATTATTTGGAAGCACTCTTCTAGACATGAGTTTAATTTCTTGAATTTCCACAACATAGGCAAGGTAAGATGCTTCTCCACTGTAGATCTGTTGTGCGTGTCTATTATTTGGGTTCAGATTTGGTTGAGCATGAATCTGAGGTTGCTTAGGTGGAGAAAGTTGTAGGATCTGTGGTTGAGATGGAGGTGGATGCAATAAAGCTAGAGATTCGTTGTATGGGGGCCTCTAACCCTAGGATGGTGCATTCCACGGAGGTTGCGGAGGAGCATATGGATGAAATGATTGGTTGGTATGTTGGGAATGGAATTGATGTGAAAAAGGCCAAGGAGAAAGTGTGGACCATGAAGGATGTGCAGGAGGGAACCAAGGGGGAATGGATCTATTATGGTTAGGATTGTAATATGAATAGGATGACCCTTGAATTTCTTGTTGGTATGGTCAAGGTCCTTGAGGCCTCCATTGGTTGATATAAAAGAGTTGCTCAATCACCACTTTAGATCCCCGATACATAAATTTTAATCCAGGTAGAGAAGGGAACTTCTCTATGGAGTGGTTCTCCTCACAGAATGAGAAAATTTCTATAAGATTCAATGGACATTCATTCCTAGGGTGCGTCTTGGTGCATATAGGGTAGAAGACATCTAAGGCTCTTTATGCTTCCTCCTACTTCCTCTTGATCTGTATGGTGTCCATTTGCATAGCAAAGGTATGCATCATTTCACTCTTGAAGTCTTCCAACATGTTCCCAATTTCACTTTTTATGGATGTGTTGAAGGAGGATGAATTGGCCAAAGCTTGACTAGCCCTACCCTTCCTTCTAGCTTCCCTAGAATGATTTTTGAAAATTGTCTTGATATAATCATAGGGTAATTGATGGATCTCCCCTCCTGACAGCAGGTTTAGGGTTTTTAGGAGATGTTAGCTGATCCATCTAAGAAGGACTAGTTTAAGTGATTTAGGATCAACGGTGCACCCGGTGCTTTTGCAACTAAGTTGGAACCTTTCCTCATAATATTCCAAAGATTCGTCATGTCCAAAGGTAATTCTAAAAATTTCCTCTTTGGTATCTTTGGACCTACAATAGTTTCTACACTTATTGTTGATGCGTTGTTGCATCTAAGCCCAGGTGGTGATGTTGTGTAAACCCATGAACTAGTGCAAGGCTGCATCTTTGAGGGTGGATGGGAACAGTTTCAACTTTTGGTCGTCAGAGGTGTAATTAGAAGTTCTTCATATGACAACAACCTCAAACAAAAAGGTATTTGAGTCCTCTGAGGTCAGACCATGGAAATGAGGAAGGGAAGAGGGGCTTATGTTTTTCATCCTAGCATCCCCATTAGTTTCTCAGATGGGAAACGCACCCTCAATGATATTCTCAGCTCCTTCTATGTCTCCAATCCCATTTCTATTTCCAGCAATGGTGTAGGTCGATGTAATGGTCTCTTCTTCTTCCCCAGTAGGCTCTTCTAATATCTCTAGTTGTTCGCTTAATATTTCCTATAGATCATAGCCACTGAAGAAGAGGGAACATTGGTTGTTTGATGCAGTGGGGGCATTTTGCAAAAATTTCCCTAAGTTTTCTCTACTCCTACGAGGCATGAAAGTAGTTAGTATTTTTTTAGGGTTTTTTTTTCAGAATTACTTGCATAACAGAAGAAAGAAAAACAAAATTGCAACTACTTTCTAAATGGAACTATTTGCAGAATTGGAAAGAAAGAAAAAGATTGCAACTATTCCTTGAATGGAACTATTTGTAGAATTGGAAAAAAAGCAAAAGATTGCAACTATTTTTTGAATGGAACTATTTGAAGAATTGGAGAGAAATCAAGAAAGAAAGCAGAAATCACATCTACTTAGACACCTCCCCGACAATGGTGCCAAAAAGTGATGAGCCCCAACATTGTAGCAAGAATGTTGCAACTCCTGGGTCTACCAACTTTACTTCATCAACCCGGGGTTCGTACAAACTTGGAGGTGACAGTGTTGTATACACGTAGATGCAATGGTCTATTATTGTCACTTTTCAACTAGGGTGATAGGCCACTAGAGTTTTTCAAACCAGTATTCTATTGACTAGAAGGAGTCTAATTACCAAATCGAAAAGGAAAATAATCCTTAATGCAAAAATGGAATGCTGCCTACTCTAGGAATGAAATACTGAATTGGAAGATCCTATAAAGTGATATGAAATCATCTAACTAAGCATCTATACATTTTTCTTACAAAATAAACCTAGCTTAAGCATGTTTAGAGCATTTAATGAATTGGACTAACTGAGCATGGAATTTTATCTGAGATTTATTATGACTGCTGCATGCATGTGATAATTTAGAAATTGCCAAAAAATACCTTTTCGATGTTTAGTTTTATCAATGCAATTGCTAATTTTCAACTTTTTCTTTAGCAGGGGAGACAGGTATGGAGGAAAAGGTTTGGACTAGTTTCAAGGGTATGGAACCCAAGTGGAGGCCTAATCTAAGCTCAGATGAGAATTTCTGCTCAATTCGGGCTTAAAACAGGCTGCTACGAGGTTTCTGGTAGTACTACAGGATGTCCTAGTTCTACTACGGGATCCCTGTTTTACTACAGAAAACAGGTCAAAAGATTAGGAGATGATAGGAGAGGTATAATAAAGTGTGGGAAAGGTGTCTGATTGGGAAATAAGGCATGAAGAGGTGCACACTATCCAAGGCTTAGTCAAATTCTTCAAGATGGTCGGATTTGCTCAATGGAAGTGATTGTTTTGCTTACGAAACAAGAATTCAGATTTAGGATTTGGTGGACCTTGGTAGCATAGGTGGATAAGGCTTGGATGAGGTGAATGAGATGAGGTCTCCCTGCAAATTAGAAGCTCTTGCAACAACATACACTCTTTTCTTCATTTATGCACAAATTCATCTATACATGGAAAAGATGAGTCGAACAAAGGAAAATAGAGAACTATTAGTAGCTAATGGCTAAGTTCATGAATGGAAGTGCCTTTAAATCATAGAAAACTTAAGAGATCAAAGTGACAATTGAAAATACTTTTAAGAATTTTAAAGACAATGATCTATTCAACAAGAAACCCTAGATTATGTAGTAATCAAACAAGAAATCTATTTTTGGGTTGTGTAAATGGAACCCTCAAGTCATGATCCCATAAGAGAGATGAAGTGAAAGCCATTATCACAAGATTTTCTGAAGTGTTTACTGTCACTATGATACCACTGACCTAACTATCCACAAATGGAAGCAAACTAGTTAATCATCCAAATACCTGCAGATTAACAAAACCAAAATCACTTTAGCAACTAACTATGAATGTAATCTAAGCATAAATGTACAAAAAGAGGAACCTCTGCTGCTAGGGTTGGGCCCTAACCCAAGAGTTTCAGTCGTCTGAGTTAATTTAGTGCTGGATCAAGGGAATGCTTCTCATTTTTATTAAAATATCAACAACACATAAGAGTCATTGGTCATAATGTCTTAGCTCAAAAATGCCTCTTGGCTACAACAAAAAAATTTCAATCCTAATGAGGCTCTAAGCCTTCTTATTTATACAACTAAATCTACCAATAGTTTCCTTAAATTTAGGGAGGCTTGGCTCAAAATGCGAGATCAACTGGTCTTCAACTATCACTAGCTTGGTTGTCAATGACTTGAATGGCTTGGCTGTTTGTAACTCTGAGCTGATGAGATCTAGTGGAGGAATATTCAAGTGAGTGAGGAGTTAAGGAGGGAGATCCAATCTCCTAAAATTACTCTTGCTTGTCTACTTTGAATTCCTACACTTTAATTAGCCAAAATTGCTCCAAAATCTACAATTAATGCACATTGGACCACAAGACATGACATCTGATATTTACCCTTGTCACTAAGAAAAATATAAAAAAACATGTAAAGAAATGTGAGAAAATTTGATTTTAATAAGCTTGGGAGTGGCATTAAGGTCCATATAATTTACCCATTGATTAGCCTCATAAACTATAATAGCATAAATGTTAAAAAAAAAAAAAATTGTTACCCTACATGTAAGAACCTTGGGGGTCAATCTCTCTCTCTCTCTCTCTGTATATATATATATATATATATATATATATATATATATATATATATATATATATATATATATATATCAAAACGAATTATTGAATTGTCATAGTTATCGTACCGAGTGCATAGTTTAGAAGCCTAAAGGTTATAACCTAAGGGTATACTTTGTAAACTTTAAGGATTGTACACCTAGCAATAATATACATTATAATTTTGGGACTTGCGTAGACTTCACACATAGTATGGTTATACATTATGTTTGTAGCATGGATATACATTATGTTTTCAGAACTTTGCATAGTAGTATGATGCATCCATACTCTTCTGGAGGCTTCGATGAAAACTGGTCCTCACTACAATCACATATAACCAGATGCCTCAGGTTCCTCTGAACCTTAGGCATAGTACCTGCCACACTCTCCTCCATTGATCTGTTAGGAAGTCCATCCAACAATCTCGGTTGCTTGTTGTTGGTTTGGAAACCACCAACTCTTTCCAGTGGAACTATTGTTCATTCGCTCCCTCGACGTTCATAGAATGTGGCTCTACAACTCCCAAACCCTCAGGGTACCCTTTACAGGTAATATTTGGTAGTTTCATGCTCTTTCTCATCATTGTTTTGTAGGGAAAGCACCAGATAGGGTTTTAATACTTAACAATATTCTTTTTGATAAGTTGTAATCTAACATCTATTAATAATGTTTCCCTACCTCAATTCGCTACAAGTTAATAATGTTTCCATTTGTTTTCTTTGGGTCAGTGTCTTATTTTCCCATTTCGTTGGGGGTCTGATATATTTTCCTCCTACCTCTTGGTAGTTGACATTGAGCTAGTCTTTCTTTGGCCCTACAATTAACTAACTTGTTCCCTCCTCAGGCGCACTTAAATTTTGTTTTCATTTTTTTTCTCTTCCATTATTTCAACGTGTTGAAATTATATGATTTGTAAATATGCAAGTCGTTTGCTTAAACTCCTTCGCTCAGCCTTTGGTTTTCTACCTCAGTGTTCTATTAAGTGTTGACCTTTGCCTCTTTGTGTTCTAGGTTAATATTGTCTACCATGCATTCAAGTTCTTTGGGTTGTTTTTCACGTGTTTGTTGTGCAAATTACCCCCCCTAGTTTATTGTTGGGGTTTTTGATAATGGTCGCTACAATGTAATTTTTCTATGTATTTTTAACGTATGTTATTGGGACCATCATGCCCATCTTCTTGGATCTTTCTCTGTCCACTAGATAGCCACTGTATTTATTTTTGGGGTTATAGCATGAATGTAGTCATTATTGTTTAAGTAGCGAGCGATTACCTACCAAACATTTTGAGTTGTTCTCCAAGGTTATACTCTTACTGTTATCAATAATTAATAGTGATGCTCATGAAATTTCCCTAAATATGTATAGATGGGTTCATTCTAAATTTGTTTTTATAGTTTATTGTACAAATGTGAGAATTAATATATTCACTTTGTTTATCGCTGCTTTATGGTTCTTTGTTCAACATTGACAGTTTATTTACAGTTAACAGTGGAAAGAGTATTCTAGTATGCATTTAATTGTTTCAAAGATTTATTGCCTTGACATTCTAATCCCCAGACTAGAGTCTAGATGTGGTTCCTTTATTGTCTGCCCAGAGCTAAACTAGGGATTTCTACGCTTGCTTGATTTTTGTATTCTAGTTCTTTTTTCTATTAAAGAAAATTATAACACAAAATATATGTATATTAGTTCCTTATGTCCATGTGTTTCCTTATTGCAATAATCACTATGCCATGGAATGTCCGTCACCATTCTATGTTTCCACTGAACTCTGGAACTTATTTATGGTAACTGTTGTTCTTTACTGAGAGACCCCACTGCTTCTTCAACAAACAAAGGTTACCTCTGTGAGATTGTTTGTACACAGTCTCACAGTAACATTTTAGGGTTTGTAATGGTTACCCATATCAAACACATTTACACAATAATAACTCTACCATTCCTTATATAGAACAAAATATATGTACATTGAAACCCTCATTAACCTTTTTAAAATGGAAGATAGCAGAAATTGTTCATTAATTCTCTTAACACATTTACACAATAATAACTCTACCATTCCTTATATAGAAAAAAAATATATGTACAATGAAACCCTCATTAACCTTTTAAAAATGGAACATAATAGAAATTCTTCACTAATTCTCTTAACACAGTAAATATTATACGTTGCAAATATTTCTAGTTAATTTTCCAAAAATAAATTAAACATCGAGTAACTTTAAGAGAAAGAAGATAAACACACAGTATTCTTTCTAGTAACACAATAAACACATAGGTGTCTTTCTAGAAAGAAAATAAACACACAGTATCTTTCCATAATTCACTTATCTACCTCTTTTTTGTTAGGATATTCCGACACATAGGAAATAGTTAAGTATAACTTGGTCTTGTGTAGAGTTAGGTAAAGTGTGTTTCTTTACTATGTACTTTTGTAACTTACAATCTGACGGTCATGATATGTAGTGATCCAACGGTTCATTCTCTCCTTGGTACTACCGACACTTGATCCGTGGCTTAACACCCAATCCATAATCTCTATTTAAAGAGCATGGAGGGTCATTTGTAGGCTAACCATTCACAAGAAAAGCTTATGTAAATTTTCATTCTTTTATTAATAACTTGCCTGAAGTGGCCGCTTTGGCTCATGCCATGGATTGTTTCCCTCTTTGAGGGTTTTAACCACGTCAACAATAATGTTGTATTGATCTGTGATCTGTTTGCGAGTGGTGTCCTTTGGTGTTCTGTCTGAGGAACTTACCTTGTAAATTCCTACATGGTATCAGAGCTATTTGAGGGCCGCATCTATTGGTGATCCAAATCTAAAGCCGGCAGAACTGCATCCAACTGTCGTTTCCTAGATCTACTGTTAATGACTGCTTTCGGGCTGAGAGGACTGCTCTATTGTGTTAGGAGCATCTGTTTCAGTAAGGAACCCCTTTCGTTTGATGCGAAAGGGTTTTCGGTAGCCCTAGCTACGTCATTTTTAAGATCTGGAGGTATGCAATGTTTATTTGCAGTTTTTACTTATTTTCTCTCTCTTTATTTCAGTTTATTTAGCTCTTTGTTTTTTTATTACCGGATCTATACCTTTCATTTTTGCGTATCCTCTTTGCCCCGCAACTCTGTACGATCTGGGAAAATGAGAAATAGAAAGGAAGGATTTTCCTCATGTGTATGCTCTTTTCCGCTATGACTTAGTGTGATCTTGGAAAATCAGAAACATTGAGGAAAATATTTAATTTCTAGCTAAAGCTAACTTCAAGCTGTAAGGTTTATTTTTTTTTGTATTTCCATGTTGGTTTTGTGTTTTTTGTTTCATAGGCAAAAAAGATCTTTCTCAAGTAAGCACACACCCCAAAGCTTCAGTGACTAAAAAAAAAAAAACCTTCCTCTTTTCCAAAAATTACTAACCTTTTAATCTAGCTCACTTGGTCCAAAGCTACTTTATGAGAATAGAGGTCTTGAGTTCAAGTCTTTCCTTTTGTTGAGCTAATTAAATTAAGTTTGGAAAGGGAGTAGATTTTTTTTAAATATAACATTATCATTCATTTCCACACATTCTTGCACTTTGTCGGCATCTTCAACAACTTTTCTTCAAAAAGCCATAACTTCTTCATTCGAAAGCTATTTTCAGAGTTGTTTTCATTTAATCAGCCTAATTCTTCAAGATCCTTCCATTGAAAACTTAGTTTCAGCATATATAGCTTCAGTTTCTATTAAAATGGAAATTCCATTCCAAGTTATTCTTGACAGCACCAACTACTTCCAATGGTGGTCCTACATTGTGGTTTTACTTAGAAGTAAAGGTCTTTACAAAATAGCCTCAAGCCAAGAAACCAAACCGAAAGATGAAGATAAGGAAGCCAAATGGGAAAATAGGAAAGATCAAGCACGTGGATTTATAGGGATGTCTAGTTCTCTAGACCTTAAATTCCATATCGCAGAACTTGATACTCCTAATTGTTTTGGGCAAATTTAGTGTTTCTTCAAATGCCTAACCCTCTAGACCTAGTAGCTAGTCTAGAAAAAACAGACAAAGTAATTCGATGCTTTTCCTATAGTTAACAAATAAGAGAAAGAAGAACAAAGGTACTGACCTGTAACTTTCACTTGATCCCTCTCTCCTTTGACCGATTTCGCCACTCCTTTCCGTACTTTACTCTCTTGGAAAGTACCTGCACACAAGTCGAGACAAAAACCCATCAAAGCATAAAATAATGACGATATGTTAACTAAACATATCATAGAATCAAGAATATGATATACATCATATAAACACATGAATGGAAAAAGATTAGAATTCTTATGGATAGAGGGAAGGATTACAACCCATGTAGATGCATGCTCGATTCAGTGTCATCCTTCCAGCTTCAAACCCTTCTCTCCTCATGAAGCAACAATTCGACATCATTACAATACTCTTACTAATCTCATTCAAATAGCATTTACTTAGCTCAAGAAATTCCAACCTAGACTAGCCTTTGAATGCATGGTCAATTTATAGCTAAATGGAGGAGGTTAAACCATTAGTGGCCCTCATGAATGCTTTGCCAAAATTGGGAAGTGGTTCCAGGGAGGTAGGTATAATGGATTAAGTTTCATTCATCCTCTTCCTCATACAAAAGCGAGCTCAATCCATTTGGAAACTTCCGGAAGCATCCATTGGATAAGTAATCCAATGGATTCATTTCAAAAATTCGATGAATCTCACTCAGCGCAGGTGAAACAAAGGCCAACTACACTACAATGCACCCAAACAGTGCAATTCCTGAATTGCAATGCAGCCTGATAAAGGGCCACCTACACTGATCTCTCTAAGGGCATTTTTTGGATGAATGCTAACATGAAACTCTTGGGAAGCAAGCATGATGTAGCTTGACTTCATTAGGGAATGAAAACAACTGAATTAGGGATTGATAGACCCTAATAATATAGATCTGGAAGCTAGGGTTGATGTGCCCAAATTGACCTGTAACAGTTGCCCCGTAAAGCATGAAGTCGAAAACAAACATGTCGAGTGAGATGCTTTACCACTTGGAGAGAAGGTTTTGAAGTGGAAGGTGACCTGCATCAATTAAAATACAAATATCATGATACTTTGATGTTTTCTCACAATTTTTAGCTGAGGGAAGGCATATCCATGCTCAGCTTTATAAAATTTCATTACATGTACAAATATAGTCGTCTATAGATGTAGACCCATGAATGGATGACCATGAATGTAAGGCCATTGTACATTTGATATAGTACTCCTGAAAAATATATCGCAGCCCAGATGGATGAAACTAGATCCGGGGTCTTCAATCTCATTCAATCTTCACTCAATGTACAAGTCATACCATGTGAATAGATGATCTAAAGTCGAACATGGAGAGACATCGTCTGATTACCAGCCAATGATGTAATCCATTAACAGACACGAGAGGAATCACCGATAATGATAATGATCCTCAAGGTACTGCAGTACATTTCGCATGGTGTGAATAAATGATCTGATGTCGAACACCAAACAAAGTCTTTCGGTCAAAAGCCATTGATGTCAACCTACCGCTGGAAGCGAGAAACTTGTCATTGATGTATGAAAGCCTCAACGTACTGAAGGGGTGTTTCTAAGTCAAATTCTTGGATGATGTGCTCATGTCGACAAGAAGTGACTCATCACAGGAGGGCCTTGATGTATCTCACATCAACGACATGAAACGAGGTAAATGATTTTGGAGATGAAACATCGACTGACGACACAAGGTTCAGGAATGGATGGCATGAAAATGAAGGTTTATTGTATTGTAAAGGATGAAGTTTTGAACTGAATGACTTCTCTTGAACATATTGGTGACACTGAAGTGAATTAGTAGCATTGACCCAAAACAAAGTGATGTATGGTATGATACACCAACAGTGTGATAACCATCAAGCTGAATGACCCAATCCACATAGTCACGGTGATGAGGTGAAACTATCATGTTTAAGAGCGACCTACTACCATAAAGTATTCTCTGCTTTTTCCCATTTTCCTCAGTCATTTCTAACCAGTACCTCTTTATTTTTTATCAAGCTTGAGGAGGATAAAATATGCTTGTTGTATAAGTCCACCCTTTGGGTGAATCCATCGCTATTTGATGTTTTAATGAGTCTAGCGAAGGTGAAACTCAGTCTTGTCTAGATGGACAAGTTTTTCACTATTTAATGTTTTTAACAAGTTTAATGACAAAGATAACTCGGTCCTTTTCACATTTAGAGAGTCTAAAAAGGGACTAAAAGGAATCTCCACAAGTTCTTTTTTGTAAATTTGTCTCTCAAGTCCAAAAAAGCATAAAACAATACAAGACAGAACCTATTGATCATGTTTGACCAACGAGTACCTTTTTCATGGTTAATATATCTCAGCCCAAAGAAGGCATAAAACTATACTGAGTAGATATTGATTCTAATCCATTAACGAAGTAGAAACGACAAGTGCTCGACAATCTTTTCATGTTTAGAGAGTCTGAAAAGAGCTTAGAGAGGACTCCAATTTGAGGAAACGAGTGGTGTCTAGGGTAGAAACTAGTTCCGGTGATGTTGGAACTTCTCAAAACATGTTGATTGATGTGAAGAGGCTAGCTAATAAGACCACTCATTGCAACTGTTCCTCAAAAAGGTAAGACAACCAAGTGAAAGTGTATGATCGGCCAAAGGGATGGTGGCGATGGAATGAAAATAAGCAAGGCTCATTTGATGAAAGAAGCTGATAGAATGGCAATCACGAGGGTTAAAAATGGAAATGGATTCATTTTTACACAAGCTTGAACCATAGGGAACTATGCTTGGATTGAGTTTCATGTTTACACAAGCTTGAAACGAAAAACTATGCTTGGATTCAGTTTCATTTTTACACAAGCTTAAAACGAAAAATTATGCTTGAGATTGGTTTACATGCCCCCAGCATGATGAAAGGGAGAGTCTCCTATAACCAAATGGAAGCCATTTCGGTGAAGCAGGACAGTTATCCAACACCTTTTTGGCTTCATCCAAATAGGGACAAAGGTGAATGGGGTGATTCCCTTCACATAACCTACAGGGAAACTTAACTATACCACTAGGCGCATGCCCCCCAAGCTCATTACATTCACCTAAGTAGACTACTCAAGTGGATGGAATGAAGGTTCTTTTACGAGATCAAGTGAAAGACTCGACTGGGATTTTACGAGATCTACTCAAAGACTCGACTTGGAACTTTGCTCCAGGAGACCTTGTTTCATTTTTTAATGAGCTTGACATGAGACAAGGAACTCTACTCAGATTCCTTGTTTCATTTTTTTAACAAGGTTGACACAAGACCATGAACTATCCTCGTGGCCTTGCTTCATTTTTTAATGAGGTTAACACAGTAAAAGAACTATCCTCATATTCCTTGTTTCACTTTTAATGAGGTCGACACAAGACCAAGAACTATCCTCGTATTCCTTGTTTCATTTTTTAATGAGGTCGACACAAGACCATGAACTATCCTCATTCCCTTGGTTTCATTTTTTAGTGAGGTTGATAGGAGATAAGGAACTATCCTTGAAAACCCTTGTTTCATTTTTTAAC
The DNA here is from genome assembly GCA_031772625.1 of Pinus tabuliformis. Taxonomy (NCBI): domain Eukaryota; kingdom Viridiplantae; phylum Streptophyta; class Pinopsida; order Pinales; family Pinaceae; genus Pinus; species Pinus tabuliformis. Next base: position 791,692,325 of record CM062809.1, on the reverse strand, counting down.
GAGGTTGACGCAAGACAACGAACTATCCTCGGATTCCTTGTTTTCATCTTTTAACGAGGTTGACACAATACAAGGAACTATCCTCATGGGCCTGTTTCATTTTTTAATGAGGTTGACACAGTAAAAAAACTATCCTCATACTCCTTGTTTCATTTTTTAGTGAGGTTGACACAAGAAAATGCACTACCCTCGGACCTGTTTCATTTTTTAACGAGGTTGACAAAGTAAAAGAACCATCCTCATCCTTGTTTCATTTTTTAATGAGGTTGACACAAGAAAAGGAACTATCCTCAGACCTGTTTAATTTTTTAACGAGGTTGACACAAGACAATGAACTATCCTCATATTGAATCACAACTCATAAGAGATCATGAAGGAGAGATCTGGCTCCAATGCCCCCAGTACATGATGGACAACATCACTGAATTGGTCATCATTTGATGTAGGTATGGAACAGGTTGCCACATAATTAACCCGAAGCGGGGCCGATACCATTGGTACAAAAGGACCACTTAGGGAATATGGTGGACTGGAAGCCATATTTGGACTGGGAAATGAAAGCTGGTCAACAATGACAATTTTGCCTTCATGCAGGAAACAAATCACTCAAAAGAGTGTTGAAACAATAGCTCCCATGTCATAAACATAGTCGCGCCAAAGTAGTAAGTTATAATATAAAGGGCCTGGGACTTCCATCACGTTCAGATAAACAATTTTTCCTCCCAATGTAATAGGTAACCGAGGGAGGATCCCTAATGGTTGATTGGTTCCTTTGTTAAAAGCCAACAGATTCTGGGTAACTAGCACAAGTGGTGGCAAACCGAGTGCTTGCCAAGTAGTTGAGGAAAGGATACTCACTGATGCACCTTCATCTATAATAGTACTCGATACAATAATATTACAAACTTGTACTATGATTTGAAAAGGCACATAAGAAGGAAGGCAAAATCCTGCCAGTCAATTCCAATCAAAAGAAGTGACTAGACAGCTTGGAGGGGGTATGGTAAGAATGGGAGAATTAACCCCTTGAGTTACGAGAATGGCAGGATTTTCCTCATGTCTTGATGGAACAGGCGGACTACCCCCAAGCTCATTAGAATCTGAAGAAAAAGAAAGAACCTGAGTGATATCATTTTCACTGTCTTCGGGAAAGGTATGATTTACTGAAGGTGAAAGCGGGTCAACTGTTACCTCGACCTATTGATTTGGGTTGGGTATAGACTCATAGAGAGAGTGGGTTTGACCGACGGTTGATTTGAGTCAGTCAATTCATCAACTAGTGAAGGATTTAGGGATAGTTTCCTGTAACCATATGGAAGTCATTGCGATGAAGCAGGATGGTTTTCCAACACTCTTTTGGCTTCATCCAAATAGGGACAAAGGTCAATGGGGTGATTCCCTTCACATAACCTACATGGAAACTTAACTTTTCCCTTCTTTCCATGATCTTTATTGCCACTAGTTGATGGTGTGTCACCAACATGATCTCCAGAAGTTGATGACACAGGATGATGTGAATGGGAAGACCATTCTTCTAAGATCTAAGGAATATCAGGACAATTTCAAAGAAGATGGTCTCCCACACAAAGTTTGCATGGATATCTAACTTTGTGAGGCTTGACAGACGGTTACTCATCAGATTTTGCATTCAAAGCAATGGTTGCTTGGTTGCCCTTCTGCTGAATTTCCTTCTTCTTCTTCTTCTTCTTAGCCACCTGGTTACTACTACCAATACTTTCACCAGGCAAAGAGGAAGAAGGGGAGGAAGAAACAAACGAGGAAGAAGGCAAAGGGTCAACTTTAGGATCAACTGGAGGTTGATTTTGTCGAGTTGGAGGTGTACTCGATTGTGGAGAAATCATGACATTTTGAACCAAGGAGGCTGAAAACAACCATACTGGCAAGCCAATGGTAAATCCCAGAAGGGACAATGTTGCCATAAATGGAGCATCAATATTTCCAAATGGAGGGAAAAGGCTAGGATTTCCATCAAAAGGAATTCCTTGATTGGTTGACTCCAGATTTGTCGCCATATGTTTCAAACTAAGATCAGCTAAGGAGAGATCGTGGAGGATGTTATCGGCAGTCAATTAATTTTTACGACACTGGAACACAACTTTGCTTTTTCATTTTTAAAGAGTCGAGAAAAAAGAAAAAGATGACTCTAGTTGCTTTCGATGTTTAATGAGCCTGAAAGGACAAGTGCTCAGATGATCCTTTCACTTTAAAGATTTGAAAAGGAATGAAAGTGACTAGTCTGGAGATTCTAGACAAGAGGGTTTACCAGAAAAATCACAAAATTGCAATATACACCTTGGTGATAAATGAAGGAGAAATTACCAAGGATTTAACGTATGACAGTCAATCTTCCCGAATGTTGTGTTCAGTTCATTGTGATGGGTAAGGCAGTAGACTCAGCTTCTTAGGGATAAAGGATTTCAACCTATTGGGGTCTCCCACTATATACTGGACGGTACAGGGAGCTCAAGTCCGTATTAGCACTTATCGAATCAGAGAGGAGGAATCACCCAACCTCAGTGAAAACGATAGCTACTAGCTTTAAAGATGTTGGAACACGTCTCTAGCCTAGACCTCTAGATGTTTTTGTTAAGTTCCAATGCGTTATTAGATTAATTGATGTAAATTTTAGGTTGATCTTGCTCAAAATTTGCCTTTGAAGGTTCACCATGAGATGTTTTCCGAAATTCATAAAAATGCAACTAGAATGAGAAGCACTCTTTCCATTTGCTTTCAACAATGAAAATCCTAGCTATGAGGGAAGTACTTTCTGAACAAACATCAAAGAGCACAAACTAATGCAATTCCCTAAACCATTCCTTTTGAACACACAAAATCAAACTCTAAAATGCAATTGCACGTATTTCTTTTTCTTTTCAATTTCTCTTAATGTGAATGATGGAATAAGAAAAACTAATGCACAAACGATTCAAAAACTCTTTTCACAAAAAATGTCGATTTATGACAATTTCTCTTAAAGGGAAAGGAGGACTGAATGACACTTTCAACTTTAAAGGAAATGAAGATTTTCAACACTTTTAAAGGAAAATATGAATCAAATGCACAAATAGATCAATCGGTTATTTATGAAGGAAGACTTTACGACACTTCATTTTTGACAAAATAATCGATCGAAACTACCTTTCGACGATGGACTGCAAATGATAAAACAAATAAATAAAAAACATTCAACAATCCAGTCTAAATCAGGTCAAAATAAGGAAACAAATACTGTTTTCAGAGACAAGACCTCATCTATATCCAAGAAGCAATTCAGACAACTGAAAATTGACAAGAGTGTTCAGTTCCTAGATGGGAAAACTGACTCTAAAGGGATCAGCACAGGCCACAGTTAGAGACAGTGCACTGAATCACACTGAGTCTATGCAGAAGGTGCACTGCAATGCACTGTGTTAGTCACAAAACTGCGCTGATTATAGTAAGAAAATTTTATGCTCAAAATTGACTCAACTTTCAGTGAATTGAACTTAAATTCGATGAATAATAGAAGGTAGAGTATCTCAAAGTGTTTTGAGAGATTGATAGGCTACTATAAGGGATAGGATCATTCCCCAATGGAGTCGCCAATTTTTTTTGGGAAAATTTAGTGTTTCTTCAAACGCCTAACCCTCTAGACCTAGTAGCTAGTCTAGAAACAACAAACAAAGTATTTCGTTGCTTTTCCTATAGTTAACAGATAAGAGAAAGAAGAACAAAGGTACTAACCTGTAACTTCCACTTGATCCCTCTCTCCTTTGACTAATTTCACCACTCCTTTCCATACTTAACTCACTTGCAAAGTATCTGCACACAAGTCGAGATAGAAACCCATCAAAGCATACAATAATGACAATCTGTTAACTAAACATATCATAGAATCAAGAATACAGTATACATCATATAAACAAATGAATGGAAAAAGATTAGAATTATTTATTGGTAGAAGGAAAGATTACAACCCATGTAGATGCATGCTCAATTTAGTGTCATCCTTCCAGCTTCAAATCCTTCTCTCCTCATGAAGCAACAATTTGACATCATTACAATACTCTTACTAATCTCATTCAAATGGCATTTCCTTAGCTCAAGAAATTCCAACCTAGACTAGCCTTTGAATGCATGGTCAATTTATAGCTAAATGGAGGAGGTTAAGCCATTAATGGCCCACATGAATGCTTTTCCAAAATTGGGAAGTGGTTCCATGGAGAAAGGGATAATGGATTAAGGTTCATTCATCCTCTTCCTCATCCAAAAGTGAGCTCAATCCATCTGGAAACTTCTAGAAGCACCCATTGGATGAGGAATCCAATGGATTCATTTCACAATGAATCTCGCTCAGCGTAGGTGAAACAAAGGCCAACTGCATTGTAGTGCACCCAGACAGTGCAATTCCTACATTACAATGTAGCCTGATAAAGGGCCACCTATGCTAATCTCTCTAGGGGTATTATTTAGATGAATGGTAACATGAAACTCTTGGGAAGCAAGCATGATGTAGGTTGACTTCATTAGGGAATGAAAAAAACTGAATTAGGGATTGATAGACGCTAATAATATGGATCTGGAAGCTGGGTTTGATGTGCCCAAATTGCCTGTAACACTAATGAAGCAATGAAACAGATCACTAAAGTTTTTGGAATTAAAAATGAACTTAGAGCCCATCAACTTGAAAATGAGTTGCTTACATTGGACCCTAATAATTTTTCTTTCATTGAAGATTTTTTGTCCAAGTTCAAGACCCTTAGACTTCTCTTGGAAGGTGTTAAGGTTAAGAACGAAGATGGTAACCTTATCTATTCCATTCTTACTAAGTTGGGACCAGCCTACTCTGTGCTTTTTTCCACCTTCCATTCTGCAAGAGAAGCCTTCATTTCTCAAGTACAAGACTACAAGTCCCCTTCCTTTGATGCCTTTTGTGATTCTTTAATAAGAGAACAAGAAAAACTCTTACATCTTGGTCTTCTTAATCTTGGAAACTCTTCTAAGAAAGCCTTAGCCGCCGAATAGCAACCAAATTAAAATAATCCTAAGAAGTTGTATCCTAAAAAGAATGGTCCTAAACCAAACAAGGGTCCTAAGCCATTTCAGTCTCAAAATGAAAAATCATTTCAACAAAATGATAAGGCAAATAAAAACAAAGGGAAGAAGATTGATAAACATTGCCACTTTTGTAATTGAGATGGCCAGTTAGAATCCAAATGCTTTAAGAAGATGGAAGCCTTGGAAGTAGCAATGAAGAAGCATAACATCCATTTGGAGCACTCAACAACTTCAACCTCATCTTTAGGAATAGCACTTTCTGCATGTGGTTGTCAAGCATCTCAGCCTGGATATGCACTAAATGTATCTTCTTCTTCTCATTCTCATGAGTGGCTCATTGATTCTGGAGCTTCTTATGACATGGACAAAAACAAAGCCATGTTTTCTTCTTTAAATGATTGTAACACCAAAAATGTATATGTTGATGATGATAGATCTCTTAGTGTTGTAGGGACTGGAACTGTTCATATAGACAATGGTCAATTCAGTGATGTATTATGTTTTCCAACCTTATCCTTCAACCTTCTATCTCTATATCAGATAACTCATTCAGGTGAAGGTAAAATCATTGAATTTTCACCTCACGATGTTGTAATTAAGAACCTAAGAGATCTTAGACAGATTTGAGCTACTGGCATTGCTAATGATTCTACAAGTTTGTATAAGTTTAACAACTTTGGGTCATCAAATATTCCCTCGGTATTTGTTTCTCATAATGATGAAGTGAGCAAACTTTGGCATGAACAATTTGGTCACTTAAACTATCGCTCCCTTCAGAATCTATGTAAAGAAAATATGGTGACAGGTCTTCTAATGGTATCTTGCAGAGATGGTGTTTGTTCGAGATGTATACTTGGAAAACATCATCAGGAGAGTTTTGAGAAATGTGCGTCTTGGCATGCCTCATCCCCTTTATAGCTTGTGCATAGTGATTTATGTGGTCCACTTCCAGTTGTTTCATTCTTTGGCTACAAGTATTTCTTAACTTTCATTGATGATTTCTTTAGACACACTTGGGTATACTTCTTAAAACTCAAGAGTGAAGTATTTAACATGTTCTTGGCCTTTAAGGCCTTTGTTGAAAAACAATCTGGACATCAAATTCTTAAGCTAAGACGTGATAAGGGTGGAGAATATTTTAACAACAAATTCATCAACTTTTGCACTGAGTATGGAATTCAAATGCAACATACTATTCCATATAATCCACAACAAAATGGTGTAGCTGAAAGGAAGAATCACACCTTAAAGGAAATGGCTAATTGTATGCTTCAATCTAAAGGACTTAGTCTTAATTTTTGGGTAGAAGCAATTAACAGTGCAAATTACATAATAAATCGCACTCCTACTAAGGTTTTAAAGAATATCAGTCCAGAAGAAGCATGGAGCTCAATTAAACCAGATGTAAGTCACTTTCGTGTTTTTGGAAGTGAAGCATGGGCCCATATTCCAGATGAGAAACATAAATATTTAGAACCTAAGAGTGAAAAATGTATTTTTGTTGGATATTCTGAAGATGTCAAAGGATACAAAATTATTCCACTTAAGTCCAAAAATGTTATCATTAGAAGAGATGTAAAGTTTACTGAAAATATATCGGCCTATAAGCCTAGTTTGGTGGATGTACCACCTCTCTCTATCCCTTCTACTTCTAAAAATATTTCTTCTTCATATGATCATAGCAAGGATGAAAATCCTCCCCCACCTTCTTAGGATCCTCCTTCAGCTCCTCAGCTTCCAAAATGGGTCCGTGCTACTCGGGATGCAGCAGGTGCTCTTGCCGATGATCCTACAGATCAGTGACATACACGTTCTCAGTTTGATAGAGCCTCTTCTTTACTAGATCAAGCTTTAGCTAATTATGATCCTGACACCTTTGCAGAAGCTTCAGGCCATCCAGATTGGGACACAACTATGAATGAAGAATATTGTTCATTATTGGCAAATGATACATGGGATCTTGTTCCCCTTCTAAAGGGAAGAAAACTTGTTAGATGCAAATGGGTTTACAGAACCAAGTATGGACCAGATGGAAATGTTGATAAACATAAAGCTCATCTTTTTGCTAAGGGTTTTTCACAAGTTGAAGGCATTGACTATACTGAAACCTTCTCCCCTGTTGCCAAAATGAACTCTTTCCACCTTGTTCTTTCCCTTGCTACCTCTTTCAAATGGGAAGTCCTTCAGATGGATGTTAAATCTGCCTTCTTGCATTGGGACTTACATGAAGAAATCTATATGGAACAACCTACTGGCTTTATACAAACAGACTCCAACCTTGTATGTCAGCTTAAGAAATCCCTTTATGGTCTCAAGCAAGCCCCTCGGGCTTTGTATGCCAAAATGTATAGCTTTCTTTTAGAAACTGGATTTTCTAGGTGTCATTCTAATAATATTGTCTACACCAAGAAAGTGGGCAAGTCTCTTATCATTCTTGTTCTTTATGTTGATGATCTTATCCTTACTCGTACTGATCCCAACCTTATAAACCATGCAAAGTCCAACCTTAAAAAGAAGTTTGAAATGACAGACTTAGGACACTTGCATTATTTTCTTGGTCTTCAAGTCTTGCAATCCAAGGAAGGTATTTCCCTTTCCCAGTCCAAGTATGCATGTGATATTCTATGCCACTTTCACATGGAAGACTATAAGCCAACCCCTTCTGCCTTTCAATCTGGAGCCAAACTTTTAGTCACTTGTACTTCCACTGAAGTTGATGCTACCTTATACAGTCAACGTGTAGGAAAACTTTTGTGTCTAACCCATACTCATCCTGACCTTTCCTTTGTTAGATATCAGATTCAACTGCGTTAAGTAAGTCATTCAAAGTATGACCATTTCCATGAAGGTAGTCGTAAAGTGACTAATTTCTCATGATTTTTGAATAGTTCACTTAGCACTCATTGCATCGGGTGATGCTCACAGGGTGAAGAAGTGGGATTGAAACTAGTGAAATGTGGAGAACGAATCACATAGCATCAATCATCACTTGCTTGTAACCAGGACTTCCCAGGAGGTCACCCATCCCAAAAACCTTAGCAAGTATTGTGCCTCATGAACCATTCAGGTAGAGATCCCTTGACTCTTTTTGAATTTAAGTATGGCAGTGCATTATATTAGATATCATTTTTTGGGATTCAACTGCGTTAAGTAAGTCATTCAAAGTATGACCATTTCCATGAAAGTCATTGGAAGGAAGCTAAAAGAATACTTCATTATGTTCGAGGTACAGTTTAGTTTGGGATTCATTACAATGCAAAAGCATCTCCTCTATTAGTTGGCTTCACTGGTTTTGATTGGGCTGGTGACCCTGATGATCAGAAGTCTACTGCAGGTTATGTGTTCACTCTTGGTTCAGGTCCTATTACATGGGCTTGCAAGAAACAAAGTGCCATTTCTCTTTCTTCACTAGAAGCAGAGTATCATGGTCCCACAGAAGCTAGTAACGAGGCCTTGTGGCTTCGTCAGATCCTGTCAGAGTTTGGCTTTCAGCAGCAACATCCCACTACACTTTGGTGTGATAGTCAAAGTGCCATTCAACTATGCAAAGATCCAGTCCAACATCAGCACAGCAAACACATTGAACTGCACATGCACTTCATCAGAAAGCTCATTCACGAACATGTTCTTGAAGTGCAATATTGTTGAACAAAAGATCAAGTTGCAGACATCTTTACAAAGGCTCTCACAAAGGCGAAGTTTACTAAACTTCGATTTATGGTTGGAGTTCAGGAAGTTGTCACTAAGGGGGGATAGGCTCTAATGCCTCCTTCCTTCTCCTATTGTGTCATATTTGTACATCCTTCAATCCCATCCCAAGTTGTTCTTAAGGGGGGATATTAGGATATTCCGACACATAGCAAATAGTTAAGTATAACTTGGTCTTGTGTAGAGTTCGGTAAAGTGTGTTTCTTTACCATGAACTTTTGTAACTTACAATTCGACTGTCACGATATGTAGTGATCTAACGATTCATTCTCTCCTCAGTATTACTGACACTTGATCTGTGGCTTAACACCGGATTGGTCTGTGATCTCTATTTAAAGAGCATGGAGGGTCATTTGTAGGGTAACTGTTCATGAAAGAAGCTTATGTAAATTTTCATTCTTTTATTAAATAATTTTCTTGAAGTGGCTGCGTTGGCTTAGGCCATGGACTATTTCCCTCTTTGAGGGTTTTAACCACGTCAACAATAATGGTGTATTGATCTGTGATCTATTTGTGAGTAGTGCCCTTTGGTGTTTTGTCTAAGGAACTTACCCTATAAATTCCTACATTTTTAAACTGGAAGTTTCAGTAGAAAAGAATTCTCCACCTAGCCTTAGGTTGGTGATTACGTCCAACCTCCCACTGTGCTCTTTCACCTTCAGCACAACATGTAGATGGTATTTTCAACTTGAATTCTTAGACGTCGAGACCCCTAGTCCAGTGTGAAATTCTCATTTGTTTACATTGAGGGCTTCCACTGGTTCCTTTAAGCTTTGGAAGAGTATTCCCTTTTTGTGTCCTTTTCCTTATTTTTTCCTCTTCCTTTCTTTCCCATTAAGATCTTTATCTCTAGGGAGGGAGAGAGGGACCCCTACTCCAATATGAAATTCTCATTTGTTTACACTCAGGGCTTTGACTAGTTCTTGTTTTGGAAGATTTTTCCTTTTTTGTGTCTTTTTCCTTATTTTTTGCTCTTCCTTTCTTTCCCATTGAGGTCTTTATCTCTAGGGAGGGAGAGAGGGAAAATTAAGTGTGCGTTGTTTGAAAAGCTGCATTCTAAGGTCTTTTCCTTGTACTTTCCATTTTCTTTCACACATTTGTAAATATATGTATTTATATTTATTCATAGCCAAAATTAATTTTTTGATTTTTAGTCGCTGCAAGTTCCTAATTAAGTAACCTTAAACATTACAAGAAAATAAGGTAAAAGTAATTAAAATTCCTCGGCTGTTACAATCCAAAATTAAGATGAATCTCAACTTTATCTCTCTCTCTCTCTCTCTCTCTATATATATATATATATATATATATATATATATATATATATATATATATATAGATATATTATTTGATTTCTTATTTTTTTTAATGTAATTAAACTGACTCAAATAAAAAAAATATTATTTTATGCAGGGAGAAAGCATATCATAACTCAGTAGTCAAACCAATAGTGGATAGCTATCACTCGATCTTATTTGCAAATGCACATTGACTCATCACTATTATTCAAGAAAAACCACTCCACCTGAAATTAATCGCTCATGGTCCTTAGAGGGATAGGCCTTCACTCTTGCTAGATGCCACTTTTAGCCAAGCAAAAACACTTTTAGGACACTACTCTAGGCCTTATATATATAAGTTTTAATTTTACTTTATTTTTATGCAATTTCATTGAATCAAAATGATATATATATATATATATATATATATATATATATATATAATTTTATTTATTTTTTATTTTTTATATAATTTGATTGAGTTAAAAAGTTTAGATAACATAATATGACATTACAACAACTCTTCCATACTTAATTGGAGAACCTCTCAGTGTAATAATCATATTAATTTTATTTTATGTTGATATTAAACACAATTTACTTTATATTAAAACATTTTTTTAATATGATGGGGGATTGGAATAAAAATTAATTTAATTAATTATCAATAATCAAATCTATTTCTTTTCATTAATTAGATTAAAAATAAATATGAAAGTAAAATTCAAACTATTTCTATCTCTATATTCATTTGTTAAAGCCTATCCTTCTTTCATTCATAATTTGTGAAGTTGTTGATCCTTTCTCCTATATTTCACTAAAACAAACGAATTTCACATTGTGTGTAACTCTAGATCTACAAAGGGCAAGATCAAATCTCTTTTCACTTTAAAAGAGGTTTGTATCTCAAGGGATTTAATCCCTCTCGGTCCTTATAGATCTTGATTTTTGATGGATCTAGGCTAGTTTTATAAATAATATAATTTATAGTTTTATTTCAGTTTTCAAATATAGTTATTAATGTTTAGTTTGCCAAATATTATTTTTACAAATAAATATAAATTATAATATATTAATTTTAATTTATGTTGAAAATTTTGAAGAAAACATATATATAAACATTTATTTGTTATTATTATTTTTAAATTATTAATTGTTGGAATTTGAACTTGTAAAGTAATAAAAATTAATTATTATCTTAGACTGAATCCACGACAGTTTATCTAATAGAGGAAATGATTTTTTAGGTGGAATCTATCAATACAATTTCTAATAAGATTGTGTTTTTTTTTTTTTTAATACACTTTTGAATGCATAAATAGACTCTTCACCTTGAAAAACACTCGAGACACTTGATCTTTGCAAATTAAACAACTTAAAAATATGATTTTTAAAATTTTGTACTAGATTTTGAACAAATTTGACAAAAAGATGCTTCTAATAGAACCATTTCATCTATTAATTAAACTACCAAGCTTAATTCATTATCTGGATAAAAATGTCATAACCTTTAATTATTAACCCATTTACAAATTATAGTGTTTAATTCTTGATCTATATATTTATATTTTTTTAATTTTGCTTATCAATTGAGATGAACATTTTCACATATATTATTTACTCTAATTACTATTAAATTGTTTAATAGGTCTCTCATATATGGATATTTGTATTTATTAAACCAAACACATGCACATATATTAATTATTTTAATGGACAACACATGTAATTTGTATAAAAAATAAAATTATTTATTTTTAAATTATCGATATACTTTTTTATTTAATATTTATTAAAATTAAAAGAATTATAATTAATTTTTTATATATATATATATATATATATATATATATATATATATATATATATATATATATATATATATATATATATAGATATATATATATGAGTTTAAATAAACCAATAGTAGTAAGAATACTCTCTTTCCAATCTTCTTTAAATCAATGTTTTAGGGGCAACATTTAATTAAATAAAAAATAATTAAAAGAAATGTATGCCCTAATTAAGTTGTTATTTAATAAGAAAATCGGCATAGATCTACGAGTTTAATGACCTCTCGCGGCTCCACGCATGACCCCCAAGGGATTGTAAACCATAGGATCATGTGATGTGGCTCAAATGACAAGGGATGACTTCAGTGGATTCCAATGACAAGTGATGTCATAATTAGTGGAGTCCTTGGATGTGGACTTGATCCAACAATGGAGTTGAACTAACAGCATTTCCCTAGACAAATTTATTTCCATACCCAAGGGGGTCATTGGAGATCAGGAAAGTTGCAACAAAATGGCTAATAGTGCATATTATTTTAGAGTTCACACAGGTGGCAACCCCAGAAAGATATGTGGTTCATAGGATTATTTGTTATCTAACAAATGACTCCTAATTATTAGCCTAACATATCAATTTATTACATTAAATATAATAGTTAAAAAAAAACAATAAAAAAAAAATCGAATTAATACACTTGCATTGTATTAAACATCCTTGTGTTACACTTGTTAGGTATAAATTACTAGATGTACAATATGATTTACAAATTGATTTTTACGCATGTTTGTGTTTAATGATTGTGTCCTTCTAAGGTTATGAAAATATAGTCTAATGAGCTGAATCTTGGATTGCCCCAGGAGTTGGTGGGAGCAGGGATCTGGGCTCTTCCAGTTGTTTTCCAGTTGTCTAACACTTCCTCCAGGAGATCACTCCATCGACGGTTCACCGTGCAGCTACTCCATTGGACAGTGATGATTGTTTCCCCTAAACCCTTTGACAGTCACATTGCTGGGCGATTTTCGCATTTCTCGTTCGGTCTGACCAAGTTTTCTGGTTCCAGTCCATCGCATCCAACTTTCATACTAATTCGTTTCTACTGCTTTGTACTGTTGATGAAGTCTCTCATGCTCTATCATAGCTCCGCCATGATTGCTTGTTGGGCGATTAGTTCTGGATAGATGGTTCTAGCGCTCGCTACATTTAGGGGATTACTCTGTTATAACATTCCTGCCTACGTATTTGGGCTTTACATGCTTTTATATTGTTTGCAAACTGCATTCACAGCCTTTCAGTTTTAATAACTTGTTCTCATGGATTTGGATAGGTTTCACTGGAGGCTTCCATATGGCAAGGGTATGATCATTGGAAATCAAAAAGCTTCCTCCTTATGACAGTTGACGGGTTGTAGTGTCAATACTTCGCCTGGCCTCTGGGTAAAGTGAATGGTTGTCCTGAAAATTCTTGGAATGTAAAGTTTCAGAATCTTGAGGGTTTATCGGCTTATCATGCTGGCTTATAGCATAGCTCCTTGTTCTTTCGTATATTTTATCAACTATGTCATAGGTGTTCTGGTCTCTGCAAATAGATTCCCTATGGAAACTTATTTCAATGTTCTGAACATATTGTGGTCATTAATCTAAATTATCATTCTGGGTTTGCAACTCAAGTTGGGTTACAAATTTTCCTTGTAATTTATTTTGTATTTAAGATTAAAGTAGTAATAAAAGAGTAATTTTTTACCCAGTTTTCCATATTGAGAGAAATATATTATGACAAAATCTGTGTGTCATGTATATTGATATTTATATGGTTTATGCATATTTGAAGGAATTCAGTTTCCTTCCATAGCACAAGTCTATTTTTACACTTTCCCATGAGAATTTGTTTCGAGCAGGCTTGTCCTGCTATAGTAATAAAAGGGAAACAACCGACTTTCCATTTTCACAGATTGTGTTTTTCCTTAAGATTAATTTATGTTTCATATTGTTAATTTTTCATTTATATTGTAAAGCAGTTGGGGTTTTTCATTCATATCCCAGCATGAAAGTAGTTTTATATAATTCTCTGATATTATCTCAATACAAATTTGATCATTTTTACCTATAAGCTCCATACCTATTTTGGGTGTAGAGTTATATTTTTTTCAAAATTTATATTAATTCCAAATGATAAGACTTATTCCTTGATATCTTGATAGTTTTGATTTTTTCCCTAAAAATGTTTTTCAATTGTATAGTTTATTAACCTTATTTTGGCTTTAAAGTTTGATTTATGGTTCACGCTTGTATATTATAGCTAAAGGGGTATAAAGTGTTGAAACACCCATAATAGTTATTTCCTTATTTGGAATGTTTGTTAATAATATCATTCCTTTCCTTACCAGAACTCCAATCACTTTTGCTTGGAATGTTTTTAAACAGTTTCGTCAGTTACTGAGGGTTTCTTGTTTTCTAATTTCTTTTCTTAAATATTTATATGTTATAACCCTAGGAGATGGACTCCTCCTAAAGGAAAGTTATTACTTTTATTTACATATCTTACTGTTGTTTTTGTTTAAATCTTGCTAATCCCTTCTAGATAACTAGCATGCTAACTAAATACTTCTAATAATAATCTTTTGGAATTTACTAAAATAACACATCTATTCTTTCAACAGGATACAAGTATTTATGTTTAATAGTATATTCAACTTTCCAAAGATATAAGTACTTATCTGGTTTCTGTAGAAATATTGTTGACTGTTTAGATCAAGTTCAACTATAAGTTGTCGAATTTCTTCCCAACCATGAGACTCGGTTTCAGGCAAAAGTCTCCCCTCGAGTTGTTTCTCACATGAAGGATGCTTTCCTGTAAGACTAGCAGTGTTAACATGTCATAGACATCTAGTCTTAACCAGACTTAGCTTTTGGATCCGTCTAAGGTATCTGCACAGAAACCTCTCCTCTCCTTTCCTCATCTCAGGTAACAATACCCTCTTGATCTCTTCCTTGGGAATAAGTCTTCAAGGAAGTAGTTAGGGATAGGAAACTACCTACCCTAACTACATGACATGTAAGAGTTACATGATTTGTTATCATCCAGACACTTTCTTTATGCATAACTTAATCAAAATATTAAATATATAAATTTAAATAGTAATATCCAGTTTGTTTAACTGCAATAATTAAATATTTATAATTACTGGGGACATCACATCTTCCCCCCCAATATTAAACATCGTTTCGATGTTTCTATGCTATAAATAAACTTGGAAAAGTCTCCCTCGTGACCTTTTCGTCCTCCCAGGTAGTCTAAAAATATTTTGTATGAATATGTTAACAATTTCAATAGCCTTAAAATTAGATTGTATTGGTATGAAGTGAGCAGACTTGCTCAACTTGTCTATCACCACCATTATTGAGTCATTCTTGTTTTTAGACTTAGATAGCACTGTAATAAAATCAATGGAAATAGTGTCCCATTTCCATTCCGGTATAGGAAATGGGTGGAGTAGTCCAGCTCAATGTTGTTGTTCTGCTTTCACTTGCTAACACTCCAAACAACGAGAAAAATATTTAGCCACCTCTTTTTTCATACCAGGCCAGAAATATTCTTTTCTGAGTGTAGTGATTAATTTTTGATATCCAAGATAGATTGCACAAGGAATTTTATGGTATTCATCCAAAATTAATTGCTTAATGTCTTTCTAGTTTGGTACATACATTCTGCCTCTATAAATCAACGTACCTTCTTGGTTTACCTCATATCCTAGTTGTTGTTTGTTGATGCTCAAATCCTTAGCTTGTTGCCATAACATCTTATATTCAGGATCTTGTATTCCTGCTCCTTTAATCTGTTCTTTAAAAGTGGTATGTACTTCACTAAAAGAGACTTCATAAATGCCGTTTACTTTCCAACTTAAGGTATCCGTGACTTAGTTTTATTTTCCTTTTAAGTGTTTGATTTAAAAGTTAAATTCACTCAAGAAATCAATCCAACAGGCTTGCATAGCATTCATAGTAGGTTGCTTGAAATAGTTAGTTAAACTATGATGATTTGTCATTAATAAAAACTTCTTACCCAACAAATAATGTCGCCACATTTTTAATGCGTGGATTACTACTGTCAGCTCCATATCGTAAGTCGAATACTTTTGTTCATGTTCCTTAAGTTTCTAAGACTCATAATAAATAACTCTGCCTTCTTGCATTAGCACGCCACCAACTCCTTCCTTGCTGGGATCTATACAAACAATGCACTCTTTAGTTGGGTTTGCAATACTTAGAATGTGTGTGGTAGTGAGTAAGTGCTTCAGGTGGTCAAAACGTTTTTTAAAGTCCATGGTCTAAATGAAGGTTTTCCCTCTCTTTTGCAAAGAAGTAATGGGGTATGCCACCCTGGAGAATCCCTCAACAAACCTCCTATAGTATCCAACCAGACCCATGAAAGATCTTATATCAGTTAAATTATTTGGTACTGACCATTCCATTATGGTTTTTATTTTCTTCGAGTCCACAAAAATCCCATCCTTGGTAATAATGTGTCCCAAATATTGAATTTGTTCCTTAAATAAATCACATTTGTTGTACTTGGCATACAACTGATGTTCCCTCAAGGTTTTTAGGACAATTCGTAGGTGTTCCTTATGCTCTTCTATATTCTCGGAATAAATCAACATATCATCAATAAAGATTAGTACAAACTTATGCAAATATTGATGAAAAATCCTATTGATTAGACACATAAAAGTTGGGGGAGTGTTAGTTAACCCAAACGGTAACACAACGAACTCATAATGCCCATAGCGAGTTCTAAAGGTTGTTTTGGCTATATCTTCTTCCTTTATTCTAATTTGATGGTATCCTGAGTGAAGATTAATCTTCGAAAATATGGTCACTCCCTTTACTTGGTTAAACAATTCATCAATACAAGGCAAAGGGTATTTATTCTTAACTGTCATCCTGTTTAGTTGTCAATAATCCATGCACATCTGTAATGTTCCATCTTTCTTCTTGACAAAGAGTACAGGGGCTCCCCAAGGTTAAACACTTGGGCGTATATACCTTTTATCAAGCAGTTCCTGTAACTGCATTTTTAATTCAGTAAGTTCTGGTACATTCATGCGATAACAGGCTCAGGATTCTAGGGCAGCTCTAGGGATTAGCTCAATAGTGACGTCTATATTCCTCTATGGAGGCAGTCCTAGAATCTCCTCGGGAAACACGTCTGGAAAATCCTCTACCACGTGTATATTTTCTAAAGTACCAGATTTTCTAATGAATTGATATACCCCACCTATATGGCATAAATCTAGCATCCCTTTCGAATACATTTCACTAATTGAGAGGTTGTTACCAGTCTTATTTCAAGGGTCTCTGTATAGCCTGAATTTATTGTCTCATGCCTTCTTCATCCATGTAATTAATAGTTTTGTCTTTACAATTAATGAGGGACCAACACTTCTCTTGCTAGTCCATACCTATTAGGACATCATACGATCCTAATAGTAAGACATTTAGATTTTCCATAATAGGTTGACCTACTACGTTTTGAGGGAAATTACAGACTTTAGCCAACACCCTTCTCTTTGCCCCTGTGGCGATTTGTACTAGCCAAGGGTTTTTAAATTTAACAGATTGTAAATGACATTGTTCAACCACTTTTGGACTTATATAACTCAAATTAGCTCCTAGATCAATCAAAATAGATATAGTTTGGTCGAAGATCTTACCTTCGAATTCCACCATGGTTGGTTGGTATTCCACCTGATGATCTTCGAGGGCAGCATTGATTTTAGGAATACTCCTTGCTACTTCTCCCATAGTTGATGCTTCTTGCATCTATGCCACTAGATATGTTCCCTTGCGGTACAGATAGTTTTTAACATAATGTGGTCCTCCACATCCCCAGCACTATACTGGGGGTCTAGCTGCTATCTCCACTTCTATTTTTCTAGATTGTTCATTTGTTTTGGACTCACTTGGAAATTTAAATATGGGTTGGTTCATGTTTATATTTATGTTTGGTTGACCTTTATGGGGACCTTTGTTGACAGTAGTTTTATTTCCTTTACTACCCGAGGCAAACATAATTCCCATTTTATCAGACCACCTCTTTCCTCCATTACCCTTTGGTATGTTTCTTTGATAACATATACAAGGCTTTCGTATAACCTCATCCACAGTCTTCGAATTGTTAAATTCGAGACGTTCCTTCATGAATAGTGGAAAATCGCTGATAAAACTATGCACCTTTGCTTTCTCTTCTCGTATGTAGGGAACATATCGCAACAAGGATGTGAATTTTGTTATGAATTTGTCTATAGACAACTGACCCAATTGAAGGTCATGAAACTCTTTCCCTTTATCATTGTAAAATATTTCAGTTAAGTATTTTTCATTGAAATACCTTTCAAACTTTTCCCAAGTTACGTTCTGCTCATTAACTCCACGTACTGTCTTCACCTATCACACCACAAGGTGGCCTTTCCTTCAATTTATGATCGTATTCATACAACTGAAAATACTTATTCATGTTGATAAGCCAAGCTTCAACAGCTTCCTCCTATTCACCATCAAAGAGGGGAGGTTTGATCTTTCGAAACTCACCTTGCAACTCAATTTTCTGTCATTTTTGCTTTTTGTGATCTGATACATTATCAGATTCCTCCTCTTGATTCTCTTCACCCCCTTCTATTTCTGAGTTCTCATTTCTAAATTCTTGCTCTCCAGTCATGTTTCCATGTTCGAGACTAGGAATTGGTTGTTGCTGATTCTATCTGTCAGACAAACTCTTCATAATTTTCTCTTGTTCTTGCATCAGTCTTTCATTGTCTACCCACAGCCTAGCCATTTCATCCTTTAATTCTTGTACAGTTTCAAAAATGGTAGTGTTGGTATTGCATGGCTCCTCTCCCAGTTGTACCCATACCTCAGGATTGGCTTCTGGAAATGATGTTGGTCCCGTTCTTATCATGGGTCTGTGTGGTGTAAGTCTAGTCCTCCTCATGTTGTTTTCCTTTCACTCTTTCACTCTTTTTCTGTGCACATCACAAAAGCTATTATTCGTTTGTTCCAGAGGTCTCAGTTTTGCAACCTAAGCTCTCTAATACCACTTGTCACATCTCTAGTTATTACATTAAATATAATAGTAAAAATAAATAAAAAAATATTTGAATGGATACACTTGCATTGTATTAAACATCCATGTATTACACTTGTCAAGTATAATTTTTTGGATGTACATAATGATTTACAACTTGATTTTTACGCATGCTGGTGTTTAATGATTGTGTCCTTCTAAGGTTATGAAACTATAGTCTAATGAGATGAATCTTGGATTCCCCCAAGAGTTGGCGGGAGTAGGTTTCTGGGCTCTTATGGTTGCTTTCCAACTGTCTAACACTTCCTTGGGGAGATCACCCCTTCGACGGTTCACCGTGTGGCTACTCCATCAGACGGTGATTAGTGTTTCCCCTAAACCTTTGACAGTCACATTGCTGGGCGATTTTGGAATTTCTCTTTCGGTTTGACAGAGTTTTTTGGTTCTGGTCCATGGCATCCGACTTTCATACTAGTTCGTTTCTACTGCTTTGTACTATTGATGAAGTCTCTCCTTCTCTGTCATAGATCCATCATGACTACTTTTTGGGAAATTAGTTCCGCAAAGATGGTTATGGTGTTAGCCAACTCCAGGGGATTATTTTGTCATAACATTCCTACCTAGGTATTTGGGTTTTTATGAACATGCTTGTATATTGTTTGCAAACTACATTCACTACCTTTCAGTTTTAATAACTTTTTCTCATGGTTTTGGATAGGTTTCGTCGAAGGCTTCCATACGACCAGGGTATGATCGCTGGAAATAAAAACCCTTCCTCCTTATGCCAGTTCCCGAGTTGCAGTGTCAATACTCCATCTGACCTCTGGGTAAAGTGAATGGTTGTCCTGAAAATTCTTGGAATGTAAAGTTTCAGAATCTTGAGGGTTTATCGGCTTATCATGCTAGCTTATAGCATAGCTCCTTGTTCATTCGTATATTTTATCAGCTATGTCATAGGTGTTTTGATATATGCAAATAGGTGTCACGTGGCAACGAATTTCTATGTTCTGAACATATTGTGACCATTAATCTAAATTATCATTCTGTGTTTGCAACTCTAGTTGGGTTACAAATTTCCCTTGTAATTGATTTTGTATTTAACCTTAAAGCAGTAATGAAAGAGTAATTTTGTACCTGGGTTTCCATACTAAGACGGAACTCTGTTATGAGAAAATCTCTATGTCCTATTTATTGATATTTATATGGTTTATGCGTATTTGAAGGAATCCAGTTCCCTTCCATAGCAAAGGTCTATTTTTACAGTTTCCTATGAGATTTTGTTTCGAGTTGGCTTGTCCTACTCTGGTAATAAGAGGGAAACAACCGATTTTCCATTTTCACGGATTGTGTTTTTCCTCAAGATTAATTTATGTTTCATATTGTTAATTTTGCATTCATATTGTAAAGAAGTTGGGGTTTTGAAACTATATCCCAACATGAAAGTAGTTTTATATAATTCTCTGATATTCTCTCAATATAGATTTGATAGGTTTTTACCTATAAGCTCCATACCTATTTTGGGTGCAGAGTTCTATTTTTTTTAATTTCTATTAATTCCAAATTATAAGACTTATTCCTTGATATCTTGATAGTTACAGGTTTTCCATAAAAATGTTTTTCAATTGTATAGTTTATTAAGCCTATTTTGGATTTAGATTTTGATTTACGGTTCACGATTGTATATTATAGCTAACGGGGCATAAAGTGTTGAAACCCCTACAATAGTTATTTCCTTACCTATAATGTATGTGAATAATATCATTCCTTTCCTTACCAGAAATGTGATCTCTTTTGCTTGGA
The DNA here is from genome assembly GCA_031772625.1 of Pinus tabuliformis. Classification (NCBI taxonomy): domain Eukaryota; kingdom Viridiplantae; phylum Streptophyta; class Pinopsida; order Pinales; family Pinaceae; genus Pinus; species Pinus tabuliformis. The sequence continues at coordinate 791,671,605 of CM062809.1, read as the reverse complement.
AAGTTTTTAAAAGATTTCGTCAGTTACTGAGGGTTTCTTATTTTCTAATTTCTGTTCTTAAAGATTTGTATGTTATAACCCTAGGAGATGGACTCCTCCTAAAGGAAAGTTATTACTTTTATTTACAAATCTTACTATTATTTTTCTTTAAAGCTTGCTAATCCCTGCTAGATAACTAGCATGCTAACTAAATACTTCTAACGATAATGTTTTGGGATTTACTGAAATAACACATCTTTTCTTTCAACAGAATAAAGTATTTATCTTTAGCAGTATCTTCAACTTTCCAAATATATAAATACTTATCTAGTTTCTGTAGAAATTATTGTTGACTATTTAGATCAAGTTCAACTATAAGTTGTCGAATTTCCTCCCAACCATGAGACTTGCTTTCAGGCCAAAGTCTCCCCCCGAGCTATTACTCACATGCAAGATGCTTTCCTGTAAGACTAACAGTCTTAACATGTCACAACTATCTAGTCTTAACCAAACTTAGCTTTTGGACCCGTCTGACATATCAGCAGGGAAACCTCTCCTATTCTTTCCTCATCTCAGGTACCAATACCCTCTTGATCTCTTCCCTGGGAATAAATCTTCAAGGAAGTAGTTATGGATAGGTAACTGCCTATCCTAACTACCTGACATCTAAGAGTTACATGATTTGTTATCATCTAGACATTTTCTTTATGCTTAACTTAATCAAAATATTAAATATATAAATTTAAATAGTAATATCCAGTTTGTTTAATTTTTTTTTCTATATAATACTACCTAGGCACCCACGGGGGATTTGAACTAGTGATCTATCGCAAGGAGTGCCTTAACAGTACACCCATTCACCATCAATCCAAAACCCCGTGGGCTATCCAATTTGTTTAATTGCAGTAATTAAATATTTACAATTACTGGGGACATCACACGATGATGTGATGTGGCTCAAACAACAAGGGATGACTTTAGTGGATTCTAGTGACAAGTGATGCTGGAATTAGTGGAGTCCTTGGATGTGAACTTGATCCAGTAATGGAGTTAACCTATCATAATTTCCCTAGACAAATTTTTTTCCATACCCAAGTGGGTCATTGGAGATCAGGAAAGTCGCAACAAAATGACTAAAAGTGCATATTATTTTAGAGTTCACACAGGTAACAACTTGAGAAAGGGATGTGGTTCATCGAATTATTTGTTTGCTAATCAATGACTCCTAATTTTTAACCTTTCATTACGTCTCCCTCATGCATACATGTTGTTTTTCAGACACAACAAGAGAAATGGCTATCGTTATTATGCGCCTGCATCATTCTTTCGGTTACAACAATAATTTACTTGTTTGAAGATGATTGTTAGTGTTGGTTTTTTCAACGCCTCATTTCTCTACGAGCTAAGTATGGTGAGTTGTTATATCACATACGGACTTGCATAAGTTCAGTTGTCGTAGTTATCCTTAACCGACAATGGACCTCCTCCATTACTATATAATGGAGGCTTTCTATGTACATTAACATAAGATTGTGAGCAATAGATAGTCTAACATGGTATAAGAGTAGGTGATTCCTTCCCTGCTAATAAATTTTTGTTTTATTTTTTAATGGAGTTTCACAATTTTTTTTGCAGATTTGCTAATTTACAAATCTATTTGAATGTCGGATCTCTTTGATTGGTTTCGATCTAATGTGATATTGAACGGATTCTCGCTACTATGATGATTTCGTGGTTTTTAGAGAGACAAATCAAGGTTGTATTTCATATTGCAACCGATGAGAATCTTGGATGAGCCTAGATAACACATATTGCACACAAATGGTTACTATAATGGTAGTGTCTTTTCCGGTGGCGTTGAGATTGTACAATGGTATGTTTTTTAATGACATTTGATTAATAAATTTCTAAAATAGATTAGATTTGTGACTGATTTGTTCAAGCTTAGCCACATGGGTATTCATATTATTTGGCCCTATCATCATTAGATCTAATTTTGTCAAATTTCACTGTGAACCTGAGAAGTGACAATGGCCATTGATCCACCTTCATGGATCTCTAGCCGAGCCTGCCACATTTCCTATCTCACCATTTCTCCATCACAAGAGCCCCACATCCATCGATCCTCATAAGGAACTTGGGCACCTGCCTCCACCCTGAAGGGAGATAGAAGGTGCAACGTGCAGATCCTGTGTATTTTTTTACACTACAGGCCATATGGATTGGGGCTAAGAAGCCTACAATTGTAACAAAAATGCTTAGCTCCCACAAATAATGGCCTAGTTCATGTCATGCACGGTGCGACACTCTCTCGTTAGCTCCCATGACGATACCACTAGGACCTTTTGAAACCCAAATTTGAGGAGCGTGATGTGGCCATAGGTCTAGGCCCGATTGTAAAGCGTGAGGTGTGGTTCACATCCAACAAATGAAGGCGCCCAATGGTTGGTGCTTTTTTTCATAAAGATGTTTTTTTTAAATAGCTTTTTCCTTAAAAGTGATTTTACGAATTTTTTTGGCTCACATCTTTTATTGCAGGGATTAGAAATAAATATATATTGAGAGCATTTGTAAATGATTCTAATTGAATAATAGCCATATTTCCATGTATTTGATGCTTTGATGGTGGGGAGTTATGAAACACTTGTTGGCTAGTTATGAAAAACTAGGTGAATCTGTCTTATTTGTGTGGTTTTTAGAAGTATAAAGCTATTTATGGTGTTATCATTAGTCTTTTTCTGTAGCAATGTTTTTCTTTTCTAGATGGATTTGTCTAACTTGTGTCATTCTTGAAAGGGTAAAGCAACTTTTTATGCCATCCCCAGTGTGTTTTATAGCACTTTTTGTGGCTAGCATAAACAAATTTTGCAACTTTGTGTTATTAGGATGGGTAAAAGGTTGCAGGAGCTTCATGAGAAGAAGGTAGCATATGAACTTTGTAAAGAGGTTCTTCAATTGCAGTCACTGGTAACTTTATTGCAAGCATAAAATGTGACTCTTAAGAATAGGTTGTAAACTTCAATCGCTGAAAAAATAAAAGAGGTTGAACATTTTGAATCAGCATGGGAAAATATTTCCAGATGCTTGTAGGTGAATTTCAAGAGAAGATTGACCACCTTGATGACTTGGAGGAGGAATTTGAGTCCTTTTCTGACTCAAAAACTGAAAATTTAAAGAAGCAGCTAGAAGAGCAAAATAATGAACATGTTATGGAAGTTAATTGTTTGAAAGAAACAATGTTGGAGCAATATCAACTTTTGAAACAAAAATATGATGCATTGTCACAACAAATGATTAAAAAGGATGAGGTCATTCAAAATCAGCAAGAGTCTAAGAAGGAAGTCGAATTGGAAGTTGGGTGTCTTTAGAAAATTGAGATGGAGACATATGATGTTAAGGTGACAAGCTCTCCTTATTCCACACTTGATGATGTTGAATGGTAGAATCTTGATGTTGATCATCGTGACTCATCACATGCCTTTGTCACACCCAATTTTGAAAACCATAATACTAGTATTGGGTCTCGATTACTGAGAAAAATGGGATATATTGGAGGATCACTTGGGAAGAATGGACAAGGAATTATTGCCCCTATTAAACATGTAGTACAAACATCAACATCAGATCTTGGATATGATCCTGCTGCTACCTTATCACCTACATCAAACTATGAAGTGCTTGAAGAAAATTCTCTTGTTAATTCTCATAAACATATTGATGACATGGATGCTAATTTCATTCTAGATGAAAATGTTGTGGCATCCAACTTTGTTGGGTTGTGTTATATTCTTTCCATGACTAGCCCACGTAGTTAACCAAGGGGTTAGAGGGGGTGTGAAGCCCCCCCTTCGTTGCACCGATTGCATAGTGGGGGGGTCACAGGGGGTTTGAGGGGTGCAGGTAACCCCCCTCTATGGGGTCTAGGGCAACGCCCAGGAAAATTTTGTTTTTTGGACCCTATATTAGGTTGGGCAAAACTAACTATGGTTTTGTGCATGATTTTCACACATGTTTTTTGGATGCGATCATTTTCGGTCCATGGTTTTCGATGCGATGGTTTTCATTCCATGGTATTGGATGTTTTGGCATGTATAAATATGTATTATAACATTGAAAGGAACATAATGAAAAATCAAGCTAGTAGTCCCGGTTTTGGGATCTAGGGGAAAATCTCTATGTATATGTGTTTTATGTGTTATGCTCTCGCATTGTTTATTTTCTATGTTTTAGAAATCGTGTGTAGGTAATTTATGTACGGGTTTAAAACCTAAATTTCGTATTAGAGATGTTTTGGCTTCAAGGGGATGGCTTTTTTGCTAAGGGGTTTCGCTCGATCCTGTGGTAGACCCTGTTCATTGGGAGTTTTGCGAGATCGATTCTGAGGGTGAAAGAAGATGGTGAGCAGTGGAAAGATAGATATATTCAAATTTAATGGTCAGAGTTTTGAGTTATGGAAACTCAAGATGGAGGATCTGTTGGTGGATAAAGATCAGTGGATCATAGTAGTTCCAGGTACTAAACCAATGGGAGTGTCCGATGAAGAATGGAAGAAGTTGGATCAGAAGGCAAAGAGCACAATACGATTATGTGTCTCAGATTCAGTATTGCTGAATGTATCAGGGGAAGCTATAGCGAAGGCTTTGTGGGACAAGTTAGGGACTTTGTACCAATCTAAGTCTCTGGTGAATAAAATGTTCCTACGGAAAAAGTTGTATAACCTGAGGATGAAATATGGAGACTTAGTGACAGAGCATCTGAATGCATTTAATGCTGTGGTAAGTCAGTTGTTATTTGTTGATATTAAAATTTCAGATGAAGATAAGTGCATCAATTTGTTGTGTTCTCTACTAGATTTGTGGGATAGTCTGGTTATTGCAATCGGTAGCAATGCAACTGCCTTGCAATTTGATGAAATAGTCTCATCCTTGCTGACGGAGGAAATGAGACGGAAAAATATGGAGAGCCAGAATGGTGATGCCTTGTATGTACGAGGACAGTCCCATAACAGAAACAAAAATAAGTCATCGAGTGGGAGATCTAAATCTAGAGGGAGATCTAAATCTCGAGGAAAACCTGTAAAGGTGGTGCTCTGGAAATGCGGAAAGGAAGGGCACTACAAAAGGGACTGTAAATCTAAAGCTCCTGATAAAGGAAAGGGATCTGATGATGCTCCCTCTGCAGAGGCAATAATCACCTCAGATGAATGTGGGGATGTGTACCTGGCTTCTTCAAGTACACAGGTAGATCATGAGGCATTGTTGATTGACTCAGGTGCATCCTTTCACTTCACTACCCATAGAGAGTGGTTCTGCGAGTATGAGAAATATGATGCTGGTGATGTCTTCTTGGGGGATGACAAGAAGGCTAGAATTGTTGGTCACGGAAAAGTAAAGTTGAAGTTGCAAGGTGGAAGGGTTAGAACACTTCCGGGTGTTCTGGATATTCCTGCATTAGCTAGAAATCTGATTTCTGTAAGCAAGCTGGATGATGCAGGTGTAAAAATATTGTTCGAGAAGGATACCTACAAGATGGTTCAGGGGGCACTGGTATTGATGAAGGGAGTTCGAATTGGAACTCTTTACACGTTGTAAGGTAGCACTGTTGTTGATGGGTACCACAGTTCTGTAGTTCCTGAAAGTGGAGCAAAAAATCTAGTGGTCTCTGGATAGAAGATCATGTTGTGGCATCAAAGGCTTGGACATATTGGAGAGAAGGGTTTTTGAATACTTCATGGTAAAGGTATGGTAGAAGGTATGAGTAATAGCTCTCTGGATTTTGATTTCTATGAAAATTGTGTATATGGGAAGTAGAATCGAGTGAGTTTCCCCTTTGGTGGTAAGAGGGTGAAACATATATTACAACTTGTGCATAGTGATGTGTTTGGACCTGTGAAGGTTCCATCACTGGGTAAGTCTGTGTACTATGTATCATTTATAGATGACTTCTCAAGGAATACATGGATATATTTCCTTAAGTAGAAATCTGAAGTCCTCGACAGGTTTAAAGAATTTAAGGCTCTGGTGGAAAACCAGACAGAGAAGAAGATAAAGGTGTTGAGGACAACTAACGATGGAGAGTTTTACAGCAAGGAATTTGAAGAATTCAGTAAGAAGTGTGGTATAGCATGGCAGAAGACTACTCCATATACACCTGAGAAAAATGGAGTTGCAGAAAGCATGGCAGAAGACTACTCCATATACACCTGAGAAAAATGGAGTTGCAGAAAGAATGAACAAGACGTTGATGGAAAGGGAAAGAAGCATGCTCAGTGGTGCCAGGTTAAGACAGGAATTTTGGGCAGAGGCTGTGGAGACAACATGTTACCTGATCAACAAATCACCTTCATCAGCGTTGGAGGATAAGACTCCACAAGAGATATGGACTTGTAAGAAACCCTCTCTTTCACATCTAAAGGTATTTGGATGTGATGCATATGTACATGTTGCAAAGGAGAAAAGAACCAATTTGGATAGTAAATCTGAAAAGTGCATCTTTATTGGGTATAAAGATGGTTTAAAGGGTTATAAGCTTTGGAACCCAGTAACAAGGAAGGTTGTGTACAGCCGAGATGTGGTGTTCAGAGAGGTGAAAGATATTATTAAACATGAAGTCAAACCAAAGGAACCTGAGAAGATAGAGTTTGAGCTTAAGGAGGAAGAATCAGACTCTATAGCAGAGGAGGAATTAGAAGATGAAGAGCCACAAACTCTGCCTATGAGAAGATCAGTTCGAGAAAGAAGGCAGCTAGAAAGGTATAGTCCATCTGCTTTCTGGTCAAATTTTTCTTTATCTGTTACTGATGATGATCCTAGAACTGTGAAGGAAGAAATAGATTTAAAGGATGGAAAACTCTAGAAAGATGTCATGGTTGATGAAATGACATATTTACACAAAAATGAGGCTTGGGAACTGGTGGAGTTGCCATCTGGAACGAAACCCATTGGCAACAAATGGGTGTTCAAGAAGAAGACAAATGCAGAAGGAAAGGTAGAGAAATACAAAGCTCAGTTGGTAGCAAAAGGTTATTCCCAGATGCCAGGAATTTATTTTCATGATATTTTTTCTCCTTTTGCCAAGGTAGCTTCTATTATATTTTTTTTATCTGTTGCTGCTGCTTTTGATTTTGAGGTAGAACAAATGGATGTGAAGGCAACATTTCTTCATGGGGATCTAGAGGAGGAAATCTACATGAAGAAACCTGAAGGTTTTGCAGTGAAGGGTAAGAAAGAAATGGTATGCAAGTTAAAGAAGTCTCTGTATGGGTTAAAATAATCACCAAGAATGTGGTATCAGAAATCTGATACATTTATATGAGGACTTGGCTTCACCAGAAGAAAATCATATCACTGTGTGTATTTTAAATTAATTGGTGAACGTGTTATTTATATGGTTTTGTATGTGGATGATATGTTGCTGGTTGGAAATGACAAAGAAATTATCCAAGATTTGAAGACCCAATTGTCCTCCAAATTTAACATGAAAGATCTTGGTTCTACAAACTATATTTTGGGCGTGGAAATTAAAAGAGATTGGGAAAAGAGGAAGCTCTAGTTAAACCAAAAGAAGTATGTCGAGACAATACTGCAGAGGTTTAATATGGAGGATAGTAAATCGGTGAAGGTTCCTATTCCCATAGGTGTGAGGTTATCTGCTGAACAATGTCCCAAGACACAAGAAGAGGAAGAGGACATGTCTCGTATTCCATATGCAAGTGCAGTCAGTAGCCTAATGTATGCAATGGTCTGTACTAGACCAGACATTACACATGCAGTGGGAGGATTGAGCAGGTTTATGTCAAAACCAGGGAAGGAGCACTGGACAACAGTGAAGCAGCTTTTCAGGTATTTGTGTGGCACTAGTGATTATGGTTTGCGCTACCAAGGAAGACCAGGATTGGATAGAGTGTTGGATATTCGTGATTTGTTGATGCAGATTGGGCTGGAGATCTGGATCAAAGAAGATCTACAAGTGGGTATGTGTTTAACCTATTTGGAGGTGCAGTTAGTTAGATGAGTAAGAAACAATCTATAGTGGCACTATCAACTACAGAGGCAGAATACATGGCAACCACTCATGCAAGCAAGGAAGCAGTTTGGTTGCAGAGATTGTGTTCAAGTATGGGGTTAGTACAGAGAGCTATATGGATAGACTGTGACAGCCAAAGTGTAATTTTCTTGGAAAAGAACCCTGCATATCATTCAAAGACAAAGCACATTGATGTTCATTATCACTTTGTGAGGGATATGATAGAAGGCAAAAAGGTGTTCTTGGTAAAGGTGGACACTTTGAAGAATACTGCAGATGCATGACAAAATCTATGAGCTCTGAGAAGTTCTCTTCGTGTAGAGAAACAATGGGCGTTGCAGGCTGGATAAATGACTAAGCTCTCATGTGCCCCCCTGTGGAAAGAAAACAACAAGTGGGAGAATGTTGGGTTGTGTTATATTCTTTCCATGACTAGCTGACGTAGTTAACCGTGGGGTTAGAGGGGGGGCAGAGCCCCCTCTTCGTTGCACCGATTGTGTGGCGGGGGGGTCACAAGGGGTTTGAGGGGTGCAGGTAACCCCCCTCTATGGTGTCTGGGGCAGTGCCTAATTTTGTTTTTTACACCCTATATTAGGTTGGGCAAACCTACCTATGGTTTTGTGCATGATTTTCGCACATGTTTTTTGGACATGATGGCTTTCGATCTATGGTTTTGGACACGATGGTTTTCGGTCCATGGTATTGGATGCTTCGGCATGTATAAATATGTATTGTAACATTGAAAGGAACATAATGAAAAATAAAGCTAGTAGTCCCAGTTTTGGGATCCAGGGGAAAATCTCTATGTATATGTGTTTTATGTGTTATTCTCTTACATTATTTATTTTCTGTGTTTTAGAATTCGTATGCGGGTAATTTCTGTACGGGGTTAAAACCTACAAACTTTGAGTCTGAAAAAATAAAAAATGAGCTATCTATACATCCTCATCAGATGAAACTCCCTAAGCATCACCATTCTTGGTCAATTACTTGTCCTACATTCAGATCGTTACAAAAGGGACGTAAGAGAATGAATCATGGACTAGTGCCGACCATCAAGATCATTTGTGGGTGGATCAAAGAATGGTCGCAGCATCATTTGAATCAATGTTTGCATAATTTAGTTGTGTTTCAGGGAGGGAAGTTTTTTGACAATGGAGACTCTTGATTCTTCCTCCTTCCATAGATGTGATTTAAGGGGGGCAATTAGATGGTGACATATATTGTTTCTTTGATGAGTGTGATGGTGATGTTGTTCAAACAACTTCATGAGAGTTGAGTTTCCATATTTACGTGCCTCATTAGTTGTTTGTTGGTTAATGGTGTTGTTTTTATTTGAAGCCCTTGTCTTGGTGTCTATTTTCTCTTAAGCTTTTTGGGAGAAGTTGACAGTGATTACCACCCGTGTTCCTATGCAACAATCCTACTTCAGAGATCGGCTGAATTCATTAAGGTTTCACAACTCTCATCTTCAGGATTTTGGTACTTCAGCATTTCGTACTTCTTGATTGGAACAGGCCAGGGAAAATTTTAAGGATGGAAGTTTATTTTAAAGTTTAGCAGCCTTGGTGAATCTTACTAGTCTCTAATATCCAAATTTTAAAATGTTTGATGATAATTTTTTAAAATGTTTAGATTTCTAATTATTTTATATTAGACAATATATAAATTAGCGATTTTTAAGGTAAAATAATTTCATACTATAAAATTTGGGCGAATTCACTTTTACAAAAATGGAAATTGGCGAATTTTATTTTGGAAAAAACATGAAATATTAGCCCACCTGCAAATATTACCCCTAAATTTTTCCCTAAAGCAGACGTATGTTCTTGCTATTCAGTGGATTATTATGTGATCTACAATTTCAGCGCCATAATAATTTGAGCACTGACATCTTTGTCTTTTTTTTTTGGGGGGGGGGGGAGTTTTTCTTCCTATGATTTTCTCTCTTTCTTAGCTTATGAGAGTTTGTACGTGGGTACCTAATGAGGCCTCCTTGTCGGAACCCATTATTTGTTTTCTTTGCTTTTCCAATGCCTCATTTTCCTATGACCTAAGTATTGTAAATTGTAAGCTCACATAGCCACTTGCATCTCTTCATTTGTCGTAGTTATCCTTAATCAGCGATGAACCTCCTTCATTACTATATACTAAAAACTTTCTATATACATTAATATAAAATTATGAGAAATAAAATACTCTGAGAATTATAACTATTCTTATAATTTACTTCCTTGAAAATTATCACTATGTTAATAAATCATATAAATTTTATATATAATAAAATTTCATTGCACTATGTTACATTTTTTTTTTTTCTTTCCGAAGGTGGCAAAACCTATCAAACTCAGGTGTCAAACCAACAGTGAGGACAGCCATCTCTGGCTGCTATCCGCAAATGTCGGTTTGACTCATCACTGTTATCAAGGAAAACCACGCCACCTGTAATAACCCGCTGGTGGTCCGTAAGGGAGCAGGCTTTCACTCCTGCCAGATGCCTCTGGGTCTTGGGCCGTTAACCTGTTTCCTTACGTCCGAGGAAGACGAGCTCTTAGCCAAGCAGAAACAGTTTTACCGCATACTCCAGGCCGATTGCACTATGTTACATGCATAAATGGTCATCCGAAAAGTTTTGTTTAATTTTCAATAATGTAAAAATATATTACAGTTTTGAAAAATACATTGACACCCCTTGACACTCATTGTGACTCCGATTAAAACTCAACCATTCATACCCACTTGTACTTTAATACTGAGCTAAAAATAAATTTTAAAAGTACTGCTACAGTATTTGTTTTACAATGGTACTTGCATATTTTAATGCTTGGGAATGGGATCAAATATTTGAAACAATAACACAGCTGTAAATCATTCTAATTTCTGCTGTTGGTGACTTTCCTTCCTCCTCGGCGGGGCGGATGCAACCTCATGTCAACGACGAAGACCGACGTCAACTTCAGTGTTTCGTGCAATGTGTGGTGTATGCATTTTCTTCGTAGCTGCGCTTTTACCACACAAACATCCCCTCCCTCGCTGCTGCGACTCTTGTTGACGTATATCCTGTGAACTGCGGAATGGATTTTGTGAGGGTGGCTGAGAGTGATCAAAGATATTGTATTATTAAATTTGTTTGTACTGTAATTAAATGGATCATTTAATCCATCGGAATAGACGCTTTCAAGACAGAAAATTCAGATTGTTTAAAGGGGCCTATAACTTTAATAAAATATTTTAGAATATTTTTAATTATTATTATTTAATTTTAAAGTTAAATTTAAGTTATATATTAAATTGGTACAAGACTTTTTTTGTTTTTGGTATAAGAGACTATTTCCGGGTCATAATTTTAACTGCTAAATCGACAAAGACATACATATTCTATCTCTCTGACTACTTCTCTCATTTTAAATCTATAACCTCTTAAAAAAAACACATATTTTTACCATCAAATTATTAATCATATATTAAAATTAAAATATGTTGAAGAAATAATTATATCTGTACCGTTTCCCATCTGCCTATGCCCTGGGCCTTTTTGTTGGACAATCCGGGATCCTCGCCACCAAATGCGCTGCTTATCAATGTGCACATTGTGATATGTCATTTTTCACTTAATATATAAACAGACAAAGAGGGAAGGTAAGTGGAAGATACGTTAACTTGTTAAGCCCTAGAACCAGAGTTAACTCACTAATTTTTTCCCTCAGTGAAAATTTTGTTTACTCACTATTTTTTTCCTCAGTGAAAATTTTAATAGATTAAATCTATTGTAAATGAAAAAGATATTTATGGTTTTGAATTTGGGATAGTCATATAAATTAAATGGTTAAATAGATATCAATTAATCATAAACAGTATTTGTTCATAATTTATTTTATCATAAAGCTGAATAAATTATAATTTTATTATAATTTTATTTATATATATATATATATATATATATATATATATGAAAAGTGTGAAATAAAATTTTTGTTCATGGAAATTTACCCAATAGAAATGTTTAATTTGTAAATAACTTTTGTTATAATATTATGGACCAATACTATGGCTTATCAATTTTACATACCAAAATAATCATAATTCATTTTTTATGACTTTTTTTATTAATTTAATTGAAATAAAATAAAAGAAATAACTATTTTAAACATAAATTAGAATTTTTTTACTTATGTACACTACTAAAAATATTTTAAACTATTTTATAATATTTATTAATTATTAAATTAAAATTATCTAAATATAATTTCAAAAAATATAAAATATAAAAATTCATTTTAAATTATTATTATTATTATTATTATTATTATTATTAATTATAAAATAAATTAATATCTGATTTAAATTTATATAAATTTAAAATAGTCAATTAAATTAATTTATCTTGACTGATTGGATAAAATAGTTGTAAAGTTTTTTTTCTTTTCTAAGAATCAATGAGAGTGGTAGACACAATAGTGAAATAAGTATTGATATTAATATTATAAACATTTTGTGAAAAAGAAAACAATGAAAAAATCTTATAGTACACATTTAATTGTTTTTTTTTTTCATGTATTATAAATTATTTCCTTCCTGTGTTTTAAATTATTTCGACATTTTCATTTATCCATGAAGGGACCGCTGTCAACTTCAGTAGTAGCTGCAAGCTGTGGTGTATTCATTTTCTTCGTAGGTGGGCCTCTAGAGGAAAAACATCGCATCGACTACAACATTCCTTGGGTGATGTGATTTACATGACGTATATCCCGTCGACTGCGGAAGAGATTTTGTTAGGGTGGGTAGGAGTTATCAAAATTTACTTGTACTGTATTTGAATGGATCATTGTAACATCCCTATCTGTTAACAGGTTATGTATTTACACATATATATCTAATCTAGCTTATATGAATGTTTCCTTGATAATCCCTGGACGTATGATTTTATAGGAATGTATGAATGTTTTTTTAAGTATTAATTAACATAGTAATATCTGATTAGTTAGATTTCAACATTTTGTTGCTGTATTTTGGAAATTTGTGATTCGGATCATCCACAATTTTAAGTATATTTTATAGACTTTTTAGTTTATATGAGTGTTTCCTTAATAGATAATTTTTGGATGTATGAATGCTTTTTTGAAGTATTAATTAACATGTATATTCAGTAATATCTGATTCGTTAGCTTTCAACTTTTTGTTGCTGTCTTTTGGAAATTTATGATTCTGATCATCCACAGTATTCAGTGCATGTGCATCTTGTAGATGGTTCGAATCCCAATGGGGATCCATTTGTCTTATTAGTTTTGTTATAATCTTTATGGAGTTTTTAGTGTATGCATTATGATTATTGTTAGATATGTTGCTAGTCTATTTTGAATATCAAATTTGTAAAAATGTTGGATATTTGGGTTATACTGGGTAGTTAGATTGGAATAGTAAAATAATATTTATATTAACAAAGAAAAAATATTAATAACAAAAAAAAAAATTTCCATAAATAAAATATTTTAATTTCCACTTATATAGAATAATAAAGTAATTGAAAGTAGAAAAAAAAAATTACATGAGAGATATGTAATTCATTGATTACGTGTACTTTATTCTAAATTTATTTGAGAGGTAAGATTTAAAACAAAAATATTTTAATAACAAAAAAAAGTTTTGTTGTGAATTATAAATAATATAACCTATATAAAGAAAAATAAAATAATTAAAATTAAATTTTTTGTCAAGATAGGTAATTTATTCTATTTTTAATATAAAGGTCATATATAATATTTAAAAAATTTTAATAATAAAAAATTGTTTAATGTACATCATGAATGAAATATTTCAATAAATATGTTAATTAAAATATTTTAATATTCTATATATAAAGACTTTCCTTACTCCATTAATAAGGTTTTTTTAATTCAAGGTAATAAAAATAATTTTAAAAATTATTAGTAATAAAAATAATTATTTACAGAGAAGGGGAAAATATCTTGATTACACAAAATAAGTGAAATTTTAAAATTTCTTATAGCTAAAGCATTTTAGATTTACAAGATGGAAACTCTTCCTCAAATTTTGCACAAAAAAAAGTTTGCATTTTGAAAAAATTGATCAGTCTCCCCTAATGTTAAAATAATCTATACCAGTAAATAGTTTTACAGAAATATGGGTGCGAGTGCAAAGATAAAAGTTTAAAAAATGTATTGTATTTAATTTATTAAAAGTGTATTAAAAATAATCATTTCTATTAAATTTTTAATTAAAAACTATAATATCAAAATGAACAATTTATCAATACACATTATGTTTGTGTTGAAAGATTTTATAGTTTAACATGAGGGAGATGTTAAAATTAAATGATTAGAATATATATATATATATATATATATATATATATATATATATATATATATATCATTTAATAATGTAATTATTTCTTATACTATATTCTATAATGCCTCGTAATATATTGAAAATAAAATTATTAACTATTTATATAAATCTGAAATGTTGTGTATGAATTGTTTGATTTAAGATTTTTGATTTTTTTTGAGAGGAAGAAAAAACTAATATTTTTCATTAAAAATGTTTTTTTTCTTATATGTCTATATACAAATAGTCATATGCAATGATTAAATCAACACAATAGGTGCCAATTTTGACATGTATTTACACAATATATATAGAGATTGTTCTTTTAATAGTTCAAAAAATTAATGAGTACAAGTCCCATAAATATATCTATAAAATCTCATATTGCTAGTTGCTTGTTACTGAAACCTACCCTCTCTCCATCACATATGTTCCTTGTTTTCCTCAAAAAAACATAAATCCCTTTTGTTCACCTACAAACCTGTTTTGTAAGTGAGCAACTTCCTTGTTTAATTCCTTTTATTCATGCTGGAAGGTGATATTCGTAAAAGGCAATGGTGATGTCTTGATCATCTACTTGCAATTGTGGATAGATGATGAATGCAAGTTTTGGAATATCCAAACACTCTTAAAGAGACAATCTTTTCCCTATTCACAAGGAATAATATGACACGTAGAGAAATTAATTTTGGGTGGGTATTTGTACCCTAAACACTTTCCCAAAAAAATTATAACTATGATTCTCTAATAAAAATATAATTCCTTAACTCCCACCATGTGACAAATTCTAAAGCCCCATCAAAATAAGCATTTAGAAAAGAATTAGTAATTTCATGGAAATGGGTCCTCCTAGTATTTTTTTTTTCTCCCCTCTAGACCAAACTCCTTGAAGTATTTTCTTTTTTAAAGAATCCTACAATCCTCTTGTTGGACAGTTGACATTGTCAGTTTTTCTAGTGTCAGTAAGTGGGTTTGCATTGATTTCAACAGTCATGCCGGGAGATCAAGTTGGGCAGTTGGAATTTCCTAACGGTTAGCAAGTGCGTTGGCATTGATGGCAACTAGGCTTGCATGATGTTAGACAAGACAACATTGATGTCCACTAGGCTATTTGTGATGGAAGAAGATGTTAGCATTGATGTGTCAAACTTAGGAGGAGTCTTATTGTTGCTGCAGTCTTTTGTAACTAATCATCATAGTAACATACTTATTGGAGAAGCCATAAAATTATGGTTATGATGGTTGGGAGTCCTAGACTTTGGCGGACATTCTTCATCAAGAGATCAACTCATATACTCTTGGAGTTAGCACAATTGGTTACTGCTCGGAAAAATATTTCCAAGGGTATTTGGAAGTCCATAAACGGATCTCAGGATCCAAATTGATTGATAGTTGAAGTAAGGATCCTGAACTCCTTAGGAGAAGGCTGAATTTTAGAACAAGTGAAGCAGGACAAATTTCAAAACTGGGGAGCAGGCCAAATTTCGGAAGCTCAGAAATTTAGAGGATTGGAGTCTCAAAGGATCAGAGTATCAGTCAATCACAAGTAGGATGAATATCAGATCCCCAAATTTTAGAAGCTTGGAACTTGGGAGGGTCGGAGACTTAGTTAACGAGAAGCAGGTTGAATTATTTGATCCATGAACTTCGGAACCTCAAAAATTCAAAGGGTCAGAATGTTAGAAACTCATAGTCTCCGTCAATTGGAAACAAGTCGAATATCAGATCCCTAAACTTCAGAATTTTGTAAATTATTGTTAATGAATCCTTTTTGAAAAAGCGTTGAGGGTTGTGGAGAGCAAGAATTTACAAAGGAATTCATTTGCGAAACCAAGGAACCAGGGACCCTTTCTCTCTCCTCAAACATTACACATGGCATCAATTAATGGGCCCTTACGAGCTAATAGTGGTAGATGACATTAACATGACATGGCTGTACATTGGACATGTGGAAATTTGTTTTAGCATAATTGAGTGGCCTAATGGGGAAAATCTTGGTGACACATGTCACCACTTAGGAGATGCCACATGGGGTTGATGACATGAGCATGATGTCGCCCTAGAAGTATATAAGAGGTTAGATATTTTGTAACTCCTCCATAATTGCATTTTGAGAAATTTCTGATACCAGGGAGATTTGATGTCAATTGGCATTTGGTCCCAGAGCCCAAAGAAGAAAGGTCTTAGAGCAAGGCTTAGCACCTAAGTGTTATGGAGATGTGACGTGAGAAGTATATTTTCGAAGACGAAGTTTTCGTAACTCCTCCATAATTGCAACTTGAAGAAAGTTCTAATATAGTGAGCTTTCGATGATTGTTGGGGTTTGGTCGTGGATCCAAAAGAGTCGAGGGTGTGGAGCAAGAACACAAGGAGATAGGCCCACAGTAGGATCCTGAAGGGCTTAAGACCTAATTTCTATGCCACCGGCCACAACACCTAGTCCTATGGTGGAAAAACAATAAGGGGCAAAGAAAAAGGGGTTAAAGGCCAATATATAAATCTCACGATTTTGTAATATCCTACCTTAATAACATTATGATATGTGATGCTCCGATATTGCAACACAGGTGTATGAAGAATGAGTGAGTCAACAACTAATATTAAATGCATGCAGAAGAGTTGGTCATTGGAATAAATAATGACTGTTAAGATTCTTGAGTCAAGGGCAACGAGGACCATGATTTTTAGAGAAGAGTGATATGCTTGTCTTGAGTTGAAATAAGTTACCTATGATCTCCTGTACATGCTTCATTGAATTAAATAAAGAACATAGCCTCAGGGACTAGAGGTCTGATCACAATTTAGAGAAGCCATGCTAATGTACATTTGAAGCTCTATGAACAATTAATAAGCATGGAAGAACCTCTTAGGAGCACACATTGAATGAGATTTAATTCTTCACATGGAGAATCACACAGTGATCCATTCTTCGAATTTATTATTTTGCAACTACAGTTATTGAGTAGCTGAGCAGGAGAAAAATGCTCAAAATCCCATGCTCTGTGTTTAATATGATTGCAGTAGCAAGAATTCAGATGCAACAATAGGATAGAGAAGCCATGTAGAGGCACACTCTCATAGTGTGAATGACATAGTGATGTTTGACAGAGACAATATCAATCACTGTGTTTCAATGAAACAAAACATGTGATTGCAGAAGAGAAAAGTGGGGAAAGTTGCATCGTTTCCACTGAGATGTATTGAGATATTTTTTTTAGTACTGTAGTACCTCCTTTTGCAACTATTAGTAAGTCTTCCTTACCACATTTTATCGATTTTTTTCTATTGGAACAATATTTTTACATGGAATCTCATTGTGAAAATGTTTAATGAGTTCAAAGACCATAATTGTGTAATCTTAAGGAATTTTCTAGCCACTTATGAAGGCTTCTTCTAAGAAAAGTTAAACGAGTTTCGCTCAGCTAAATTCTCAAAGGGTTTTAACTATTATTTTATGCACTTGTTCTTTTCATGAGATTAAATATGCTCAACCTTATCCATTCTTATCCAAGCCATTAGCAACCTCAATTAGGTGCACATATACATTAACATCTAACTCCTACATTTATTTCAATCTCACTAGCTCTCAATATCATTTCTAGACCTTGAAGGAAGTTTCTTACAATCCTTGGATATAGCTAGATTAGTAGATTACAAAATGGATCTATGACATCCCCAAAAAATTAACAAAAGATAGGCTCTTCTGAGCCAATGACATACCATATGTCAAAATATGTGTGCAACTTATTTTCTAGGGAAAAATAAATAAGATTGACATCATTTCCCTAAAAGAAACTCAATCTCACTTTCCACTGCAACTCAATAGACATAAACTTGTAAATTTATAATAGGTCTACACATATTCATTTGTACATTTCCTAGGTTTAGTAATTCCTCTCCCCATGGAAAACTCTTTCATGAAACATTGTTCTCATGGCTTTGAGTAAAACCCACTTAAATCCCCAACTTATACAGATATAAAAAATGATTAAAATAAAATTACGAATTTATCAAATGATCAATGCCTGCAAATGAAGAAAAAACTAAAACCCTAAATCCATCACTTGATAAACTCGTTCACCCAACCGAACTCTAGCAACTCTGTTGATGAAGAAGAGTCTTGATTGAAATTTTCTCTGTTAAGAATTGAACATATCTTTTCAATCAAGATTTTTACCAAATTTGGCCCTCTAAACCAACTCTTCAAACCAATCACCCACATCATCAACATTTATAAGTGAGTTTGTGTTCAAGGGAGGCTTTGAACAACACAATGTTGTAGTTTCAAAATCCTTATATATCCATTCCCACCACCACCAATCACCATTTTGGGTTGAACTTGTAGCCATGAAGGTACTGAGTATTTTTTCAACCTTCATGTTTGTAGTGAATTCATAAGATCCACCATTGGTTGTTTCCAGGAACTTGTATCAGGTAAGATCATAAGCCTTAGGCTTGCCAACCATCTTAAGGCTTTAAAAGGCATTAAGGCAATTCTCTCTACATGAAGATAATGTCCAAATATTTCTCTATTAAGAAAATCCTTCTGAACACTAACTCTATAATTATTAGACCAACCAAGCTTAGGTGATAGAGACAGAGATGTAGATGGTGATAACAATGGAGATAGAGGTGGAGGTGACTGAGAATGCCCCCACCAATGTTGAAGTTGGGGAAGACATTAAATATCTTTTAGGGGGGCTGGAACTCGCAACTCCTTGAAGTGCATGTCGAATAAATGATCCATCATAATCTCTTTTTTCCATGAAAAAGGCCTCCAAATAACCCTATCAAAACCAAAATAACTTCCCCCCTTCCTCAGAAATTTAAAAACTGGCCACCAATTTTCACTCGAGCAGCAGTGGGAGTAAACCAACGATAATAACATAATGGCTACTCTTGACTCAATATAATGAAACTTTGATTTTTCAATCATAAGGAGCTAATCACTAAAATCAACCCTCAACAATTAGGTTGAAGAATTTGGAAAATGTTTGTTTTAGTAGTTATTCGTTTATGCATAATTTTTTTGTAATAGGAAAAAAATAATTATTTTTGAATTGATATTAATGTAAAGTTGTAATTTATGTCATATAACATATAATAAATTTTTTTGATATCTATGAAATGATATTCTAATATGTGCAACATCTAATGTTTGAGCAATACCAAAATTTGCATAGCATTCAAAACAATTTCATAAGAGTTTATTACTAGTATGTTCCTAATGTACTCTCATTTTGGATAAACAAATCGACATCCAAGTTACAAACTAGTATCCTAAGTTCAATGGATATGACCATAATAATAAAATATATAGATATGCATGAAAAGTGAAGCTTTTAACTAAAGGAAATGTGTCCTCTACTAATTAGCCAACACCTCTCTCTATAGGCATTCTTGATAATGTATTTGATGCAACTGTAAGCTCACTCCCATTTTGGATAATTTTTTAGCCTTTGAATTAAATTAGCTATGGATGTGATGAAAGAATATAATCCTGAAGATTCTAATGAACTACATAACTCTAATCACCCATTAATCCAATAAAGAAGTGCTTAAGTAAGTATAACCATTCAACCAATCTAAAACAACCTTCGAATCCTCTATCACTTGTAAGTTTAGATTGTTGAAGTGACACAATTAAAATGACTAGCATAATCAACTGATTTGTATTATTGGAGTACTTGTTAGGTAGTTGTATTTTTTTTCTAGACTAAATTAGTCATTGTTGTTAGCCATTTTTAATTGTATTACTTATATGCTAATCCTATACTTTAACCCAAGACTAAATTAGTTGTTTAAATTAGTCATTTTTAGTTCAGTCACTTAAGATTGCTCATTTTTTGTAGTATTCCATTGGGAAATTGTGGTAACTAACTTTTTTAGTCACCTAGTCACTAATTTCATAATTTTCTAGTAGTGTTTCTATTGTAGAAAGATTCATCTTCATAAACCAACATTATTTATTGTTTCTGGCTCTCACCATCTTGATAATTATGTGTAGATAAATCTAAGTTGGGTAGATAACAAGGTACCTAAATAAATGTTTTAATTGAGGGAGAAAAGTAATATCCAATATGAGCTAAAAATGTACAAAAGAGTGGTGGGTTTAGCATTACTAGGGTTGTTGTTGGTTATTTGTTCTAAAATAGTTCGTAGGTCGATTCATGAGTACACAAATGGTGCATACTTGCTACAGGGGAATGTATTATGTTTCTATGGGGGTAGTGACAGCCTTTATGCTTCTTTGAGTATAGAAAATAGGAATGAAATAGACAATGGTAAGTCATTCATCATGTATGTGGATTTTGTGGCTTGCTCTAGTAGACAGGATGCTCATATGAGTTCAAAAGTTTTGATTCTTGAATGCCATTGAGATGAAATTTTCATTATAGATACATAAAGAAACTAAAAAAAATTCTTATCAATTTAGTGTTAAGGTTGTGGTTGCTTATGGGGGTGCATCAATTCATCAACAGGTTTGTGCATTTTTGTTTGATTGTTTTGGCCCATTTTTAGGGACTCTTTCTGGTTCCCAACTTAGCTTTCAAAAAATAGGGTTGTGATTCTATCTACAATTTTGAGGTTAAATCATTGCTATTCATGTCCAACAATTATTAAATTTCATAAAGCACTTTAATCTTCTAGAATTTTGCACTATGCATGGATATGAAAATGTTGTAGGTTATGTTGGATATATTTCATTGGAACTGATTTATCATGCATTTTTGTATTCATGGTTCATGGAAAAATTCTAGCATCATGAATTTTAGAATATGATAATGACAAGCTTGATTTTTCATCTATTAAGGTAGTTGTGATACCTGTGACTCGTCAATGTAGGTGATTGAGGAGGATATTGGTGGCCTCACACTTATTCTAGTTGGACCCCTTCACATTATTTCTTTCAGTTTCCTTAATTGTAGCATACTTTATTATTTTTAATAGTTTTCCACATTCTGAACTTCTGTCGCTGTTTTGAGGCCCTAAATGATGATTTTTTTGAAGACAGTCAAATCTCATGTTTGCAAAGAGGGTTTGTAATTCAATGTCATAGTCCTTAGATAGATATTTCTAATGAGATATCATAGGAGTCAAACAGAGATCGTATGGCAAAGTTACAACCCTGAGAAATTGATGTACCAATTTGCCATAACTCGGCACAAAAACATTTGGCACTTGATCTTCTAGGGTTAGTTTTTTAGATGTTTATGTTTTTCCATTATTTCTCGATAATAAAAAGGCCTCTTGGCCTCATTATAACACAATTCAGAAGGAATGTAGTCACCACATCTCTTCTCAAAGATAAGCTACCATTTCCTGAGTTAGTCTATTTGCATTCTACATGTAAATAGTTTTCAGTACTTTGTTACTAATGAATTGAAGTTTTTTTAACACTGTAGTTTTGTGTTTATATTTATATATGTATTTCATTTCATTCCTTCCTAAATTTGGATTAGTGGTATCATAGGAGTCTTCTATTGATATGCTTTTATGTGCGTGTCCCCAATGAGGTTGGGGTATAAGAAGTTAGGGCTTGAACCGGTTGAACCTTTTCAAGAACAGCGTCGCAGACCCTATCAACCTCCTATGGGGAAAGAAAATAAAGATGAGGGACTAGGATATCCTTTAAAAATATTGCTTGAAGAATCCCTCGAGTGACAAAGGAATTAGATGATGGACAGCTTTTCATAAATCCTTCAGCGGATGCCCACAGATGACACATCTCCATCCAGTAGCCACCTTGGAGGGCCGCTGTCTTTAACGTACAATTCAACTTCGACATTCCCATATTTGAAGGCTAGATAAATGTAGATGAAATAGATAAATGGATTAATTTTTTAGAAGGATATTTTTTGGTTCATGATTTTTGCAAAAGGGAAAATATTACTTTTACACTCCTCAAAGCCACCCTCCATGTCAAGGACTCATGGGAAACCTATTGTGTACAAGGGGAGGGGGGGGGGGGGGGGGGGGGGCACACTAGGGAACCATCATTTTTTTCAGTCGCACCCACTTGGGATTCTCTTTTAGATGCCATCAAGAAACAATATTACCATGTCGGGAGCTATGAATATAAGTACATAAAATGTACTGCACTGCGATAGGGAAGCGAACAAGATGTCCCAGAGTTCACAAATACTTTTCATACCCTTCACATGAAGTTGGGTATCAAGGATCCTGAGTGGCATACGGTATCAAAGTACATCAATTGTCTATAGAAATAGATATAGGAAGAGATGGAGTTCCTGAACATATCCTCACTTGGCACCACCTCCTGATTTGCTGCCAAGATTGAGCAAAAACTTAATCAGAAGAAGCGACACTTTGGATCTAAAAATTCGAAGCAAGGTAAAGGTGCCCCTAAACCGTAAAAAAAAGGAAAAATGTAAGGTAGGGTGACCCATACTAACACATTGAAGTCACGAACAAATAATAACACCATGAAGATGAAGAAGGACATAAGGAAGTGGTGTGATTCCCACAAGAGCCCTACTCAGAACATAAGTGAGTGCCACGCCAAGCAGCCACTGATGGCTAAGCTAAGGGATTTGAAGACATATGCATGTTTCAACTTTGACTTAGACCCTAACGAGGGAAATGAAAAAGGGAAGTAAATTATTGATGCAGATACTAATGACACTATTACCACCACCAAGGTCTAGAAGCTTGAGCCCGAAGATCCAAAAGAAGTGGAGCATCTCTTCCACTAACATATGTGGGTGAAGGGGTCTCTACTACAATTCACTATTGACATTGTGAGCAAAAATAAACTCATCTTAGTAGATTTATTTATGTAGTTGGGCCTACCAACCATGCCACACCCACATCCATACACCATCAGTTGGCTCCACCAAGGAAGATATCTCTATGTTAGCCAGTAGCATCAACTTCCCTATAGGATCAAACACTTCATTGATGAGGTACTGTGTGGAATTTCCCCTCTTGAGGTTGGTGATGTATTATTAGGTCAACCATATTTGTGGAAGTGTCATGTTGTGTATGAGTCTATGCCTCGTATTGTCATTATTACTTGGGCCATATGTTATATAGGATACTAGAGGTATCCCCACCCACCACCATCTCTTTGATCCCTACTAAGAAATGGAGTAAGATTATCTCCCAGACCAGGAAATTCATTTTATTTTGTATTTGATCTCAAAGTAAGGGGAATATCATGACCACATCCATGGCCCTCGAGAAGGGTTCCTCCACCAACAGAAGTAGGTGGATAAGTTCATTGAAGCATACAAGGAAATCTTGTCCTCATACACAAGGGTATGCTTCCACTGGCAAGTTAAGCATTCAATTGATCTAACTCCTAAAGAACCTCTACCCAATGGAATGATATACCATTGGTCCCTTCTAGAAAATTAAGAGATCAGGTAGCATATCCAGGAGTTTTGTAAAAAGGGCACATCTGACCAAGTTCCTCACCTTTTGAGGGGCTGATTTTACTGGTACAGAAGAAGGATGGGACCTAGTGACTCTGTATTGATGATCAGGCACTGAGCAAAATGACTAATAGGAACAACTATCAAATCCCATAGATTGATGACCTTCCTAACCAACTAAAGGGGTCCAATTATTTTAACAATATCAATGTGAAGTGTGGCTATCACTACGTTCTAATGAAGCCCATAGGTGTATGGAAGAATGCCTTCAAATCCAAGGAGTGCCTTTTTGAATGGTTGTTCATTCCTTTCGAGTTAACAAATTCTCCTACAAATTTTATGAGGTTGATGGATAACACCCTATGGTCCTTCACCAACTCATTCATGATTGTATATCTGGAGGAAATCCTCATCTTCAATAAGAGATGGGAAGAGAACTTGAAACACATTTGGCAAGCCCTTCAAACCCTACGAAAGAGAAAACTATGTGCCAACTTGGAGAAATACACCTTTGGCATAAGCTAGGTCCAATATCTTGGTTATATCATAGATGAACAAGGAGTGCATGTGGTTCTGGCTAAGATCCAATTCATTCAGGATTGGCTAGCGATGACCACTCTAATAGAGTTTCACAACCTTTTGGGCCTTGCCAATTTCTATTAGAGGTTCATGATGGGATTCTCCCATATCGCTTGGCCTTTGAGTCAGGTTACCAAGGGAAAATTGAAAGCAAAGTTATCCTAGTCTGGGTCACAATAGAAGTTATTCGTTGAGATGACCCACTGCCTATGCTCTAGACCTATGCTAACATTTACTGGACAACAACAACCATTTGAAATTGAGACAAACACCTCTAACTATGCTATTGGCATAGTCCTCACCCAACAAGGGCATCCAATGTCCTATCGAAGTGAGACACTTTTCAATACAATTCAGAAATACCTTGCCTATGATAAAGGTATGTATTAAATATCACGCAAGCTTACTAGAAATGGAGACATTACATTTTGGGAAGGAGACGATCATCCGCACACATCACCGATCTCTTCAGTTTATATAGACAGAAGGGGAGTTGTAGAATAATCACCATCATAAGTGGTCTACGTATATACAACAATTCCATTTGAACATTAAATACAAGAAGGGTAGCATTGATCATATTGTAGATTGCCTCAGTTGGACCCTAGTTGTAGCACTAATTACTGTTATCAACTCTTATGGCCATAAGACCTCTAGATGGGCGCAATTGAGAATGATCCAAAGTTCACCACCACAAACTAGATACCAGTGGATGGAAATAAAGCTCTAAATTTCCACCTCCGTGAATGCATTATTATGCTACTAGGGCCACCTTTGTGTTCCTTCAAGCGAGCGTGCCTAACTGATTTTGGAGGCACACTAAAATTGGGTCGTAGGACACTTTGGTGTGGAGAAAATTGTGGCTATACTGCATAATTATTTTTATTGGCCAAGGCTGCAATAGGATGCTAGAAAATATATCAGATCATGCACTGCCTGTGCCATTGGAAGATCAACGATCAAGAAGCAAGGTCTGTACACTCATTTGCCTACCACCAGCCATCCCTAGGAATCCATCGTTGTAAAACTTGAGAAAAATTCGTGGACAATGCCCTCTTTTTGTGAATGCAACTTCCATAAGCCTACACTCGACACCGTCGCATTGAGGTGGAACCAGACACAATTTTATGTAAATTCCTTCTTTGGATCAATGGTCTTGATGGCCAAAAAAGCTATTTGTTCATTCTATTTGACAGAGAAGATTAAACTCTGCTCTGATACCACTGTAAGACAACAAAATTGGAAACCAAATAGAGTATATTATTAATCATTATCTTAAATAATGATGTACATAGTGTATATATAAATACATAATGAAACCATCAATTATGTTTTCAGGTCTTCTTGGACTCTAACAACTAATTACCATAATACACGCTAACCCAAATCATAACCTGAAGATTAGGTGTTTAACATTTCTTACTGTTGGTATCACATTGTTGCATGATTGGATAATTCTTTAAGATTATACTTTTTGCATTGCTACACATAACAGTCAACTAAATACCCTCTTTTTGTCATCACAACGTAAAAAATTCTACACTCGACACTATCATATTGAAGTGGAACCAAACACAATTTTACGTAAATTCATTATATGGTTCAATGCTCTGGATGACCACAAAAACTAGTGGCTCACTCTATTTGACTGAGCACATTAACCTCCACTCTAATACCACTATAAGACAACAAAATTAGAAACCAAATTAACTCTACTATTAATGATGATATCAAAGAATGATGTACACAATGTACATATAAATATATCAAGAAATCGTTGATTCCGTTTCTAGGTATTTTTGGAATCTAACAACTAATTACCATAATACACACTATCCCAAATCATAACCTGAATATTAGATGTTTAACATTTCTTAGTTGCGTTGTTGCATGATTGGATAATAATTTATTTAAGTTTATGTTGTTTGCATTACTGCACATAACACTCAACTAAATAAGAAGTTGTAACTAAGTTAAATAAGAGTGTAAGCATATTCTAGGAGCAAATAATCATTAGTTGTTAGCAACACTGCGATGATCCTTGGTGGTGTTTCACACCCACAGCGGTGTGACCAACGTAGGGCTATGACACAAGGGATGACTTTAGCAGATTATAGTGACAAGTGATCCCGCAATTAGTGGAGCCCTTGTGTGTGAAGTTGATCCAACAACGGAGGTGGAATTTCCCTCAACAACTTTATTCTCATACCCAAGTGGAGCGATGGAGAGCTGAAAAGTCACAGCAAAATGATTAACAATGCACATTGTTTTAGAGTTCACACAAGTGCCAAACATAGAAATAGATGTGGTTCATAAGATTGTTAGTTTGCTAGTCGACGACTCCTGATTATTAGCCTCTTATTACCTCTCCCTCGTAAATACACACTGTTGTTCAAACACAGCAAGGGAAACTATTGTCATTGTTATGCTCTAGCATCATTCCTTTTGGTATAACAGTATTTTACTTTCCCGAACATTATAACTACTTTATTGTTTACTTTCTTGAAAATCTGCGATAGAAAGTCATTTGTTCTCATGACACATATTTGACAATAATTTTAGATAAATTTATATAAAATAAAATTACATTACACTATGTTACATCCTAAAATGATGTTCATAAGAGTGTCGTTCGATTTTGAAGAATGTAAACTATTAGATTTTTGAAAAATAAATTGACCCACCTCTCACACACACTGTCACTCCAATTAGAACTCATAACCATTCATACCCACTTATACTTTGAGCTGAAGCTAAAATTATTCTGCCACCAAATAGGCTTCTTATCTATGTGCACATTGTCATATGTCACTTTTTCCCTTTATATATAAAGGGATAAGGAGTGAAGGTAAGTGGAAGATAATTTCACTTCTTAAGCCTTAAAACACTAGTTAATTCAATAATTTTAGGATAGATTGCTATTAATGAAAAAGGTAAAGGTATTTTGGTTCAAATTGAGGTAATCATTAAATGAAATGGTTAGTAAATGTTAATAGGTATCAATTTATCATAAATATTATTGCAAGTTATAAACATTATTACTTTATAATTTATTTGGTTATAATATTAATTAAATTATAGCTTTATTATTATTATTATTAAAGTAATATATAAGTTAAACATATAAATATGAAAAAATGTGAAACAAAATTCTTTTCCATAGAGATTTACTCACTTTACTATGTAGATTCTCAATTTATAGATAGAATTTGTTATAATATCATGGGCTAATACCATGGTTTATCAATACCACATACCCAAAAAATCACAACTCATTTCTTATAATATTTGTTCATGTAACATTTTTTTTTTTAATTCATCAATTTAATTAAGAGATAATAAAGGGAATAAGTACTTTGGTGATAAATGTCAACCTCTCATTTTTGTATACTATTAAAAATATTTTAGAATATTTCATAATAACTATTGATAATTAAATTAAAATTTTGAAGCCCAATTCTAAAAATCATAAAAGTAAACTAAATTACAAATTTATTTTAAATTATTGTTGTTATTATTAATAATAATAATTATAAAATAAATTAATATGTGACTTAAATATATATAGATGTAAAGTGGTGAATTGAATTTAGTTTGAGTGGTAGGGTGGAATAGTTGTGCTTACCATCTATGTTCAAGCTTCGTAAGTTGATAATAACCACTTTGGACATAATTCTCAAACCCTATTCCAAAATATATGTACTTAGTGGCACAACCATATAAAATGTTGATAAGCATTGATTCATATTAAACATCAAAAAACTTACTTCATGATGTATCTTAAGTTGCTAAAATTAGAAAAATCATTAAAACTAACTAAATTATATTTTTATTGTTATTATTAAATGGATTAAATGATAAATTTATTATTAAAAAATTAATATGTAAGTTAAACATATATACATTTTAAAAAATATGGAATAAGGTTCTTACCTATACAGATTTACCTCCACTTTGCTATGGAGATTCTTAATTTGTAAATATAATTTGTTGGAATATCATGGGTCAATACCATGCCTTATCCCTACTATCCACTTACCAATTATTGATAATTAAATTAATGTTCTAAAGGGCTTATTCCCAAATAAATATATTTATTGACATATTCTCATTTTCCCATAAAGTCTGCTAATGGTTGGAAAAATGTTATAAAATGTAATAATAAAATAAGTTACAATAGTGATTGCAAGTATGAAAAATAGACAACAAATAGGAGTATTAATGTGGTAGACACTATAGTTTATAAGAATTCCTATTATAATATGGTTATGTGGATGGGAGTTCATAGAAGGAAAAAAATTATGTCGCACCCCTGGAGGTCCGCAAGAAAATTCTTCAACTCGAGGCCCGAATTTTTCGAGATAGAGCTTATTTCTCAGACTCTGACATAGGAGGTGACAACCTCAAATGGACCTCAGAGTTGGGAAAGTTTCATCAGAGAAGGATACATTTATTCTCTCTGTCACTCATCATCGCCAGTTAAAGACCTTACTTAGTATGGTCCAAAGATAAGCAGATCAAAAATTACAAGCTTTTTGCAGGCCAAGAGCACATTAAACGTATTAATAGAGACATCAAATATAACATGGATAACATCATTGCTTACCTATCTAGCATTGAGTGTTCTATAGTTTCCAAATCACACACCAAATCAAATGAGCACTAGGAAGGATCAGGAGTCATCAGTGCACCAGTTCAGGCCTCATCGCAAGCTAATCCAACTACTTCTTCTCCGGTTATCATTTTGGATTGAATAGTCCAACTACCTGCTTTGCTCAACTGGACTACTGGAACAAGCACTTGGTTTTGGTTACCTGGTTTTGGTTTTTGTCAATTTGTATCTCTCTCTCATCTTTACTAGCCAGAAGGCTTCTAGCTTATAGTTATTATCTATAGCTTCTGTAAAGTTAGTTTTGAAGTTTTTATCCTTAGACTAGTTAAATGTAAAAGGAAATATTTTATGTTGTATAGCTTGTGAATGTATTGGTATTTAAGGATTGTAGATCCACAATATTCACATGGCTCCTAAAGTGTAAAACCTATAATTCGAAATTTTGTAAAATGGCATACTTCTGCTCATAATAGAAATCCAATGCAATATTAAAAATATATATATATATATATATATATATATATATATATATATATATATATATATATATATATATATATATATATATATTCATATTATAAACATTAACAAAGAAGAAACAATGAGAATGGTAGACATAATGGTGAACTAAATACTAGTATTATAAACACTAACAGATGCCCCCTAATATATGAGGTTAGAAGGGGTACATGATGGCCGAAATCTATTAAGTGTATAGAAGGAATCATGCAGACACCTGAGAGGAGTTCACCAGAATTCAACCTACCAAGCTAGTTGAAGAGATCAGAAAGAAATTTGTTGTTTGGGGTGGGCATACCCATGCTTAGAGATAATAAAGCATGTTTACATATCAAATACAAAAGCGGATGCAATATGTATACAAGTATAAAGGGACTGAAAATACATAGTGGATCATTTGACCATATCCATAGAAGTACATGTATCAATATCACATATAAAGAACTGATCAATGATGCTGAAGTAGAAATCTAATCACTGAAGTCATAAAGATGATCCAAAAAGTGCCAAGTCAAATGGTGGAACAAATGGTACTACACGCAACTCGGGTGCCAACATATAGGATGTCATTGTAATGAACTGCAACATATAAGGTGGAATGTGTCAACTAGCAGAAACATGAGAAATTGACAAGTGAACCAAGAAATGTTGACGCAAACTCGAGGTCTTCACTGACCGTCGTGGTACATTTCTACACAATGGGAATAAACGATCTAAAGTCGACCATGTGAGAAATTTTTTGATTACCAGTCATTGATATATACCATTAACAAACACGAGACTACTCACTGATAATGATGATGAGCACCAAGGTACCTAATACACTCTAACAAGTACGAATAAATGAATTGAAGTCGAACACTTGGAAGAATCTATCAATCAGGACACGACAATGTTTTCCCACTATCGATAGTGAAGGAGTCTGCCATTGATGACTGCAAATGCTAAGGTACTGCCAAATGGACTCTAGACTTTGTTACCATACCAATGAATTAAATTCGATAGGAAAAGATCTACTGAAAGGAAGGCATTAAGGCATCCTTCATCAATCCAACACGAATGTAACCCATAGGAAAATAATGTGGAAGGAATCAGATGAAGAAAGATGTAGTAACCCAACCGAAGCACGTTTCTGGCATACACAAGATGTAGCTACTACACGATATAAACCCTATGAACCAACCAATATTGAAAGCTGACACAGAGGTGAGGAATCCATTAATAGGGTCAAAAGGAAACCAAGGTACTTGTTGACAAGGTTAATCCTATCTACGGACATTGACGATCCCTCTATCCCAATGAGTGGGTCTAGCAACCGTAGGGACAATCAAATGGACATCTTCCTAGATTATGATTGAAAAAAAAAACAAGAGAGAAGGCCTACCTTGTTTTGATGCTAATCCGATTTCCTTTGTTGAGATCCTTGAAATACTTGTGTCAAGGTATTCTTCCTGCTTCTTTCAGTGCTTATGTACCTGCACAAACAACCAAGAGTCAACAAATCATGTGAAAGCCAATAGAAAATCCAATAATAATCTATTTAGCTGATCAAGGAATGTCAAACCAATACATACATGAACATATATATTTTGGGAAGATAAACCAATAGTTGTATTATCGTTTAAAGAATAAAGGGGAAACTTACAACCATAGCCTTGATGTTGAAAGGCTCTCCTTGAGTGGTAATCTAAATCCAAGCCAAGAAACTCTCCAACACTCCTTCTCCAAGTCTAATGAATAACCTCTAAGCACAAGTTCAGCATAGGGGTGAAAATGGACATAGATCAACCATTTGGGAATGCTAGAGGGAAAATTTATAGGCTGGGAGAGGGAGTTAGGCCTCCTCCAAAGAGAGGATTAGACCCAAATCTTAAGGAGGTAGCTCAAAGGGATGATACCAAGAGGTCAAAATAGGAGGATTAGACTTCATCTATGCGAAACCACCTCCAACTCACTGCTTTGGAAGCTTCTAGATCACGAAGCTTCTCATCCTCTTTGGAAAACCTTCCTTTTCGAGACCATTGTGGGTATGAGAGAGAACAGAGTGATGCCATCACTGGCTTAACAAGGTGCAATAGGAGATCATCACAGTTTTGAGCCTCATAATGGTGATGATTCTCAATTTAGGGTTTCGTGAGCCATTTCTTTAAAGAAAGCTCTAGATATTTTCCAAACAAAATTAAAGGAGGGATATAAGTTGTATACATTGATGACTATATTGTATGATGATCATGTTTTAGGCACTTTAGGGTATGCCACGGTGAAGTGCAGGAGGCATGACAAAAAACTGCGTAACAAATGCACCGTAAAGCATGAAGGCAGAACGAGGAGTGATGGCTGAAATGCTTTTGGAGCTTTCGGCAAGGACAAGGACACACACTGTCAGGAGGCCTGCAAATCAAGGATGCATATACATATACCTATTTGAGATTAAGACATGAATCCATGGCATGGACACAACCATCCAGATGATGAAGACTATATAAAAAGATCCATGGTATGGGCACAGCCATCCAAATAAAAAGGACCAGTATAAATATTAAGTTTCATGGTATGGTCACAACCATCCGTATAGTAGAAACATGTGTACAATCATGAATAACATAAAACTCCATGCAGCCTGAGCCATAACAGACAGGACTCAGGGTCTTGCACTCCATCTCGACCCAATCAATGTACGAATCCCAGCATGTGAATAAACGTGTTGAAGTTGAACATGCTAGAAAACCACCTGATTACTGGCCAATGATGTGGACCGTTAACAGGTACGAGAGAAACCATCGATAATGAAAATGTCCCTCAAGGTACAACAATACAATCTGTGAATTTGATAATGAAGTTGAGGTCAAATAGAAGACCTGTCGTCAAATGCAAAGAATTGACCATTAAGGCATGCCAGCTCTAAGGTACTAAAGGGGAGTTCCTAAGTCATCTTCCTGGATAGTGAGCTGAAGTCGATAGAAAGTGACCTATCGAAGGAGGGCAATGATGATTCCCCCATCATCAACATCAAACAAGGAATAAAGTGGAATGATATTCATGACTATAGCAATGACTCAAATAATGTATAGGTAAATAACTACAGATTGGACTTCTCTTGAACATATTGGTGACACGACTCTCGAGTGTGGAAACATCTGAGTCAACATAGGACTACAGGTCATGATGATATAGTGGAATAGTCAAATGAAAGGCGGGATGGATCACTCAAACCTGACACGAGAGCAAAAGAGTGTCATGTTCAAGAGCGACATGCTACCTATACAAAGGGTGTCTCATCTTCATTTTCCGTCACTATTTCTAGCAAGTACCCCAATTATTTCTATAACAAGATTGTAGGGGATAGAATATGTTTGTTATGTAAGTTCATTCTTCGAATGAATCCATCCTAGTAAGTTTTGCGAGCCCTAGGACGAAGAATCTCGATCCTGTCATGGTGACAAGTCTTTTGTCACAAACTTTTAACAAGCTCGACATAATAATAACTCGGTATCTTTTTCATGTTTATAGAGTTTGAAAAAGAAATTAAAAATAAAACTCCATCATGGCCATTTTCGTAATTTGTCCCTCGACCCCGAAAAGGTAGAAAACAATATCCGAGGGAACCTCTTGACCATGTCGACCAAGGTGTACCTTTTTCATAAATAGTTAGTCTCAGCCAAAAAAAGGGTCAACATATACTGAGGTGATGTAGATTCATTTAATTTAACGAGTTAAAAATGACAAGTACTCGACAATCTTTTCAATTTTTGAGATTCAAAAAACAGCTTAAAGATGACTCCAGGGGGGTTCCTCTTTTGTTTATTTAAGGAGTCCAAAAAAGAGATAAAATAAAACTCCTAGAATTGGTCGATAATGATCTCTATCCACATTGAAGGCACCTGTAACTGCACAAGAAATTCACCCATCACTGATATCGAGAAAATATTAAAATATTACAAAAATATTTGACAAAATGACTTTCAAAACTTATAAATAGGTAAAAGTAATTTTATTTTTTACCGTTTTACCAAAATAATCTCTGAAAGTGTTTTTGTGCCCTAATATACTTGATTTTCCAGTGGCTGTTGCAGGAGATTTGGGGTACCATTTCACGATCTATCTGTGACAAGTAAGAGCCTCACCCCTGCTCTTGCATTTCATTACCTTTTTATGCAATTTTAATGGTGAAGTTTAAACTAGAAAAGAGGATTTTTGACCCACGATGTACGGTCATTGGACCCACGGGTACGGTAATTGGACCCATGATGGTCGTCCCTGAGCCAAAGGATCACGCAATTCCATCACACTGCTTTGAAAAACAGGCGCGATGGCACCGAGAGAGATCTTTGAAGATTAAAAACTCATTTTGAATAAAAAAATGTTGAATTTTATCCATGGAAAAAGCATTAAAAAGTGTTTAAATGTTGTTTGCAGGAGAAATATGGTTCTATAGTGGAAAGGAAGAGCCCATGAGGCTGAGGATCACCAAACATCTCAAGATTAAGGGCAGAGATGGACTTGCTACCCTACCTAATCAGCCTTTAGGATGTCGATCGAGAGATCTTCATAATAAAAGGGAAAGAACTGGAGCTGGAGGAAATGGACATATATTTCATCAGGGGATTATCCCGTCAAGGAGAATCCATTTAACTCTTTGGATATCACCAAGGAGGTGAGAATACCAGGAGTCTAGTCCATAGATATTGTCCTAGTGCAAAGATAACTAATGAAGGTAAGGTGAAGATTACAAAAATCACCAATAACCTCGTTCTGAGAACAATATTGTTCACCATGGCATGTGTATCTGGCACACAAGATCTTCATGAGGCTTCCAAGCCTCAGTTTTAGTATGATATTGCTTGTTTAACCCCCACCATCTTCAACTGGTGTGGAGGTCTTTTGGCGAACATGAAACTCCAACTGAACAAGGGTAAACATGGACACCTAAAGCAATTCTTGTTTGGTTCCATACTGGTGACCTTCTTCTTAGAGCGAATAGTGCTCTTCTAGTATCAGTGGGCAGAAGTACCACATCCTGTCCCCCAAGATCCAAGGCTTGTGAGATGGAGCCAGCTCATGCCTCGAGGAGGCATGGGTCAACATATGCACTATCCACCACAGTTCTTCACATGGCTTGAATGCCAACTGCTTATGGTGGATGACTATGCTTATGCCAACACAAATTTTAGAGGGGATCTAGATCTACCTCTGCCACCAGGTGAACAGTGGACCGACGTAGGTAAAAACTTTTTTTTTGAATTTTTTCAAGTTTTATGATTTTTATGAGAGTGTAAACTAAGACTCAAATCATGATAAATGTGCAGATGTGGGACTAGAGAGACTACCATGCATGTCGCCAATAACACGGCAAGCTACCCATCCATTAGTGGCTACGGACTACAAGGAAGGGGCTCACCCCTTAGCTGAGATGAGGAAGCCATCACTTGAGGGGCCCTGGATTTCGCCACTATCGACGATGTTTCATTGCAATGGTAGAGACACATAGTGGGAGTCTCTACGAGACTACGTCGACTGCTAGGCCGAGTGATTAGAGAAGTCACATGCTACCATGAGCACCATGCAGTTTGATAGTTATTCTAGCCTTTTACACATTTTGTAGGCTTTGAAAGCCAAGTGTCTCAGAACAATCTTTTTTTTGACATTTCGATGTAAACACTTCAACAGACGTGATATATATATATATATATATATATATATATGCATGTTCTATTTCTACTTATGTGTTCATAACATGA
The DNA here is from genome assembly GCA_031772625.1 of Pinus tabuliformis. Taxonomy (NCBI): domain Eukaryota; kingdom Viridiplantae; phylum Streptophyta; class Pinopsida; order Pinales; family Pinaceae; genus Pinus; species Pinus tabuliformis. The sequence continues at coordinate 791,636,407 of CM062809.1, read as the reverse complement.
TTTAGTTTTACAAATGGCACAAATATCTATCAAGACAAAATTTGCTAATGCATCAGTTAGTGTATTTAAATTACATGGAATATGTTCATATGTAATGCAATCAAAATTTCTTTCCAGCAATCTAACACGTAGATACATATGAAATATTTGCAGATTTCATACTGAATAATGATAGTTTAGTTGTAGAACAATGAGCTGCGAATCCAACATAACAAATAAATCCCTAATGCCAAGAGCAACTGCTTCTGACAATCAATGATATTATTGGTTGTTCGACCTAGGTAGATACCTTTTAAGTTAATCAACTCACCACTAGGGTCACAGGGTACCCATGTTGTGGAAGAGAGGTTCTATGTGCTACGACAAGCACCATCAGCAAAACCAACGTAATGACATGATGACATTTGCAAATTGTGTGGAACATAGGGTAAGCAAAAAAATATATGTCTGCAAAGCAAACAAACACAAAAAAAAAATGCACACCAATGAATTAACACACTAATGTACAAGATTTATCACATGAATTTCACACATAATACATTTGGAGGGACAACCCATTACAAGGTTGTGACAATTCATTTCCCCCATAATGACATAGATCATAGGCACCTTTTTGTAAGACACGCTTAACAATTTAGGGCCCATGCCACATAGGTTCAAACTTGCTTGGCCTCAACTTATCGTTGGCTTGATCATAAAGGAGGACCAAGTCGCCCTCAACAAAAGTGCGAGGAGAAATGGTTTGGTCAAAATGAGCATTGACTCGTTTATTTTGAGCTTCGATGACTATTGTAGTGATGCAACAAGTCTTGTTGAGTCTCTTAAGATACAGTAGCCCCACCTCTTCAGGTGAGATATTTGAAAGAAGTTCGATAGCTAGCTTAAGCGAAGGGATTCCACATTCAATTGGAAGAGTTGTCTCTAAACCGTACACCAACTGGAACAGAGTGAATCCAGTGGTTGTCTTAGTAGAAGTTCGATAAGCCCAAACAGGTGAGAAAAGCATTAAATGCCAATATTTTATGTGCTTCCCAATGGTACGCTGAAGCATAGTAATCAAAACCTTATTGACTGCTCCAACTTGGCCATTGGCCTGTGGATAATACGGAGTCGAGCTATCATGTCAAAGGCCCAACTGAGTGGTTAACTCTGGCATCATGTGCTAACACAAATGTGATCCATGGTTAGTCATGATAGCTTGAGGGAAAATGAAACATGCTATAACATGGTTAAAAAGGAATTGTGCATCAATAATACCATTAGCATTGTATGTAGGCATCACCTCAGCCCATTTCATAAAATAGTCAACAATGACGATGATATAACCATGCTCCCTGGCTGAGCGAGGGTTACATGTCATGAAATCAATGCCCCATTTGGCAAATGAGCCAACGGTAATTACGGAGTGTAGGAGTGCAGGTGGCACGTGTTGGACAGGTAAATCCCCTCTGCGGATAGAGGCGATCCCACTAGTCTAAAGCAGAACTAGCCACAATCAAACCACGCTGCCACGCAAGTTCCTAGTTATGCATCAAAGGTGGATTAAAAAGACCAACCTGGAGTCCAACGCTATGTTTGAGGTAGAGCTTATATTCCCGCTCCCTCGCTCCAGCAGATTATAAACGAACACCTGCACATGCAAAGGGAGAGACAAATACCAACATAAAATCTACCAAAGCATAACTATATTTCAGTCAGAAAGGAAATAAATCAACACCATAATAGACAATGAGATTGGAACTATAATAGCAGTCGCTCATTAATTAATAATAAATAGGAAAAGTTACAACCATGGTTCTGACGTTGAACCTCTCCTGGCTGGGTGAGTAACTATATGTGTCTTGCACTGCATCTCCACTCTGGCAGCATAACCTCCCTAGCTCTCATTAGCATTCCTCCAAGAACTCAAGAACTCAACATCTAACACTCCATAACTCTGACTCTTAGCACTAGCGACTAGCTTGTCAAATGCATAAGGACAAGCTTATATAGATGAAGAAGGGAGGAGGATACGATGAACCGGGACACCTTTTGTGGATTAACATCTTTTCCCCGAAAGCCACTAAAGATGGAGATAGGATAGAGCTCGGCATAAGACTGATTTTTTATCTTCAAAAAGCTCCATGTAATGAAGGAAACAACAGTCGGACGTGCATTAAGGCAAAAAGCATGACCAAACTTGGTTGGCGCGACTGCTGCTCTAAGACAGAGCGCCAATGGTCACGCCCTCTTTTGAGGATCTCCATGATTGGCGCAGGTAAGATACTGTGGACTTGCGCCAATGGAAAAGGAGCACTTTTCAGGGGTAATCTGTAGGAGGTGTCTTCAGGGAACATGAAGTACATACTCAAGGGAACATAATGCAAGTGTTCTTAGACTTTGTCACTTCCAAAGTACGACAAGAGGAGTAACAGGGATGGTGACAAATTACTGTGTAACAGATGCCCCCTAAAGCATGAAGTCCGAGAGGTGGAGAGGGGTGAAATGCTTTACAAGAACACACATAAGAACACATATAGTTACCGCCGCCGAGGATCTGTATTAAGAGACATGACTGATAGTTCAATTACATGATGTACGTGGTATGGTCGCAGCCATCCAGTGAATGAGTCAAGTATCAAGAATCACGCCTGGATTACAACAGACACAATCCAGGGTCTTGCGCTCCATCTCGACCCGAACAAGAGTACAAGTTCAAGCATGTGAATATATGAGCTGATGTCGAACATGCATGAACATCGTCTGATTACCAGTCAATAGTGGAAATTGTTAACAGACGCGAGAGGTACCACCAATAATGACGATGGCCCTCAAGGTACTATAGGTACGATCTACGGCGTGTGAATAAATGATCTGAAGTCGAACACCCGTAGAATCATTCGATCGGAGGCCAATGATGAAAACCTCACGTCGAACACGAAGAACCTGCCATTGAGGCATGCAGGCTCCAAGGCACCGGAAGGTAGTCTCTAGATCAACTTCCTGGATAATGAGTTGAAGTCGACAGGAAGTGACCTTGATCGAAGGTGGGCCATGATGTTTCCCACATCATCGACACGAGACAGAGAGACAATATTGTGAATCAAGATTGTACAAACTATCAGAGGGAGGTTGTTTCTTTGCAGAGGTCAACTTCTCTTGAACATATCGGCGGCACATTAACGGAATTGGTAGTATTTGACATCAATGTATCAAAGGTCATGATGACGAGGAAATGAGTGGATGAGAGGTCAAATCAGGTACCCAAGTCCATGGAAGCAAGTGAAAGATGTGAGATGAGATATCCCCACCCTGGACACGAAAACAGAACAGTGCCATGTTCAAGAGCGACATACTGCCATCACAGTAATAATGATGGGTCAAAAATTTTCTTTTCCCCCCGCCATTTCTGGCGAGTACCCCAGTTATTTTTAACAAGCTTGATGGGGATAGCATGTGCTTGTGGTGTGACAAAATCCGATGTCATCAAGTTTTAACGAGTCTGACAAAGGAAGAACTCGGCGTCTTTTCATGTTTAGAGAGTTTGAAAAGACAGCAGAAAAGAAAACTCCAGGGGTGTCCTTTTTCGTAAAGTTGTGTCTCTCAGGCCCGAAAAAGTATAAAATAATACCCGAAAGAACTGCCCGATCATTACGATCGAGGAGTACTTTTCATAATTAGTGATTTCGACCTGAAAAAGTAAAAAAGCGGTCAAAGCCACGTCGTTTCGGAACCATTAACGAGTTTGAAACGACAAAAACCCGGTAATCTTTTTATGTTTTAACAGTCGACAAAAAGAAACTTAAAACGACTGCCCCTTATTAACATTTAACGAGTCAAGAGCGAAAACTCGGCAATCTTTTCCTCTTTAAATGGTCAGAAAAGAGCTGAAAGCGGACCTCCATTTTATTCTCTTTAACGAGTCAAAAAGGAAAAATACTCGGCAATCTTTTCATATTTTACGAGTCAGAAAAGAGCGTAAAGGCGACTCGTCCTGAAGGAACGAGTGGTATAAAGGGTAGCAACTGGTTCCGGTAATGGTAGAACTGCTCAAAACATGTAAAGGTCAAGAGGCTAGAACAATGTAAACTATGAAACGGGAACTGATACTGTTACCCGTTTCGTAGAGATAGCTAAAAAGTGACCTGATTTTGAAAATGGGTGATGCAGAACGCACATGTTTTTTCTAGAGCATAGTTTTTGGCACTTTAGTTTTTTTTATGTACATCACGTTTTAGAATGGTAGTGATTTTCATGCTGATTTTAAAAAGTGAGCATTCTGCATCACACTCCTTTCTTAAAAGCCCTGTTTTTTGGCTTTAAATTTTTTAATGTATAAAATGTAAATAATTATTTAGTAAATTTGATAATTTTTGAAGTGGTCGTTTTCTTCACATTTCCTTGTTTTTTATTATAATTTAAAAAAAAAAATTCGTGAGGTTTTTACTGTTTTGCATTTTTAAATTAGAAGGTCGATATTTAGACTTTTCGATATTCTACATATTTATACATCCTTAATTAATTTTTCAATCGACATGAAATAATTGTTTCTAAAAAACAATATTTTTTAACAATGGACATAAAAATAACCATTTTTAACATAAATATAACTAAAAAACTACACGTTTTGATAATTTTTTGTTAGAATTGACATGTCAAAATCACAATTTTTATACGATAATTTTAACTAAAAATGGTTAAATAATAGTTTTTTCTATGAATTTCATGTCAAAAAAATAATAAAAATCACTTTTTTTTTCAAAAAATAATGATTAACTTAAAAATCAATGCAAAAATCACATATTACCAATATTGAATGTATAACAACCATAATTGAGTGTTTATTCTTCTCATAAAATGTCAAAGTCAAAACATTGCAAAGCTTGATTTACAAGCATAACTTAAATTTAATCAACAATGTCACGTAATCCAAACTCTTCGTCATCTAGAGTTTCATCATTGTCCTCTTCCACAATATTTTCTGTTTCATTTTTCTCATTTTCCTTTTCTAATGGGTCTTTGATGTCTGCGAAACTCCCAATGTATGTCTTTCCAAACATTCCATGTAATGGTGGTTGGGGTTCCTTTGCCTTTTTTGCCACACGTGATTCACTAAAGTCCCCTTTCTTCAACCCAATTTCTTGCATTGCATCTGGAAGAAATTGAAGAGCATTAATTCTTTGCTGAATGAAATTGCACTGTACTGGATCTTTTTCAATTGCAATGCAATTTCTTCCTTTTTGAAGGCAACATGCTAGTGTTGTACCTAATTTTCAAGCACAAAAGAAATAATGAACTAAATTAGTACAATGACATATTAATTAAAAAAATAACATATTGAAATTCAATTCCATATAATAAAACTTACCTGAGCCAGAAAATAAATCCAAAACCCAATCTCCTTCATTTGAACAAATGTCTATAAGATAGTTAATCAATAACTGTGGTTTTTGATAAATGTTAACTATCTCTCCTTTTGCTTCTTTGTCTTCATATGTTAGTTTTCTCACAACAGCATCATAACTCAGTATTTGGCTATGACTCTTTCTGTCTACCCGATTAAAAATCATAGACATATGGCTATCATCTTTTGCCCAACTATCAATATGAATGAACTCACAATCATTTATAAATTGTTGATCTTCATTGTGAAGAAGATTTGGTTTTTCCCTGTAACACGAAATAGTAAAAGTTAAATTAACTTGTACATAAATAAATTTTTCAACATTAATCAAATATACATTTTAAACGTCTTACCATGTAAGCTGCATCCTTGAATTTGTTTTCCCCTTGAAGCTTGACAATATCATTGCCAATTGTGTGTCTGAATGAAATGTCACAAATCTCCATAATGGTGATGACGTGACTTCTACAAATCCCGCAACCACTTTACTAAAAGCTTGATAAGTATAAGGGTCACTATCATAGTCAATGTTTGGAATATTGAAACCATGGGGAATATCTGCAATGACTAGGGCATAATCCCTTTTAGGTATGAGTTTAGCAATGTCTTCACAGTCGCCTTGTATTACTTGATATTGAATAGTGTCTAGCCCATTCCAAATGAAATGATTAAGAGTTGGATCAAGTTGAATATCCTTAATACGTTGCTTCCTCAGTCTTTCGATCTTTATCTTTTCGATAAAGGTTTTGAAACTATCTGGCACTCCATTATCATCCTTCCTCATCTTTTATAAAATAAACAAATATATGTGTAAGTTATAAATTAAAAATAGTACACAGGTGAATAAAAATGAATGTATAAATCAAGATACCTTTTTAAATGCAAGATAAAAAGATTTTAATGTTGATGTAGAACTTGCATCTGGATAGTTGCGTACGACATCATCCCAACTATCTTCATTCAACAATCTAACCATTTGTTCTTGAATTTTCATGTAAACTTTGTGACTGCATAGATAAAGTAACAAAAAGTTAATATAATGATATGTATAACAAATACTACCAAGAACAGCATGTTTTATTTAAAATATAATTATAATCTAGAAATAAATAAGAATATTTCAAGAAACTTACTTTTGAAATTCTTCAGACATTTCCTCCATTGATAATTCCCCTGACCTCACACGAGATAATATTGTTTTGACAATTTTCTCATCTTTCACTCCTTGCATCGCCCTCCAAGGTGTGATAGTCATATCGTCTGGAAGATGCTTCATTTCAGGAGCTAATTTACTGTTGCCACATATGAATGGCTTAGACTTTTTGACCTTCTGGTTTTTAATGGCAATGTCTTCCCACATGCCAAAAATCTCATCAATCAACCTCCAAACATCTCCAGTTCTAAATGCCAATTGGAAAATGTTATCAACACCTCTGAATAAATCACTATGTTTGTTGCCCTTTCCACCTTTTGAATTGGTTTTCTCTTCAATTTGATATCCTATTTCCATACAACATTCCTTTCGGAACTCTGCAGTAACTTTTGTCCTATCCCCACCACATTTTTCTTCAAATTCACTATGAATAAATCTAACCCTTTGGATGAAAGTCATAGACATCCTATATTCATTATCTGAATTATGATCCCATGCCACTAACTTTGCTTCTGTATCAGATAAACCAGCGTAAATGATACATTTCATTGTTTCAAAACGTGGGTTATTAGGATATTCCTCCATCAATTGTCTTTGAGGTTCTACAGAATGGTTCCCCCCAAGCACATAATAATTGTATTCAAAACATTTTGACTTATCAAATGCTTCTTTGTTGGGAACTTGAAGTGGATCAACAAGAAGCACATAACTAACCACATGAGCATATGGATTGTACCTCATCAATGTCTTCAAGTTGTGAACATGCAGATGATGTGGCTTTCTAACTTGATATTGACATTGTCCTTCACTTGCTTTATAGGTTTGCCTGACATTAAGCTGAAATGTGCGACCACCATCAATTAAGTTTCTCTTTGTCAAATTCTCTCGAATGACATTTTGTTTTGTTTTGATAATGCCATCTTCTAAATCAGCTCCTGGTGTAATGATTTCTCTGCTTTCTTTTGAAGTTTCACTAGGTTCTTGACTGCTGGTAATGACTGCTTCAAAATCATCAACTCTACTTTTCTTGGTCATAACATTCCCACCAGAGTTATTCTTGGGCATTGTTACTTTTGGATTTTTATGGCTCTTCTCAGTTCCAATGTCATCTTCAGTAATGACAACATATGTTTCATCGTCAATTTCAACTTCATCGTTCTCAAAAGTAACTTGTTTACCCTTGCTAGATTTATCCACCAGAGACCTTTTTTTCTGATTCTTTGGATGTAGTTTTGTAGCATTATCAATTACTTCATTTTGCCTCTTTTCCATATTTTCTTCTGACACTGAGTAAAAACTGCTGACAACTTTCATGATATCATTCTCAATGAAATGAATGCCTCCCAACCTAATTGAACAACTTTCAACGAAATTCTGCCAAACAAAATATCATATGTCAATAAAAAACAAAGTTAAAAAATATAGTGAGACACTTTAAAAAACGCAAAATACAAATATAAATAATAATACTTACGATGTTATCTGTCATCTCATTTACGATTTGACTACACAACTTTGTAGATACCTCGCTCGTGTCATACAATGAATATGATAGTTGGTATTTAACCCTTTCATGTGACTTGGGAGCTTTTGTAAGTACGTAAACAACTTCAGTGTTCGTTACCGAACACATATCTACGACTCTTCCCATCACCTCAAAAATTCCACTATCATTCGGTATATCGATATATAGATATATATTCACATTTGTGCTTTCTCTTTCTTTCACATACCACATTCTTGATGGAAATTTCACCTCTTTCGAATTCTTCCAGTCTGAAATCATCTTCTTATCACTTGAGGCACTTGATAGATTTGTAGTCATGAGCTGAGGTGGAGTTCGTTCACCAATGTTTCTTTTAGATGCACCTTTATGAGTCTTTGGTCCAGAAAGATTCACCGAAATTCTCTTTGATGCCATTTTCCTGAAAAATAGAAACACATAAATCAGTAAATAATAAAAACATATTGACTTAAAGTAACAACGAAAACTTATCATAAATTTTAATCAACAATCGCCCCCCGCCCGGCAACCTCACCCACCCGCCCGCCTCACCCGAACCCCCCTCCGCCCGGGCTCCCTACCTCTTCCAACACCCGCCCACCCTGCACCACCTCACCCGCCCGCTCCAAACCTCCTGGCGCCCTCACCCCTTCGGGTGCCCTCGCCCGTCCGTCCGCCCGACGCCCTCACCCAACCACCCGCCTCAACCGAACCCCCCTTCGCCCGGGCTCCCTACCTCTCCCCAACCCGCCCACCCCGCACCCCATCATGCACCCCTCACCCAACTGCTCAACCCCTCCCGGCGCCCTCGCCCGCCCCCCGCCCGGCGCCCTCACCCACCCGCCTGCCTCACCCGAACCCCCCTCCGCCCGGGCTCCCTACCGCACCCCCTCACCCCGCACCCCTTCACCCGCACACCCCGCACCCCCTCACCCGCCCGCTCCAGCCTGCTGGGCGCCCCGCCCTGCCTGCCGGGCGAGGGCGCGGGTGGCCCGGGTGGTGCCTGCACGAGGGCGCCCAAACCTCGTGCAAGCGCCACCCGGGCCGCCCGCGCCCTCGCCCGGCAGGCAGGCGGCGAGGGCGCAGGCGGCCCGGGTGGCGCCTGCACGAGGGCGCCCAACCCTCGTGCAGGCGCCACCCGGGCCGCCCGCGCCCTCGCCCGGCAGGCAGGGTTGCGAATCGCCCTGCCTGTTGGGCGAGGGCGCGGGCGGCCCGGGTGGCGCCTGCACAAGGGGGGGCGCCCCCTCGTGCAGGCGCCACCCGGGTCGCCCGCGCCCTTGCCCGGCAGGCAAGGCGATTCCGGGAATCGCCCTGCCTGCCGAGCGAGGGCGCGGGCGGCTCGGGTGGCGCCTGCACAGGGGGGGCGCGCCCTCGTGCAGGCGCCACCCGGGTCGCCCGCGCCCTCGCCCGGCAAGCAAGGCGATTCCGGGAATCGCCCTGCCTGCCGGGCGAGGGCGCGGGCGGCCCGGGTGGCGCCTGCACGAGGGCGCCCAACCTCGTGCAGGCGCCACCCGGGCCGCCCGCGCCCTTGCCCAGCAGGCAGGGCAATTCCGGGAATCGCCCTGCCTGCCGAGCGAGGGCGCGGGCGGCCCGGGTGGCGCCTGCACGAGGGCGCCCCCCCTCGTGCAGGCGTCACCCGGGCCGCCCGCGCCCTCGCCCGGCAGGCAGGGTGATTCCGGGAATCGCCCTGCCTGCCGGGCGAGGGCGCGGGCGGCCCGGGTGGCGCCTGCACGAGGGCGCCCCCACTCGTGCAGGCGCCACCCGGGCCGCCCCCGCCCTCGCCCGGCAGGCAGGGCGATTCCGGGAATCGCCCTGCCTGCCGGGCGAGGGCGTGGCCGGCCCGGGTGGCGCCTGCATGAGGGCGCCCAACCTCATGCAGGCGCCACCAGGGCCGCCCGCGCCCTCGCCCGGCGGGCAGGGCGATTCCGGGAATCGCCCTGCCTGCCGGGCGAGGGCGCGGGCGGCCCGGGTGGCGCCTGCACGAGGGCGCCCAACCTCGTGCAGGCGCCACCCGGGCCGCCGGCGCCCTCGCCCGGCAGGCAGGGCGATTCTCGGAATCGCCCTGCCTGCCGGGCGAGGGCGTGGGTGGACCGGGTGGCGCCTGCACGAGGGCGCCCCTCCTCCTGCAGGCGCCACCCGGGCCGCCCGCGCCCTCGCCCGGCAGGCAGGGCGATTCCGGGAATCGCCCTGCCTGTCGGGCGAGGGCGCGGGCGGCCCGGGTGGCGCCTGCATGAGGGCGCCCAACCTCGTGCAGGCGCCACCCGGGCAGCCCGCGCCCTCTCCCGGCAGGCAGGGCGATTCCGGGAATCGCCCTGCCCGCCGGGCGAGGGCGCGGGCGGCCCGGGTGGCGCCTGCACGAGGGCGCCCCCCCTCGTGCAGGCGCCACCTGGGCCGCCCGGGTGGCGCCTGCACGAGGGGCGGGCAGGCCGAGGGCGGGTGAGGCCGAGGGCGGAGGGCGGGTGAGGCGGGCGGGCGGAGGGCGGGTGAGGCCGAGGGCGGAGGGTGGGTGAGGCGGGCGGGCGTCGGGCGGGTGAGGCGGGCGGGTGGGCGGGTGAGGGCGCCCGGGGGTGGGTCGGGCGGGCGGTTGAGGGCGCCCGGGTGTGGGTCGGGCGTGCGAGTGAGGGCACCCGCGGGTGGGTGGGGCGGGCGGGCAGGCGGGTGGGGCGGGCGGGTGTGGAGGGCGGGCGGGTGAGGGCGCCCGTGGGCGGGTGGGCCGAACGGGCGGGCGGCTCGGGGCGGGCGGGGGCGGGTGGGTCAGGGCGCCCGCGGGCGTTTGGGGAGGGCGGGTCAGGGCGCCCGTGTCGTGCGGGCGGGCGGGTCAGGGCACCCGGGGGTGGGTGGGGCGTGCGGGTGAGGGCGCCCGGGGGTGGGTGGCCCATCCAAAGGGGTGAGGTGACCGGGTGAGGGCGCCCGGGCCGGGCGAGCGGGTGAGGGGGGCGTGGGTGGTTCGACCGGAGGGGTGGGGCTGGGGTTTAGGGCGCCCAGGTCGGGCCGGGCAGGCGGGTGAGGGGGGAAGGTGTGTGTGGGCCGGGCGGGTGAGGGGGCCCGGGCCGGGCAGGCGGGTGAGGGGGGGCGCTGTTAAGGTGCCTGGAGGGGCCGGCGGGCGGGCGGGCGAGGGGGGGTGTGGAGCACCCACTGGTGTTAAGAAAATGAGGTTGACCGGGCCCACCATGCTCACGATTTTTCATGAAACTAATTTAATATGAAAGTTTTCAAGAAAAAAATTTAACTTACCTTTTAATTACGAGAATTCTTCGTTGATTATGTTGTTGATAGCGATTTAGCTGCTCCACAAATTCACGACCTCTTTCAACGATTTTCAGAAAACCTGGATGTGATGTTAGTAGTAGTGATAATGAAATTTTAATATGTAAGTGAAGTTACAAGGATGTTTTACTGTACAATTAATATGGGATAATTTGTTTTACAATATTATAAAGTGAATATTATTGATTTGTTTTACAACAGGTTGAATGTGGGATAATTTGTTTTAAAATATTTTAAAGTGAATATTGTAGTATTGGAAAGCGAATATTATATGGTTTAACTATTATAATAATTGTAGAAGTTGTAGTGTACAATTTTAATTATGATTTCATAAAAAAATTTAGTTTACATTTTCCAATAAATTGTAGAACAAAGTAATAAAGGTAAATAAATTTAACAGATTTTTTGGAGGGAAATATTTTCGCGAAACTTTTTGGAGGGAAATATTTTCGCGAAATTTTTTGGAGGGAAAATTTTTGGAGGGAAAATTCCATTCTTTAAGCTATATAATATCTTTAGGAGACTCTCCATTTGTATCATTCAACATCTTCTATTTGAAACGGATGGATTGTTCTGATAGTGAAGTTTCGATTTATACACCATCAACTTCTGCATCGCGTAACAACTCTATTCATATTGATGAACATAGCGGGAATTCTTCCACTATGAATAGAAAGTCACTTCTTCCACTTAGTCCTGATTCTAAGGACTATGAGAGCAGCACTGATGAAAGAGGGGATGGAGAATTTCAAATAAATAAAGAGTCACATATTCCACTTAGTCCTACTTCTAAGTACTATGAAAGTCGTAGTGATGAAGAGCATGATGGTGAACTTCAAAAGAACAGAGTGTCACGATGTCCACTTAGTCCTAATTCTGAGGACTATGAGAGCAGCAGTTTTGAAGAGCATGATGGTGAAGTTCAAAAGAATGGAGGGTCACGGTGTCCACTTAGTCCTAATTCCGAGGACTATGAGAGCAGCAGTTTTGAAGAGCATAATGGTGAAGTTCAAAAGAAGGGAGTGTCACGGTGTCCACTTAGTCCTAATTCCGAGGACTATGAGAGCAGCAGTTTTGAAGAGCATAATGGTGAAGTTCAAAAGAAGGGAGTGTCACGGTGTCCACTTAGTCCTAATTCTGAGGACTATGAGAGCAGCAGTTTTGAAAAGCATAATGGTGAAGTTCAAAAGAAGGGAGTGTCACGGTGTCCACTTAGTCCTAATTCTGAGGACTATGAGAGCAGCAGTTTTGAAGCGCATGATGGCAAATTTCAAAAGAATGGAGTGTCACGGTGTCCACTTAGTCCTAATTCTGAAGACTATGAGAGCAGCAGTGATGAAAAGCATGATGTTGATTTTCAAAAGTATGGAGTGTCAAAGTGTCCACTTAGTCCTAATTCTAAGGACTATGAGAGCAGTAGTGATGAAAAGCATGATGTTGATTTTCAAAAGCATGGAGTGTCACGGTGTCCAGTTAGTCCAAATTCTAAGGACTATGAAAGCAGCAGTGATGAAGAGTGGGATGATGAAATTCAAAATATTGGAGTACCACAGTGTCCACTTAGTCCTAATTCTGCGGACTATGAGAGCAATAGTTATGAAGAGCGTGATGATGAATTTCAAAATAATAGAGTGTCACTGTGTCCTCTTAGTCCTAATTCTGCGGACTATGAGAGCAGCAGTGATGAAGGACAGGATGATGCACTTAGTCCTAATTCTAATGAGTATAAAGGTAGCAGTGACAAAGGACGGGATGTAGCATCTTCATTAAGTAAGTCACATTTTCAACGTAGTCCTAATTCTATGGACTATGAGAGTAGCACTGGCAATGCATATGAGGAAGAATATCCATTAAACATCGAGTCATATTTTCCATTCAGTCCGAATTCTAAGGACTACGACAGTAGCACTGAAGAAGCAGAAGATGAAGAATATCCTCCAAGTCAATATTTGAAAAGCAAGGATGATCATAGTGTGGATAACATTCCTCTTAATGATGATGAAAATCCTTATACAAATGATGATCAAATGATGGAGATGTTGCCAAGAAACATTGTATCAAGGAGTAGGAGCAGGCCTTTTCGTATCAATGCAAGTTGTTCTAGTTATACAAGGGGTAGAGCAGAATATCTGACGAGAAGAAGTTCTATCAGTGCTCTCATTTCAAGTGAATGTTGCCAAAAAGATTGCTTGAAACATATGGATTTCAAATTTGCATTAGAAAGCAGGAAGAGATATTTGTCAATGAATAAAAGCATGCAAAATTCATATTTAGTTGGGTGCATGCAATCTACATTGTCAGGTTATGATTATCATATTGGGACTTTTTTTATCTGTAGAAAAGGTTTCAAAATGTTTCATTCGATTGGGAATTTTCGTCTCTCGAGAATTCAAGAAAATTTGGAAAAGGATCCCACATTTTATTCAGAAGTACGTCATAAAAAACACTTTGGTCCATTATCAAATATTGCAATGTCATGGATGAAAGATTTCTTTTCAAAGCATGGAGAGTGTATGCCAAATGGAGAGACAATACATATTCCAGATAATTTTTCAAGACGAGAAATCTACAACTTATACAAAGAATATGCAGAAGGTGCTGAGGGACATGGCCAGTTTATTACATATCAATATTTTGTGAAGGTATGGAAGAAAGAATTCAACAATGTCCGTATTCCTAAGAAGACAAGGATGGGGATTTGCAGTACATGTGCTTCTCTTAAATCAAAAAGGGACAAAAGTGAAGGCTCAGAAAGAGGTAAGCGTTTATAACTTTAACTTTTAAAATTGTATAGTCATCAACTATGAAAACATATTTCTTAATGAATCTCTTTTATGTTGTGTAGATTTAATTGTCAAACAACTTCAGGAGCATCGCGAACAACAAACAAACGAAAGGAAGAAGTTGTACAAGCATCGAAAAAAGTGCTATGATAATCCGAATAAATATTTGGGTTTGATAATTGATGGTATGGACCAGAAGAAAACACTTTTACCACATTTTGTTCGCACACCCAAAAATTTACAGGAGGAAAACTTTATTCAATTTCACTTGGTCGGTTGTATGGTCTTCAATGGGAAAATGTTGCCAAGGGTGTACTTCACAGCTCCAAATATTCACAATGATGCAAATCTGACCATAACTATAATTCATGATGTGATTTCTCATTGGTCTGGTAATCTTCCTGAAGTTTTGTATCTACAATTGGACAACACTTGCCGTGAAAACAAAAATCAGGTTGTTTTTGGATATCTAAACATGCTTGTTGAATTGGGAATTTTTCAGAAGGTAAAGGTTGGTTTCCTTCTTGTTGGGCACACTCATGACCATATTGATCAGATGTTCAGCCGTTTTTCAGTCACATTGAGGAGGAAGGAAGTTGGTAGCTTGCCATCACTAATTGAATGTATTAAGAAATCATACATGCCAGAGCCTACTTTTGATGTTTTGGAAGAAACTATTGACATGCGAAGGTTTATTCTGGGATCATATGGTGAGGGGAGATGCATTGAACAACTTAATGACATTAGCTTCCAACATCAATTTCGTATCAAAAAAATTGATGGGAACACACTAATATGGGGCAAGAAGTATTCAACTACTACAGAATGGGCACCGTCATCAAGATTGAAATTTTTGAAGTTCATTCCAAATCATCCAATATTTGCATCAAAAATATTGTTATTACAATCAGTTGGTGAAGTTCAGAATGCACGTAGACAGAACAGGGCTATAAATTATTCTGATTGCCTGGAAGAAATTAAAAAATGTATTAGATATACATATGAGTACTTTGACATTGCTGATTCTGTTTGGTGGGAGTCGTTTTTCAATAATCAAAGTGATATCATTTCGACAACAATAAATGAAGATATAGCTTTGAAAAATCCATTTATTTGGCCACATAATGTGTCGAATGAACATGAGGAAGTAAACATTGTTGAACAGCAACAATCTCAAGGTATTATTAATTCTTCACAGGCAGAGGAAAGAGAGATGTATATTGGTTCCAGAAGATCGCGTGCACAACGTGAAGCCATGGAAGACCTTTATAGGGGTTCAGTACAGGATATTAAGGAGGGTTGCATGATTGCAGTGCTAGCAGATGGAGATCCCAATGGCTATCCATTTTGGGTTGCTAAAGTTATAAAGGTCTTTACAGAAAATGAGGATGTTACAAGTGTTGAAGTACATTGGTATGCCACAAATACACACCCATTCAATGGTGTGTATAAGCCAGAGATGGTAGTTGACAAAAAAAATGGCGGAAAAAGAAAAAGAAAGGGTACAAATGTAAATCGCCGCCGCACAGACATATTAAAATTGGAGGATGTAGACATACTTGTTTATGACTTCAATTTAACAAAGAGAGGAACTCTTCACTTCAAGACGATAGAGATTCTGAAAAGGTTGTTACCAGAAGGAACAGTGCTGACATGGGAGTCACCTGAAACCAGTCGTAGATCTAGAAGAATTTTGAGACCTGAAATGTTGGGCATGCATGTGGACTCAGATCTAGTTGATGAAAGAGAAGAATATGGAACATCTTCGTCAGCATCCAGTCACTCATCTGAAGATGTGAATTCTGATGGTGTGCCAGAAAACATGAGTGATTTTGAATAGTTGTTTAAGACAGTTTATATAACTGATGTATGCATCGTATCTTCAAATAAAATTAATGTTTTCCATATGGTGTTAAATGAGAAGTTATGAGGCATTTTTATGTTGTTGGATTATATGTCTTAGTTATGATAAATTTTATTGTTTAAAATATCTACAATGCAATATTAAATTAGAGATATAAAATATGTTTTATTCAATATACAAATAATGACTTTTGAATGCATTTAGTGATGTAATTTGTTCATAATGTCATGGTTTTTTTTTTATTTTATAGTTGAAAAAATTTCAATTTTTTTTGTATCTAGCACGTTATGGTTGAAAACATGTTAAATTTATACTTAGGAAAGAAAAATGATATTCTACCAAAAACATTAGTGTGTTTTTTCCTGCATAAACAACTTTGTTTGACACATAGAAATTTGGTTTTATTAGCATTTTTTTTAAATACTGAAAATTGACCCTAAAAAAAAAATCATTGTTCCAGTGTCATCAGTTTCATTTTGAAGCTATATTTTGCACGAAAATTTCATAGTAAATTTTGTAGTCACTGCCAATTTTAAAACATGTTCAAAATTGATGCCTAAAAAATAAAAACATCGTTCCAGTATACACACTTTTCGTTTTGAGCACTGTTTTTGATGTTTTTTTGGGGTTTTTTTGGCCAGAGTTCCCGTTTTGAGTTTCTAGTTCCCGTTTCATAGTTTACATTGTTCTGGCTAAAACCACTCATCGCTGCGGTTCCTCAGGAAAGGGTAAAGAACCAGGTGAAAGCATATGATCGGCCAAAGAGATGGTGGCGATGGAATGAAAAAACCAAGGCTCATCTAGCAGAATTTAGCAGATAAAAGGCAATCACGGGATGTAAATCAGGTATGGGTTCATTTTTACACAAGCTTGAACCATGGAGAACTTTGCTTGGATTCGGTTTCATGTTTACACAAGCTTGAAACGAAAAACTATGCTTGCTATAAATTTGCATGCCCCCAGCATAATAATGCAAATCGAGGTACATGCCCCCCAAGCTTCATTGCATTCAACGAGGTGGATGGAATGAAGGTTCACTCTCGAGATCTGTGAAAGACTCGACTTGTATTTTACGAGATCTTAATCAAAAGACTCGATTTGGAATGGGAGTTGTTTCATTTTTTAACGAGCTTGACACAAGACAAGCAACTATGCTCCGTCGCCTAGTTTCATTTTTTAAGGAGTTTGACATAGGAAAATGAACTATGCTCCGACCGAACTTCATCATAATGAATAGGAAGTCGGGGCTTCCAAGAGTGTCACTCCCGATGGAAGGGAAACATCTTGGAAGTCAAGGCCCAATGCCCCCAGGACACTATGCACAACCGCGGCATCGCTGGTTACAGGCATGGGATAGGTGGCCACGTAGTTGACCTGCGGTGGGGCAGATGCAATTGGTGGATAAACACCAGGAGGGGATGACGACTGCGCAGGGGGGACCCATGGACTAACGAACGATAATTGATCGATAGTCACAATTCATCCATTGTGTGGAAAGCAAACCACACGGAAAAGTGAAGAAATAAGGGCCCCCATGGCATAAACATAGTCACGACCAAGGAGAAGATTGAAATCTAAAGCACCTTGGGTAACTGATACGTCTATATAGACGGTCTTGCCTCCCAAAGTAATAGGGAACTTTGGAAGGATCCCTAATGGTTGGCTAGTTCCTCCGTCAAAAGCAGTCAGATTCGATGCTACGGGCACAAGCTGTGGGGAACCCAAAGCTTGCCAAGTAGTAGCAGACATAAGACTAACAGATGCAACCTCATCCAAAACAGTGCCAGGTATTGCCTTGTCATAGGCGTGTACCATGACCCAAAAAGTGACAAAGTCTAAGAACACTTGCATTATGTTCCCTTGAGTATGTACTTCATGTTCCCTGAAGACACCTCCTACAGATTACCCCTGAAAAGTGCTCCTTTTCCATTGGCACAAGTCCACAGTATCTTACCCACGCCAATCATGGAGATCCTCAAAAGAGGGCGCGACCATTGGCGCTCTGTCTTAGAGCAGCAGTCGCGCCAACCAAGTTTGGTCATGATTTTTGCCTTAATGCACGTCTGACTGTTGTTTCCTTCATTACATGGAGCTTTTTGAAGATAAAAAATCAGTCTTATGCCGAGCTCTATCCTATCTCCATCTTTAGTGGCTTTCGGGGAAAAGATGTTAATCCACAAAAGGTGTCCCGGTTCGTCGTAGCCTCCTCCCTTCTTCATCTATATAAGCTTGTCCTTATGCATTTGACAAGCTAGTCGCTAGTGCTAAGAGTCAGAGTTATGGAGTGTTAGATGTTGAGTTCTTGGACTTTGTCACTTCCAAAGTACGACAAGAGGAGTAACAGGGATGGTGACAAATTACTGTGTAACAGCACGCACTGCTTGTGGTTGAAAATCTGGCATTCATGGCATTTTTGGACACCTAGAATGCAATATTTGAAGATAGAAGGCCAGAAACAACCGGTGTGAAGGATCTTCTGAGCAGTGGCATATCTAGATATATGACCACCATAGGCATCAAAGTGGCAATCATTTAGGACCCTCTCAAATTCTTCAAGGGTCAGACATCTACGAAGGACAGAGTCCACACCGACCTGATACAAGGTATCAATGAGGATCTGATAGGGTTTGGACTGATGCCAGATGCAACGTCAGTCCTAACGAGACAACTCAGATCGGCAAGTCTATGTTTGGAGATAAACAATAATGTCTCCATACTAGGGGTCAAGAGTACTGACCAAAAACAATGTTTCATCGGGTATCTGCTCAGTAAATCTGTTAGGGTGGTTGCAAATGGAAGAGCATAAATGAACTTAGCAAATACGAGTGATTTCTTTGATTTGGTAGCAGTAAATTCCAAATCAAACTCTTGCGGGATGACAATCCATTTGGAATATTTTCCCCCAAGTAACTCACGAGTCAGTATATATGTCATGGGGTTGCAATTAAAAATCATGGTTGTTTTCTGTAAAAGAATATAGTGACCAAACCTTTGGACGGCATGAACCGCCGCCAAATAAATCTTCTTACTGTGAGCATAGTGAGACTCAGTATAATATTACGGCTCAGATAATAAACCACGTGCTTGTTGTCATCATCGTTTTCCTGAAATAATACCATAGAAATGGTGGTATCAGTTGCAGCCACATACAGGAAAAAATCACGGCGGTAATTGGGTGGATGTAGTAAAGGAGCACTAATCAGGGCTTTCTTTAAAGCATTGAAGGATTCTTGGGAAACTTCTTCCTAGATAAAAGGGATCCCCTTCTTAAGTAAGCGAGTATAACCTTTGGCAAGTTCAGCATAATGAGGAACAAACTGATAGAGAAAATTAACTTTTCCCTCCAATCTTTGCAATTGCAGTAGTGATGAAGGAGGGGGTAGATTGACTATGGCCTCAACTTTCAAAGGTTCAATTCTGATCCCTTCACGAGACGCAACAAAACCTAAGAGTCAGCCAGATTCGAATCAAAAAACACACCTGTGTGGATTGAGACAGATATTATAATGCCGACATCATAAAAATATAGCTCTTAAGTGATCTGGATGGTCATGACGTGTAGCCGAATGAGCAGGCAAGTCGTCGAAGTATGGATGAACAAGGTGTCGAATTTCATGGAATGCATAGGACATTACTCACTGAAAGGTAGCGCTAGCATTGTTTAGACTGAAAGAAAGCTTTTTGTAAGCAAAAGTACCCCAGGGACAAATAAAGGTTGTTTTATGCTAATCGGCGGGTGAAATGTTAATATGGTTATAGCTAGAAAATCCATCTATGAAAGAAAAATTCTCACTCCCTGTGCATTCGTCGATGATCTGGTCGATAAAGGGAGTATGATAATTATGCTTTGGATACACGCTATTGATATCGTGGTAATCAACACAAACATGTGTCATGCCCTACTTCTTGGCAACAAGGATGATATTGGATACCCAATCTGTCAATGGAATAGGATAAATGAAACTTGCTTTCAAAAGCTTTTCTACTTCTACTTTAATCACAGAATCCTTTCAAGGGTGCACAGGGTGAACAGGCTTAGCATGAGGATAAGTCAGAATCTCATGCTCCACTATGGCTAGATCAATACTAGACATCTCCTCATATGACCAAGTGAAAACGTCTCAAAATTGTTTAAAAAGCTGAGTATAAATCTTGATCTCATCTAGAGAATAAGAAACCCCAATATGGATCTTCTCGACAAATCCTGATTTAATGGAAATTTCAAGAGGCATCGTAGTAGTGATGTTCCCATATTACCCTCCAACAGGACTTCATGCCCTCAGATGGGTGTTTGAAGTGGAGGTGTAGGAGAATGAGAAATAGACGCCTCAAGGCAGGAAGGCATCCCATCGAGGCTTCGGAGGAAGGAAGAACGATAATGTAGACCGTTCCATGGAACTGCGTCCAGAGACATGACCTCCAACTTTTATTAGTGGGGAACGTCTTGTTCAAGGGATCTAGAGAATCCCAAGAACCAATCCACAAGGATGGCACATAAGTGTCTAGGTTCATACTAAAGACAGTATAACTTTTTGAAGCGACCATTGAAGCTAACACAATTTCTTCATAATTTATCTCCAATAGACTTAAAGGCATAGCATCACCACATGAGTCAACTTGATCTTCGGTAGGGATAATCCAAGGATCTAAAGAACCTGAGATCATATTGACCAAATGAACATTTGGAGGTGGGAGAGTAAAAGTACCCATTAAAGAAGAGTGTTTGAAGAGACCTTCTCCCATGCTCTCATAAGGAATTTCAGCATCACCCACATAAGGAATGTTACAGTTGGATGAACCAGAAGAAAAGAAAGATAGTTGATCAACTGTGATTATTTTTCCTTCATGTGGAAAATGAAGTACGCGGAACAAAGAAGACACCACAAAAAACATGGCATGAGTCCAACTTCACTCAAGAAGAAGGTTTTAGTTGAGATCGGCATCTATAAATTCTACTTCTAACTCAAAAGTCTTGCCTTCCAATGTAATTGGTAAGTTTGTGAGAATACTGTATGGTCGCAAACCTCTACCATCAAAGGCTTCCAAGGTATTCAGGGACTAGTTAAGAGGAGGAGATCCAATGGCTTTCCAACATGAAACTGACATGATGCAGGTAGAGGCACCTTCATCAATAACCATTCGACGAATCGTCTTTCCTTTGATAAGGACCTAGATCAGAAATGCAATTTGATGAGGAAAACAAGCTACATGATTGTCTAGATCAAAAGTAATCAAACTTGAATAAGAAGGATGGATAACACCTATAGTAGACAATAGTGACTTCCACTGCATTGGACAGGATTGAAGAACCTCCAAGGCAGACAGTGCTGAAGGTGCCTGAGCTAAATCCTTAATAATATTGTAATGTTGCGTAGCTCTAGCATTCAGATTAAAACATGACTTCCAAAGAGAACGTTTAGGGGGTGGCTGGATGACAGACTCACTGTTAGGGCACTCGATATGGAGCAGACCAAAAGAGGATGGATTAGAAGTAGAAGGAGCATTAAAAACTTCTTTTTCCAAGGTCTTCTTAGACATAGTTATATAGTCATCGGTTCAAGTAGTGATTGAGATAGGTGATGATCCTTGCATCATGAACACCTAGGAACATGAGGAAGTAGAAGAATGAGGCTGGTCTAACAATTAGGTCTGTTGTGAAGAAAAGGGTTCTTTTAATACTGTTGGAGTCCCTTTCAGTAAGCGACTAACTTCATATCATCAGGGACAATCCTTAGTGTAATGATCCTCCTCAAAGATAAGGCAAGGATACTTGGGCTTTCTTCGAGAAGAAGCTTCAATAGAAGAGTTAGGAGGGTCCTGTTTTGGGGCATCAGCTTTGGCCTTACCTATTCCCTTCTTCTTACCTTTAGAAGATTTATTTATTATGGTAGACTAGACAACATGAACCTCAGAGGTTTTACCAGGACTGGATGAATTCTTAGAGGGATTATTGGGACTAGTGTTTGAGACCAATTTCTACCTCGAAGAGGCTTTTATAGGAGTCTAAAATACAGAACTAATCACACCATCAATAGGTGGTGTATCTGAAGACTTCGATGTTGTCAGATCCGATGATGGTATTAGAGCATCAAGTAACATCTCATACAATGTGCCAGATTGGGAATAGACCAAGTCTAAATACTGGGCACGGGTGATAGCTTTCTCTTCTGTAACACATCCACCCATGGCTATGTCCTCAGTAATTTTGCTGACGAACGATTTTGTGAACCACTTTGTTAATAACTCATCAATAATCTCAAACAAGTTGAGGTGACGTCGACGTCTCCATTCATGGATATGATCAAAGATGTGGGTCATGGTGTCTTGCTTAAGTGACATAAGAAAATGGGTTCTAGTTTCATAGAGAATTGACAGCTTCAAATGAGTGAGGAAAGCCATAGCGAGAGAGTTGAAGTCATTGTAGGTACCTCGAGGAAATTCGATGTACCATGTAGCATCAGCACCTATGAGAGTTCTTTGGAAAAGTTGAAGACAGACAGAATCATCAATGTACAAATTGGAGGAGCACCAAAGGTGATATGTCATCACATGGGCTTATGGATCCTCCTTCACTCTTCCCTCGAATTTGGGGCAATCAATCGAAATCTTCATTGGAACTAGAGCATAATACGATGAATGAATAATGGGATCATTTGTGAGCCTCAAAACATCGAGCAACTCCAACGCATCTAAGAAAGGTAATTGTGTATTAAACAACATATAGGGCCTTTGAGGAGACCGAAACTGCAGAGTCTTTCCTTTTTAGTAAGGACTCTCCCCCCATAGTAGTAGACTCAATGGTTTAGCCACGATCGCTTCCCCTCAATGAAAAAAAAGGAAAGGAAACAAATTGATTAATGCTTTAATAATATTGAAATTAATAAGGAATTACTCAATTTGGTCTAAGAAGCAATTGCTTGGGATTGACATGTTTACCGTGGGCAGTTAAATTTTAGAAACAAAAACATTTCCTTTTCATGTTTTAAGAGTCTAGAAAAGGGTGAAAATGTCACTCTATTCACTTTCAATAGTTTTGTGAGCATGAAAGGACAAGTTTCTCGATGATCTCTTCAAATTTAAAGAGTCGGAAAAGATCAAATGACTATTCAGGTGAATCTAGGTAAAAGGAGTACCAAGTACCTGTGAATTGCAATATACACTTAAACCAATAAATTGACCAAATACTTGATGTATGTGAAGGTAATCTCCCTGAATTATGTGTTCAGTGTATCATGTTTACAGGGCGACAAAATCAACTTCCTATGGATAAAGGATTGCAACCTAGTGGGGTTTCCCTTTATATACACGATGGTGTGGGGAGCACAAGTCCATGTTAGCATTGTCTAATGCTGAAGCGAACAACAGATACTAAGTTTTAAAGACGTCGAAACACATCTCCAACCTAGACCACTAGATATGATCATTAATGTTTCAAATGCTCCTTAGGTTAATTGATCGATTTTAAAGTTGATCTTGTAATTATGTCTCAATTTCAAGGCCTTAAGGATGTTTCTTCTTCCTAAAATGCAAACTAGGTGATGAAATGAAATCTTTCAATTCGATGAAGTCTATCTATGTAGGGAAGAAAAGTACTCAAATCATGCATCAAACAAAATGCAATACGCATCTATGACCATCTTCAAATGCTAAATGAGAAATATGAAATCTAATATTTCACATGATAAGTGAATGCGATGCCAAAACAAATCTTAAAGAAAAATTTCCTTAAGATGTAATGATGATTTCCCCTTTTTCAAAATGCAATTAATGTAACCTAGTGCAAAGGGAAAGAGAATGCAAGCAAACCAAGAAGTATGAAAATCTCTTTCACATTAATGATTTGAATGCAACAAAAAATGTTCCAATAACTAGAAAAATACTGACACTTTCACTTTCAGTTCGAAACATAAACAACTTCAAAGAAAAAAATTTATTTTGATTCCAAAGAGACAATCAATCTGTGATCTATCGTTTGTGAAATGAATATTAAGCAACTTTCACTATATGCTCTAATGAAAACAACTTAAGTCACAAGAACCAAAAGTAAAATGCAAGCACATCTGAATACACAAAGACCCTTTAATATAGGCATTCGATATCTGACCTCTGATGGGAAGGCCAACAAGTGTACTAAGGTTGACCTAGAAGACCTAGAACCCTAAAAGGCTAACCAAACTTCAAGAACACTCAAGCCAAGCTAAAAGACAATTGTAATTAGGCAATGGGGGAGTCAACGAGCAACACACTGGTAAATCTTAGGGGGAAGACAACTAAAAATTAGAATTAGAGAGAAAGCCCTAAATTTCTTACTTTTCTGCAATCGTCACACCCGTTAAGAGTAAAGTACCAATCATCACTACTGTAACTAAAAAAACTACGATATCATCATGCCCGTCAGGCTCAAATCCGTGATGGTCAAGGAAAAGGAGAAAGAATTCCAAAATCTTGAAAAACATCTCAATTTAATAATCTTCAGTCATCTGCCATGTAATGACATTAACTGCAAGCAAGCAACGAAGTCTAAAAATGACTAGTTGATCAAACTTGTCAAATGACAAGGTGAAGGAAACGAAGGAAAGGGTCATAGGTTCCCTAGCGGAGTCTCCATTTTGTTGACAAGGTTAATCTTCTCTACGGATATAGACGATCCCTATAGCCCAATGAGTGGGTCTAGAAACCAAAGGGACAATCAGCTAGACATCTTCCTAGATTGTGATTGAAAAATAGAACAAGAGAGAAGGCCTACCTTGCTCTGACTCTAATTTGATTTCCTTTGTTGAGATCCCCAAATTGCTTGTGTCAAGGTGTTGTTCCTACTTCTTTAAGCACTTATGTACCCTCACAAACAACCAAGAGACAGTAAAGCATTCCAAAACAATAGCAAATCCAATAATAATCTATTGAGCTGATCAAGGAATGCCAAACCAATACATACATGAACATATATATTTTGGGAAGATGAGCGATCATTTGTATTATTATTTAAAGGATAAAGTGGAAGATTACAACCATAGCCTTGATGTTGAAAGGCTCTCCTTGAGTGGTAATCCAGGTCGAAGCCAAGAAACTCTCCAACACTCCTTCTCCAAGTCTAATGAATAACCTCTAAGCACAAGCTTAGCATAGGGGTGCAAATGGACATAGATGAACCATTTAGGAATGGTAGAGGAGAAATGTATAGGCTGGGAGAGGGATTTAGGCCTCCTCCAAAGATAGGATTAGGCCCACATCTTAAGGAGGTAGCTCATAGGGATGAGACCAAGAGGTAAAAATAGGAGGATTCAACCTCATCTATGCGAAACCACCTCCAACTCGCCGCTCTGGAAGCTTCTAGATCATGAAGCTTTTCATCCTCTTTAGGAAAAATTCCTTTTTGAGACCATCGTGGGTATGAGAGAGAATAGAGTGATGCCATCACTGGCTTAACAAGGTGTAGCAGGTGATCATCATGGTTTTAAGCTTCATAAGGGGGATGATTCTCAGTTTAGCGTTTCATGAGCCATTTCTTTAGGGAAAGCTCTAGATATTTTCCAAGCAAAGTTAAAATAGGGATCTAAGTTGTATACATTGATGAGTATATTGTATTATGATCATCTTTCTGGCACTTCACGGTATGCCACAAGGAAGTGTAGGAGGCATGAACAAATACTATGTAACAATACTGCACGAGTCCCAATGTGTGATAATGAAAGTTGATGTCAAACACAAGGGAAATGACTCAGTAAAAGACTCATGTTACTGATCGATACTGAGCACAAGGCGACCTATAGATAATGAAAATAGGGCCATGGTGTAGCTCTTATCCACTCTTAGAGAAATTTGTCGTAGTCAATAAGAGCAAGACTCGCCAACAAGAAGTCAATGGAGACTTGCTCAAACTAGCACAAGCAAAGGACCAAATAGCTAATGTGATAATGAATGACCCTGACAACCATGGATGGCCGACTGAAAATAGGTCAAGGGACACTGTAGAAAGGCCAACTTAGGTTTACTTCCCTTGAACAAGAGCACGACTCAAATCTGACTACATGGTAGCATATGATAACTTTGTATAAGTTTGTCATGCATGAGGCATAGAAAAACCTCCATATGATTGGAAGAGATAACCAATCAGAGAAGTATTGACTCAATAACAACGTTAAGGCTCTCCTAAGTCAAACTAAAGCCCATCCCAATGGAGGAACGACTAAATTTTGAGTGCTTTGTTCAAGGGAGACACAACTGAATCTAGTTGCCATCAATTATGGAAATAATGTCCGTTCTCATCATTTTTGGAATATGTAATTTTTTTTTGCCTTTTTCATATTTATAAAGCCTAAAAATGAATAAAATAATGCCTATAATACACTGGAAAGAATGAGTGCTCAAATATATATGCACTAGTTCCTGAAAGGGGAACATTCCTATGCTCAATGCAAGGTGACGAAACTAGTCAATGACACTCAAAGGAATGTTCTTTCCATAGGTGAAAAGGTGTCAAGTTGTGGAGGCTAAGTGATTGCAAGGTTGATTTCACAAAATACATGGTCAAAAGGTGGCTTAAACATGAGTCCAAGTGAAGCCAGCTTAAGGCCAAAAGGTACAAATGATCAACATGTAATGTAGCAGTACAACTCAACCCAAAGGAGCCTCTATGGTATAAAGCAAGAAGAATAGCAAAGAAGTAATATAATGAGTCTTCAACGCACAAGTCATGGCGGGACTAAAGAGGACTCTCAAGCCTAAGAACAAAAGTTCACCATGGGTTTCAAGTGACAACAATGTACTATCTAGGGTGCCCATGATAAGGTAGGCTCTACCACACAAGTCATGACACTTTTAAGCAATGAGAAGGTTCTACATCATAATTTGGTTGGGTTGATACTAAGTCCAAAATGGGAAAGGAAACTGATAAATGCAGGTGAAAATCCTAACCTATATGCCAGTTTTGAGAACCAATACTTGTCAGAACATATCAACCATAAAAAAATTCCAAAGGAGAAGTCTTCCAAGTTCTATAGACATAAATAGGAACACTAGACAAGAAGTTAATACATCCCATATATAAAATTCAGATAAAATCTTGTGTTACAAAATAAAAAACTTTAAAATGTGTATCTTATATGTAAAATATGGTATAGGGAACCATGCAGCCTTGCAGCTTACGCATAATAGTTCTTCTGGACAAACCCCTTACAGGGCTCAAGCCAATGACTCCTTTGGTAGTTAAAACTCATGGCTTCAAAAGGTTCCTCCTACGAAGGAAAATCAAACTCCAAGAAATCATGAGAACTAGAAGGATCAAAAGAGGGAATTAAGGGGTCCCATGTCCCCATAGGTGGAATCACTCGGTCAACTATTGGGACCAAGTCCCAAGAAGGAAAATAATTGTTCAAAGGATCCTTCTCAGGAGCAATTAAACATTGAGGTCTCAATGCCACATAGCTCACCTATGGTGGGGCAGAGTCTAATTGAACACTTAGAAAAAACCAAGGGGTATTATGTAGTAAATTTAAATTAGGGTGTTGATTATCAAATCCAAGATGATCAATAGTTACAATACTTCCATTATGAGGAAAACACATCACTCGAGAGAAGACACCACAACATCCATAACATAGAGAGAATTATGTCCAAGTAGCACATTAAAGTATAAAGGGAAATCAACCATCATCATATTGATAAAAACAGTCTTCCCATCTAAAGTAATAGGCAATTGAGGAAGCATACCAATAGATTCACTAGGTCTTCTATCATAGGCTAACAATTGACTATTAGCATTCAAAAAATTTGGAGAACCCAAAGCTTTCCAGGTCAAGGAGGATATAATACTTGCAAAGGATCCTTCATCCACCATACATCGATATACGTTTGTGGAATTAACTCTAACCTTTATTTGGAAAGGTGCATCTGAAGGAAGATGAGGCTTGACAAGATTATCCCAATCAAGGGATGCACTCCTAGAACTTAGAGGGGGTACATTCAGAGAAACTAAAATGCCCCTTATACCAGAAGACTCTGTACTAGAAATCAAGAAGACTCTATTGTTAGGTACTTCACCCCCTAAAAGAGGATGGTAATCAGCCAGAGATTGCACTGGATCAACCACTTCATCAACCACTAGTTGATAAGACTGTTGAGAAACTGACACAGATTTAGGAGTAGGATAAACTTTAGACACAAACCGTATCCTTTACTCCTCTGGAATACCAAGGCACAAATAAGTAATATGGTATCCCTTACATATCTTACAAGAGAGCTTAGGTTTAAAACTTCTACACTTAGGTATCTGATCAACATCCATTTTGCCAACATAAATAGGAGTTGTGCCCCCAGCCCTACTCACAGAACCAGGCGAGTCAACAGAAATATGACTCATAGAGGCAGGTGACCCATTGCTAGTATGACTCACAGTGACTCGACTTATGCCCCTAGTGTGACTTGCAGTGGCTGAAAGCTCATCTTCAACATGACTAGTAGAGGTTGATGATGATTCATTGCTAGTATAACTTGCAGTGACTAGTATTATGTCCCCAGCTTGACTTGTAGTGGCTGAAAGCCCATCTCCAACATGACTAGTAGAGGTTGATGATGATTCGTGGATATAACTATTCTTCTTCTTCATCTTCCTATTTCTCTGCCTTTTAGATCTATTATTACAAGAGGGAGGAGAAAAAGGAATCCTAGATTTCTATTTTAAAGAAGATGAACAATCAACAACCATTTTATGCCCTTGAAATAAAGAATTCGTCTAAGAAGCTTCAAGAAAATATGGAATATTTGGAGTGGAGCACAGCCAAACTGGTAGTCCAACATTTAATCTAGGAATATTCAAAGTGGCCATTAAGGGGGTACCAATGTTTCCAAAGAAAGGAAAAGCACAAGGATCCCCTTTTGGAAGGTACCTTGGTTGGTCTACACAGGGATACTGGCCATACGAAACTTATTCGTTGATCCTTCCCTTACAGGAATTTACAAATGACTTTCAAAGAAAGAGACACACAATCAAAAGCCTTTCAAGATAGGTGAAATGGTAGGTTAGTCACTCAGAATCTAAGGTCCAAAAGTGACAAGATAAATCCACCCAAATCCAACTAAATCGAAAGAGAAGAGATAACTCGACTATAAAGACCCTAAATATGGAACCAATCATGTAACTTCCAAGTATGTCCGCTTTGGGTGATGAGGACCGAACACCAAAATACAAGAAAGTGAAGTAAGGGACTTTCCGAAGATACTCTGGGATAATAACGGCCCAAGCCTACCAACATAGGTAAGAGAAACAGTTATGCTAACCTCTAGACAAAAGCCTTTGCCACTGAAAGCACCAAAGATTCGCAAGGGTACCCTCCATAAGTACTAATGAATGTGATGCAATGTCTGCCTCATGTGCCACGAGATTCCCCTCCACAACCACCTATGTGATCCCTAGGTATAGCAACTATGGGCACTAGTTCATATCAAAATCTGGGCAGAACAGTCTCAGGGTAGGATCGAACAGGTAGGAGAGGGGGTATCTCTCTTCCTTGTGTTCACTCTCCCTCGTGCTTGACTACCAGTCACGGAGATTTCCCGATATTTCTAACGACACTGGATTTCACTCATTATTCAACATCTTTACAATTTGAGTGGCCTTGGAGTGTTAACTCTCCACTCACCTATTCCAAGGCCTTAAGATCTAAACTTGTTGGTGTAATTAATGACAAATTAAAAAATGTTCTAGTTCTTTTTAATTAAGCGATTGACCTTAAAGGTCACGAGGATAATGAGAGTTTAACTTATGGTGTTTTAATTCAAAAGAAATCAATAGAAACTTAGCTATATGAAAATGCAGCTATTTTTCTTCAATGAAAATGGATTTATATAAAGTTCTATGAATAAACTTGTACAAGCAATTTTTTCCTTTTTTCAGAAAACATAGTCCACACACCCAAAATCTAACAAAAGGACTAAAATGCCTACAATGAAAACTATCTTAATGAAAACTATAATGTTGGTGCATGGATGCTCACACAAGAAGCAAATGCATTCCTTCACAAGATCAAAAGGCCAACTTGACTACAAAGAGGGCACAAAGCCAAAGACAAATTTCCCTCAAAACCAAGAAAACCTATCGAAAAAGTTCACAATTTCTCAAAGAAAAGCCAAAAGAAACCAAAAATAAAAACTTGAAAAGAAAAAGAAATGAAAAAGCTATGTTTTTACTCTTTTTCTTTTAAAAACCCATAGAAATTTTTGAGGTCACAAAAGACTTCTAAACTTCAAAGATCAACAAACAAGCATAAAGAGTCTCTGAACTTCACAAGTTATGCAACTCATCAATAAAATGAAACTTGAAACAAGAGAGGACTTCAAACTTGCATTAATTGATCTGAATAGCAGTATACAAGGCTTCAACAAAGCAACAGAATGTCAAGAAAGTCTCGTAAGATTTTCAAAGAGACACTTAAAAACCATGAAAAAAAAAATAGGTCAACCAAAAAGGAAAGGAAAGAAAATCAATCTGAAAGTTGGGTTATAAATGAAACTGAAACCAATTTCTTTTTCTGGAAAGGCAGGACAACCAATAAATTTTGATAGAAGCCTTAAACCCAAAATACAAACTAAAACATTACTCAAAAATCAATCCTAGGTCAACTAGGTTTTTCACCAAGAAGACGATTCAAAATTGAAAACTTGCAAGAGAACAAAGTTCTATTGACAGTGAATGACTAGAAAATAGCAAAAGTCATGAAGAAAAAGACTTAACTAGGCAAACTATTTTTAAAAATCAATTCAAAATTAGGCATACGCGACTATGTAAAGAAACAAAGATGTCCACACACGTTTCAAACATAGGAGAATCATGTATACGCGAGTCTATTTGAGGAAACAAGCGTGTATACACTATTGTATCCCTAAAAAAGTATAGATAGAAAGCTCAATTAAGAAAAATAAAAAATCAAGGCCTGATCCAAAAGATCAGACTTGATTTTTGGGAAGCCAATAAGTCACTAACACTGGAAAAATAAGAAATCAAGAAAACAAACCCTAATCAAGAACAAACAACCAAAACTAGGAAAAACAAGAATGTTTTCCCCAATGGAGTCACCAATTATGTTGCGGGTGGAAACACCCTAGGGTCGTGGGTTGAAAACCCCAATAGAACGGAGGGCATACAACATAAAGAAATACATAGATAAACAATCTAAATGCTTAAACTACTAAAGCGGGAAGAAGTGGTATTACTCGGAGGTCCTATGTTCGAGGTCAATCCCACAGGGTCCAAACCCTCTGCTCCTTCCAATGCCTTTAGAACCCGTAACTTATCCAAGAAAAACATATACAACAACAATAATAGAAGGCATGTTCATGATATATGTGTTAAATCATATAAGCAAGTGAGAAAATGAGCATTAACATAAGATTCATAAGCAAATCATAACATAGATTAATGCATAAACACAATAAATATCATGAACAAAACAACATTTCTTTATTGATGTAACCTAAATGAAATGTGGAAAAATACAACCTGAGTCTTCCTCTAGCTCCAAGCAAAACCATCCTCTGGATCTGTCCTACCCAGGCCTTAGCAATCTTCCTCCATCGATACACACAAGGATGTCATAAAAGGGATGAAGGACATATCAAAGGAGGAAACAAAGATTTCCTATAACTTTAGAGTGTAGGGTGCACATGGATTTCTTCAAACTTGATTAGGGATGTAGTCAACTATAATATCAATATCTCATCTCTTCTCCTCCTCAGGCCTTCCCATGGAGGTTTATTTATACTTCTCCAAATTAGTTTTTTCAGTTGGGAAACAGTTGGGCCACGGGATATAGTAGGTGAGTAACAGGTAAAACTCGTAAAATCCACCTGAATTTAAGGAGATTATTTATTTTTTAGTTTCTTAACACATATATGCAGGTTGGGTATATATTGACTCGTGTGTACAGGCTTTTTATATATGGAAAAATAGCGTATGGGAAG
This sequence comes from Pinus tabuliformis, assembly GCA_031772625.1. NCBI lineage: Eukaryota > Viridiplantae > Streptophyta > Pinopsida > Pinales > Pinaceae > Pinus > Pinus tabuliformis. Next base: position 791,604,499 of record CM062809.1, on the reverse strand, counting down.
TAAAACACTGTTTTAGAATTTGGACCAAGTCTGGAAAGGAAGGGTTGCCCTAGGCCATAACCAGAGCATCAAATCTCCCAAGAGTGGTAAATGGTGCTATAACAATCCAAAATTTTCATATGGCTCCTAAAGAGTAAAATCTTTAGTTGGAAATTTTGTAAAATGGCATACTTCTGCTCATAATATAAATCCAATGCGATATTTAAAATAAAGTATTCCTATTATAAAAATTATACAAAGAAGAAACATTGTAAATACTAGTATTATAAACATTATGTGGAGAAGAAATAATCAGATATCATATAGTACACTTTTTAACATTCACAAGTGACCGATAGTTCTTTCGTTTTTTCCACTACTGTAAATTATTTCTACATTTTTATTTATCTATGAAGAGGGATATGTTATCTAGATATGTGTTGTAGTGGCTACAACCACTGTCCAAAATTTTTCCTACGCTTCAATTTTGGAGCCTCTCTTCTTAACCTCAATAACTCATTTTGCATTAATCCAAGTATTCTTGCTTCGACTAACACTTATATTTTCATTTTGCTTGTGTTTCTTCACTTAGATGATTCTTCTAGGTCACAAGATGATCTCCCAACTTGGTCCCACAACATTTTTGGGCCTACCTCTAGAAACTGAGCAATCCTTCAGGGTAGATAGCCTTGATGATGGAAATTGCATAGTCCTGACTGCCACTGAGCTTACAAACTTCGCAGTGCATTGAGTTGAAAAGTTTCCCAGCTCCCTAGAACTATGCAGTCTTTCCTATCGGTGTGCATGGCAAGTTTACCTAAAAAAGAAAAAAAGAAAAAGATCAAAAAAAAATCCCATGTGTGGCCTACCCATCTGATGCCTGATTTGCTGCTTGAACTTGCCTTGTAAGTTGATTTACTTAAGACTTGCATTTGTTTTCCATGAGTCTCCTTTCTGTCCCACATGCACAACAGTTGTTAAGCACCTCTCTAGCGGTCACTGATATCATGTCATCTAAGAGAGCTACTTCAAAGGAAACCACCGAGGGTAGTACTGGCGAAGTAGTTGAGTAAACATCAGTTGATTTTCTAGTGTGTGGATACCCAACTGTTTATAGAAAATGTATCATCATTGACAGGGCAACAAATAAAAAATGCTTTTGTAAAGGACTTTGAGGTAGAGTTGGAGGACTGATAGGTTTATCTCAGCATCTAGTAGTCAAGACTATATAAGGTTCCATACAGGTACCTCTCCATCCCATGTGTAGATATCATAAGCTAGATTGTCTCACACATTGATGAGAAGACCATGACATTGAGCAGTGCCAATAGGCCTAAGCTTGCCACCTTCTAGGCATAAGACTTTCATCAAATCTATCACTTGCTCAAGGTAGTAGAGCACACAGACTCACTCTTCTATGCCACCCATGGCTATGTGAACATGGGAGACATTGTCAAACACTGGTGAAAGAGCCATCGAAGTTTTGACAGCAACCCACCCATGTGTACAAGAAAAATTCCCTTAGGAAGGCTTACCATCTCTTGGTTATCTTTGCTTGCAGAATCCATAGTCAAGAGAGCAAGAAAACATTTCCTGAAGGGTGGGCACTCTTATTGGACCAACTGGTGAACAATGGGAGGCCAATCAAATGGTTAGATCTATTGGCTTGACAAATCAAGGACCATGTAGAAAAATCTTGGAATTCGCCGAAGGGTGAGTGATCAAGGGTCTATATGTATGCATATTTATTGAATCCAATCTATGTGCAATAACAACTCCCTAGCATGAACGAGACATGGATACCATGAGAAACTTCCATGCCCATCTATTGCAAGTTGCTTGTAGTTATCGAGGAGTGATGGCACAACTAACTAACCACTTCATCATCCTGTTGTACAAGCTTATCTTTGAAGAAGATCCACCTTGCATGTCACGAGAAGTAATGGAGGCATTAGAAGACATCACATATTAGTATGCCTCACTAGGTGGAACCTTCATTAGAGTGTTTGGCAAAGAGAAGCCTCTGAATGTATTACCAAGGTATACCATTGAAAAATTGATCATGCAAGAAGTATCATACCATCTCACCACAGGGTTGTCAGCAGCACTACATAGGAAGAAGAAAGTGCCATGGCCCACTCTTCCTTTGTATATTGGATTATATGAGATAAATAACTTGAAAGTCGTAGATTCCAAGGCTAAGGAGATAGTGAAATTTGAATTCAACACTCAAGACTTTAATCTGTATGATCCCCGCAATATTTGCAAGGACCACTATACAAGAGTTTACTTTCCATGGATCGACGGGGAATTTCATTGGCTGGAGGAGGATCCTTGGAGGTATTTCTACAATACCTCAAGGCTCAATGAGCTGGTCATTTTAGTAGGGTCTTCACAACTTGATCCACTGATAGCAACAACTCTAGAAGCAACAACACTAGAAGGATGCAATCCCATGTAATACATGTGAAAGAGGAATATTTTTGATAGTCTAGAGGGACAACAAAGCTAAAAAATGAAAGAAGATTATATTCTTATGAAAGAATCTTTGGAAGAAGAAGCAAAGAAAAGGTAAAGGATGTAGAGAGAAGAGTGGGGGAAGAGTGAAAAGCAGAGATTGAAGGAAGCAGAACTGGAGTTGCATGAGACAAAGAAGAAGTTGAAGAAAGAATGGGAATTGAGGAGGAGAGAACGAGAAGAGATGTAGAGGAATGAATAATAACAAAGGAAAGACATGATGTCAGAGGAAACAAAACCAATACAAGTTGAAGAGTAGGAACAAGAACAACTGGTAGCTGAGGAAGAAGGTGAAAAGATGCAGGATCTGGAGCTTGCTCAAAAAATTGGGAAATTGATTTATGTGATAGACATGGAGATGGAACATGAGCCACAGAATGAATATTTTTCTCTAATGTCGAGAGAACCATAGGTCATCTTGTATTCTACACCACCTCCAGCAGTAGAGCCAACCCTGAGCGAGTAAGGGGATGTTGTTCTCCTTGATGATGATCCTGTAATGGATGTGTCCAATCTATCATTTGATGAGTTCCAAAGGCAGATTGTACAAGCATGAAGAAAGAACTTTTTGGATGATCATGCATTACCTGCATTCATTAGAGAAAGGGTGATAATGTCAAACCTCAGAAAGCATCCAAATGCCATTGTCAAATCCGACTTCGCCTATGCAAGAGCAATAAGATCAAATGTCCAGTACTTGACGATCAAGAATGAGAAACTGGCACAAAAATTACAGGCTACAAGCCAAGAGGTAGAATGACTTCATGCATCAGCGAATAATGTAGTTTCTACATAGGTTTACTTGGAGGAGATGAGAACAATGATACTAAAGTATCAACACTTGGAGAAACCATGCAGAAGCTCTATGATAGGTTTTTCACTGTACATAAAGTCATTTTTTGTTTGCATGGCTTACAGGAGAAAAGAAAAGAGTTTGCTAAAACTCTCAAAAACATACAAGATTCCATTTCCTATGTATAAGAGTGGCCAATTCGGTACAAAGGGGAACTGCTTGACTTAGTGAAGAAAATGAAGCCATGGGCAGAGATGGAGAAAGTGAAGGTTCAATGTTGATTCAAAACAACAAGTAGCTTGCCTCATTCATTAGAAGAATTGAGGCCTCATATGCATGGTTTTTCACTAGTTTGGATGTCTTGGTGAGAACACACTAGATCCCATTAGTCAGTTCTCTCAACCAAAGCCAAATCCAAGAACCAGGTACAACAAGAAGTCAAAGAATACTTGGAGCAGCTGAGACATAATGCCACTAGGGAAGACTTGGAGCTGAATAGACATAACATTCAAAATTTCATCAATGGTCCTGTCAAAGTTAGAAGAATGATGCTCATGCTTAAGAATGATTTGGACATAGGTTCCAGGATAGTGTACCTAGATGCCATGGAGGCTAGAGTCTGCTTCTAGGAATACACCATTATGTAATTTGGGGACATCATCACACAATATCAAACTTGGCACCAATACGTGACTGAGAGGTAACAAGTGGAGGTTGTTGAGCTAGACTTCACCCAAACTCAAGCATCATAGTGTTATTTCTTGTTAGGCTATCAAGTTGTCTCTACCCTATTTTGTTTTATATGGGTGCAAGTGTAAATTGTAATATTATTTGTAATTATGTTGTAAGTGAATTTCCAAGTGCCAGTGTCAAAATATGAAGAGCCATCATGTAATGTAATGTGTCATTTTGTAAAGAAGTTGAAGAGTCATGAGGGTAGTCCAATGGTCACAAAGGGGATTTGAAGAGTCATCCACCCCCTTGTTATAAATAGAACCTCATGACTCATATAATAGGCTTTTGGGAGCCAAGATTTTGGCTAGGCTTAGGCTTAGGAAGAGCTTGGGAGTATTGTGAGGAGCCTTGGGTTTTACGTAGCCTAGAGCGATTATACTTCTTTGGAGGAGCAGGTTTTCTTGACTGTAATGTTATGTTGTTGGGGCTAGTGATCGTCAATGGTGTATGTATGAATGGAACTTTCACTTATAATAATAAAATCAGAGGCAGTGTGCTTTCATGCATATGTTGTGAATAAAGTAGGACTATTCTTGTTGTATTTGCAATGTATGTTATTTAATTTACGCTTATGCTATGAACTATTTCATTTTCATTTGTATGAATCTTGTTGGATGCATGTTGTTGTATTAACTCATCACTTTAACTTGTGGACTATTCCACGTCTTAGCTTTTGATGTCATTCTACTCATGTGTTCCTTTCAAGCTGCATATTCTTACAGGCTTCCATGGGGTGCACTTCCTTTTCCCTTTATGTTTTAGAAGCTTCATGCATTGAATTTGACTCTCTGCAGGGTCACACACTTTCTCTCACCCAAATTTATCATACTTCCCTCTATGCGTTTCCACAGTCAAGGCATAGCATTACAACCCATTGTTGGGACTCCTACAAATGGTTTGAGGTCTAATTGGGACATCATATATGGGAGATACCCTGAATGTTGGTGGGTCCAACACTGTCAACATTTATGGCACTAGAAGGAGGGCCAGATGACAAGATGAGCCCTTGAAGTCTGTTTTGAATTTCTAAACACATTTAATGACTTGTTACCAAATCATAACCTTGACATGTTTTTCTAGACACATAAATCTGAAAGTGCTGACAAGAACTATTGATGACTTGTCCAATCTTCAATTCAATAGCAAGGGTGAAACAACCTTATTTGAACACACCACACATTTTCTTGATTTCTTCACAAATCACAACATCCACTGTGAGGTTGTTGGTTGTATTTTGTTCATTCTCACATTCGAAGGGCGTGTGCTAGACTAGTGTAACACATTTCCTAAAGACTCCATTCACTCTTTCAAACAAATTTTCGTAGATTCATGGCATTCTTTCGATCTCTATGATCATACCACTCTTAATAAGAAAATTTTGAATTTGTGAAAAGCACCTGATGAACCTATTCAGGATTTTCATGATTGTTTCATCCATTATTGGTTTCAATTTCCTGAAGATGAGGTTGGTTGGTATTTCTTGGTGGACAAATTTCTATATCTTGTTCACATTTCAGAAAATCTGCATGAGTTAGAATATTTTGAACCTCTCCCAACATACCTCGGTGTTAGAGCTTCTAAACCAGTGACAAAAAAGGTTGTTGTTCCAAGTGAGCCTTCGTCCCCTTCTCATCAAACAACTCTAGTTTCACGGGTCGAGGTAGAAGAAGTTGAGAATTCATCTGTTGATATACTGCCATCTTCTCTTACCCCACTTACTCATAATTTCAACGCAAATTTGGACTGTGACTCTAATGGTTGTGATGAAGTGATATCTCCTCGTCCTCCATCCTTTAGTCCCTTCGATCCTCCATATTGTGATGTGTTGTGTTCACCTGTTTCAAATTTCTCTTGTTTTGTTCATGAGGATCAAGTTCTGGATGGAGTTGGTGTTGAACAACCAAGATGTGATATCATTTTTTATGAGTATGTGTGGAGTCTAAACAAGGACTTACAGTGAAGGATGACACCCTTTTTTCCGCACCTCTTCCATTACCCTCACATTTCCCATGAGTCTGTCATTTCTTTTCAATATTGTCAAAAATAATTTCATGATGTTACTACTTTTGATCATTTACAGAACACGTGGAATGTTGGCTTTTCATTTGAATGCAAAGAGGACAAATATTTTATGCCTAATCCTGCCAATATCTCAACTTACCTTTTTGGGAACATAGAGGGTGGAATTTCTCATTCTCCACTATCTCCTATTAATGATTCATCAAATCATGAGGATGCTCCTATTTATGATCTTGAACTTTCTGATCGTGGTTGTCATGATCTTTTCATTAATTCATTTGATCACGATTCTAATTTTTCCACTATTGATCTTTCTAGGCCACCAGTCTTTGATGATCCATATTCTATTGAAATGGAACCTCCTTAAGCTATCAAGGAACTTCAACCTGAGCTAATGATTATGTCAAGTTCTCATAGCCTTGAGGTTAGTTCCAGTTCTGATTAGAAATGCGTTGAATCTTTCCAGGATCCTCATCACTCTATTGTACACGTTCAAAATCAATCTATTTTACAATCTTTGTATCCTCCATTTGTATCATATTATCCTATCGCTCAATCATTGGAGGAGTCATACATAGCAAGCACTGTTGTAAAATGGAAATTTTCTTCTTTCTTCATGTCTCCACATTTTTCAAGTTTGAAAGTTTGTACCTCCATGTCTTCGACTCAAAATGTATTTTAACACCATGGTATTTCGAAAGAATGTCTTTCATGCGCTTTCCATTTTTATTTTTCTGTGGGTGGATTCAAGCTTTGAACATTATGCTTTTTATTAGCTTATCTTTCGTGTTTGTTGGTATGCTTGTATATCTTTCTTGACATGCATTCCCTTGCCTACATAGGCTAGCCAATGCTTCGGTGGCTGCATTGGAGGTATCACTTTACGTAAGTCCGACCTATTCTCTTTCTAGGTTAGGAGTAGGAGTAATTTTTCTTTTCTTTGTTGTTTGTTTTATTTGCTTCACTTTGTTTCATTTTGTTTGCTTCACGTCTTTCCTTTAGTTTGTTTTCCTTTTAATTGTAGGTTATCTTCCACATGAGATCATGTTTGGCTTCTTAGACAATTAGGGTGAAATCCAAGAGGAAGTTGTACTACTATCAATGCTTGGTTATCTTTCTATTCCCTCTCTTTATGTGAATATTTCATTTCTTCTAGTCGATGATACCTGGATGGAAAATATGTTCCTTTCAGAGAGAGTCATGGTGAAATCATGATCCTTGCATTTTTAACTAATACCACCTACTCTAATTGGTCTTCTATTTTCGGTTAACCCTTGTCAACTAAGTCAAGTAGAGTAAGGAGAGGTGGAAAACCTTAACAAGTATGTCAGAGGTATATATAAACATCCTTCTCTAATGGGACAACCTCCTCTTGTCTCAACTAGTTGGGATCCCTCTTCTGCCTCCTGAAATATATAAGTGCCTATGCATAATTCTTTGAACAAATAAAATGAATAAAATAAAAAAATGAAGTAAAGGGTGAAAGAAGAGAAATTTTTCATGCGTAGAGAGGTAATGAAAGTAACTATGTCTGGGTACTTTCCATGCTATCTCAGAGCGGAGAAGTGTTTGTGTTCCTAAAGTGACTTCACTGAGGTACTGTCCATGTTTGCAACAATGGATCAAAACTAGAGATGAAAACTAAGAATCTAACAATCTATTTTACTTGTGCATCTATATACCCCTGATCCCCAATCAAAACAACTCAGTTTGACTTGGCTTGGTATGTGGGCTTTCGATGAAGAAATGGTATGGAATATATCTTTAGCTCATGCTAAGTGAATAATTTATGATCATAAAAGAATTGAATAATACTGCCATAGGAGTTAGACGTGTTTTGCATAAGACAAGATCCATACAAAGAGACAGAATTCTACCAGTGTGTTGTCAATGTTGTAGCAGTTATAACCACCCTCCAAAATTTTGCATACACTTCGATTTTGGAGCCTCCCTTCTTAATATCATCAACTCATCTCACATTGATCTAGGTATTCAAGCTTCGACTAAGACATATCTTTTCATTTTTCTTGTGTTTGATCACTTAGCGGATTATACTAAGTCACAAGTTGATATCCCAACTTGGTCCCACAAAAGTTCCAAGCCTGCCTCCAGAAACTACACAATCCTTGAGGGAAGGTAGCCTTGATGATGGGAATTGTGTAGTCTTGACTACTAGTGAGCCTTGAGCTTAGAAACTGCACAGTAATTTAAGGCAACCCAACATTGAACCCAAAAATTGTGCAACCTCATTAAGCTTAGAAACTACGTAGAGTAGTGAGTCAGAAAGTTTCCCAGTTTCCTAGAACTTCCCTGTCTTTCCTGGTAGTGTGCATGGCAAGTTTCCCCAAAAGGAAAAAAAATAAATAAAAGAATCCCTATAAAATAGGGATCTATTTTTACAATCTTGAAGGAGGCACGTGCATTATTTTAAAAACTTCTGCAAAGTGTCAATTTTTCCTTGATTTTAGGTGTGCACATCATAAACCCTAATTTACACAAATCTATTTAATCGATGCTTCTAGATCTCATTTGCACACTTAATGTTGGAGCTCTAGCATTCCAGAGGATATCAAGGAACCTTCTATGCGATTGTTGTCACTTTTCCGGGTGAGTTTTGCTTTTGTCATCTTTGGCCGCTTTTTTTGTTTCTTTTCATTGTTTGGCTTATGTGAGTGTTGTTTTAGTAGTTTCTTTTTATGGTTCCTTGCATTTTGACTTGTTTTAATTTGTACACATGTTTTTTAAGTTTTAGATTTCCTTTCCCATGTGTCGCATTAGTATTCTTGTTTTTGCACCAATGGTCATCGTTGTGATGACTCTCCTCGCTTGCTTCATTTCCCTTCTGTTAGATTAATTGCTACACTTGATTCACATGAATTTACTCTCACTTAGTTATATATTCACTCATGTTCACCTTATCGCTTAGACATTCTTGTTTTCAACACTTCCCTTGGGTAGATCTGGATTTCCCTTGGTCAGTTTTCACTTTTCCTAGCTGGCACTATGCAATCCTAAGGCTCAAGCCACAAGCTTGCCCTCTAGAATTGTGTAGTGTGCAATCCAAGATGGCTCCAACTGCACAATGTGTACTCTCTCCCAAGCCTATACCGAGGCTGAACTGTGCATTGTGCAACTTCAAGCACCAAGCTTCCACCTTGGTTGTTGGGACTATGAAATGCACAATTCCCATAGGAAACTAGTCCCTCTCGCCAGAGAAAATTGTGCAATCATTCCCATCTGATGTCTAGTTTGCTTCTTGAAATTAGGGGAATTTTTAGGTCAAGAATGGGCCTCCTAAGGAAATTATAAAATAATAGTGGAATTAAAAAATAAGATGAGATTACATCATCAAATTTTAGAGGGAAAAAAGAAAAAGCTAGTTTTTCAACTTGTATTTTCAATTTATCTCCCTATGAGTTTACTCAAATTTCGAGTGGAAATTCTCGTTGGATGAAAACATTTAGTCCTCATCCAAGAAGTACCCATGTTGCATACTTTTGATGGACCCTACTACATGAAAAATTAGAAATACATGAAAAACATTATTATAATCACATTTTTTCATCTATTTCTTATTTTTTGTGTAGCAGTGTCCATCGAAAGTATGCAAGATGGGTACACCTTAGATGAGGAATTAAATTTTTCGTCCAACGAGTACTCCCACTCAAAATTTGAGGTCAACCTTAGGGATATAAGTTGAAATATGAGTTGAAAAAGTAGTTTTATTATTTTCTTATTTTTTAATCTTTTTATCCTTTTACGCCAAAAATGGTGAATCATCCCCCATGGTTGACATCATCATATTGAATCCTATTGGTTTTTATAAATTTTATTTTGGTTGTACATTTTTCTTAGGAGGCCCATTTTAGACCTCAAAATTCCCTTAATGACTTGCCTCGTAAGTTGATTTTATTAAGACTTAAATTTTCTTTCCATGACTATCATTTATGTCCCACATGTACAAAAATTGTTGAACAAATCTCCAACAGTCACTATTACCATGGAATCTAAGAGAGTTGTTTCAAAGGAAACCATTGAGATAGGTATTGGGGAAGCAGTTGATAAAACATCAATTGATTTCTCAATTGTCTATAGAAAAGGGATCATCACTAACATGGACGCATATTAGACATGCTTTTGCAAAGGACTTTGAGGCATACTTAGAGGACCGACATGTTTATCTTAGAATATGGAAGTCACAACTATACGAGATTGCATTCAAGTATCTCCCCTTCCTGTGTGCAGATATCACCAGCTCGATTGTCTCACACACTAATGAGAAGACCACGACATTGAGAAGTGCTAGCAAGCAAAAGATTTCCACCTTCTGGGCAGAATAATTTGAGTAAATGTATCCCTTGCCGGCTAGTAGAGTGCATGGAATCACTCTTCTATACCACCCACAACTATGTGAAAAAATGAGACATTGTCAAATGCTTGGTGAAAGAGCCATCGAAGTTTCGACAGAAACCCACCCATGTGTACAATGCAAAGTCCCTCAAGAAGGCTTACCAGCTCTTGGTTATATTTGCTTGCAAAATCCATGGTCAAGAGAGCATGAAAACCTTTTGTAAAGGGTGGACACTCTTATTGAACCAGTTGGTGAATAATGGGAGGACATTCAACTGGTCAGATCTATTGGATCGACAATTGAAGGCCCATGTATCAGAGGTTTGGAATCTGCCCAAGGGTGAGCGAGCAAGGTTCTATATGTTTGCATACTTACTAGATGCATTATGTGTGCAACAATTATTCACTAGCTTGAAATAAACATGGACACCATGATAAATTGTCATGCACATCTATTGGAAGTTGATTCAAAATGCAGCTATTGAGGAGTAGTGGCATGGCTAACTAACCACTTCATCATCCTGTTGTACAAGCTTATATTTGAAGAAGATCCACCTTGCATGTCATGAGAAGCAATGAAGGGACTAGAATATATCACAGATTGGTATGCCTCACTGGGTGGCACCTTCATTAGAAATTTTTGCAAAGAGCGGCCTTTGCATGTTTTACCAAGGTATGCCACTAACAAAATGATCATGCAAGAAGTATCATATGATCTCGCCACAAGGTTGTTAGTAGCACTACATAGGAAGAGGAAAGCACCATGACCCACTCTTCCTTTGCATGTTATATTATACAAGATAAAGAACTTGAAAGTTGCGGATGCCAAGGCTATGAAGATAATGAAATTTGAATTCAACACTCAAGACTTTAATCCATATGATTGTTGGAAAATTTTAGGGGCTAATATTCGCAGGTGGGATAATTTTCCATGATTTTTCCAAAAAAAAAATCACTAATTTCCATTTTTTATAGAAATGATTCGCACAGATTTTACAATAAAAAATTATTTTACCTTAAAAATCACCAAGATTATATAGGGAGTATATATTTAATCATTATAAATTTGAATAATTTTAAAAATACGTCAATAATTTTTTTATAGTTTTCATATTATGGACTAGTGATATTTGCCAATGTTTTTAAACTTCAAGATAATTTTCCATCCTTAAAATTTCACCTGGTATGATCCCCACAATATTCGCAAGGACCACTGTACGAGAGTTTACTTTTCGTGGATTAGCAAGGAATTTCATTGGCCAAAGGAGGATCCTTGGAGGTACTGCAACAATACCTCTAGACTCAATGATCCATTTAGTTTAGTAGGTACTTCACAGCCTACTCCACTGATGGAAGAACCTCCGGAAGAAGCAATAGTAGAAGGAAACAATCCCGTGAAAGACAAGGGAAAGAGGAAGATTTATGACAGTCCAGAGGGAGAAAAAAGTTGCAAAATGAAAGCAGATCTTATTCTTATGAAAGAAACTATGGAAATAGAATCAAAGAGGAAGCAAAGGATGCAGTGAGAAGAGTGAAGAAAGAGAGAAAAGTTGAGGTTGCAGGAAGCATAATTGACACTCCAAGAGACAGAGAAGAAGATGAAGGAAGAACAAGAGATGAAGAGGATAGAATGAGAAGAGAAACAAAAGTAGGAAGAAGAACAAAGGCAAGGTGTGATGACAGAGGAAACAATGTCGATACAAGTTGAAGAGAAGGAACAGGATAAATGAGTAGATGAGGAGGAATGTGAACAGAAGCATGACTAGGAGCTTTCTCAGCAGATTGAGCATTTCATTGAAATGACAAACATGGATATGGAACAGAAGCCACAAAATAATGATGTTGATCTAATATCGAGCGCACCATATGTCATGTCGTAGTTTCCACCACCTCCAGTAGTAGAGCCAGCCCCGAGTGAGCAAGGGGTCGATGCTATTCTCCTTGACGATGATCTGGTAATGGATGTGTAAAATCTATCATTCATGAGTTCCAAAGGAGGATTGCAGAAACATGGAGAAAGCATTTTCCTGATGATCACACATCGCCTATATTCATTAGAGAAAGGGTGATAGTGTCAAACACTAAGAAGCATCCAAATCCCATTTCTGAAGCTAACTTAGCATATGCAGGAGCAACAATAACAAATGTCCAATATTTTATGGCCGAGAATGAGCAACTAGCACAGAATTTGTAGGATGCTAAGAAAGAGATAGAACAACTATGCATATTCATGCAAAATTTAGTTTCTACACATGCTTACTTGGAGGAGATGAGAGCAATAATACTTGCTAAAGTTTCAACACTTGGAGAAACTATGTGGAAGCTCTATGATGGGTTTGTCACTGTACGTAAAGAAGTTGTCCATTTGCATGGCTTATAGTAGCAGAGTAAAGAGTTTTTTAAAACTCTAAAAAGCATACAAGATCCCATTGCCTATGCGAAAGAGTGGAAAATGCAGTACAAGGGGGTACTTCTTGACTTAGTGAAGAAAATGAAGCTAGACACAGAGTTGGAGAAAGTGAAGGTTCGAATGTTGATTCAGAACAACATGCAACCCTCATTCATTGGCAGAATTCAGGCCTCATATGTATGAATTTTTAGTAGTTTGGATGTCTTGGTGAGAACACACCAGATCCCATCAGTTGGTTCCCTAACCAAGGCCAAATCGAAGAACCAAGTCTAGCAGGAGGTCGAAGAATACTTGGGGAAGATGAGAAAAAATTCCACCAGGGAAGACTCAGAGTTGAACATACAGAACATGAAAAATTTCATTGGTGGTCCTGTCAAAGTATGAAGAATGCTACTCATGCTTTAGAATGAACTGGACACAAGTTCCAAGACAATGTACTTGGATGCCATGGAGGCTAGAGTCTGCTTCCAGCAAGACATCATTACACAATTAGGGGACATTATCACATATTATCAAGATTGGCACCAGTACATGAACGGGAAGCAACAAGTGGAAGTTTTTGAACTAGACTTTACCCAAACTCAAGCATCATAGTGTTGTCTTGTTAGGCTATCAAGTTGTCTCTACCCTATTTGTCTTATATGGGTACAAGTGTAAAATGTAATATTATTTCTAATTATGTTATAAGTGAAATTCTAAGTGCCAATATTGGAATATGAAGAGGCATCATGTACTGTAATGTGCCATTTTGTAAATAAGCTGAAGAGTCATGAAGTTAGTCCAAAGGTCACAAAGGGGAGTTGAAGAGTCATGAGGGTAGTCTGAAGGTCACAAAGGGAAGTTGAAGAGCCATCCACACCCCTTTTATAAATAAAACCTCATAACTCATATAAGAGGATTTTGGGATCCAAGCTTTTGGCTAGGCTTAGGCTTAGGAAGAGCTTGTGAGTATTGTGAAGAGCCTTGGCTTCTTCGTAGACTAGAACGAGTATACTTCTTTGGAAGAGCAGGGGTTATTTACTATAATGTTCCACTATTGGGGCTAGTGGTCATAAATGGTGTATTTATGAATGGAACTTTCACTTATAATAATAAAATCAGAGCCAACACTCTTTTATGCATATGTTGTGAATATAGTAGAACTATTCTTGTTGTATTTGCAATCTATGTTATTTAACTTATGCTTATGCTATGAACTATTTCGTTTGCATTTGTATGAATCTTGTTGTATTTGTTTTGTTGTATTAACTCATCACTTTAACTTGTGGACTATTCTACATCTTAGCTTGTGATGTCATTCTACTCGTGTGTTCCTTTTAAGCTACATAGTATTACAAGCTTCCAAGGGGTGCACTTCCTTTTTCCTTTCTGTGTTAGAACCTTCATGCATCACACTTGACACTCCATAGGGTCACACACTTTCTCTCACCCAGAAATACCATACTTCCCTTTGTGTGCTTCCGCAGTCAAGGAATAACATTAACACCCACTACTGGGACTCCTATTCCAAACGGTGTGAGATCTAGTTGGGACTTCATATCGGGGAGATCCCCTGAATGTTGGCGGGTCCAACACCATCAACAATATCTTAATATTTAGTTTTTAATATTGTGAATTAATTACAAAAATATAATGATCATTAATTATGTTAATATGTGTGTTTATTTTAAAGACATTTTAAATTAACCAAAATTAGAATCTTACTAAAAGTTATGACAAAAAAAACATAAAGTATATAAATAAACACCTTATTAGAATTTTATAATTTATTGGGCATAGCGTATGCCCTGAAATTGTTTTTTCTTCATTTAGAATTCATCTTCCTCAGACATAAGGAAACAAGTTAACGACCCAAAACCCAGAGGCATTTGAAAAGAGTGAAATCCTACCTCCTTACGGAGCACCAATGGGTCATGGTAGATCCACAGTTTTCACATGGCTCTGTAGAGTCTCCACTTTACACTTGGTTATCCATCATTTCCTACAGTTTTCCCTCACTCATCTCTCCCTTTTGCTCTATTTTGCTGCATAAACTCACCCAGATCATTACATATGATGGCATTAAGCATGATTTAGGGAATTTGCTAATATGTGACTGTTTTGTTTAGATTTTGACATACTTACAGGCATTCCGCAGCCATCTGCTGATTCCGCAGCCATCTGATGATCCCGCAGCCTTTTTGTTAATCTCAAGGTTCCACATGTCATTTTGCCAAATGAGCCACATGGGCACTTAGGAATCAAGGTGCTTGAGGTTCCTGTGCTATCTGTTCAGCCATCCACGTCATCTGTACCTCCGGTCAACGAGGGTCAAGTTACGGTCAATAAAGGCAGCTTAACGGTGATACGTAAGTTGTTGGGTCACGTCAGTTCAAATGGTGACTTGTCCGTCTTATGCAGGCCGTGGGGGACATAATCCAACTCTGGATTCAATGCCCATAATGACCAGAACCTCCAGCTCATCCACGCAGACTTATGACGTGTTTTGATCCTTAATTACGCATGACAGTTAGTTATTTTTCCAGTTTTAGCTGTACGCATTAGGCCGTCTTTCAGATGCCTATAAAACTAGCGTTTGCATACGCTGAAGGTTACATTTTAGTTGCTGAATTTTATAAACTTGTTGTTAATTTAGAGCATTCGAAGACTCTGTTTTTATAGTGCTGTTCTAGCACTCTGGACTGTATTTTTCTGCACATGGAGTAATAGAAACAGTGCTGTTTTGAAGTTTCCAATTCCTTGAGTCTCTTTTGTATGATATGAATGGAGGGCCCCTGTTCATGTTAGCCTTGTAAAGTATTTTATGTATTTTATATGCAGCATTTCCTTATTTCTATTCAGCATTTCTCTTAGTTGAAACATGTACAACGTAATTTACTTTCTTGTTATTTCATTTCTAGCCTTTCTTTTTAGCTGATCAGCATTGTTCTTTTGCAGGTTTTTAAGCCCGGGATTGATTTTGTGTTTGTGTATTTGCTTAAATATCTAGTGGTAGTTTCAGTTGACAGATTCAAGTTGCTGCCTTTACTTTATTTTCATAGCTGATTTTTAGTTTTATTTCTCAAAGTGGTTTGCTAACATATGAATGATCTCTTTATCATAAATTGTCTATCTTTTAGAGATCAAAATATTAATAACTTGCAGCTGGCTTTGGGTGCTTTTTAGGCTAATCCTTAACTACTTTCTAATCGTGTCTTACACAGTACTATGTGTTAGAGGCAGAGAGTTAGAGAGAGCTGAACATCATAACTAGTCTTTAAAGTAGATTTTTCTCATTTTTATCATTTCTTAGACTTATCTTTAGCTACTTCCTAATTGTGTCTTACACAGTACTATGTGTTAGAGGCAGAGAGTTAGGAAGAGATAAACTTTATCATTGGTCTTTTAAGTGATTTTCTTACCTTTTATTTGCAGCAGCATGAATGGTGTCTAATGCCATTAGAAAGTGGTTCTTTGCTTTCAAGTTATTTCAAGTTACTTATTTCCTTCAAGCTTTTCCTTTTCAGCAAGTAGTTAGAAATCACTAATCACACACTCTCACTCATCTAGAATTCACTTTACACACACCATCACTCATTTGTTTATAAATCACCACTCCATTTTAGAAAGATAAATTAACCACAAACAACACCCCCCAAACGACAAAAAGCTCTAAGAGGTTGCTCAAGTACATATAGTACACCTTCACTTCATCAGCTTACGAGCCCCGGGTTGACAATTAATGACATCAATTTAGGAACACTAAATTGACTAAACAGGCTCCAAAGGAGAAATTTGTCAATAAAAATTTTGTAAAATGACATACTTCTGCTCATAATAGAAATCCAGTATGATATTTACAACAATAACAAAAAATTCCTATCATAAATATTCTAAACACTCTACAAAAAAGAAATAATGAGAATGGTGGACACAACAGTGAACTAAGTACTCGTATTATGAACATTCTGTGGAGAAGAAACAATCAAAAAAATCATATGGTACACATTTTAACATTCACAAGTGACAAATAGCTTTTTTTCTAGTATTATAAATTATTTATGCATTTTCATTTACCCATGAAGAAGGGTATGTTATCTCACTATGATAATATTTAGTATTTAATTTTTTCAAATAATTACAAAAAATATAATGGTGATTAATTAGGTTAATATATGTGTTTATTTTAAACACATTTTAAATTAATGAAGATTACAATCTTATTAAAAATTACAATAAAATATATATATATATATATATATATATATATATATATATATATATGTCAACAAATATTTTATTATCATTTTATAATTTATTAGGTCTTGAGTATGTTTTAAAATATCTTTTGTTTGGTTTACATTTAGTCATTGGTAGAGATAAGAAAACATGTTAATGGCCTAAGAACCAGAGATATTTTGCAAGAGTGAAAGTTTTCCTCATTAGGTAGTATGGTTTTCCTTGAATAAAGATAATAAATCAGCCTGCATTACTTGAAAAGCAAGTATGATTTTCCTTGAATAAAGATAATAAGTCAGCTCGCGATAGAGAAAAATAGCAACACATGAGTGTCATCAGTACAAGTTTCCATGCATGACCCCCAGGGATTGTGAATATTGGTATCATGTGAGGTGGATCAAAGGGCGAAGGATGATTTCAATGGATTCAGTGACAAGCGACCCTAGAATTAGTGGAGTCCTCAGTTGGTAAGTTGACCCAATAACGGAGGTCGCATATTGCCATTTCCCATTGCAACTTTTATTTCCCTAGATAAGTGGGGAAATGGATATCAACACATTCCCACCCAAATGGCAAATAGTGCGAAGTTCACACACTCTCCAAACCTCGAAATAGGTTTTGAGATAAATTTATATATAATAAAATTTCATTACACATGGCATAAAAGCTTTCATGAATTTTCAATTATTTAAATTGCTACAATTTTCCAAAACACACAAATTGTACAATTCTAATAACCACCTTCATTTTATCCACTCTACTCAGTATCTCAAGAATAGAAAAATTCTTCGTTAATAGATAGAAAAGGCATATGAGATCCAAATAACGCCAAACAAAGAAATGAGATAGAAATAGAAAAGGAAGCCGAGTTTCATCAACGATGTAAAAAATGATCATGAATGACGTTCACATTTTCCTATGAATTCTTGTCTTATTAGAGCCTACATAATATTTTCGACCATGGCAGGAATTTGAATAAATTTATACATGAGAATCGGAAGGTGCTGAGAACAGAGTGAATAACGTAAGAATTCCATTTTTATAGAGTGTGCATTTCAAGTTATAGAATAGTGATCGAAGAGATGAATGCAGGTACATCTAGTTTTCCATGATGAGTGCATCAATTCAAAGTGTGTTTTCCGATCAATTTATTCAAGGGCCGAACTGGACGTTGGCCAGTCACCATATCTTCTGAACACAGGAGTCCCTTTTAGGTAACTGAGATTTGCTGAGAGGTGATGTCTGCTGAGAACATGGAAAATGATTAGAAGAGCTAAGGCATAGAGAGTAGAGATGCCCATCATGTTGCTGCAGAAAAATTGCTGCAATGGAAAAGGAAAGAAGCTACTTCTAATACTAAAAATGGTAAAAATATTAAAAATGACAAGGAAATCTTAGATTTTGTGGAAACCAATCATTTGGGTCAACTCAAAATTTCTTCAACAAACAAAACAAGAAAGTGGATTTGGGTAAATGCAAAGAAATATGAGGGAATTTTAAGGTGTAGGCTTTCTCACCTTAAATGGGGACAAATGAAAATAAAACTGAGCCAAAGAAAGAAAATAAATAAGAGAAACAAAGATAAAGAAGAATCAATCCTTTATAGACCCACATCTACACCTTTTACTTGGTCATCAGATCTATATGTCTAAGAAATGATGAAGGCTAGGACAAGGCGAGAGATTTTGGAAGTTAAAGAACATGAAATGGATTGCAAAATTTTAGAGATCACAGTTGCAAATGATTTCTAATGGAAGGTAATAGGATTTTAAAATAACATGTAACAATGTTACAAGAGGCTCTAGAGACAGGAAAACAAGAATTGCAAAGCATGAAGATAGCGTGGCAAAGCGTGAAAGAGTTAATAACAACAAATAGGGATGTGATAATTTCTAAACCAACTCAGGTAGATAGACAAGTATCTCAGCAAACAAACATTTCCAAAGACAATTAAAAAAGGAACAGTGGGAAAGATAGTCCAAAAGAAATCAAATCTAGAGTTGAAGACACTAATGGTTACATAAGGACAGAGGAAGAAGAAGATGCAAGTTCTCGTAGAGCACAAGAAATAGAAAACAAAGAAAGACAGGATAGGAAAACAAACTTTATTATCAGGCAAATAAGAGATTATGGGATGAATAGAAGTACTGTCAATTTGACAAGAGACTTTCTAAAAGAGAAACTACATTGGAAAGGGAAAATTTTCCAAGCAAGGAGGGTTGGAAGGATATGTGAAGAGAGGCCTCGACCCATCAACGTCATCATGGAAAGTGTACAAGACAAACACCATATTTTGGGAAAAAAGAAACTCTTGAAAGGCTCACACTTTTTCCTCGATGAAGATTTAACCAAAAAAAAACAAGAGGAGAGAAGGGACGAAGTGGAGAAAATTAGAAAAACAAAAAATGAAGGGAAAAGGGCATGGTTGTATAGTGGTAAAGATGTTATTGCAGTGTTTAAGCCTCCGGGCAAAATAGGGCAACGAGCTACCAGTATAGAAAAATAGAGAACTCAATAATAGGGATGAAAACAAAAAGAGCAACATGGAAAAATAGGGGTGAAGACTCAAATATGCGTCTTATGTGCTAAACTGCGTAGCAGTCAAATCCTACCGAGGTCTACCTAAGTTTAGTTTGTTGGAATTGTAGAGGTTATCCTTAGAGGAGGGGACCTGGGTTAGGACCTATTGCAGAAGGTAGAGACATAATTTGTCTCATGGAAAATCATGAGCATGATGGTTGCAAAACTCCTATCTTTCATGGATATTTGAAGTTGGTAGTTTGGAACAAGGTAGCATAAAATGGCAAAGGGTATGGGGGAATACTAGTCTTAGTGAGAGGAAAAGAAGGCCTTCACATTCAGTAAATTAAAGAATATGCAAATAAACAATATTTATGGTTGAAAATATCAGAGAATGAGAGTCACATAAGAATTGCAACATGCTATTTTTCCCCTAAAGTATCAAAAACTTAGGAGCTTGACAGCAAGGATTTGTATGCAGCTTTAAGACAAGATATTTCCATGTACTCTCAGCAGGGAGAAGTTATTTTAGTGGGAGATTTCAATGCTAGAACAACAAATAATCAAGCTAGCATTCTTTGTTGCAAAGAGGATAATAGTCATATTTGTCTCATTGAAGAGGAGAATCCCCAATAGGTGAGGTGTTCAGAAGATGAAAAAGTTAGCAATCATTTTGGAGAGGAGTTTCTTACACTGTGTGGGGCTTTCAACTTAGTTATTTTCACTTGTCTAGATAGACGGAAAGGGTTTGGGAAATTCACTTGCAACACATACAATGTGGCAAGTGTTGTTGACTATGTGATGTGTTCACAGAGCTTGATAGAAAAGATAGACAAAGATAGTATTGGAGAGCATATTTTGGACTTAAAATCAGACCATAGCCCAATTTATATAACATTATCATGGTTAGAATAAAGGCAGCATAGGAGGAAAACCCAATGCTCTCGATAATCACTATCAAGGGGAAAAATTCTTTTAACATAAGAAAATTGTACTATCTTCAAGACTATGTTAAAGAGATTAATTCAGAGGGAGAAAACTAGTTTCAAAATCTTCAATAGTCATGCGTTAACAAATATAATTCATAGTGGACTTGAGAAGTGTAAAAGAGAAAAAAATAGGAAATCAGAATCAAATTGTGTTCCTGTAAATGCTTGGTTTAATGAGGAATGCAAAATGGCAAGGAGAACCTTGAAAAAGGAAGGAAAGGAGAAGATGAATGTAAAGTTATATAAGCAGATACTAAAAAGGAAAAAAGATAAGTTCATGCAAACAAGGAGAGAAGAGTTAATATAATTAAGCAAGAATAATCCAAAGCTTTTCTGGCAGGAACTGCAACCAAGGAAGAAGAAAATTGAAAATAATATTACAGCCAATCAGTGGTTTGAATATGCAAGGCAACTCTATGAGAAAGAATCTGAGGTGGAGCCCCCCTAGGATCCACACAAATTCAAATCTGTTCACTTTACAGGAGGTGGAGAAAGAAATTAAGAAGCTGAAAAGAAGAAAGGAAAAGGACTTGGTTCAACTTCAAGAAAAGTATCTAAAATGGGGAATGAACGTTCTTGCACCACACATCATGGAAATATTCAACAACATCATTCAGCAAGGATTTCTAAGACACTCAACAACTAGCCTAGCAATACCCCTTTTTAAAAGTGGAGACATTAATAATCCATCCAACTATAGAACAATTATAATCAATCCTTTGTTTGCAAAGCTTTTCAGAAGCATGGTAGAAGACATAATTAGTAAGTGGGAAGAAGTAAGAGAAAAGAGGGCAAGAGGACAAGCGAGTTTGAGGCTGAAACATTCTACAGTGGATCATGGTATCACATTGAGACACATTGTTGAAAAGGTTTGGGACGACAAAGAAGAAGTATTTTACTGATGTGTTGACTTTAAAAAGGAATTTGACATAGTCCCTAGGGACAACTTGTGGTGTAGAATGGAAGAAATTGAAATTGTTGTGCAATATAGAGCCACTCTCCATAGACGTTATGAAGAAGTGAAAGTCAAAATTAAAACCTCAACAGGTATTTCAAAAACCTTTACAAGTGACATTGGAGTCAAGCAAGGTTTCCCTCTATCCCCTACTCCTTTTGGTCTATATATTGATAAATTGGAAGAGTGGCTAAATCTGCAAGGTGGAGATGGTGTTCGGTTGGGGGAGTTTGTGATAAATCTTCTTTTATATGGTGATGATATTGTATTGATTTCTAAATCAACCCATGTATTACAAATGCACTTATATGCCCTTGAACATTTCTGTGAAGTAGTGGGGATGCAATTCAATACTAGCAAGACCAAAAAAATGATTTTCTCTAATAAAAGGAAGTAGAGCCAGCATACTTTCTTCTTTGAATAAAACATTATTGAAGAAGTAAATGAGTACAAGTACCTTGGGATTGATTTCAACAAAAAATCCAACTGGGAGGACTGCAAAAAAGAAGAGAATTTTAAGAGGGTGGAAAGCATTATATGCTCTTCAAAATAGATGTAGAGAGGCAGAGTTATGGGATTGGAAAAAAATTAAAGTGCTTTTTGGACTCCTAGCTTGTCCAATGATGCTATATGGGTGTGAATTGTGGGCTAGCAGCACTCCCATCTCAAAATGGAAACAAGATGAGAAAAGGAAAAAATGCTTGATCATGAGCAAGTTCAAAATAAAAAGTTTAGTACCTTATGAGATAATGTTGAGTGAAATAGGAGCAATTCCTATTGAAGCAATTTCTATGGTGTGACTCATGAGATATCTAAAAATAATTGAGCAAATGAGAGTAGGTACATGGCCTAATGTTATCTTCAATGAAGGCATGAGTGAAAGAAAGAAAACATGGATGAAACAAAACTACACATGGATGCAAAATGGAATATCTACCTCAATGCCTATAACACAAATATTAAGGAGCTAAAGTGTTTTGTTATGGAGAAGTTTCGTAAAAAGGTATGGGGAAAAGATTTGGGTATAAAGAAGATAAACTACATTGAGGAATTCAACCCTTCGTGTGATCTACAACAAAAAGAGTTCAATGGAGCTAGCATTTCATGGAGGGAAAAGGTTCTTATTGCTCAAATAAGGACCAAATAACATCAACTTCGATGTGAAACAGGACAGTGGAAAAGGCCTAAAGAAGCTTGGGAAGAATAGGTGTGTACATTTCACACATTTCAGGCTGTGGAATCGGAAAAACATTTCATTTTGGAATGTGATTAATTCAAAGACATCAAAGAAAGTTATGAGAACATGTTAGCATCAGTTTCTTGGCATTGTCTTTTTGCGAGGGGATTGTTGAAAGGTTGGGCCAGCTCATCATCAATTTTAATCGGAAAAAGACTAAATTGCAAAAAGCAAAAGAAAGGGAACTAATGGTCTCATATACTATTTTTAGTCTTGTGGACCTTAAAATATCATTTCATTTCATTTCATTTATGTTTGTTGTATGATGCCATAGGTAAATATGTACACTCAAGAAATCATTTGGACAAGCAGATTAACAATGGTTAACTCTAGCACTCACAATTGGTGGTTAAATTAATATAGCAAAACATTTTTTACATTCACAGTTGGTGGTTAGATTAAGATAGTAAAATAATTTTTACATATTTATTAAGAAGGTTTTCCGCGATAATCACATCAGAATGTGTTTCGAACCAACAAGTGTTGTTCATCGTTAGGACACAATTAATAAAGATAGTAAAACGATTTTTACATTAATAAAGAAAAAAATATTAATAATAAAAAAATAAATTTCTATAAATAAAATATTTTAATTTCCACTTTTCTTCCACATCAAAGTTTATATAGAGTAATAAAGTAATTGAAAATAGGAAGAAATAGTTTACTAATATGAGAGAGATATGAAAATCTTTAACTATTTAAATGATGTGTAATTTATTCTAAATTTAGTTGACCTATAAGATTTAAAATAAAAATATATTAACAAAAAAAATTATTTCACTATTAATTGTAAATAATATAACAAAAATAAATATTTAAAATTAAATTTTTTTTATAGATATGCCATTTATACTATTTTTAATATAAAGTTTATGATGATGATGATGATGATGATTATGATGGTTAACATCTGCTGAGGCCAAATAATGGTCTATCGGACCTAAAGAAACAAATTATCTATTTTGATTTAAGATTTTATTCCTATGCTCAAAAAGCTTGGAGAGAAGCCTCCCGAGCTCACTATAATTTTGACATTGTAAAAGGCTAGGAAGGTCAGTATTGTAACAAAGATTTTGAAACTGAGATCTAATGTGGTTATACATGGGGCACTCTAAAAGGAAGTGGTTTTCATCCTCGATGTTCCTATTCTCACATATATGGAAGATCATTTCCGTCCATGGCATTTTAGGAACTGCCCAATGACCTGATTCACTATGGAGCTCATGAGAATTCGTTCTAATCTTTGCTATATTAATTTTCTTCTTTGAGATAGTTAAAATAGAGAGATAATTTTGATCTTCTAGGGTGGGGTTGATGACTTTCTTATAATAACTTAATTTTCTTTTAGTTGCTAAATCTTTCTCACACCACATTTTTTCTTTGAACTTAGAAGTAACAATATCTTTAATGTTATTTATGTTTTGCAATGCATCATTTTCTTTGATCTCCTAATAGTTTAACCAGGCCCTTGTGTCTTTATGCCACCCTCGATTGAGCCTTAGGTGGTTTTGGCTACAATTTAAAGCTAGCGTAGGAAGTCTATGATCGTCTATGTTACTGATTTTGTGCTTGTACAACAGAAACCTAAGCATGGCTAGGCTCTCAATAGCGGAAAGACCTGCTTCTATAAGGAGAATGGGATAGGGTGTATTACTTTTAATTTTCAGGTTATAAGTTATAAAACGCTTCTGGATTTGCTCAATCTTTCTCCATGATTCTCTGGAGATGATGCAACCCCAAACCTCACAGCCATATAAGATAATAGGAGTGACTAAAGTTTCAAAGAGGAACTTCTTTTTATCCCACATTACGAGGTTTGCTATTTTACAATTATTTTCAAGACCAAAGTAAGCTTTCCACCCCCCATTAATCATTTTCTCAATGCTATGGTTCCAGTTGAGCTTGTGATGAATATCAATTCCTAGGTACTTGTAAGAATACACTTCCTCCAAATTATTATTGTCATACATAAAATTAGCGTAAGTGTCCTTCTTGGATTTGATAATCATAACTTTTGTTTTGTCAGTGTTAACAGTCATACCCATGGTAGAGCAGCAATCCTTAAGAAGCCTGAGTTGCTTATTAAGATCAGATGGGCACCTTGCCAAAAGAACAATATCGTCAGCATAAAGAAGAAGGATGACGACTATCCCAGCTAAGATCGTGCCATCACATCCTGCTTCCTCTAAATAGCCTTCGAGCTTATCGATGTAAATGCCAAATAGGGTAGGGGAGAGGGGGCAACCTTGTTTAACTCCGATGTTACACTTAATATCTTTCGACCACCCTTCATTGCTCTTCAGCTTGGCAATTACATTCTCATATAACCTTATAATATTTAAAAAATATTAATAACAATATTATGGATCATATATATATATATATATATATTATTTTCTTATTCCATTAATAAGTTTTTTCTTATTCAAGGTATGGTAGAAATTTGTAAATTTTTTAATGTTTATTATGTAATTGACTTGTAATATTTTAAAAATTATTAATAACAAAAATAATTAGATATGAAGAAAGAGAAAATATATAGATTATACAAAATAAGTGAAAATTAAAAAAAAAATTATATTTAAAATATTTTAGATCTATAAGATAGCAACTTTGGCTCAAATTTTGTACTCAAAACAAATCTTGTATTTTGAAATATTTGATACTTCTTCAAGTTTCATAGATCCAAAATTAAGATATTATATACTATTAAATAATTTTAAATAATAATTAATGCTAATGAAAAATTTATAATATAAAAAAGTTTGTGTTGAAAGATATTTATAGTTTAACATGAGAGAGATGTCAAGTTAAACCATTAAAAAATGTACATAACATTGATTTAAAAAAAAAAAAGAGAAACATTGCTTACCTTATATAATTTTAATTTAGCAACTATTTTTTATTTAATATTAAATTTAATAATGTAATTATTTATTACACTACACTGAAAAATACCTGTGAATACAATGAGAATATAATTATTAATGATTCATATAAATTTGAAATCATCTAACGAATTTATTTTTTCCGTAAAGGAAAGAAACATTTTTTTTGAAAATTAAAATGGTTTCGTGGCATTGTTAAAAAGTAATAATATTTACTTTTATTATTATGAATCAAGAAGAGTTGCAAACATAATTATATAATTATGTTTTTATTTCAGTCGATTATTAATTAAAATTGGTTCCAAAAATAATTTAAACATTGGTGAAAGGCAATTTATAGGTTGGAATTTACTATTTATTTTTAAAGATTATTATTTATCATTCTCTTACAACCATCCAAGATAACCATATTCTTTCATTTCTTTATTTTCTTGGGGAGAACTCAAGGTGAGGGGATTTTTTGATTAGCATTTTGTGTTTTCGCTTGTCTTTTTAAATACTCTATTTATTTTATCAAGTTTGTAGTTCCAATGGTGGTATTTAGTTTATGTTGACAGTGATTTGTGGTGAACAGTAATAGTAATTGATTGTGAGGTGGGGAATCTCATGTGAAATCTCAAGATGAAGGCTATCTTAGGGATTCAGTCCAGTGCACTACAATTTTTGTTGCACAAATGTTGAATCAGGTTTCTGTTAGCACAATAATTCAACAATTGGAGACGAAAACAACATCTTCTTCCGAGGACTAGAGTAATCATCTTTATGTGCAATGCAACTTTGGTAGCCTTCCTCCTTCTGACTGAAATTTCATAACTATTGAAAGAAGACATTGGTGTAGAAGAGAAATGTGAATGTATAGATGTGGATAAGTGTAGAAATGAGAGGAGTTCACGTCAAACAAAATAAAGATAAGTATTTTTCTGATTATATCTAAGAAGGATATTCATATTTTTGTTAGATTACATTTAGAAAAGAATTTTCATATGTGTAAAAGAATGGCATTGGCATGAGATTAGTATCTATTCAAAAGATTACATGTGAATTTTGTGTGTAAAAGAGATTAAGAACTTTGTCATTCTTTAAAAACATTATACATGATTCTTGTGGGTTAAATTTTGGATAGAATTCTTGAAAGAGTTCTTGGAAAATGTAGGTGCTTATTGTGGCACTCAAAAAATAACTATTTGTTTGAAAAGAGCACATATGCATATGCACACAAAAAAAGAGCATGAAAAAAAGAATATATATTGCATTTATGGAAAAGTGAATGCATACAAAGGAAATGGTTAAGTATATTTTCTTTAAAATGAATATGACCTTTGCATGCACAAAAAATATCACTATTGTGTTGGAGTTCCTTGAAAATAGATATGCATTTGGTTTCCTGGAAAAGCAACATGTATTTGTGCATGCTTGAAAAGTTAACTAATATGCTCTTCATTTTTCTAGGAAAGAAGTATGTATATATTTACTTTTCTACTCTTTTCAAAGAACTCTTGCATGTGAATCTTGAAAGTGAAAGACATAAATACATATCATATCTTAAAATGGAAATATGTTGAATTAGTTTTCTCTTGAAAAATATTCTTTTGCAAAAGAGCTTATATTGAATATTAAGCTTTCTGTTGGAGAAGAACATGTAGTTGTATGAAAGTGTCATAGCCATTATGTCAATTCTTTTTGGAAGTATAATACCTATAATTATAGTTTCCTTGGATAAGGTTATGGTTCCACGCTAAAATAATAACTATTGTGGGAAATATTAGGTATTCTGTTATGTAAAAAATTAGTTAACTTTAGGTTTATTATTTAATTTTAATTTTAATTAGACGAAAGGGCACGATCATAAGATCATGCCCTTTCTCAGAGAGTGTCCATTGCGGTATATAAACCAGGAACCCCATTGTAATCAATCATCATCTGCAATTTCATCTCTTTAATAAAATATTTATATATATAAAATTCTGTGTATCTTAAAGTTCTCAGCTTCATCTGGTATCAGAGCACATTCGCTCCTCGGCTCTATTGTTCTGCTGGGCATCAGGCCCCACGGGCTTTCCATAAAACAGCAGTGCGGTGGCTGTGTGTATTTTGCCTGGGTGATACGCTGATACATCAGCAGAAGACTGCGGAGGGTGAGGTCTGCGTTATTTTTTTTCTTAACCTGCGGTTCCATTGCGTAGGCTCTACGGTAATACACTGAACCATCGGTGAAGTCCGTAAGTTCTTTTCCATTACGGTGGGCTCTGCATTGATATCCGCACAAGGTCGATGGTCGTGCGGTCAACAATAACGTGTCTTTAATTGACGTCACTGTTCATACATTCGAACGTGACTTTTCATACCTAACCGTTTATTAAACATTTATTATAACGTTAATTTATATATATTATGTATAACATATATATATATATATATATATATATATATATATAATTATATTTTATGTTATATATAATACATAATTTAATTTAGTTATAAGTTATATATATATATATATATATATATATATATATATATATATATATATATATATATATATATATATATAAAGTTAATTTAATTAATTAAAATTATTTTAATTAATTAAAAAGTTATATATATAATTTAATTAAATTAAAAGTTATATATATATTTATATATATGTTAATTTAACTAATTAAATTTATTTTAATTAATTAAAATTTATATGTATAAAATTTATTTTAGCTAATAAAAAAAAAAGATGAAAAATATTTTCGCTGGCAAATAAATACATGCCCCCGCAAACCAGCTTAATGTCGACAATGACAATGGCAGATTTCAAAAAAAAATTGTTGGATGTAGAGCATAAGATAAATAGCAACCACGATGAGGTCAATAAGATATTAAATGAATTCCAGATCAAGCTTGGGGAGCAAGCTGATGAAATAAAAAATCTTCACGATACAACAAATTGAATAGAAATAAAGATGGAAGATTACCATGTTCAGACAGAAGCAGGCATCAGAGAGGTCTTAACAATGCTGAAAACTCTGTGTAAAAGGTTGAATTGTACACCCGAACAACTACTAAAAGAAGGTGAAGAGAATCAAGAACACATCTCGTCAGATTCAACAAAGTCGACAGACTCTCATGAAAAAGTTGAATCCCAAAAAAAATCAACGACACCCCACCAAGAAGCGAGTAACACAGCCTTTACAAACAAGCAACTCTGGGATAACTTTACCAATAAACACCCTTTTTTCGCTCAACCATTAGCAACATACCAGTGAAGGGCAAAAGTCGAGATGCCTAAATTCGATGGAAACGAAAAAAACAATGTTACATGGATAAATAAAGCAGAAGAATACTTTGAGATATATGACATCAATGATGATGACGAAAAGCTCAGGCATGCATCCATGAAAATGGAAGGAGAAGCATATAACTGGTATATGTGGTGGAAAAAGACAACACACGTCATTAGCTGGAGAAAATTTAAAGATGCATTCTTCAAAAGATTCCAAGGTGTAAAGGCAGAAGAATTCTTTTCAAAACTCATGAAATTACGACAAAAAGGAAGTGTGGATGAATACACCCAAGAATGGGAGACCTTAGTAACACGAGTACCTGGGTTATCAGAATCTCGTCTAATTCAGTCATACATCTCGGGACTCAAAACCCATTTACAAGCAGAACTTGAGATGCATGACATTACATCTATAGAAGTAGCAAGACGAAAAGCAAAAACAGCCGAAAAGAAATCCGAACCAATATTTTGGTCAAAAGTGGAAAAATCTTATGCAAGACGAAGGATACCCCAGTATGTGGACTCAAATAATACAAGATATGTTCCACCACATCGTCGTGAAGATGAAAAATCTAATGTAGAAATGCAAAGGATAAAAGAGGGTAAATGTAAGCGTTGTGGTGAGAAGTGGGACCCCAAACATAGATGTGCTAAAGGAAAAGAACCAAAGAACCTGTATAATTGTGAAGCAACCAATGATTCAAACAGTGAGGATTATGACATAGAAGACACAGAATACGCCCCAGAATTATCACCAGAATTAGATGACGGCAGTATTCCACAAGTGTCATTATCAGCTATGACAGGTATATCACAACCTCAGACTTTAAAGTTAAAAGGACACATAAAGAAGAGCAACGTAGTGGTTCTCATCGACTCAGGTAGCACACACAATTTTTTAGATGCAACCGTGGCAAGGAGACTCAAGATTTTTTCATTTCCCTTACCAAACATGAAATTGATGGTAGATAATGGTAAGAAGATTGAAAAGGTAGGGAAATGCCATAAGGGCAATTTGCATATTCAAGACTTTAATCTAGAGTCTCCATTCTTCATGGTACCATTAGGAGGAGTAGATGTAGTCTTAGGAATCCAATGGCTACGAACTTTAGGTACTTATGCTACCAACCATCGAGTACAATTTATAAAATTCAAATGGGGAGGTCAGAAGTACAAACTACATGGATTCCAAGCACCAGAAAATCAATTTGTATCATCATTTCAGATGATGAAGTTGAGTCGAAGAAGAGCACCTGCTTATGCAATACAATGTCACCAATCAGAAATGTTATCTGCAAATATGACTAGAGAAGAGTCACCAGGGATACAAGATTTGATTCGGAAGCATGAAAAAGTAATTCAAGACCTACCTATGAAGAGGCTGCCTAATAAGGAAATTGAGCATACAATAGAAGTCAAGGCAGGGTCAGACCTTGTCAACATCAAGCCATACCGATATCCACATCACCAAAAAACAGAACTTGAGAGATTAATCCAAGACCTTTTAAAGTGCGCGATCTTGATCATCTTGGAATATCTGATCAAGTGGAAGGACTTACCCGAAGAAGACGCTTTCTGGGAGAATGAATCATTCTTCAACAACATCCGTCGTTACTTATGCTTTGAGGACAAAGCATTCTTTCGAGAGGAAGGCAATGTTATGTAAAAAATTGGTTAACTTTAGGCTTATTATTTAATTTTAATTTTAATTAGATGAAAGGGCACGATCATAAGATCATGCCCTTTCTCAAAGGGTGTCCATGGCGGTATATAAGCCAGGAACCCCATTGTAATCAATCATCAAATATGTTGTTCAAAAAGGGATCTGCATTTGCATGCATGATAATGATGTCTATCATGTTAGCTTTCCCTTAGAAGGGGGCATGCATTTTTATTTGCTATAATAGTATCTATTGTATTGGAAAGATTACTTAGTTACACACACAAAGAATAAGCTAAGGGGCTAGCTCTCTTTGAGTACATTTTATCTAATTACATGCACAAAAAAACAAAGATAAGTTGCTAGTATTCTTTACATGAAATGGATAGTTACAATGGTTTCCTTTGGATATGAAAATGTGTTGGTGCGATAATGATCACAGTAACGTGGTAATTATTTTGACATGTTTGATAATTATTTGTTTATACATTCACAATGTTGTTAGAAGAAGCATGTTGTGATATTATATTTACATCTCGTGTATGCACATGAATAGATGTTAAGAGATCACTTTTAGCGATTGATTATTGATGGATTAATACTTTATCTAATCATGTTATCAAAGCTTTTTGACGACAACAATGATAGGTAAGGATGGTGATTTGTGAAAAATACAAATTATGTTTAACATTGTGTCACATAAAGAACTAATGGTCTTGCTGATGAGTATGAGTTGCAGGATGGTCCACTGATGGAACAATCACGCCACAAGAATATAAAGAGTGGTGATTTGTGGGTAAATGGTTTCATGATGATTGTAATATATTTTAGCTACATATGTTGTATTTTAATGATATTTCATTGTAATATTTTATGACAATGGTTAAGGGATGGAATCCCTTATAATCCATTGACTGAGGGTTGAAAATCCTCATGAGCATTTAATAATAAAATTAAATGTTTGCTTGTTTTCATCCTACAGGATTTCTAGGGTATATCATTATTCCAATTTGTGATTGATTATTATGTCAATTTGACAATGTTGATTCCTTTCCTGATGTGATGTTCATAATGTCAAGTATGTAGTTAATTAATCTGGTTAAGGAAATCATGAAATAGATGCAAGGTTACATCATATAATTTATGTTAATATACTACAGCAGTGGTTGTTAATAATTATGCAACTGAATATTCCTTTACTAATAGTTACTTTATGTACCGATGAACAATTTATCTCATTGTTGATGACGATTTGGAATAATGATTTAGATAATTACTCGTGGGTAATTTGTGTAAAATTTTTCTAACTCCTTGCATTTCCATGTGAGGTTACCGAGGGATGTTACAAGTGGTATCAGAGTGAAGGTTGTAGCACTAGCGCCTTTGGGAATTATCAAACAAAAAAGAAATTGATATATGCTACTAGTGAGCATCAACTCAAGTATGGGTCTAACAATCTATATATTGATACATGCAGTAGACTACTTTTGGCTTGAGATGCTTGAGATGCATGATTCATTTTTATAACTGCATTGAAAAGTAATAAGCAATAAAGTCTGCTACAAAACTATATTCGTGACATTTGAATCCTAGTGAGAACAAAGAATCATAAAACCTCTATTACACCTATGAACAATCTTGAACACTCACTAGTGAAAGTGAAATTTGATTACCAACTCTTGCAAATATGAAAATATTAATGATACATTTAATGAACATGACAAAAGTTACAACACAATATTTTTAATGAGTGAATGCATGAATGTAAAATATGGGGAATGTCCTTGAATAGGACGATAGAGTGTTTTAAAATGACATTGAAAGAACCCCTTTAGATATTAAAAATAAATAATGAGTCAAGTAGTGAGACTTGATTGTAATAACTAAATGTTGATTAAGTCTTGTCATGGCCACATAAAGATAGTTGGTAGAGGTGATTGGTTAGTGTTGCATGACTAACTAATAAAACTTATATGCATGAATTACTTATTGCAAGTTGTAAACAAGTGATTATGGTAGTTACTTCATGTACCGGTCTATTGATGACAATACACTGGGGGAAATTGGAAATTTTTGGATTGTTACCCTAACTGTTATTGACATTTACATATTAATGAATATTT
Organism: Pinus tabuliformis; assembly: GCA_031772625.1. Lineage (NCBI taxonomy): Eukaryota > Viridiplantae > Streptophyta > Pinopsida > Pinales > Pinaceae > Pinus > Pinus tabuliformis. Next base: position 791,571,835 of record CM062809.1, on the reverse strand, counting down.
GTATATATATTTATGCATGACAATATTGTATGCATGAAACTAAAATGATTGGGAAAGTGAATACTTGTTTAAAAAATGCATATTTACGACTAATATTGTCGATGGGATTAAGAAAGGGTGGCTTAATGGAAACATGAGAACCTGCGAAGGTAAAATGTTGCAATGAAAATTGCAACCGTAAATGAGAAAGTATAATGTTATGATATGCATGATTATGTTATTTGGAAAATCATAATATATACCACCTGTATGTCAGTTATGTTTCTTGTCAATCTAGATATTGTGGAGACATGTTGAGGGTCAATTATGTGTATGATGTACAAAAATAATTAGTTTGCTTTATTTATAATGTGCATATGGTTCACTATGTAAATCACTATGGGAAAGAGTGCTAAAAGAGAATTTTACATGTTAGATGGTTGTGAAAGTCTATGAAGCCTTGGGTTAGCAGTAGTTGCCTGCCCGAATGGGTCGATGGTACTTACCTACCCAGATTTCCACTCCCTAGAGATAAATTATCTCAATAATGGAAAAGAGTTGGAAAATACAGTGAGGAGCAAACAAATACTAAGGTAGCTTTGTTGATTTGGAGCTTGTTGGAGGAGGCCCAAAATTCCTAATAGACGGGATGTTGTCAGAGGAATAGGCAGGATACTGCCAAGAGGAATCCTGTATTGGACCCTTTATGGTGATTGGAATTCTTGAGCAGGTTGGTTAGTGGAATTCCATAATGGACCCAATATGTTCTCTATTAGATAATTATCTAGATGTGAAAATCACTCAATCTGGTTGTGGAAACTAGTTCCCATGGGTTGGGAGGAGCATTATTTTGCCACTATGGTTCTCATAGTAGAAAAAATTAACTAATCAGTTATGTGTTGTGTTAAAAATGAATTTTATATATAATTATGTAAACATGTTATGTACATCTTGATAGGAAAGGAGCCTTGTGCTTGGTAAGGAATTATTGGCAGTGGAGTTCCTTTATTGTATTACTAATCTTTTGAATGTCTTAGCAGGGGCTAGGAAAATATGCACTTGGTGCATTTATTGATCATTCGATGATTAGAGATTTAGGTGTTCTTTGAGTACTTTTAGAAGCACTTTGTGGATTTCTCTAGTAGGAGCTAAGATAGTGTGCATGTGGTGCAATGATTTATCAATTTTATGATTAAAGTGTTGGTACTCTCCAAGTACTTATAAAAGTACTATGATTGAAATATCACATTATATTACATAATTTATTGATAGCTAAAAGTATTTAATTTGATTGAAAATGTTGTGACTAATATGATTATGTTGGATTTGTTAGCCATATATTATAAGGTGCTTGCCATGGAGTGTGGATGGGTAGTCAAAACATTCTTAGATAACTTTCATAAAAGTGACCATGACTTTCAAGAGTATGTGGTAAGTAATGGTAAATTGATATAGAGATTTTGTTTTGTATTTTTTGAATTTGAATCATGGATATGTGATGGAAAGTAGGTCTTGCATATTTTTGTAGTGGTAAATGCTTATGACTATTGATAAATGTTATTCTTTTATATATGGGTATTTCTTGGAAATGAAATACTTCATTTTGGAAGGTGAAGGACCCCTTTGTGGCGGGCTAGATGTTTATATCATGTGAAAAGATTAAAGTTCCATTGAAATATGAACATCGAGGATGGGGTTCCATTTGGGGGGGGGTATGTAATATCCCACAGTTACTTCTCATGTTAAATCTCATGTTAAATCTCAAGATGAAGGCAATCCAAGGGATTTAGTCCAATGCGTTACAACTTTTGTTGCACGAATGCTAAATTAGGTTTTTGTTGGCACATCAATTCAACGATTTGGATAGGGAAACAAAGTTGTCTTTCTAGCACTGAAATAATTAGCTTTATGTGTAATGCAACTCTAGTAGATTTCCTCTTTCCTCCTAAAATTTCATAACTGTTGAAAGAATACATTGTTGTAGAAGAGCAATGTGGATGTACAAATTTGGATAAGTGCAGAAAGGAGAGGAGTTCATGTCAAAAGAAATAAAGATAAGTATTTTTTTGACTGTATCTAAGAAGTATATGCATATGGTTGTTAGATTTCATTTAGAAAGGAAATTTCATATGCATAAAATAATGGCATTGGCATGAGATTAGTATCTATTCAAAAGATTACATGCGAATTTTGTGTGTAAGAGAGATAAACAACTATGTCATTCTCTGAAAATATTATATTTGAATCTTGTGGGTTAAATTTTGGTAGAATCCTTGAAATAGTTTTTGGAAAATGTAGACCTTCTTATTTTGGCTAGTTCTGAAATGAACGTGTGTTGTTTGGCACACAAAAAATAACTATTCTTTTTAAAAGAGCACATATACATATTCACAAAAAAATAGAACATGAAAAAAAATAGTTATTACATTTACGGAAAATTGAATGCATACAAAATAAAATATTAAGTAGATTTTCTTTAAAAGGAATATGACATTTGCATGCAAGAAAAATACCACTATTGTGTTGGAGTTCCTTGAAAGATATGCATTTGGTTTCTTTGAAAACAAATATGTGTCTGTGCATGCTTAAAACGTTAACTAATATGATTTTAATTTTTCTTGGAAAGAAGTATGTATATATTTATTTTTCTATTCCTTTTATAGAATTCTTGCATGTGAATCTTACAAGTAAAAGACATAAATATCATATCTTGAAAGGGAAATATGTTGAATTAGTTTTCTCTTGAAAATAGTCTTTTGCAAAAGAGCATGTATTGAATATTAAGCTTTTTGTTGGAGAAGAACATGTAGTTGTATGCAAGTGTCATAGTTATTATGTAAATTCCTTTTGGAAGTATAATACCTATAATGATAGTTCCCTTGGATAAGGTTATGTTCCATGCTAAAATAATAACTATTATGGGAAATATTATGTATTCACATAGTGTATTCCTACACAAGAATAATAGTCGTAGTGCTAATTCCTTGCGAAGGGGTATATTATTAATTTTGATAGATCCCTTGGGGAAGGGATATGTATTGCGTGTATAAGGAATACTCAAATTGTGATAGGATTCTTGAAAAGAAGTATTTTTTTACATGCATTAAAATATAACTATTGTGTTAGATCTTTTAAATAGAAACATGGATTTGTGTGTAGAAAAGAATAATTATTATGTACAATCCTTGAAAGAAAAACAAGAAATTACTTGCAATAAATGAAATAACTTTCATTTGTAAAATACATATATCCGTGTGCAAGAAATAATGACTAACACATTAGTTTTCTTTTATAAAAATGCATGTCTTTGTGCATACAATAGATTTTGTCAATAGATCTATCTTGGGAAAGATGCTTTTCGAAAAGGAACTTTCATTTGCATGAACGATAATGATGTCTATCATGTTAGCTTTCCCTTAAAAGAGGGTATGTATTTTTATGTATTATAATAATATGTATTTTATTGGAAAAATTACTTAGTTAGATGTACAAAAAATAAGCTAAGGGTCTAGCTCTCAGTTGAATAAGTTTTTATCTAACTACATGCAGGCAAAAACAAAGATAAGATACGAGTATCCTTTAAATGGAATAGATGGTTATAGTGGTTTCCTTTGGATATGAACGTGTGTTGGTGCGATAATGATCATAGTAAGATGGTAATTATTTTGACATGCTTGATAATTGTTTGTTTATACGTGCACAATGTTGTTAGAAGAAGCATGTTATGATATTATATTTACATCTCATGTATGCACATGAATAGATGTTAAAAGATCACTTTTAGAGACTGATTATTGATTGATTAATACTTTATCTAATCATGTTACCAAAGCTTGTTGACGCCAATAATGACAAGAAACGATCATGATTTGTGTAAAAGGTAAATTATGTTTAACAATGTGGGAGATAAAGAACTAATGGTCCATGTTGATGAGTACAAGTTGCAGGATGGTCCACTGATGGAACAATCATGCCAAAAGGATATAAAGAGTGGTGATTTGTGGGTAAATGGTTTCATGATGATTGTAATAGCTTTTAGCTAGGTATGTTGTATTTTAATGATAATTCATTGTAATATTTTATGACAATCGTTAAGGGATGGGCTCCTTTATAAGTCATTGAGAGAGGGGTGAGTGAGTGGTGAACACCCTCATGAGCGTTTAATAATAAAATTAAATTTCTTGTGGTTTTCACCCTACGGGTTTTCCACAGTATATCAGTGTTCCATGTTGTGATTGATTATTGTGTCAGTTTGACAATGTTTATTCCTTGCCTGATGTGATGTTCATAATGTCAAGTATGTGCTTAATTAATCTAATTAAGGGAATAATGAAATAGATGCAAGGTTACATGCTACAATTTCTGTTAATATACTATAGAAGTGGTTAATAATAGTTACGCAACTAAATATTCCTCTACTAAAAGTTACAGTTGGACATTGTATCTAATGTTTGATGATGGTCTGGAATAGTGATTTAGATAATTCGCTGTGGGTAATTTGTGTAAAATTTTTCTAACTCCCTGAATTTCCGTGTGAGGTTACCGGGGGATGCTACAACATATGTCCATATATAAATAGCCATGTGCAATGAATACATCAAAAAAAGTGGGTGTCAATTCCGACCTATATTTACACAATAGATATAGAGGTTTTTCCTGTAATAGTTCAAAAAAATAATGATCACAATTCACATAAAATTACCTATAGAAACTCATATTTCTAGTTGCTTGTTAATGACACATGCCCTCTCTCCACTTGCATTTGTTCCTTATGTTCCTCAAAATACTTAAAACCATTTTGTTGACCTACACCCATCTTTATCTGCTTCCTTGTTTAATTCCTCGTATAGATGGTGGAAGTTGATATTTATAAAGGACTATGCCAATGTCTTGATCATTTACTTCCAATTTTGGACAAATGATCAATGAAAATTTTGGAATCGCCAAATATTGCCAAAGAGTCAATGTTTTCCCTCTTTACAAAGACTAATATGACCCGTAGAGAAATTAATTTTGCGTGGGTATTTGTACCCTACCCACTTTCCCCCAAAAAATAATGTAATTATGATTCTCTAATAAAAATCAAATTCCTCCACTTCCATTGTGTGGCAATTGACCCATCAAAATAAGCATTTGGAAAAGAATTAGCAAGTTTATGGGAATGGATCTCCTAGTAATTTTCCCTCTCTCCTCTAGACCAAACTTAGTAAATTAATATTTTTTATTATTATTTCTTTAACGAATCCTATAGCCCCGGGGTGGATAATAATGGTGGTTTTCTTTATAGTATGAAAAGAACTTTTACATGTTAAATGATTTTAGAATTGAAATATAGAGAATTAGATTTGATAGTCATATTAGCTAAAGTAGATTCATCTTAACTACATATTTATTAAGCCTCGAGAGGGATCAAATTCCTCAAGGTCTAAACTTATTTTTTGAGTCTAAAAATTATGGAAATGTTTGTACCTCTAGATATTTTCTCTCTCTTAATGCTTGATAGAACTAGAGTTAAGATATATATATATATATATATATATATATATATATATATATATATATATATATATATATATGGAAAGATCTGTACCTTTAGAGAATTTGTCCCTATTGGCACTACATATCCAATGTTAAGATGAATCTGAACTATATATATATATATATATATATATATATATATATATATATATATATATATATATATATATTTATTTATTTATTTATAATTATATAATTAGATAATTTGATTTTATTATTTTTTAAATGTAATTAAACTGAGTCAAATAAAAAATTAAATGCTTTTATGCAGTGAAAAATCCTATCATAAATAGGTATTCAAACTAATAGTGGATGGCCATCTCTTGCTAATATTTGCAAATGCAGGTTGACTCATCATTGTTATTAAAGAAAACCACTCCACCTGAAATTAATTGTTGGTGGTCATTAAGGGGATAGGTCTTCACTCTTGTTAGTCTCTCAGTCTTGGGTTGTTAACCTACTTCCTTATTTCTAAGGAATAAAAACTTTTATCCAAGCGAAAGTAATTTTAGGGCATATTTTAAGCCATATATATATATATATATATATAATTTTATTTAATTTTTTAATTATATTTTCCTTTTATTTTTATATAATTTGATTGAGTAAAAAAAATTTAGATAACAAAATATAACATTACAAAAACTCTTCTATAATCACTTCCATACTAAATTGGAGAGCCTCTCAGTGTAATAATCATATTAATTTTATTTTATTTTGATATTAAACACAATTTATTTTATATAAATATTAAAAAGTTTTTCAATATGATGGTGGGATTGGATTAATAACTAATTTAGTTAAATATTAATAATCAAATTTATTTATTTTCATTAATTAGATTAAAAATAAATATAAAAGTAAAATTAAAACTATTGTTATCTCCATGTTCATTTTTTGAAGTCTACCTTTCTTTCCTTCATAATTTGTGAAGTTACTGAGCAGGTACATTTCACTAAAACAAATAAATTTCAATTTGTGTGTAACTCTAGATCTACTAAACACCCAATCAAATCTCTTTTCATTTTAAAAGAGGTTTGTATCTCAAGATAATTAATCTTTCTTCTAAGTTCTTATAGATTCGGAGTTAAGATAGATCTAGGTTGATATATTTCTTAGTGTTTTATTTGCCAAATATTATTTTTATAAATAAATATAAATTATAATATATTAATAGTGATTTATGCTGAAATATATATATATATATATATATATATATATATATATAGTAGTTTATCTCATAATGATTTTATAGCTGGAATTTAACAATACAATTTCTAACAAGATTTTGCTTTCTTGTTGTTTAAAATATACTTTTGAATGCATAAATAGATTCTTAACATTGAAAAACACGTGAAGGATCTTTGCAAATTAAAGAACTTAAAAATGTGATTTCTAAAAATTTGTACTAATTTTGAATAAAATTGACAAAAAACAATTGCTTCTAATATTGATCTTTGCAAATTGAACAACCTAAAAATATGATTTTAAAATTTTTTTACTGATTTTGAATAAAATTGACAAAAAAAATTGGTTCTAATAGAGACAATTTCATCTATTAATTAGACTACCAAGCTTAATTCATTATTTTGATAAAAAAAAAAATCATAACATTTAATTATAATCCCATTTACAAATTATAGTGTTTGATTCTTGATTTATTTATTTATATTTTTTAATTTCACATATAAATTGAGATAGATATTTTCATATATATTATTTAATTTAATTATTGTTAAAGTGTTTAATAGGTCTCTCACATATAGATATTTGCATTTATTAAACCTTACACATATATTAATTATTTTAATAAACCGAACACATAATTTGTATATAAAAAATTTTAAATTATTGATATACTTTTCGATTTAATATTTATTAAAATTAAAAAAATTATATATATATATATATATTATATAATATATTACGATATATATATATATATATATATATATATATAATATAACGTAAGTTGATTGTTTTTTCTCTTTGAAATTTCAATTTTGGTCAGTTAAGTGCATAGTTACATAACAGAAAAGTTCAATGGTGATCATGGATTGTCTAAAACGAAAACAAAACATAAAAGACAAGATATGGGTTTTCTTTGTTCTTTAATTATTTTTATGTTTTATTTAAAGGGGTGTTAGAGTTGACTTTTCTAATAATTCATTTCCCTATGAGTATGTTGAATTGTAAACTCACATAGGGACTTGCATCTGTTCAGTGGTCATAGTTATCCTTAATAGACAATGGACCTCCTCCATTGCTTTGTCTATATAATAGAGGCTATCCATATATATTAACATAAGATTGCAAATAATAAAATATTCTAACCATTATAACTACTCTTACGAATTTAATTTTTGAAAATTATCACTATAGTAGGAAATTATTTTTTCGTCCTAACATATTTGAAGAATTTCATATGGATTTTCAATCACTTTTTTGAAAATTATCACTATACTCAGAAATCATTATTTGGTCATTACATATTTGAAGAATTTCATATAGATTTTCAATAATGTTAAAAATTATTACAGTTTTGAGAAATAAATTGACGCCCCTCTAGCACTGTGACTCCAAGTAAAACTCATAACCATTCATACCCACTTGTACTTTGATCCTGATTTAAAAATAAATTTTAAAAGTACTGCTACGGTGTTAGTTATACCGTCAGACTCAGTACTTTTATATTTTAATGCTCGGCAATGGAATCAAATATTTGAAACGATAACACAGCTGTAAATCATTCTAATTTCCGCTGTTGGTGACTTTTCATGCAACCTCATGTCAACGACGACGACTTCGTTTGTGAGTCAGACCGACGTCAACTTCAGTGGTCGGTGCAATCTGTGGTGTATGCATTTTCTTCGTAGGTGCGCTTCTAGCAAACAAACATCCCCTTCCTCCACTGCAACATTTCTTCGCTGCTGCCAGTCTAGTTCACGTATATCCCGGGAACTGCGGAATTGATTTTGTGATAAAAAAAATACTGTATTATTAAATATGTGTGTACGGTAATTAAATGGATCATGACAAATAACTTCGAGATGTGGCATTCCTCGGGGCAGCATTCCTGGATGGCAGGTTGCACAACGGACTGTATGGCATCGGGAGGATGTTTCCACTTACTTTTTAAGGTTCTGGATGCGCGTAGAATCTTTTTTAAATCTGCTCTTTCAGCTCCTTGTCGGATTGGAATGTTTGCCGTCTCAATCTTGTGTAAGGGGTCATTAAAGAAACCGCGTTGTTCATTTAATTTGCGACGGGCCCATCCATGTAGAAGTGGGGTTGTTATCAGTCATAGTTTTGTAATTGACTGTTCCCTATGTCTTTCCCATCTTTTCTTTCGGGAAAATTAGTAAATGGAGTAAAAACAACTCAGGGTTGAAAAACATTAGTCTGCCACCAAATGCGCTGCTTATCAATGTTCACATTGTGATATGTGACTTTTTCCCTGGGATATAAGTGCAAGATACCTTAGCTTGTTAAGCCCTAAAGTTAACTTATTAATTTTTTTAAATAAATTTGTAATAATTATTTTTAACCATAAAATTATATCTAATGTTTTGGATAGTCATATAAATTAAATAGCTAATAAATGTGATAGTTATTAATTTATAATAAATATTATTGTGTCATAATTTATCTTGTTATAATATTAAATAAATTATAACTTTATTATTATTATTTTTAAAAATTTAATATATAAATTATAAAAAACACACATATATATGAAAAATGTGAAACAAAATTTTTGCCCATGAAGATTTATTTACACTTTACTACGAAGGTTTTTAATTTATAAATAGATTTTCTTATAATATCATGGGCCAATATTATGGCTTATCAGTACTATATATCTAAAAACTCATAACTCATTTCTTATGGCATTTGTTCATGTATTTTTTTTTAATTTATCAATTTAATTGAAAAAAAATTAAAGGAATAATTTCTTTGGAGATAAACATGAACCTTTTTATAATATTAGATATTAGATATCATTTTTTTGGGATTCAATTGTGTTAAGAAAGTCATTCATCTATGACCATTTCCATGAGAGGTAGTTGTAACTGACTAATTTGTGACCATGACTTCCAGGAGGTCACCCATCCCAAATAACCTCTGGCTCAACCGCACTTAACTGTGGAGTTTTCCTGTGATGACCCCGGGAAAAATGTAAATATGGAATGTTACTGTGGTAAGAAACTAATGTGAGTTGTTAATTATTGTTTACTAAATGACATTATCTTATTTATGAAATTGAATATATTGGAATATATATCTTTGAAATGCCGGCAGCCTCTTGGTGGAGGATTTTTAAAGAAAAGGAATCAGTTATGAAACTGAAAAACTACCCTTTCACACAGGAAAAGTCCTGGGAAGGAAAACCCCTGGGCTGTTGGGACAGACAGGGGGAAAAAGAATTCCAAGGAAGGAAAAAGGAAAAAGAAGAAAGGGTTAAGTCTGGTAAGGACCAGATAACCCAAGCACGGAGGTGCATGAGTCTTGTTGAGGGCTGCAGGCCTGCAAGATAGCTCGGGGGGAGAATCCAACATGATGATGGATCTCAAGGTTGGGCGGACAAGAGCAAGCATGAATTGCGGGTGAACTTCTGGAACACCTATTCCTGTAACTGGCAACCCAGGTACGAGAATTACCACAAATATTAACTAAGAATAAACTATATATAGAACAGAAATTGCAGTAGATATAGTCTAAGTTTGAATCCATTTTGGCTGTTACAATGTTTATTTAAATTACGACAGTAGCATATCCACAAAGGAAGGCAGTACGATGTAGGTTAAGTAAACATCTAAACATTGTCTGTTGTTAACCAGTAAAAGCTCACAGACTTTCTGTTATAAACCAGCAACAGTAAACTAAAGTATGGGACTGACCATGCGAACAGAGAATAATAGAGTTAATTTGGAGCATTAGACTTTCATTAGAACGGCACAACATAACAAATACCTAAAGGGCTTGTGCCCAAAAAGAAAGAAAGGAAATAACTCGGAAATGCGATTATTAATTCCAGAGTCGTGACCGGCATACTTGAAAAGATAGCTAGTTTTACTTTAAACTCAAGAAAGGACTTGAAACATTATAACAGTAAACCATTGTACTGCGAACCCTGAGCTGAGAGGTCGGGTATCAGTCTCGCAGGAAGTATGGTATGATACAGCGCCAGGGTTAGCCGGTTAAGGCACCCGATAAGGCGGATAATAACAGCATAAAGAAACAAATGGACCTCGAGAACAGTATACCCTACCAGAGCTAGCGCACTCGGCCGATGGTGCACGATCGCATGCCCTGCTGTAGGCATTGATAAATATCAATAAACGAAGCATAGGTAAACGATATGATGATTTAACCCTGTCATGATCAGGTACAACTCTGTAACCGGCGGAAACCACAATTTATAGCCATAATCAAAGTCAATAGCACTTTAAAATAGCAATCAACCATTAATGGAACAAACCCTACTGATTATAGAAAACGAAGTAATAATTACACAATATTCAGGAAAGCTTATAATAGAACTGTATGATTACTCTTAACAGTCGTCGTAGCCCTTAGCCATCAAGCAAAAACAATGTATGGTAAATATCCGGTGGACCGGTAAATCTATGGCAAATCACTGAAAGCAAGATGTAAAAATCATAGACATTATTCAAACATAAATAAACAACGGATGAGTGTTCAATCGCCAGAATAAAACCCAGTTTAAAAGGGCGACTCGGTGGCTGAGAACCACTGTTCAAGTGTATACATATATATATGTACGAACACAGTCAGGCATGAATGCCAAAAACTTCAATATCCACAACCCTTAAATAACCAAAGTGTTGTACAGAGCCGAGCAAAGGATGGACCGCCGCAACTCATAACCGGAGTATGGGTCGAACACGAACCCTGAAGTCAAATGAAACGAGAGCCATGAGGAACCCCCTCTGGCAGATCTCTAAACTGTTACGCATATGTACAGAGCATTCACCATACGGGTATGGTGGCGAGCCCCAGGTTTCACTCCCTGATTAAGGGATGGAGGCATACGTGAGAAATGGTGGGGCTCGGTCGTTCCTTGAGCAAGGAAGGCGGTAGCAGTGACCCGTCTGCACACCACAGATACAATAGGGTTAACATAAACAACAAAAAAAAACGCAATAGAATAACTTAATCGAACTCCGAACTGAAACAAAGCACGTATGAATACATGTTAAATGGCGGAGTAAAACAAATGTGCGTAAACAGGAACAGTTACCTGAGCAACCGTGGTAGCAGTACCTCAACAGTTGGTGCCGAGGAGGAACCGGCCAAGTGGTGAAGAAACGTTCACCGGCGGAGTACCAAAGTGCGCCGTGAGATGGAGGAACTGGCCAAGGGGTGGAGCATCGTTCACAGGGCGAGAGCACAGAGAGTGCCGCGAGACAACCTTCCAAATGAGCCAAATGGTGACCCGATGGGTTATGTAAAAACCCCAAACCGTGAATGTAGCTGAGCCCTTGGATACAAAAGATAGATCTCCACCGTTAAAATGAGCGGGAGACCTGGGCGGGAAGTCCAACAGCGCAGCGTTCAAGGAGTCACATGGCTTCACGGAAGCGACAGGCCACCTGGCAAAGAGCTGGTGAGGTTATTAAAAACTCCGTCCTCCACCTGGCGCCGGAAAAAAAACTATGCGAACGGCAGACCAAACATGGCGGCCATTGACATAAACATTAAACTCCATAAGCCGAGGTTTAATATATTTTATAACAGCTATAAAGATATGCCGTAGGATAGTCGTTTAATGCATAAGTTGGGTGTATGCCATCATACATAACGTAGATCAAATATATATATATACAATGGTGGTATTATGCTACCGTTTATTGCTTAGTCATGGTCATAAACGTGAATAGATAGGAACGTGACTGTAGCACTTAATAATGTTTGTTAAAATTTTGATATTTCCATATAACGGGTATATATTTAAATTTATGGGGTTCATGACAATGTGGTATCAGAGCAGAGGTTTCAATACTGTGGCCTCTGGAGCAGTAAGATCCAGCTGCATGGAAGATTATCTTATATATATATATGAAGAATTAATTCAGCTAACTGATTCTCTTGTTTTATTAATTAGGGGGTAAATACAGAAACGATAATCAGCTAACAGTCAACAATAAAAGTAGAGGAAATGCAGGGAGCTGACAGCATTCTTCGGGAAAATCCAGAGCTGTGGGTACAGCTTGGTGAAGAGACACGCAGTACCAATCTGGCGATACTAGAAACTGTTCAAGAACTGAAAAATGAGATGGCACGTCTGCGAGAAGACAATGCACGATTGACGGTGGAGCAGGAAAGAATACTGAAGAGTTTGTCGGACAGACAAAATCCACCGTTAGCCAATCCCAGTGCAGAACAGCAAAGGGCAACTGAAGAACGAAATTACCCAACTGCACCTGAAATTTCAGAAGAAAAGGAGGACCATTCTGATAACGTACTAGAACAACAGACCTCAAAGCGACAGAAGACGGAATTACAGGGGGAATTCCGAAAAATTAAACCTCCACATTTCGATGGGGAACAGGAAGAAGCGGCGAAGGCATGGTTAATTAACATGAACAAGTATTTCCAGCTGTATGAGTATGATCAGAATCTGAAGGCACGACTGGCCATCTTCCAGCTACAAGGTAAAGCAACCCTGTGGTGGGAAGAAACCAAGATTGTAAAAGGAGTGAGTGAGCAGAACATAACATGGGAAAAGTTTCAGAAATACTTCAAGGAGAGATATCTAACCGAGCGTTTCTATGATGAGAAGGCACGGGAATTCCATGATTTACGACTAGGACAACAATCTATGGACGAGTTCATTAACCGCTTCACTTCCCTGCTTTGCTATTGCCATATATTAAGGAGGAGAAGGCCAAGGTGCAGAGATTTGTGAGCAGCCTACCTGCCTATATAAGAGAACGAATTGAGTTTGACAATCCCAGAACAATGGATGAGACGATTCGTAAGGCAAGAATCTGTTACCAACAGAACAAACAAAAAGGAGACATTTCAAATAAAAGATGGAATGAAAGAAAGGGTAACAGAATTGCTGGTAATAATAAAGGGAGTCGTGGTAATGGCAGCAAGGGTGCTGGTAAGGGACAGGTTAGCAGAAATGTAACAAAGAGTACTTTCCGGACTAAGCCAAGTGAGAGCAGGATCAGTGAACCACCTGCCAGGTCGGATATTGAAGGGATGACCAGACCTCCAGTCCAATGTTGGGGTTGTGGAGGACCGCACTATGTTAAGAACTGCCCGCAGCGTAAAGGAGTGGACCAGATATCTCAGATCCACGAAGCATCGACCGTTGGGGAAGTGGCGCGTAGCGTACCAAGGATTAACGCAGCCTTGGATGATCGTCAAGCGGAATACCAGCTGACCATGGTGGAGTTTGAAGGTAAATTTTCAAATCTTTCTATAGCTGTTCTTATTGACCCAGGAGCTACTTTAAGTTATGTTAGCCCAAAAATAGTAGAACAGTGTAAGTTACCATCTGAAAGGTTCAGGAGTCCATGGCTAGTACAGCTAGCTATGGGAGCCAAGAGACGAGTCTTGGCAAAAATTAATAACTGCTCTTTAACCGTAGCAGGACAGCCAATAACAGTGGACCTGAATGTACTTCCATTGGGTTCATACGACATCCTGATTGGGATGGATTGGCTAGAAAGACACTGGTCATTGGTAAACTGCAAGACCAAAACCATCTACTATAAGGATGACTTGGGAAAGCAGCAGGAGTTGCAGGGGATTAAACACCCTGTACAGATCCGACCTATTACTGCATCTCAGCTAGCTAAATTTCTCAGGAAGAAATGTCAAATTTATGCGATTCAGGTTGGTTATGAAAACCAGAAAGACAAAACATCTGCACTGGACAATATTCCAGTGGTACAGGAATTTGTGGATGTTTTTCCAGAAGAGGTACCGGGACTGCCCCCCAAAAGGGATATAGATTTTACTATAGAGCTAACACCAGGAGCAGCACCGGTGTCACGGGCACCATACCGAATGAGCGTACCAGAATTAACAGAATTAAAAATGCAACTGCAAGAGCTGTTGGATAAGAATTATATCCACCCCAGCGTATCACCATGGGGAGCTCCAGTATTATTTGTCAAAAAGAAAGATGGAACTCTTCGTATGTGCATAGACTATCGTCAGCTGAATAAGCTCACGATAAAAAATAAATACCCCTTGCCTCGGATTGATGAACTCTTTGATCAAGTGAAGGGAGCAAAAGTATTCTCCAAGATCGATTTGCGATCTGGTTATCATCAGATCAGGATTAAAGAAGAGGACATTGCCAAAACTGCCTTCAGAACACACTACGGCCACTACGAATTTGTGGTGTTGCCTTTTGGTTTGACCAATGCACCTGCCACCTTTATGTGTTTGATGAACAGCGTGTTTCACAGGTTTTTGGACAAATTCGTGCTGATATTTATCGATGATATTCTGATATATTCTCGTTCCCAGGAGGAACATGAAGAGCACCTTAGGGTGGTGTTGCAAACTCTTCGAGAACACTAGCTATACGCTAAGTTTAGTAAGTGTGACTTTTTCAAGGAGGAAATCCAATATTTAGGCCATGTGATTACCAAAGAAGGAATTGCAGTGGATCCTGAGAAGATAAAGACTATTATGGAATGGCCCATACCCAAGGATGTAGCTGATATCAGATCCTTTATGGGACTAGCTGGCTATTACAGAAGATTTGTGGAAGGTTTCTCGAGGATAGCATACCCTATCACTTCCTTACAGAAAAAGGGGAAGGTATTTAAGTGGACACCGGAGTGTCAGCAGAGCTTTGATCGGTTGAAGCATTTACTCACCACCGCACCCATCTTGAGTATAGCTGATCCTAATAAGGATTACGTGGTGTGTACCGATGCAAGTAAGGAGGGTGTGGGAGGAGTATTAATGCAGGAAGGGAAAGTAATTGCGTATGAATCGAGAAAACTAAAAGATCATGAGCAGAAATACTCTGCTTACGATCTAGAGTTAACAGCTGTTATTCATGCGCTGAAAATGTGGCGACATTACCTCCTGGGGAGAAAATTTCTGTTGTTAACAGATCACCACAGCTTAACAAATTACTTCAGTCAACCTACCTTGAATGCAAGACAAGGTCGTTGGGCAGATTTCCTAAGTGGATTCGATTTCGAGATTAAGCACTTAAAAGGCAAAGAGAACCGGGTGGCTGATGCATTAAGTCGAAAGGTGCAGTGTTTGTGTGAACTTTCAGTCAGCAAGTGGCGGAATTCTCTGTTTGAGCAAATAAAAACAGCAGCAAATGAAGATGCTGAATATCAACAAAAAAACAGCAGGTACAACAATCAGTTAATGGAAGATTACAGCAAGGATATACACTAGATGGTGCTGGAATGCTGTATTTTAACAAAAGGTTGTATGTACCTGACTCGAATGATCTTAAGAATCTGATTTTGGACGAGTTCCATATCAGCCACTACACTGGCCACCCAGGATACCAAAAGATGGTCACTGCACTTAGGAAGGAATATTATTGGCCAGGAATGAAGAAGCAGGTAGTTGAATATTTGGCGCAGTGTTTGGAGTGCCAGCAGATTAAGGCAGAACACCTGCATCCGGCCGGGCTGTTACAACCTTTGCCTATTCCGAAGTGGAAATGGGAAACCATTTCCATGGATTTTATAACCGGTTTGCCACGAACAAAGAAACACAATGATTCCATCATGGTGGTGGTTGATAAGTTGAGTAAAGCGGCACACTTCATACCCGTGCAGTCCACTTATAAGGCGGTGCAAATTGCTCACCTTTTTATGAAGAATGTGTTCAGACTACATGGACTGCCGAAAGTAATCATATCAGACTGTGATGTAAAGTTCACATCCACTTTTTGGAGGACGTTGTTTGCTGAGTTAGGAACACAACTGAACTTTAGCACAGCCTATCACCCGCAGACCGATGGTCAAACCGAGCGAGTGAATCAGGTGTTGGAAGATATGTTGAGGGCATATGTGATGCTAAAACCAACCCAATGGGAAGAGTATTTACACTTGGTTGAATTCACATATAATAATGGATATCATACGTCGACACAGCTAAGTCCCTTTGAGGTCCTGTATGGGCGAAAATGCCGCACACCCTCAAGCTGGGGTGGACCTGAGGATAAGCTGAGTTTGGGTTCGGAAATGCTTAAAGAAATGGAAGACATGGTGAAAAGGGTGCGTGCCAATTTGAAGGCTGCGCAGGACAGACAGAAACGTTTTGCGGATAGGAAAAGAAGATTCAAAGAATATCAGGTTGGTGACCATGTGTTTGTGAGGATCCAAGCCAAAAGAAGCACACTGCAATGGAGTGGATGCGCTAAGCTGGCTCCTCGGTACTTTGGACCTTTTCAGATCTTGGCTAGAGTGGGGCCGGTGGCTTACCAACTCGCCTTGCCAAGTCATATTAAGATTCACAATGTTTTCCACGTTTTTGTTCTAAAGAAATATGTATACGACCCTAAACATGTGATCAGATGGCAAGATGTTCGGGTAAGAATTAATCCGGTTGTTTTGATTATGCAGATATACTCAACAGAAACTGACTGAGGGTATTGATTGTCTGTAGGTCGAACCGGAAGGCGAGGTTCTGGTCGAACCACAGAGCATTCTCGACCGGAGAGAAGTGCGGCTGTAGAAACGAGTTATTACCCAAGTTAAAGTGCTGTGGCAGCACTACGGGCCTGAGGAGGATACTTGGGAACACGAGGAACTTATTAGAAAAGTTTACCCGGACTTATTTAAGGGGAATAGACATCGGGACGATGTCCAATCCCAGGGGGGGAAGATGTGATGACCCCGGGAAAAATGTAAATATGGAATGTTACTGTGGTAAGAAACTAATGTGAGTTGTTAATTATTGTTTACTAAATGACATTATCTTATTTATGAAATTGAATATATTGGAATATATATCTTTGAAATGCTGGCAGCCTCTTGGTGCAGGATTTTTAAAGAAAAGGAATCAGTTATGAAACTG
Source organism: Pinus tabuliformis (assembly GCA_031772625.1). Lineage (NCBI taxonomy): Eukaryota > Viridiplantae > Streptophyta > Pinopsida > Pinales > Pinaceae > Pinus > Pinus tabuliformis. The sequence continues at coordinate 791,554,270 of CM062809.1, read as the reverse complement.
AAAAACTACCCTTTCACACAGGAAAAGTCCTGGGAAGGAAAACCCCTGGGCTGTTGGGACAGATAGGGGGAAAAAGAATTGCAAGGAAGGAAAAAGGAAAAAGAAGAAAGGGTTAAGTCTGGTAAGGACCAGATAACCCAAGCACGGAGGTGCATGAGTCTTGTTGAGGGCTGCAGGCCTGCAAGATAGCTCGGGGGGAGAATCCAACGTGATGATGGATCTCAAGGTTGGGCGGACAAGAGCAAGCATGAATTGCGGGTGAACTTCTGGAACACCTATTCCTGTAACTGGCAACCCAGGTACGAGAATTACCACAAATATTAACTAAGAATAAACTGTATACAGAACAGAAATTGCAGTAGATATAGTCTAAGTCTGAATCCATTTTGGCTGTTACAATGTTTATTTAAATTACGACAGTAGCATATCCACAAAGGAAGGCAGTACGATGTAGGTTAAGTAAACATCTAAACACTGTCTGTTGTTAACCAGTAAAAGCTCACAAACTTTCTGTTATAAACCAGCAACAGTAAACTAAAGTATGGGACTGACCATGCGAACAGAGAATACTAGAGTTAATTTGGAGCATTAGACTTTCATTAGAACGGCACAACATAACAAATACCTAAAGGGCTTGTGCCCAGAAAGAAAGAAAGGAAATAACTCGGAAATGCGATTATTAATTCCAGAGTCGTGACCGGCATACTTGAAAAGATAGCTAGTTTTACTTTAAACTCAAGAAAGGACTTGAAACATTATAACAGTAAACCATTGTACTGCGAACCCTGAGCTGAGAGGTCGGGTATCAGTCTCGCAGGAAGTATGGTATGATACAGCGCCAGGGTTAGCCGGTTAAGGCACCTGATAAGGCGGATAATAATAGCATAAAGAAACAAATGGACCTCAAGAACAGTATACCCTACCAGAGCTAGCGCACTCGGCCGATGGTGCACGGCCGCATGCCCTGCTGTAGGCATTGATAAATATCAATAAACGAAGCATAGGTAAACGATATGATGATTTAACCCTGTCATGATCAGGTACAACTCTGTAACCGGCAGAAACCACAATTTATAGCCATCATCAAAGTCAATAGCACTTTAAAATAGCAATCAACCATTAATGGAACAAACCCTACTGATTATAGAAAACGAAGTAATAATTACACAATATTCAGGAAAGCTTATAATAGAACTGTATGATTACTCTTAACAGTCGCCGTAGCCCTTAGACATCAAGCAAAAACAATGTATGGTAAATATCCGGTGGACCGGTAAATCTATGGCAAATCACTGAAAGCAAGATGTAAAAATCATAGACATTATTCAAACATAAATAAACAACGGATGAGTGTTCAATCGCCAGAATAAAACCCAGTTTAAAAGGGCGACTCGGTGGCCGAGAACCACTGTTCAAGTGTATACATATATATATGTACGAACACAGTCAGGCATGAATGCCAAAAACTTCAATATCCACAACCCTTAAATAACCAAAGTGCTGTACAGAGCCGAGCAAAGGATGGACCGCCGCAACTCATAACCGGAGTATGGGTCGAACACGAACCCTGAAGTCAAATGAAACGAGAGCCATGAGGAACCCCCTCTAGCAGATCTCTAAACTGTTACGCATATGTACAGAGCATTCACCATATGGGGCGAGCCCCAGGTTTCACTCCCTGATTAAGGGATGGAGGCATACCTGAGAAATGGTGGGGCTCGGTCGTTCCTTGAGCAAGGAAGGTGGTAGCAGTGACCCGTCTGCACACCACAGATACAATAGGGTTAACATAAACAACAAAAAAAAACGCAATAGAATAACTTAATCGAACTCTGAACTGAAACAAAGCACGTATGAATACATGTTAAATGGCGGAGTAAAACAAATGTGCGTAAACAGGAACAGTTACCTGAGCAACCGTGGTAGCAGTACCTCAACAGTTGGTGCCGAGGAGGAACCAGCCAAGTGGTGAAGAAACGTTCACCGGCGGAGTACCAGAGTGCGCCGTGAGATGGAGGAACCGGCCAAGGGGTGGAGCATCGTTCACAGGGCTAGAGCACAGAGAGCGCCGCGAGACAACCTTCCAAATGAGCCAAATGGTGACCCGATGGGTTATGTAAAAACTCCAAACCGTGAATGTAGCTGAGCCGTTGGATACAAACGATAGATCTCCACCGTTAAAATGAGCGGGAGACCTGGGCGGGAAGTCCAACAGCGCAGCGTTCAAGGAGTCACATGGCTTCACGGAAGCGCCAGGCCACCTGGCAAAGAGCTGGTGAGGTTATTAAAAACTCCGTCCTCCACCTGGCGCCGGAAAAAAACTATGCCAACGGCAGACCAAACATGGCGGCCATTGACATAAACATTAAACTCCATAAGCCGAGGTTTAATATATTTTATAATAGCTATAAAGATATGCCATAGGATAGTCGTTTAATGCATAAGTTGGGTGTATGCCATCTTACATAACATAGATCAAATATATATATATATATATACAATGGTGGTATTATGCTACCGTTATTGCTTAGTCATGGTCATAAACATGAACAGATAGGAACGTGACTGTAGCACTTTATAATGTTTGTTAAAATTTTGATATTTCCATATAACGGGTATATATTTAAATTTATGGGGTTCATGACATTTCCCCACCATCAAGCCCACTTAGCTTGCTACCCTATTTGCAAAACCTTATAATAATTCTTCATAATTAAATTAAAATTTTGAAAATCCAATTTCAAAAATCATAAAAACTGAGTAAATTACAAATATATTTTAAATTATTATTCCTATTGTTATTAATAATAATTATAAAATAAATTAATATGTAACTTAAATATATATTGATTTAAAACAATCAATTAAATTTAGTTCATGTGATTAAGTGAAATAGTTATTATACAAGTTCAAATATTCTAAATTGATATAACTACGTGAAACATAATTCTTAAACTATATTTCAAAATTTATATTTCGGTAAAAAAAAATATTATACTAGAGATGAGGAACAAATAATAAAAAATATTAATATATTTGGTAACAAAAGAAGAGAATATTAATGTAGTAGACACGATAGTGAACGAGTATTCCTATCATAAACATTCTAAAGAGAAGAAACAATGAGAGTGGTGGAGATAATAGTGAACTAAGTACTAGTACTATAAACATTTTGCGGAGAAGAAACAATGAGAAAATTGAGTGGTGCACATTTTAACATTCACAAGTGACAAATAGTTCTTTTTTTCTTGTATTATAAATCACTTCTCCATTTTCATTTTTGAATTACTTCTCCATTTTCATTTTATCAAAAATATTAAAAAAAAAAACCAAAAACTAAAATAATTAAATAAACACCTTATTAGCATTTCATAATTTACGTCAGGATTAAATTTTCATGTAATAAGTGCATGGGCATTATACTGTGATTAGTTTGAATCCAAGCTAAAAATAAATTTTAAAATTATTGTTACAGTATTTGTTATACCGTGAGACTCGGTATTTGACATTTTAATGCTTGGCAATGCGATCACACAGCTGTAAATCATTCTGTTGTTGGTGAATGGTGACCGACCTTCCTCGTCGGCGGGGCGACCCCGAATGCAACTTCACCTCGTCGTCAGTGGGACCGCCATCAACTTCACTAGTACGGGCAATCTGTGGTGTATGCATTTTCTTCATAGGTTCGCCAGTAGCAGAAAAACATCCCGTCGACTGCAACATTCCTCCCGTGATGTGATTCTAGATGACGTATATACCGTGGACTGCGGAATGGATTTTGTTAGGGTAGGTAGGAGTCATCAAAATTTCCTTTTACTATATTTGATTTTTATTATTTTTGAATATTGTAGTTTTTTTTTTCTCAGAAAATTATAGAAATTCTCATTATATTTTGATAAAATTTTGTAGAAATTTTTTTAAATCTAAGTTATAGTTGTTAAAATCCAATATTATTTTAGGTGTTTCAGAAATTTTTGATGGTGTGGAATCTATTTCTACTATAAAAAAAACATGATTCAAACACTGCTACTAATTTTTTTTGAAATTTTTTGTCCGATTCTAACCACTTTTGACCGTCTCAACAATGCCTCCATCTCCATAAACAACTCCTATTTGAATGAATCATTATAACATCCCTATCTGCTAACAAATTATATATATATATAACTTTACCTTGTAACATTTATATTCCTTATAAAAAATTTTCTTTACTTTTGTAAGTCACTGCAAATTAAATTTCTAATTTTTATACACTTTCGATTAGCATAGAAAATTTATTTATTTATTATTTTATTTTTTTCATTAAATTTATGTTTTTTACCAATTACAATCCTTATTTCACATAAACTATTCGTTACCTCCATAGTCAACAGTCCACAGTCAACAATCAATACCATATGATAATGTACCAACTATTTTTAATAAGATTCCCTTAGGGTTTCATAACAAAGGAGTTACTTCTTTCTTCGCATTCGTTAATAGCTTATTAACGAGTTGGACTAAACTGGAACAGTTCTGTACATAAATTTGCTTACGATTATAAATTAAATTGTAGTCTGTTTATAATATAATGGTCTTGTGCGTTTCTAGTAGTATAAATATGTTTATTTTCTTCGGGATTAACCCCAATTTTCATTCTCAACTATTTCGTGATATTGTATATTGTTTTAGTATTAAAACTCTTTCCCGAACATCTTAGCTACAAACCATTATAATTAGTTTCTTCGTATTTTTTCCAAATTCTAATAGTTTCTTCATCTTCACACTACTATACAGAGGACATTTTTAAGATAAAAGAAATTTTTGTTTTAAAAAGTTACTTTTTATTTTAATTATTTTACATTAAAATTTAATATCAATTGAATTGCTTTAAATGTAAAATTTAAGACAAAAACACTTTAAGACAATTATTTTAAGACAAAACTTTATATTTAAGATAAAAACAACTTAATACAAATATATTTTAAGACACAATTTTAAATTTAAGACAAAAATAGTTTAAGACAACTTTATCTTTAAGACAAAAACACTTTAAGACAAAATTATTTTAAGACAAAACTTTATATTTAAGACAAAAACACTTTAAGACAAAATTGTTTCTAGAATATTTTAAGACAAAATTTATTTTAAGACAAAAACAATTTAAGACACAATTATTTTAAGACAAAACTTTATATTTAAGACAAAAACCTTTGAGACAAAGATATTTTAAGACAATGACCACTTAAGATGAAACCCATATAAGACAATTAACAATTAAGACAAAAACATATCAATTTAAGAAAATATTATCTAACAACTACGAAATTGACTCTCATAGTGCACCCTAAGTCCGCGGGCCTGTAGGCTAGTATTGTACCGCGCCTATACCAATGCTACTATTTCACTTTCTATTCATGTTACCTTATATGAAGACAACGACTTGTTAAGCTCTTCATTTTGTGGGGGTAGCCGACTGTGAAGAACGCGAAAACTTTCTGTGGCAAGATTTCCCACACATTAATTACTCTTTTGTCCCTTCGATCTTTGTTGATACAATTAGAGACAACTTGTATGTCATTGCATTCGACACTACTACATGGAGGGGAATTTTAAGACAATTTTTAAGACAAAATAAATCTTTTGTCTTAAAATTTTCAATATGAGGTGCTAGTAAAAAAGGTAAAGGATTAGGGGTTCGTCTTTACGCTATTGATGGGTTCTTCGGGAAGTAGAGAAATGGAAGCTAACAACAACTAATGGGATTTAGGATGATGGAGGCTGACAACGGGGGTGTGCATTGTGAGAGGAGCGATGGAGGCACTTTCGATGAACATGGATAGATAGTAACATAGTTGGAGTACCTTTCGGGGTCTCCATTGAATATGTTTTAATACGCTTTTTTTACTGTTTTATTTATTTTGACCACTACTTATATCCGTTGGTTGTTGTTATTAGCACATTGTTATGCTGGATTTGCAACATGGATTAGATTCACTTGAAGGATTGTTGAAAAATGCAGCAAGAAATTCTCAATTTGATTTTGCCTTGATTAAATTGAGAAAATTTGAATTTCCACATCAGCAGACAACTTGGATGTGATTAACTTGTATGACATGGCTTGTGTCACCCATTCTACTCAATAAATAAAAGTTGGAGGAGTTAGAGTTCAGTTAAGCATGTGTGATTACTAATTTGTAGTAATCAAAGTCAATTATCTCAAGTTGCTTTTAGTTAAACTAGTTCTAACTATTGGAGGAACTAGTGGAAGGCCAGTTGTGTAGTGAGACTTCAGTCAAATGTAGTGATCATCTAGTTATCTGATCAATAAGCCCAAAATAGCTAGTGCATGAAAATAATTTGAGTTCCCTAGCTATGGTGGAGATTCTAAGGAAGTGTAACACTATTTTTAGACCAGTCTTGAGTGTACAAGTGTTGCATGCAGTCACATGATCAACCTTAGGAATTGTGCAGTCCATTTTGGAAAAATTCCTAAATAACAAGGGCCTAATTTCTCAAGGAATTGCCCAAGGAAATTGGGGCTCAAGCAGAGGCAGGAATTGATGAAGTTTGGGTTTGAGCTTCTTAGAGAGCAGAGAGATAGGTTATTCACTTACGGGTTGTGCACAGTTGGGTAAAGCAATTGTAATACATCTATATTCATCAGATTGATGCAAGAAGTCATTAGAGTTTTTAGAAGATTTCTTTCCCCAGGAAAAATATTGTGTGCATGTGTTTTATTTCTTATTGCATGCCTGAATTTTTTGTTCTAAATTGTGAATTAACTTCTGTAGAGTAGTAGAGTAGGCTTGTGTATTGAGATTTTGAAAAAAATTCATGAACAGTTGCAAACCTACACCATAATTTATACATCGTATCATAGTAGGATTCACATTAGAGCATTAATTTCAAACTTGTTTCTCTAGAGGTTTGAATTTGCAGTTCAGTGTAGCAAGATCCCTTAAGAGCTGAGAAGATGACCTTTAACGGGCTGAGGCTAGAGTGTGCCTTAGAAGGCAGCTTTAGTTTCATTGAATGGAAGGATCACATGGAAGAGGTATTCAATGAAAATGGATTTCTAGAATACATCAAGAGAGATGTTACAGAGCTAGTAGAATTTGATGCCCAAAACCTTTCTTAGTGGAAGAAAGATGTAGCCAAGGTGTGGAGAATAATATTGGAGGGAGTACAGGACCACATTGTCAGCAATCTCCATGGGAAAGAAAATCCTTATGCAATGTGGTAGGCATTGAAAAATCTATTCTAGAATAGTAGTGACCACAAAAGTTGGTGCTCAACAATAAACTTTGAAATATCAAGATGTAAAAGAATGACTTTATCCTGCAATATCTAAGGAGGTTCACACAAGTTTGTGATGAGCTTGTTAGAGTTTGTGTTACTGCTTTAAAGGATGACTTGGTAATAATAGCCCTTCTGGGCCTTCCCAAGAGTTGGCATAACTATCAAGATTAAGTGAACGGGAGGGAGAAAATACTAAATTGGAAAAACTTATGGCATGATTTGGTACATGAATAAATAAGGAAGAATACCAGAGATGGGACCACATCCAAGGGAAAGGATGAAGAAAAATTTGCATTGGTTGGAAAGGGAAAGAAGGGGAAGGGAAGAAATCTCAAACCAAACCAAAATCCAACCAAGGGGGAAAGAAGAAAGATTTGTCAAAAAACAAATGCTTCCATTGTCATGAATACAGACACTATTCCACGAAGTGCCCACAGAAAAAGGCAAGCAAGATGACCATAGGAGGAGCAGCGGGTGAAGCCTCAGCTTCACACTTTGACCTTGACTTTACTCTTATTGCATGCATGTCCAACACAGTGATGGGGAGCATGTGGTACTTGGACTCAGGTGCATTTTTCCAGATGATGGGGTTTAGAGATTTTTTCAGTGACCTGGAGGAGAAATATCTCTAGGTGCACATGAAGCTAGGGATGATTGAAGGTAAAACATGACCGCTATTGGTACAGTCACCTTTTAGAGGGAGTCAAGCTCCCCTCTCAGGCTCAAGGATGTCATGTTTGTTCTATGCCTAAAGAAAAATCTCATCTCTGTTGGAGTTTTGGAAGACTATGGTTATTATGTGATCTTCAACAAAGGAAAATAATTCCTGAGACACATAGCCACAGGATAGGTGAAGAAAATTGGGGTTTGTGTGAAGAATCTGCATAAGTTAGATGTAGAAGACTATGCTACATTAGGCACTCAGCAAGAGAAAGTGCAAGGCCATGATGTAGGTGAAATTTAGCACAGAAGACTTCACCATTTGCATCATGGCACCTTGAATATTATACAACAAATAGCCACTAGCCTCCCTAAAGGAGCACTTGAGCGGTAGGATGTATGTAAAGGATGTACCTTGGGGAAGTACATAAAATCCGTATTCCATGATCAGGACAGTCAAGTGCATGCAGTACAAGAAAGGATCCACTCTAATGTTTTTGGACCTTTCTCGATAGCCTCCAATGCCAGGAAAAAATATTTTGTCCTTTTTATTGATGACTTCTCACATAAGTGTTGGATCTCTTCATGTGGAAGAAAGATGAGACATTCTCCAAGTTTGTAGAATTCAAGGCAATGGTTGAGAAAGAAACTAGCAAGAAGGTGAAGGTTCTTGGGAGCAATAATGGAGGTGAGTATGTGTCGAATGAATTTAAAAATTTATGTGTGAAAGAAGACATTCGACGAGAGTTGACAACACCTCACAACCCACATCAAAATGGGGTGGTTGAGAGAAAGAATTGTAGCATTTTGGGAGCAACGAGGGTGATGTTGCATGACCAAGGCCTACCTCTGCATTTGTGGGTTGAGGCATGCAATACAACATTTTGTTTGTAGAACCAAAGTCCTCATTGGATTCTTGGCATGATTACACCGGAGGAGGCTTTCTTAGGAAGAAAGTGGGATGTGTCGCACTTCAAGATTTTTGGAGCCTCTATTTACTGCCATGTCTCCAAAGAACCAAGGAATAAGCTTGAGTAGACCGTAGAATTGGGGGTATTTGTGGGTTACATAGAAAATCCCCACAACTACCATGTGTACTTTCCATCACTCAGAATGATAGTTGTGCGAAGGGATGTAAATTTTGATGAGGAGAAAGCTATGTGGTGCTCTCTTGAGAGGGAGCTTTAGATCCCACCAAAAGATGAGCTTTTAGCTCCAAAGGAGGAACCTCAGGAAGTTGTAGAGCAACCACAAATTGAGGAGCAGAGAGTGGAGACATTCACTCAAGCAAAACCATCCAGAGAAGGCAGAAAAAGAACTAAGGAAGTTGATAGACTTGTGCAGGATGCGAGGGAGAATGTGGGATATCCTTCAAATTTGTGTAAGCAAAGGAGGTCACCTGAGAGGTACACTGGCTACATGGCTCTTATGACTGAGCTTATAGAGATTGAGCCATCATATTTTGAGGAAGAAATAGAGCAACCTGTATGGGTTGATGCAATGGTGGAGGAATATGAATCCATTGCAAAGAACAGTGTTTGGGAAAAGGTCCCAAGACCAACATATAAATCAATAGTGGGTTTGAGATGGATCTTCAAGGTGAAGCAGGCAACAAATGAAAGCATAGAGAAGTATAAGGCCATATTTGTGGCCAAGGGGTACTCTCAAGTTGAGGGAATTGACTGTGAGGAGACCTTTTCTCTTGTAGCAAGGTACTCATCCATTAGATCAATTCTTGCTCTGGCTACATAGATGGGGTATAATATCCACCAGATGGGTGTAAAAACAACATTTCTCAATGGGGTTATTAAGGAGGTGGTGTACATAGAGCAACACAAAGGTTTTGAGACATTTGATCAAGAGTCTCATGTGTGTAGACTCAAGTGAGCATTGTATGATCTCAAACAAGCACCTCATGCTTGGTACACGAAGATCGATAGATATCTCATTGTTTAGGCTTCACCATAAGTGAAAGAGTCACTCCCTCCTTCATACACCTAGAACTCACTGACAGTCCTTGTCACACACTCTTATTCATTCATTTCCATGCATTTTAAACTAGTACTCCCTTGTGTTTCCGTGGAACTCCCTAATAATCCCTAGCATATGTCAGCACACCCTAGCACCTAGCACATCTTGGCATGTTTCCCTGGCCTTTAGCATGCCTTAGAACTACCTAGAATATCTTGTCTCTCCCTCCTTAGCACACCTGGGACTCACTGACACTTTCTGTCACAAAATCTTATTCATTCATTTCCATGCATTATGTTGACCTAGTGCTCCCTTGTGTTTCCCTGGCACTTTGTAACACTTCCAAGCACGCGTTGGCACACCCTGGCACCTGGCACATCTTGGCTTCATGTTTCCCTGTCACTCTAGCATGCGTTAGCATTGCCTAACATACCATGTCACTCCCTCCTTAACACACCTAGAACTCGCTCACACTCTCTGTCACACACTCTTATTCATTCATTCCATGCATTTTGACCTAGTGCTCCTTTGTGTTTCCCTAACACTCACTAACACTCCTTAGCATTCATTGGCACACTCTGGCACTTGGTACATCTTGGCACGATTCCCTAGCACTCTAGCATGCCTTGGCACTACCTAGCATACCTTATCACTCCCTCCTTACCACACTTGGAACTTGCTAACACTCCCTATCACACACTCTTATTCATTCATTTCCATGCAATTGAAACTAGTGCTCCCTTGTGTTTCCTAACATTCCCTAACACTCCCTATAATGCATTGGCACCACACCCTAACACCTAGCACAACTTGCCATGCCTTAGCACTTGGCATGTCATGGCATGCCTAACATGCCTTGTGTCTGTCTATCATGTGTTAGCACTTCTTGGCATTCCTTGGCACACGTTGGCACTCCCTAGTTGTTATGCCCTTATAGATAGCCTTACATTTTTTGCGACTTGGTAAACCAACCAAGTCATTGAAAAAATAATGTTGTGCCTAGCCCAAAGTCTCCCTTTGTCTGAAACTGCTTTGTCCATCCCCTTATCACAATCGTAGGCTTCCCTCCTGCAAGTCCTATTCTAAAATTTTCCTAACACACTTCATCCTTAGGACACTTGGAATTCACTAACACTCCCTGACACACACTCTTATTCGTTCATCTCCATGCATTTTAACCTAGTTATCCCTTGTTATACCCTGACACTCCCCATTAGCACTCCTTGGCATGAATTAACAGTGTCTGGCATTTGTTAGCACACCTTTTCATTCATTAGCATGCCCTAGCACTCCTTAGCTATCATGCTCTCACAACTACCCTTACTTTTTTCACAACATGGCAACCCAACCAAATTGTACGTCGACTACAACAACTTTACCAAGTTACAGTTACTACAACTAGACTATGCCTCGTTCACCTAAGAACTTCCTACAACTCATCTTAGGCTACTCATGTTAAATCTCAACTCATACAACTTAACATATTACGAAGACAAGGCTCACATCCAATCGTGGTTGTAAAACAACTAAGCAACATAGTTTACATCTTGACATGGCATAAAACCCAACACGTGTGATAATCCCTTGGCATAATGTGGCACATGTTAGCATCTATTTCATTCCTTGGCATGCTTTAGCACTCCGTAGAAAATCCTAGCACTCCCCAACAACTAGCACACCTAGTACTCACTAACACTCTTTGTCACACTCTTATCCATTCATCTCCATGCATTTGAAACTAGTGCTCGCTTGCGTTTCCCTATCACTTGGACCTAACACTCATTAGCATGTGTTGGTGCCACACCTTGGTGCCTGGAACATCTTGGCATGCCTTAGCACTTGGCATGTCTTTCCATGCCTAAAGTTCCTTGGATCTTTCTAGCATGTGTTAGTACTTCCTAGAATTCCATGGAACACCTTCGCACTCCCTAATTGTCATGCCCTCATAGATAGCCTTACCTTTTTTGCGACTTGGGAACCCAACCAAGTCTGGCTTTGTCCACACCTTATCATAACTATAGGCTTGCCTCTTGAAACTCCTATTCTTAACTTCTCCTAACAGACTTCATCCTTGGGACACCTGGAATTCACTAATGCTCCTTAGTGCACACTCTGATTTGTTCATTTCCATGCATTTTGACCTAGTTATCCTGTGTGATGCCCTGACACTCCCTAACACTCCTCAACATGCATTGACATTGTCTGACATATGTTAGCACACCTTTTCATTCCTTTTCATGCCCTGACACTCCTTAGCTATCATACCCTCACAACTACCCTTACTTTTTTTTAGACTTGGGAACCCAACCAAGTCCTGCGTCGACTACAACAACTTGACCAAGTTATAGTTACTACAGCTAGACTATGCCTTATTCACCTAAGAACTGCCTATAACTCATCTTAGGCTACTCATGTCTGATCTCAACTCATCCCACTTAACAAGTTATGATGTCAAGGCTCACGTCCAACTGTGGCCATGAAACAACTAAGCAACATATTTTATGTCTTGACATGCCATAACACCTAGCACATCTAACAATCCCTTGGCATTATGTGCTGCGTGTTAGCATCCCATGCATTCCTTCACATTCTTTGGCACTCCCTAGCACACCCTAGCACTCCCTGACATGCCTTGGCACTCTAGCATGCCTTGGCACTACTTAGCATATAACCTTGTCACTCCCTCCTTAACACACTTGGAACTTGTTGACACTCCCTGTCACACACTCTTATCTATTCATTTCCATTCATTTTTAACTAGTCCTCCCTTGTGTTTTTATGGCACTCCCTGGCACACATTGACACACTCTCATAGTTGGGACATCTTGGCATGTCACCTTAGCACTCTAGCATTCCTTGGCACTACCTAGCATACCTTGTCACTCGCTTCTTAGCACACCTAGAACTCATTGACACTCCCTCTCACACACTCTTATTCATTCATTTCCATCCATTTTAAACTAGTGCTCCCTTGTGTTTCCTTGATACTCCATAACACTCGCTAGCATGCATTGATACACCCTAGCACCTAGCATATCTTTGCATGTTTCCCTCACCTTTAGCATGCCTTAGCACTACCTAATATACCTTGTCACTCCCTCCTTAGCTCACATGTAACTCAAATGGCAATTCCTGTCACAAACTCTTATTTATTCATTTACATGTGTTAATTTGACCTAGTCGTCCCTTGTGTTTCCTTGGCACTTCCTAGCACATGTTGGCACACCTTGGCACCTGACACATCTTGGCCGCATGCCACCTTATCACTCTAACATGACTTAGCACTGCCTACAATACCATGTCACTCCCTGCTTAGCGCACCTAGAACTTTCTAACATTCCCTGTCACACACTCTTATTCATTAATTTCCATGCGTTTTGACCTAGTTCTCGCTTTTGTTTCCCTCACATTCCCTAACACTTCCAGCACATATTGGCACACCCTGGCACCTAGCACATCTTGGACGCATGCCACCCTGACACTCTAGCATGGCTGAGTGTTGCCTAACATGCCATGTCACTCCGCCCTTAGCACACCTAGAACTTGCTGACACTCCCTGTCACACACTCTTATTCATTCATTTCCATGCATTTTGATCTAGTACTCCCTTGTGTTTCCTTCGTACTTCCTAACACTCCTTAGCACGCATTGGCACACCTTGGTGCTTGGCACATCTTGGTATTCTTACCTAGCATTCTAGCATGCTTTACCACTACCTATCATACCTTGTCACTCCCTCCTTAGCACACCTATAACTCCCTCCTTAGCACACTTGGAACTTGCTGACACTCCCTGTCACACACTCTTATTCATTCATTTCCATGCATTTTGATCTAGTGCTCCCTTGTGTTTCCCTGGTACTCCCTAACACTCCTTAGCACGCATTGGCACACCTTGGTGCTTGACACATCTTGGTATGCTTACCTAGCATTCTAGCATGCCTTAGCACTACCTATCATACCTTGTCACTCCCTCCTTAGCACACCTATAACTTATTGACACTTCATTTCCATGCATTTGAAACTAGTGCTCCCTTGTGTTTCCCTAGCACTTCACCCTCACACTCTCTAGCATGCGTTCACGCCACACCCTGGCACCTGACACAACTTGGCATGCCTATCATGCCTTGGAACTATTTAGAAATTGTTAGTACTTCCTGACATTCCCCGACACACCTTGGTACTCCCTAGTTTTCATTCCCTTGTAGATAGCCTTACTTTTTTTGTGACTTGGAAACCAAACCATGTCATTGGAAAAACAATGTTGTTCCCAACCCAAAGTAGCCCTTTGTCTAAAACTACTTTGTCTAGCCCCTTATTATAACCATATGATTACCTCCTACAAGTCTTATTCTAACCTTCTCCTAACACACTTTATCCTTGAGACACTTGGAATTGATTGACACTCGTTGGCACACCCTCTTATTCATTCATTTCAATGCATTTTGACAAAGTTCTCCCTTGTGATGTTTTGGCACTCCCCAATGCTCCTCAAAATGCATTGACATTGTCTGGCATGTGTTAGCATGCCTTTTCATTCCTTGGCACATGCTGGCACTCCTTAATTATCATTCCCTCACAACTACCCTTACTTTTTTTTGGACTTGGGAACCCAACCAAGTCTTGCCTCGACTACAACAACCTGACCAAGCTACAGTTATTACAACTAGTTTGTGCCTTGTTCACCTAAGAGCTAAATATAACTCATCTTAGGCTAATCATGTCCAATTTCAACTTATCCCACTTAACAAGTTACAAGTTACCAAGTCAAGGCTCACATCCAATCGTGGCCATAAAACAACTAAGCAACATATTTTACATCTTGACATGCCATAGCACCTGGCACATCTAACAATCCCTTTGCAACATAGTTTACATCCTCTTTACTTGGTTGTTATTCTTTTGTAAATGTGACCCTTGAATATGCCATGAAAACCCTCCAAAACATTCTTAAATTATGGGAACTCCTCTTCATGTGTGAAGCTAGTGAAATGTCACAGTTCATCAAGGATACCTCCAAATATTTGATTTGTGCCTTCGGGAATGTGAAAGATGCCCTTACTAGAAAACACGCATTAAAAATTTGTAGCCAAGTACCCCAAATGTGAGATGTTTCCACTTGTGCAATTATTCTTCCAATTATGTGAACTCAAGAACAAAACACATCTTAAAATACATGAATGTCTCTCAACATGTTAAAGAAAAAGTAACCCTTCCCCTAGTCTCCCTCTATTGGCAATTTGGACATTTTGTCACAAGGTATCTTCTCTTCTTTGGAAAGAGCACATAAACAAGCTTTTAGTTTTTTCTAAATGGAGTACTCTTCACCTATGTCCTTCTCCTTTATTCCACGTGATACAAATGCCAATTTTCATATTCCTAACTATGGTGTTCTTCTTTTATACATGTGACCCTTGACTATGCCATGAAATCCTCCAAAATCTTCTTAAAGGATGGGAGGACCTCTTCATGCATGAAGTTAGTGGAATGTGACAAGTTATCCAAAATTCCTCCAAATATGTGATTTGTCCCTTGGGAAATGTTAAACGCACCCTCAATGGAAAAAACATAATGATTTGTAGCCAAGTGCCTTAAATGTGAGATGTGGCCACTTGTGCAATTGTGCCTTCCTTTGATGCTCAAATTGTCACCCTAGTTGTGCAAGACTCACAAGGTGTTACTTTGGGTCAACTCAGGGTTGTTGGCATTGTCACCTTATCAATGAATCCTCTCATTTTGGATTACTTATTGAATCTTGCGGGTATCCCGAAGCACAAATTTATGGGGTATTTTATGTGACTAGATCACTAACACTGAAAAACATATTTACATTGAATATTTCAACATCTTGATGATCCCTATCCTATTGACCACAAATTTTGTATTCATTATCTATTTAATTGCAACACCTCTAGTAGATTTTGATGGTGTTCATGAGCCTATTTCCAGTTATCTCCTTTATGGAAACAATATTTTCTCTAATGCCATTATTTGATGAATGGCTACAGAACAGGGATCCTATGAGCCAGTCATTCATGTTGTCGATGTAGTGCCCACACGACACAAACATTCGATGGTCTATCATAGAAAAACACTCTATGATGGGTTTCAAAGATACCCAACCTATGAAATTGAGCTACATTCTATTGCCGAAGCCTGTAAGTAGTGGATGAAATATATTATACCAAAGGAAATGGCCATCCACACCAATTGTAGGCACTTTCCTGCTCTAGATAATCCTTGGGACTTAGTGCCCCTATATTTTATGTCATATTTTCCCTCAACCAAGCATGGTAACGGATGTGTTTTTGTTGTTGTTGATTGCCTCCTTAGGATGGGAATTTTGGCACCTTGTAAGAAGATTGTTGCAACAAAATCCACTCATAAGTTCTTCTTCGAGCATATTTTGGTTCACTTTGGGTTTCCAAAGACCATATTTCTTGATAGGGATAATAGGTTCCTTACTATTTTTTGGTTTAACCTTTGGTCCATGATGGACATCAAGCTTGACCAAATCCACTGCCTTCCAGATTGATAAATAAAAATTAGTAGTCAATAGGATTATTATAGATGTCTTTAGAGTATACAATTGCGAGCATCCATATACACGTGTTGAAAACCTCCATATTGTTAACATAAATTCAACATAGCTCTTCATATTTCTATTGGCCACAAGCCTTTTCAGGTGTGCTTGGGGTCCCAACAATTGGAACAAATTGATGTAGCTATATTCATGGTATAACACATGAAGATACCTCCTATACTTGGAATGAGATAAGTAAAACAACCAATTTTGAGGAATGTATCCAACAAATTCAACAATGAGTTCATGATATTTTGTAGGAAGTTGCCAACTCCAAGTACAAGTAGATACACAATCCATTGGGTTCCAAATAAGCTTCAGGTTGTTCACGAGTTATGGTTGGAATTGCATAAAGGGCAATTGAAAAACTCCCATAAGAAGCACATACCACTTTGACACAAGCCTTACACCATCACTAAGGCTATGGGTGATAATTCTTTTGAGGATAACCATAGGATGATTTATATTACTTCAAAAGTAGATATATGTTAATATGATTTAGGCTTGATGAAGTGCATGTCTAGAAAAAGTTTCTTTAAAAAAAAAATGATCACACCATCATTGACATAAATTATTGTGATATTCTACTTGACATTAGATAACTACAAAAATTATCGTGATATTCTACTTAACATTAGATAACTACAAAAGAGATTTTAAGAATTGACATTTTTAAAATTTATTTTATATCAAAGTATGTGGATCATTATGACTAAATTTTTTAAATATTACACCGCTCTAATATTATTTCTCTTATGACTATTTTTTTAAATATTATCACTCTAATATTATTTCTCTTACAGGTTCGAGAGATTGTGTGTATGAGAAGACCATTGCAGGTGGGCCATATCTCTGCCTTGCTTGTTTTACATTCCTCTCTACCTCAGGTTTCCATAACCCAAAACTTTTTCATGTCCATTTGAGGGATGAAATTTCGTTCACCAATGAGGGGGAGGGTGAGGGGGACGGTGGTTGAAACCATGACTCTTGCAATCGATCTTGATCTCAAACCATACCCAGATGCAAGCACAGATTAATACAAGGGATCGTATTCGAACCCCGCCATCGTGGTTGTTGTGACAATGTTTTTGAAGGAGTTACCACGAAAATGTGAACTGAGATGGACTGAAGAAAAGTCCACTGTGCGTTGCCAAGGCGTTCAGGGATGGAACAAGAGGTATGCATTCAATATGCCTATTTTTGGATTTGATGGCCTCTTATTATCTATTACTAGTGTTGTTGGTATCTATTGAGGACAAACATCAGAACTCTTTTCACTTATGTTCCTGTACTTCTTGGAGAAATTCTCCTTAATCATGGTCTTTCCTGTGCCCATTTTTCCCAGGAAATAGTTATATTTTTATTCATGTATATTATTCTAAAAGACTAGACCTATTCATCTCTAGACATTACCTCTAAAAATCTATGCATCTTTTGCTTCTTTCTGTTGTTGCATACCTCTTGGTAGGTTGGCATACAATTCCAAAATCTATAACATGCAAGACACACATAACTTTATTCTCTCTCCTAAAGTGAGATAGATAAGTGTTCAACAATTGTTCAGAAGAGAATGTGCGGGCATGTTTGATTTCCTTCATTTGGGGAAGCCCTTGGTGATGGAGAGTTCCACGGCATGAGTGATACTAGCAATATAGCATCCTTCCTTCCATCTAGAGATGCCTAGATTGATAGGAAGCATTAGAGCAACATTGGATGCCTAGATCAATAGGCAGCATTAGAGAAGTATTGGATGCCCAGATCAATAGGAAAAATTAGAGTAGCATTGGAGCATCCCCTTCAACATTGGAGCATCCCCTCCATGTTGATATTGATTCCCAGATAGATAATTACTGTCTACAACTGCATGAGTAACAGTAAAGGTAGCCGCTAATGTTTTACTAGTAGAGGTAGGGGCAAAGGCGACAATCATACCCAACAGGTATAGGGGTAGACGCGACAAGCCATTAGGGTACTTTTGAGGTCTAAAATGATCCTCCTAAGTAAATTATATAATAATAGTGGAAATAATAAAATAAGATTAGATTAGATCATCAAATTTTAGAGGGAAAAAGGAAAAAAACTATTTTTTCATTTCGTATTTTCAACTTATCTCCCTACGATTTACTCAAATTTTGAGCGACAACACTCTTTGGATGTAGAGTTTGATTCCTCATCTAAGGAGTACCCATGTTGCATAATTTTGATGGACCCTACTACATGAAAAATGAAAAATACATGAAAAACATGATTGGAATCATGTTTATTTCATATATTTCTCATTTTTCGTGTAGCAGGCTCCATTGAAAATATGTAACATGGGTACTCCTTAGATGAGGAATCAAATTTTGCATCCAAAGAGTACTCCTTCTCTAAATTTGAGTAAAACCTTAGGGAGATAAGTTGAAAATATGAGTTGAAAAAGTAGTTTTATTATTTTATTATTTTTTAATCTTTTTACTTTTTTACTTCAAAAATGGTGAATCATCCCCCATGGTTGACATCATCATCTTGAATCCTATTGGTTCTTATAAAGTTTATTTTGGTTGTACATTTTTCTTAGGAGGCCCATTTTAGACCTCAAAACTCCCCTTTTAGACCTCAAAACTCCCCTAATGATATCTAGATAGAGAAGACGTGACAAACATACCTAGATAGAGAATACACACAAGAAAATGCAATGACAAGAATACCCATCAGATACAGAGGTAGACACGGCAAGCCTACCCAGATAAAGAATACACACGGGAAAGACAATGACTAGGGCATGCAGAATTTGTCAAGCCTACGCATCATTTTCACTTTTGAAATTAACACTTGAGGGCTCCCGTTTTCATGGGAAATGAACGATTGTTTTTAGTTGTTTGGAAGTTTGAATCTGGTTGAAAAAACCCAATTTAAGAATTTGGCAAATTTGGATCTGAGTTGAAGTGTCGTGTAGAGTGGTCAGGCAATCATTGGAACACCCATTGTGGCATTCTATCCATAGTGGGAGAGAAATATAGCAGTGAAACCGAGTTGTGGCAAGATGTGCAGGAATGCCCAATTGCAGTACTTCCACACCTCTTGTCTTTTTTGGAATTGCCACTGTATTATGCATGTTCCATATTTATGCCTTCATATAAAACTCTAATTTTTCGACCTATATTGTAGTTACTAGGTTATTAATTCTCATGTATCTTATTTTTTTGGCACTCAGGTTCATGGTCGCTAGAGTAGAGTAGTTGTGAGAGTCTTCAAAAACTCAGAGACAAGCCTGGGGATTCCTTACCTGTCATCGAGGCCTATGCAAGCTATTGGGAGTCCTTGGGATGGTGAAAATTGGCCACTGATGAAGTTCAAATATAAAATAGAAGCAATCCCATTTCATAGCCACTTTCCAAAGTTTCATTATTGAAGGTCACAAGTGCTAGGGGGATTCTCAGTCCTCCTTTTTGTCCATCTTCTCCCTCTTCAGAGTGGTGGGATGATATGGGCTAAAGGATTGAATGTAGAACACATGAGGAAGCTGAGATGAAAGCCTCCGGTGGAAGCATACGGCTACTATTTTCACAATAAACTTGGCTTTCTGAAAATGCTCCACAAACTGTACCTCTAGCTCTTAGAAGGTGTTGGCGATGGTGCTCTAGCTTTGCCTGTTGTCCTCTCTCTATTAGATCCAAAACGGATGACTCACGCTATTGGTAAAGAGCCAGTCTATGTGGTGTGTCTAAAGGCTTGGTGCTCAGAGTTTTACCTTGTGTATAAACACACATAATTATTGAAAATGATTTGTTCCCACAGGAACGGAGATCCAGAACAAAGGTAGAAATATTTTAGTACCTAGTCCTCAAATGGGAGTTCACCATTTTGATTGGGTTATCCATTGGTTTCATTGCAGCCTTTGAGAAACTGGAAACACCAAACATTATAGGTTTAGAATTCCATATTTCGTCTCAATTGATATTGCAGAATAGGTACAGACTATAGTATGAATTATCTTTACATTTATAACATAAATTTCTTTCCCTATTTTTCCTCAATTTAGAGCAATGGTATTAGCTACTAGTGTAGAGAATGAGTATTCTGGGCTCTAGGGAATAAATGGGTAGTGGCAAGTCTAGACTTAAATCAGAAGATTAGATTTAAATAAGGGGATTGTGATGGTGTACTTTTTAGGACATTTTATTTCCTTACAGGTGCCATGTGGAGTTGGATGGCCATCTACATCCTTCAATGTACATTGAAGCCATGCCAACCTCTTCATGGATTTTGGAATGATAATCCTAACTAGGTCCACTAGCTCAATGGGTCCTTATGGGTCTTCCTAGTGACCTAAAGGATGTTCCTTAGGTATATAAGGACCTAGAACCACATCCATGGGAGCCTCTTGGTCCTCCTCATCAATATCCATGTGAAACCCATTGGATCTCTAGTAGACTGCATCCTCATCAAAGGTAACATCTTGGCAGACCTCAACTTGTCGTTGCGTTAGAGCATAAATCATATAAGCCTTTAGTGAGAGTCATTGGTTTATTTCATAAATCATATAAGCCTTTAATGTCTCACTATATCCAACAAGTGTTCCCTTCTTCCTAGAAGGCTTGACATCTTCCTCTTCTCCTTTGGTACATGAATGTAGATTGGAAAACCTCTAGTTTCTCACCTACGAAATCCTTTCCGAGAGTCTGATTCCCCAAGATCCAGTGGGGAATTTTGTTCTGAACATAAATTTTCATTTTGATGCGTCTCCCCATAACAATTTGGGTAAATCTTGATAGTGAATCATTTTCTTAGTATATTCCATAATGAACTTGTTCTTCATTTCAACAACCTCATTCTACTAAGGGTTGTAATGAACTATCAACTCCCTTTTAATCCTTTCTTCCTTTCAGAAGGAAATGAGGTCATTGGAAGTATACTCTCCTCCATTATCTTACCTCATAACCTTGATCTTCTTCCCTGTCAAGCTCTCTACCTAAGTCTTGAACTCTTGAAACCTGCTAAAGGCCTCATCCTTGGTCTTCATGATGTAGATCCATGTTTTCTAGGAGAAATCATCAATTAATGTCACATAGTACAAGAAACCACCCAAATATGGTATTGTTATGGGTCCACATACATTTGAAAGTATTTGATCTAGGAACCCCTTTGACCTATTGCCAATGCATGGAAAATATCCCTTGACATTCTTTCCAAGTGAAAAACCCTTGCAAACCCCTTCACGCTTTACTTGAGTTATGGAAAACTTGTAATCATCTTCCTCAATGCTAGCAAAACTTTGTAGTGTATGTGAGAAAATATTTGATGCCATAACTGACATATATTGGTGTTATCATGTACCAATGCTTAGGCTAATTGTCCCAACAGTGTGTACATGCCTCCCTCTCAAAGACCAATCACCTTCACAAAATCTATTCTTGAGCCCTTATTCCATACAAGGACTTGTCCATTAATAAATGCAAATCTATACCCTTTGTCTTCCAAGGATGAAGTAGAGATCAAGTTCCTTTTCAATCCTGGTACATACAACACATAATTTATATGAATATTTTCTCGTGACTCTAAGTGGAAAGGCGACTTCCTCTCTACCAATTATGTGAGACTGTCATGGTCACCTGTCATATGTTTGGAGGCACCACTATCCACTAACCAAATGTAACTGTGATATCACAATAATGCCTATAAGTGCAGAAGAGAAGAAGTAACGTATATCATTTATACTATCATCGCTCTTTTCTGATGTGGATGCTTATCATCATCATTGTCTGCTAATGAAGCATGTTTCTTTCTCTTTCTCTTCCAATCATTCTTTCCTTCAGGACACTTTGTATTATAGTGACCTAACCTTGTAAGTTGTGACAACTCAAACAATGAATCTTTGACATACCCCTCTTCTTCTCACTCTGAATGGGATGATGTCTTCTATGTGTATTCGTTTTATGAAAATTTTCAAATTTTTGTCTTCCTTTACCATTCTTCATATGAATTGTGAATGGTTGGGACTTGGCATCTTGAGGTCTTTGAATCCTCCCCTTTCATAATAGCCTATACTCCTCTTGGGCATAGAAGCCCATAATTGATCAAACTTTGTAATTTTTATTTTATCACAAATACTTGATACAAATGGATCCAATGAATCTAGAAACTCGTTAAGGGTCATAGTCACAACCTTTTATTCATCAATATTTTCTCCAATGGTCGTTTGTACATCAGATTGTAACAAGAATTTTTTTTAACGACTTCCAATTTTGATCTTGATGTTAAAAATTCTCAAAATTATAAATTACCCATAAATATTTTAATGATTATCTACATTTATCAACCATGTTATTCATATGATTATTCCTACCATAATATGTGATAATAATAGTATGAATACAATTGAAATATATTTTAATAATTTACTTTATTTTTTAAAATCCAATCCTAGAATATTTTTCAAATTTAAATTTAAGATTTGCTGACCTTATTAGGGTGGTTCATGTTTTTGCTGGAATAAATGGTTACTAGTTATTTAATTTATATGGCTACTTAGATCATAATGTGTGACAATAATCTTATGAATACCATTAAAATATATTTTAATAAATCACTTTTTTTTTAAATGAAATCTTAGAATATTCTTAAAATTTAAATTTAAGATTCAGTTAAAATATATTTTAATAAACGCCTTTATATTTTTTAAATAAAATCTTAGAATATTCTTAAAATTTAAATTAAATACTCAGTTAATCTTTAGAATGTAGTGGTTCATGTCGTGAAGGAATGAATGACTACTCATTACTTAATTCACATGGCTTTTCATATTACATTCCTAGAATACCAACCTATATCCAGAATGAAGCTTTTATTTGTTTGTGTGACTAAAAAAACATGGGTTGTCCTTAATGTCATCATCAATGTCTAGCAAGCGCTACAAAATGGGGGCGTCTTAGGCAGATTGGTAAGAATCACAACAATAACATTTTTCATTTGTCATTATTAGAGGTTCTATTATTTCTTTCAATTAGGGAAACCATCACGATCACCAGTTCATTCGACTCTGTGTGGTTGTGGGCGCGGATAATTTGGCCATCACAAGTAGCTCATGTAGCAACAAAAAATCCCAAATGGGAGTCCCTACTTTGATACTAACCTCTGCAACTCGACCTGGGCCATTTGTGACAATGCCAAGAGTGGTCAAATTCAATATGGTACAACACATCTTCAATACTATTCCATCCAGTGCCAGTAGTAAAATTTTTAGTAGCGACTACTCTACAATACTAGGGCGATAGATACCAAATACATTGAATATCTCTATTTAAATAAAACCCTGAGGAATCTCTAATCAATGTATTGATATTGCTTCCTTGTTTGATAATGCGCTGGTACCTATCTCTTTTCCATGGATATTCAAATTTTTATAGTTTCAAAGTTTGGTTTTAGAATGTGTAGTTAGTCTAGTTTTTCAATGTAAGATTGATTTATAGTGGCATAGGAATCATTATTCTCAAATTGTTCTCGTTATTGGTTATCTTTTATAATAATTTGAGTAATTTTGAACGAGAATCTTATTTAATAAAATGTTATTTTTATGTTTTTTTTGCTATATATATAATGTATGTACTTTTTCTTCCTAAATAAAGAAACTAATAAAATATTACTCTCATTGTTTTATTTTTTCTATTTTACTTGTATCAAGCTCATGTTGTTCGTAAATAGCTAAAAGAATTATTGGTGAGTAATGTATCTCATTTGTATACCATGTAGAAGCACATTGTCCAAGTGTAATGGGTTAATAAAGATCATCTTGATACCTTGTCACCTATAGTTTTAATTGAGGTGGATTAGCTTGGTAGATGTGACCATTTAGGAATAAGTGTCATAATTTTCAATCTTTAAAAATTAAAAAATTATGAATGATGTATATTTAATAGTATGAAAATATTTTTCTTAATATACACAATTTAATAGTTGAAATTAAGGGTTTCTAAACACTTTTTCAATTTATGATCTCTACTCCTAACTTGCACCTCCATAGTGGAGTTGTGAGTTTTACCTGACCTCCACTCTTGTCCTCATGTTGAAAATTCTTAATATTACAAATGGTGCATAATTATTTTAATGATTATCTACACTTATCAACCATTTAATTTTTACAGTAGTTATATAGAATATTACAAATAACCCAAATTATTTTATTAATTATAGACACTTATCAAGTATTTATTTATATGAGCTACTCATATCATAATCAAAATAACATATATGAGCTACTGTGATTCATAATTAATCCAAAATCTCTTTGTGAGAAATCACATCTTAGATTATTAAGGTTGGTGTGTTTCTAATTAAGTGGTTCATCATCAAGACAGAGATGATGAACCATAATAAATGGTTTGGATGATGAAACACTTATAGGCCCTAATAAATTACCATGTGATTTATCCAAAAGAGATTTTGAATTAAGATTAATCATATAAATCCAAAAAATCATAACATTTTTATTAAATATTATGAATCTAAAACTCATAACATTTGTAAAATAAAAATAACTTTGTAACATCCATATGTATTTACCAAACAAAAAAAACTTACCATAAAAAAAATTCATTTATTAAATAACATTTATAATTATGTTCATAACCCATGTTTTCTCATAACATTTTTATTAAATATTATGAATCCAAAACTCATAACATTTGTAAAATAAAAGTAACTTTGTAACATCCATATAGATTTACCAGACAAAAAAATCTTATCATAAAAAAATCATTTATTAAATGAAATTTATAATTCTGTTAAGAACCCATGTTTTTCATAAGCATTACATCGGTTTTATATTGATATGTCAACTAGTACTTTAGCATTAATAAAGTGATGTGGTTTCTTCCGGTTCAGTCATGACAATATTAATTCTTTTATGTTATAATTGACATTCCTTTACATTATAATTAACAATATATATAGCTTGGTTCAACTTGGAAAATTAATTACATGTTTTCGATCAGTGATTTAACAACACACCTTGGAATGGGTTCATTAACACAACAATATGCGGGGATTTATATTTACGACTTGTTATTTTGCTAGAATTGAGATGGTATGAGATTCCTCCACCCTCTCTCACTCACTGCCGTTGATTTCCTTGAGGTTGATCGAACAGCTTGGGTGTAAGGGTGGGAACTTAGGGTAACCAACTACCCCATCCCCTGCCCCAGTCAATCATTTGCTCTCAAACGGTTTCGAAGAAAGAGGCTTTGCGGTAGACTATTTGAGTTTTTCTATTTTCACAAAAGGGTTTACGTAGAGGATTACTCTAGTAAGAGATTTCTTCCCTCTCTGTTCCCTTCTCATTGAAATGACTGGAAGAGGGTCTAATCATTTCACACATAAATTTTTTTAATTAATTGGATATGGTTTTGGTTTACATGCATAATCCCACCCCTCTCTGGTTTTATTTCCAAGTAAGGATTCGTGCCAGGTCCAGATGGAAAGATGGGTCGCAAGGGAGGTTTTCTTACTCAACAATGTACCCAGATTCTCACATGTAACCCTAAGCTATAGTTTACTTCTTTTCATCCAAATCTGTTTATACATATGCTTCATTAGCTGGTTTCTTACTCCTTTATTTCCTTATTTCCAATGGGTGGTTCGAGTGGACTGCACTTGACTAGGCCTGGTTGAGTTAGGGTTCAGCTTTGCCACAATTACCCTCGGCTACTCTTTTTCTTTCTTCTTTGTTATGGCCAAACCTTGGTCTTGCAATTACAGAGTGTTGTTTGTTCCGGTCATGGCTATGTCTTAGGTTTTATCTTGTTTCAGGGTTTGCACTCATTTTCTTCTTTTGTGCTCCTGCCTGAGTACGAAGCGTGCTCCTGTCTAAGTAGGAAGTGTTTCCAATGTCTACAGTTGGGGTGAATGTTGTATAATGAACATTATTTTGTGGTGTAAATTTATTAAGATTATTTTGAGAGAAATTTGGCTCTGTATAGACACTGAATGTCACACTTTGGCTCACAGCAGAGTGTCAATTCTTCGTTGTAATTAAATAGATGTTTATGAGCGTTCCTGTTAAGTTTTCCTGGGTTAAATTTAAGACTGGGTTTTCCTCTAGATTCTTTTGAACCTTTTCTTTAATTTAAGTTGAAGGTGGGCGCGCGCATGCTTACACACACATATATATACCACTCTACTTCCAGTTTTTTCTTGTTTTTGTATAATACCATTAGCGATGCATATTCTCTTGCTTCCGGAATCTTGTGTGTGTGTATATATATATATATATCTCTCTCTCTCTCTCTCTCTCTATATATATATATATATATATATATATATATATATAGATATCTATATATATCTATATATATATAGATATATATATATATCTATAGATATATATCTATATATATATAGTCGAAGTTATTTTGTGATTGTGTTTACTTCTTTGTTTATAATTTACATGAATGAGTCTTATGAAAACTTTGCAACCATTTTTTTTAAATGCATAATGAAAATAGGTTGTAATATTGCATTCTATTGGTTGCAAGTCAGGGTCCTGATGATGAAAACCAAAGTCAACCAAAATCTGGAATGCCTTCAAAATATACAAGAACTCTCAGATAGATTGTAGTCATAATACAGATGAATAAAATATGAGAAATGCTCCATATTGTGACATTAAGCCATATATGGAGGGAATTGTACATTTCATCCTCTCCCCATAAAGAGCCACTTTGGACTATGCTAGGGATAAATAGTTGTATTATCAAAAGACAGGAAAAGCAACAATAAACGTAAGCCTTACTTTGACACTCCCAAATGTAATAACAGGTTCCAATCATGTCCAACATCACCTCTAGGTTCTCCAATATAAGCCAAATTAAGAGAACGGTAGAGTGTTATTGCCCCTTGATTTTGTTGATAAAAATATTCTTTAAGTATTGATATAAATGATGATAATATCATTGTTTCCATATACAACTTCCTTGGGGAAACCCTCCAATAGTTTCTTCACATTCTGTGAATGGTGCTCTACTGTTGGTAGACATGTGCCAACTGTCAAGGGACCCAAGTGGATTATACCTTGTGATCTTTGTGGTCATTATGGCTTTGGCATGGCATGAAAAATCACTTGAACTAACCATTGGGGCTACAAAACAATGTTATCTATCTACCTACCTACCTATCTACGAATCTAGATATATATACACATATTTGTTTTCTTTTCCAAAGAAACCTCATGAGTATTTTTTTCTTAGGAGAACACCTCGTGGAAAACCATTCAATTACTTTTCCACGATCCATGGATGGTAAATTCGGTAAAGCGTTGGCCCTAATTAGGGTACTTAACTACTAGGGTATCAAGAGAGTTGAATATGTAACCTCCCTAACTTTGGGTGAGAGAGGTCTCACATTTGGCTCATGAAAGATTTGCATACATGGCTTACATATCAGTGAGCTAATTAAAAAAGGAAAAAGGCATTTATTGAATTAAAAGGATATATATTAGACCTTTCAAAAGTAGGTTATGAAAGTTGTTGACTATCACAGAACCTGTGATCTATATCAACAACAAAAAACTAACTTTTCATGGCTTTAAAAAACAAAAATACATCATTGTAGAAGTTAGAGTATCTATCTGTAGAGAATTTTATAGCTAAGGTTCATGAATGAAATTATTTATATGCCCATGATGTGAAATCGAAATGGTTCAAACACCCCGCTCTAGCATCATAGATAAAATGAAGATGGGATATTGAAAGCTAGAAGAAAAGTTGTTAGACCCAACCTAGAAAATGGAGTAAGTGTTTGATCAAGATTCAATTAAATCTATGCAAAACTGTGTTAATAGTGAATTCACTGGTTTTTTTCTCCCAATGGAGAAATATGCCTGAGATAAAATCACTACAGAAGAGTTCTTAGGAATCCATTCTTGAAATTATCTTGACTTGCTTAAAATTCCAGGATGAGGTTCCTTCCATGGAGCACTCTTGGAAGCTCCATAGGCATAAACTGATGCCAAAATTACATTATTGCCTAGCCATCTCTGTCAAATATTTATCATATTTTCCCAAAACAACATACTTTCGATTTAATATGAAATTTTATTCATCAAATTTGGAAAACACATAATGTAATGATCTAATAAATCATGTAATACTCATCATCTAATTAACCAATTACCTTTATTTTTTTTAACATAACATGATTATCTCATAAAATTTATGACAATAGTCACTAGAAACAAACCCAAAAACACAAAATAACAAGTATAAGTGTTCTCAAATGCTTTTAAGTAACTCGAATGTAACATTAGTATATAATTATAATATATATGAGATATGAGGAAAATCATTATCATTGTGATATAGAAGGTTATGGAACAAATAAAATCTTATCCAATGCTACGAGCAATATTTTGAAGAGCATAAGGTGCCATCAAATCCAAAGCTTAATCCTTATAAAAACATTCTACCTTCATATCATTGAACAACTAATACATAGTTATAAAAATTAATTAGAATCTAGGTTCACTATTCTGAGGTCAAGTTAGAAAAGTTGTAGTTCTATTGTTTTTTGAATTATTATGCCACACAAACCGTAAAACTATTTAATGCTCATCTTTGTCATATTTTCCCAAAACAACACACTTTCCCTCAAGACCTCAACATGGATTTGACAGAGGTGTGGGTTGTTTGGATTGTGTAGAGCCTAGAAAACCCAAAGCAACCCTTTTCCCCGATCCCCATTGGACACAATCTATGTGTCAAGCCATTCTTTGTGTCATGGCAGGCGAGAAAAGGCATCCATTACAGCTGAGAAATAGCACCAACATCCAACAAGGCAATAGAAATGACGTCGGTAAAACCAGCTAAGAAACGTTCTAGAAGAAAACTCAGCTAGAGCACATCCTGCCTCGTCCCAACAGCTATGTTAGCTCCATTGAGTAGCATACCCAGTCCCTCTCGGTTTACAAAGGCAATGAGATAGTTCATCGGATCATCTCATACGTGGCAAGTATTTACAAGATTTTCGATGAGATCCTCGTCAATGAAGCCGATAACAAGCAGCGGGATCCCTCCATGGATTCCGTGAAGGTGACCATCAACATGGAGGATAATTTCATCAGGGTTTACAACAATGGAGATGGTGTTCCCATGGAGATTCACCAAGAGGAGGGCATGTATGTGCCGGAGATGATTTTTGGGCATTTCCTAATGAGCAGTAACTAGGATGACTCTGAGAAGAAGGCCACCGGTGGAAGGAATGGGTATGGTCCCAAGATGGCTAATATTTTTTCTACCAATTTTATTATTAAGATCACCGATGGGAAGAGGCAGAAAAGGTATAAGAAAGTATGGCTCAGTTCTTATTGTCTCTGCTTTTGCTTAGTTTTGTATGGGGAGTCCCTATAGGGCTTTCAGATTAAGGACATTTGAGTATATTTCTACTAACATGGTTGTTTTTCAGAAGTGGCCTAAGTTATATTCCCTTTTTTTGGGACTCGGATAGCTTTAATATTCCATATGTGTTCATTTCTTATTATGATTATAGAGCATATCCTTTCTTTTTATGGGTTTGCTGCCTGTTATCAAAGTCCTTACCCGTTACTCAACTTTTTTCTCTTTTGTCTTTCAAAAAGGCTTTGTCTTAGAACATTCATACCAAGATGTGATCCCTTAATAGGGTTTTCAGATCAAGAACATTTGCTGACCTTTCTATGACATGGCTCTTTGTCAAAATTTGTCCGAGGTATATTCTTCTCTGAGGCTCATTTTTTCCATCTTTTCTAGACTTAGATAGATTTACTCTTCCAAACGTGTTCATTTCTTATTAAGATTATAGAGCATATACTTTCTTTTATGGTTTTTCTGCCTGTTATCCAGAGTCTTACCCGTAACCCAGTTCTGGCTACTTGTTTTTGTTCCCTTCTGTAAAGCATTGAATGGATCTCCCAAAAGATTGAATTATGTTTATACAATGCTTCATTCATTTCCACTAAAACACTAAAATCCAGATGCCAAAGGTGTTTGTTAGATGTTGCTTATGAATTCATAGATAAGGTTGGTGTATTTCATATATTCACATTGCAATACTGAATGCTGAATGTAACTCTTCAATGGTCCATGGATTGAGTTTTAACTCATTGAGATATCTGTTTGTATGGAATTAAGCTCAGTAGCGGTATAACAACTTTGAGTTCTATTATTCATCAAGTTTTGTACCTCTAGAATTAGAATTGGGTTAAGTAGCTACATAAAAACTTTGAGTTCTCTTCCACGTGTGGGTACCTGCCTTTGATTTCTGGCACATAGGAAAGCCTTGAAAGTGTGAGAATATGCAAGAATAATCTCATGGGAGAAATACCCATTTCACTCTAAGGTCTCTGTGTGTCAGCAACAATTGCTTTCATAAGTGGAGTACTCTCCCATGACAACCCAAAACACTCGTGGAGAGAAGAAACCAAACGAACTGGATGAATTAGGAACTTCCAGGTTTAGTGTCAAAACTAAAGCCATTCCATATCCCTGCTAGAGTAGGATATTTCTTAAGATATAAATTGGGTTGAATATGTGGCATATATAAAGGTATGGACAGAGACACATGATCAAGAAATTCCATGGTGTTACCTCAGTTGGTTGATGTACCAACCAAAATCCAGCAGACTGTCCAGTTAAATACCAGAATGAAGTACCTATTTCAATGTAATTGATATGTGGAGTAGGGGTCTATGTGTCTTTACTGATTTTTTTTCTTCTTTTACCAAATAGAGGACACAAGCTTGACCTAATTTATTGGTAGGTGAATACTTTTAAAAACTTTTCCTTAACAATTGTTAGCATGATGAGTTCTATTAGAATCTACCTTATGAGGAAATAAATTGTGTGAATTTCATGACCAATGTTTTGGTTGAGAGAGTTCCTACAGGATAGAGATTAATGAGACAACAACACTTAAGGAAAGATTAGTGGATTAGTTACAGGAACAACAACAAGATGCTAATCAGAATCAACATTGTGAGAGCTTACTTGGATAGATTTTGACATTAATATTAATCAATAGAAAATTGTGAAAGGAGGTGACGTGGTGATTGCACATAGGCTGAATTTGTTGTAGGAAAAATTCAATGATACTCTTTGAAAAAGATAAACCTTTAGAGATTCATCATAGCATAAATTAATTGAAGATAGACATGAGAATTATTCTACAGGATTCAGAGTGATCTCAGGTGAACTGTGTAGGTTTTGTAGATGTGCTTGATGGAAACATCTCATGCCTGAATGTGCAATCACCATACTTGATTCTAGTTCACCTATACATCTTCCATTCATCTTACACTCCCAATACAGAGTTGAGTGCATGCTAGACAGAGGTCATTTTGACAGAGGTCCACCTGTGCAACATATTTCTTAGAAAACCATTTTTAGTACAACATATCACATAATTTCAAGGTTGGTTTGTGACTACAAAAAATAAGATACCTTGGACACTTCAAAATGAAAGTAGAAACACAAAAACAGGAAGCAGAAAGAAAGGATTGGGGATTTATATGTTGTACATGACGTTTAAATCCCTAATTTTTTTTGTGTAGAGAACAATACAACACTGGACATGGTGCCCATAGTATGTCAAAAATTGCTATGTTAACATGTCTACAACACGTATCATATTGTGGTGTGATCAATGTTCTCTCTTATACAAGCAATCCTGCTAAGGTACAACACCAGGAACAATAACTTAAATGGAAACTTTTCAGAAATATAAAATCTATATTATGTTCTAGATAGATAACACTTTAACAATTTTTCCATGAACATAGTGGGTTACTCTACAATGTATGGTACCAAACCTCTAAATCTATATGTTCTTGGTGGAGTACTTAGAATTTGGAAATGGCCACAATGGACTATAGATCGTTTTAGAACACACAAAAGAAATGTCATTTCACTGCAAAAAACATACAAATTTTAAATCCAAAATAAAAACTTTATTACAATATTGCCGCTAAACCAAAACACTTTTTCTTGATGCCAACCATCAAACATAATGATTGCATTTAACAAACATTCAAAGAAAAATGATATAGTGACAACTTCTTTTTAGCGGCCATAACGTTGTTTGTTGTAACTGAAGCACTGTGAGCATGTTTTTGTAACGTGTCTATAATTATGAATAATTATACGTTCCTTTATATGTTACTGGCATTTTTTGAGGAATTTCATAAAGTTGTGTTTTTTCAAAACTTTGTTGGGGATTTGCATGATGTGGATTTCCTTAGAGAATTTTTGTAGCTACCAACTATACTACCAAGAGATAGATCATTAGTAGTATGGCCTTTGACTCAAGATCAGTGCAAGCTTGGGGGATTACCACCACCTTTTAGCGACACTAGAAACATGGATGTTCTAGAGCCCACATTATCTACAAAGAGACTCCTCCCATGCTTTAGCATTGGATGTCATTGTCCAGATAATAGAACAGTGTATAGTCCAAATTATCTTATAGTTCATCTTCGAAACAATGGTCTACCTAGAGATCCTATCTTGATTTTTCTTCATTCGGCCTTGGATGTTAGGAGAGGTAGAACTGGTGGATAGTGACCTAGTCCCTAGATCCTTTCCATTTGCACATCTCCCTTCCATTGCTACTTCCTACACTTGGATCTAAGATTTTCCTAATGTTTTCGCATATAGACTTCATGTTTCTACTTTATGTCTTCTTCTTTATATAGGTTATTTTTTCGTACTCCTCCCTTGTAGTGACATCATTGTACTAGCCAGTCCCATTGGCCTACTATTGTGGTCATTTTTTATACATTAAATAATTATTCTTATCCTCCATTCAACCTTGGATATTCAGAGAGCGGTTATCGGTAGAGACTGATTGACACTCACTCTTTGTATTCCATATTTTGGGTCCATTTCTTCCAAATATTGTTTTCGCTTCTAGAGCTTTGTTTAGATCTCAGGTTACGGAAGTACCTCATTTTATTTCTCTTACTTTCTTCTTGATTTATTTAAGAGCTCATCTTGAACTCCCACTTTGCATTGATATCTATGTACTCAGCAGTCACATTGACCTATTTTTGTATTCATTTTTTGGACACTGATAAAATCTCATCTTATCTTATTACCTTGATGGAATCTTTCTATGTAGATGATTAATTATTTTCTATGCTAGTCTATTGTTGTAATTCTTCCTCAACATATCTCTTTTTCTTCAAGCTTTGAAATACCGAGTTGAATTTTTATGTAGGTGAGTAAAATTAAATCCATTGAAGAATATTTCTAAAATCCAATGGCATCAGGTTTCAGTCTCAAGATTACCATTGGATCACCCATCCATGGTTTAAACATCTCTACATAATCTTTTCATGATGTGGTTGGTGATGATGTGTTTTATGTACTACTTTGAGCACCTCCTGCTGCTATTGGTGTTATTGAGGTACTTTAATTTTGCAGAATAGTTGTCCTTAATATTCGACAAATTTTCTAAAGTTTGTTGCCTAGAGTCGATCCTAGTGGTCAATGTACTCCCATTTTGCAAAATTTATGATACAAATCTACAATTTTCAAACAAAGGCTTTTGATGATTTTTTCACATTAAATGTGTTGCATAGAGTCAGTCCTAGTGATCAAAGTACTTTGCAAAGTTTATGATAGAAATCTATAATTTTCAAACAAAGGATTTTAATGACTTTTTTAGGTCTAATGTATCCCTGAGAAGTTTAGATCCATAGAAAAGTGCGTTGCCTCTTTTATTTCACATCTAATAGAAGAAACGAGGGCAAGACTCCACAGTACCCTTGAATCCATCTCTGAAGCTCCATAGGAAGTTGTAGAATTTCTTGAAAAAATACGGCCATCACAAGGTGCAATGGAGGTATACAAGATTCTTATTAACAAAGAATATGACATCTAAGAGAGGAAGGGAGGACAAAACTTTACGCCCAAACCAAATTATATTCTTATACTCTCAACAAGAGTACCTCAACGTGTGGAAGATATTCATGACTTCATGTTGGCTTTAGTAAGTAGGACAACGTGTGGTGAATATGAAGATAACAGTATTCTCGAGGTGAAAATATGTGTTCCAGATATGCATCCTTTTTGCGCCAAAAATAGCAATATGAGAAATGAATGTTTTGGTATTTATCTTGGTAACATGGCAAAAAATTTGTGAATCTGGAATGCTTTGCATCCTAAGTTGGGAAATGAAACAATCAATTTGGCTATGCTTGGGAAGGCAATATACTATAATACAAAGGTGTGCAGTAATATGGTAACAAATTTGTGAATCTGGAATGCTTTGCATCCTGAGTTAGGCAATGAAACAATCAATTTGGCTATGCTTGGGAAGGCAATATACTATAATACAAAGGTGTGCACTTGTATTTTTTTAGGCCTCTATAGGATTTTAAATATCTATTTTTTCATTGTTTTTGAGTGAAATGTAATCTAACTGGTTGAGTGGAAAAGCCAAAAAATGAGCCCTAACCTGACTACGTTTTATAGGACTATAATGAAGACAATGTCAAAGAAAATGAAGATGATATAGATATATTGAGAAACAAACATTATGAGTCCCACATGTGGAATTATTCTCAAGCTTCTATTATATTTCAATGCAGTTAATGCTGCTAAGAAGAAAAGGTGTCCCTATATAAATCTGATCCAAACCCCCCCAGGACAAGAAAGACCTCGATGCTGGTTTCACTTCTTTCTGTCTTACTTAATCAGAGGTACAAAGTACTAGTGTGTGCACCAACAAATGTTGCAATATCAGAAATTGTGCTGAGATTCTTGAAATTAGTTACAAGTCCATCTAATCAGTGCCCCGATATATGCAAATTTCCCTGTATTTTGACCTTGAGTGACCTTCTACTAGTTGGAAATGAGGAGCGCTTGGATGTTGAAGGTCCTCCGGAAAAAGTTTTCCTTCCATATCGAGAGGAACGCCTATTAAAATGTTGTGTGACAATGACAGGATGGAGGCAGAGAGTGGCATATTTTCTTGATTTTCTTTAATCGACAGTTTCATAATATGAGGCTTTTCAATAAACAACACAGAAGATGCAATCAGTTAACTTTCTACAATTTGTCAGAAAAAGGCTTGGAAACTTAGCTGTAAACATTTTTGACTGTACAGAGATTTTATTGAATGATTATCTAGGACCAATCTTGGAGAAACAAGATTTGGATTATCTAACTGAAGTTATTGCGTGTTTTGTAAATCAAATTCAGAAAAATGCATGTAAGGAGAAAATTCTTAGAGGATGCTTTTCCAGTGATGGAGAAATATGTAAGAGGCAACAAAGTTATTTAGAGAGAGAGTGATTAACAATAGAAAGTTCTTAAAAGAATCCCTTTGCTGCTCGAGAAGTGAATGTATCCATCTCATAAGGAAG
The DNA here is from genome assembly GCA_031772625.1 of Pinus tabuliformis. Classification (NCBI taxonomy): domain Eukaryota; kingdom Viridiplantae; phylum Streptophyta; class Pinopsida; order Pinales; family Pinaceae; genus Pinus; species Pinus tabuliformis. Next base: position 791,518,404 of record CM062809.1, on the reverse strand, counting down.
GAACTATGCTGTGAAAGAACAATCCCTAGGCAAAACATTTTAAAAATGTGTTTGTCAGGTGCTAAAGGGGTCTTTTCAATTGTATCATCATCTGGAAAGAGTTGCATGAACTTGGAAACAACATTTGAATATTTGATTATTGATGAGGAAACCTAGCTCAAAGAGGTCGAAACTACATTTGCACTACAGATTGAAGTTGTAACACATGCATTTCTGATAGGAGATCCAAAGCAGCTACCGGCAACAGTGATCAGCAAGGTTTGTTTACAATGGCCTTTTCAAAAGTCTCTTCCCAATTTCATTTTCCTAAAAGTTTTATAAATTTATTAATTCCATGCAATGATTGGCTCATCAGTTTGTGGAGAAAATGATATATTGAAGAAGTCCCTTCGAAATTTTGGAAAGGCTTGGACACCCAGTTCATCTTCTAAATGTATAATATCGCATGCATCTATTGATAAGTATTTTCCCAGACGGGGATTTTTACGACAACCATATTGAGAATGGCCCCAATTTGGAAATGAAGCCATATGACTATGGCTATCTCACGTCAGAAACGTATGGAGAATATGCATTTATTAATATAAAGGACAGAAGAGAGGAGGAAGATAGTTTTGGGAAGAGTAAGAGGAACATCATGGAGGCTGTTGTTGTCATGTACATACTTTCTAAACTACACAATGGTAATTTCACTGTTTTGTTTGATTTGTATGTATACAAATGTGTTTAATTATGTCCTAATTGGACCATTTTAAAATTGGTGTAGTGAAACGTCTAATTAGACCATTTTCAAATTGGTAAATTATTGTAGTGAAATACCTTTACAATTTCAAGTGGATACGTATGTGTCCTGAAGTAATGATTTTTTTCTTGATTTTTCAAATTTAAAGAAGTATGTTGTTTATCTCAAATGATTTATAATAATGTGCTTATTAATTGATTAGTTTGGCCCTTCATACGGAAGATAATAAGAAGATATGCACTCTAAAGGCCGTTCAATCTTATTGTTAAATTAAAAGAGGAAAATCATAAAAATACAAAAATCTGTATTAGTTGGATTATGTGTTATGTAAGGTCTATATCCATGTTTTTTGAATTGAGAGAAGGCCATATTTTGTTGAGAATATAGTTTTTCTGTTAAGAATTTTTCTTTGTTTGCTTATTTAGAAAACTTGTCGAATCTCTTCTCTTCTTCCTTGGAGTATCTGGGTGGAGGGCACCTGAACTGCTAGCCATAATGGTGGTTGGTAATCCCAAGGGACTCTTATTGGATTTGAAGTTGTGACCTTTAGTCTCCTCATTAGCAACATGCCTTGGGTAGATGGCTTGATTGAGCTAATTCTTAGGGTTGAAATTTTGGTTGTAGCCAAAACGGTTAGTGTCTAGTCTTAAGGATGAAAAGGGTGTTGGCTTTGATCTACTTATAGGGTTAGTGCAGTGTAATCTCCACACATTTGACCACTAAATTTGGGTGCTCCCATGGAAATCTCAAGGGCCAAATTCTCTCATGGGAATTGGTCATTATTGAAAAGCTCACCATTCCTCACCAATGGGTCCAAACCCCTTTAGGCAACTAGTAGCCATAAATAACAACTATTCCCTTTGTTGGAAAGAATGGACCATCAACATAGGTTGGGAGAACATCTTTTAGTAGGGAGAAAATGATGAGACTTAATACTCAGAATCAGATGTGTGCATAATTCCACAAATGGAAAGTGGATATTGGGATAGCTTTCAATTTTTTTCTTTGTTTTAGAACTATCCTAATCCTATTTTCCTTATCTAGATGGGTTTGATTCGATGTCGCATAGGGAACCAACCCCCCACCCCCTCCCAAGGAAAAAACCCAAAACCCATTGTTTCAAAATTGTTGGGAATGTCATTGGGGATGTGGGTGTGCAATTTTTCTTAAATTGTAGCAACTAGAAATTTATTCTTCTAACTAATTAATTATGTAGTTTATTTGCTATGGAAAACAATGAATAAATCACATTGCAATTCTTCACAAATAAAAACACTGCGGAAAAATAAAATGTTGGAAACTGAGAAATATATAGTGCACACAATAAAATTTGACAGTTATTTTTGGACAATTGTCCTCGAAAAAACGCAATGCGGGAAAATTGGTGCAGCAGATGAGGGTTTTATTATTATATGCAACAGTGAAATTTTGAATACAATCTGGATGCCCAAAACTGACAACCCTTCACAAGATAATTTGGCTAAAAATTAGTGAGACAAATTTTGTCTCACCCGTCATTGATCTAGCTCCAAAATTGGCACAAACATGCCACTTGAATTGCCCCTACATTAGCCTCTTCGTTGTCTTTGCACATGCCAAACTCGCACTACCTAGAAGTTGCTCTGATTAAGACGTCCAACCCAACTCAGCCTCTAAGAATGACTCGCTTGGCCTTCTGGAATTTCTCTCGGCCTCCAAGCACTGAATCGATCCTCACTCTAGCTGAATTGAACTCCTCCTCTGAAGCTGCCTGCGCATTCCCTGCGCAACCTCACTGAGGAAAACTCGGCCCCCATGCAACTGACTCTCTGGAACTGGAATCTCCTCAGAATCACTGTCTCTGCCCCTCACTGACTCTGCTTCCCCTTTGGCTCAAACTCCTCTTCCCTACTCAACTATTGTTGTTGAATAACTCGATCTACCAAGGAAAATCAATCTCAAGTGTGTATTGCTCCAACCCCATCGAACTCCTCTTATAATCTCTCGTTGGCTCACCAACGACCATGATTAAATCCTTATCAACGACTAAAATCATCTCTAAGTCAATCCATGTGAGTTTCTAGAGAAATATCACCTTTCTCAATTAATACCTGTTAATTAATCACTTTTCCTAAGTTAGACTGAGGAAATATTTAATTATTGACTAATTAACTTAATTGAGCCATCTCTAGGTGTTTTCTCCTAAAACTTTTTCTGGGTCCTGAAGTTCTAGTGTTTCTTAGCCTCTCTGACCAAAGTTGAGACTAGAACATCTATCTGATGCTACCCAACCATCAAAAACTATCAACAAGCACCTACTGGCTATCCCCAAGACATTCCAAGCATATTTTAGGGACATTTCAGACAGATTTTGTGGTTGTTTTGGGATGATTTGGGGGCTATTCTAGGCATATATCTTCTGTTTTAAAAATGGAAATTAATGATTGGAGAATATTATTATTTCTCCCATCCATTTTTTTTTGTATTACATTAAACATAATTCTGTTGTACAAGTTGCTATAGAAATTTAAGGGCAATCTCAATTTTAAGTTTTAGGAACCACATCAATTTAATGCACAACCCATCATTTATTTTTTAAAACATAAATATATTTAAAAAGAGAATGAAACAATAAGTCAACCATACTTGAAATTTTTGCTGAGAATAACAAAAACTGACCCACAATTTAACACAGCGATTCTTGATCCAAAGACCCTGGAAAAACATTGAAGGGAAAACTAGTGAGGAGAGGGATATTTTATTTATTATCAAAAAAATTATTACAATAGTTATTTAAAAGCAATTAAATATGCATATCTCCCTCGAAATTTGTGCTTAAATTTCCATGGAGAAAGTGTTGTAGCTACCTCCTCAAATTTCATCCTTGAAAGTCTTTGAAATTCATGCTCAGTTCACACAGGAATTCATTCCACTACTGTATTGTCAGTCCCCCTCAAAATTCATTCCTTTGCCTTGAAATTTGTGCACTGATGAACTCAGAAATATACCCTAGATTCCAGATCCCTGACACTTTGATTTTATTACACCTAGCAGCACTGTGCATACCACTAAAAGCCTTGAAAATCCCGCCTTATCTACTCAGAATTTAAAGCTGACTATCCTAAAATTTGTGCCGCATTGAATACAACCCAAACCCTTGAATTTTGTGCCCTAATTGATAGTAGTAAATTCTTGTCAATTCCCTCAATTTTAGTGCTCAACCAGTTTCAAAAAATGCACTGAAATGGCCTTGAAACTCATGCTAACCTAGAGAAAATTTGTGGTGGAGAAGAGCCTTGATTTCCATGCCTTCTCAACCTGAAGCTGATTGTTGTTATTCCTTTCTCCTATTGTACTTCTCGCTCAGCCTTCGTTTCTCCTTAGCTTTAAATCTCATGAAGTGTCCAAATGGTGCCTTCTCCCCTTTCTTTTTCCCTTTTGTTCTCTCATTAAGAAGAGAGACATAACCCACAGACTTCACATTCTTTCACATTATATATATATATATATCTATATATATATATATATATATATATATATATTTCAAATCAAGAGGTATGACATGCCTTAGTAAATCATGAATTCATCGTGACAAACTCTGCTCTGGAATTTTGGATGTATATAGTTCTTAGTAGAATTACATGGGACTTGTTAGTGTCAAAGGATTTTGTAGCCTTTCACACAAGCCTCATTTCCTCATTTCACTAAAAACATTATTTGCCTTAACCATCTTATTAATATATGTATCCTATTTTATAGGAAGATTGAAGTCCGTGAGACAATATTGGATTAGCATATATTACATTTTCTCATTTTTCATCTATCGATATTCATGTCACTACTTTGTAGTTTCTAAAGAAATTACAATCAGTTGCATATTTTTTCTTGTTTTTATTCTAGTTTAGATTTATCGGCAACATCAAGTAATTCCAGTTTTCTTTAGATTTGTTGTACATATTTTTGAGATCTCTACAAACCTGATAATTAAGGAATTTTATATTGTTCAATGTAGTATCGTGTTTTATGGTAGTTGGATTTGTGCTCCAAATTTGAGCTTCTCGACTTTACACTCAGATATGCTTAGTATTAATTTAATTGGTTTGTTATATATCTCCTTAGCACATTGAGCTCTTTGACTGCTAATTGTTTGAGTGTTTGTATAATTTCTATATTATTACAAAATTGGGATGCAAATCTTTCACTGGTATAGTTTTGTTAGGCTACCAAATTCATTTCTCATGGGATAGTTAAATTCATATGGGAATTTTGGCATATAGTTGGAAAAGAAAGAGATAGAAGAACTTTGATGTAATACCATGAGTGGTAATGGAACATTAGGAAAATTAGATAATTCAAGGTGCATATGAAGGAAAATATATCATCATAGATATCAAGGATGAAGGAAAAACCAAGCATAATAACTTACAAGTCTTGTTTTTGTTTTGATATCTAACTATGGTCATAAGCTAAAAAAAACATAAGCCAAATTGGGAAGATTAGCTAAAAATAGGTTGTTAACAATTAGAGTACGCATCTTTTCAGGGAGTGTATTATTGCAATTAATTTGGAAAACACTATTCTTGGCCAGGCATTTCCTTTGAGTTTGAGTATGAGAGAAGCATCTAGCAGATCTATTGATGCATGGTGCCTTAGTGTATGAAAATGACAGTTTGCGTGTAGGATCCTCCAAGCCAAGAGGCTTGTATAAAATATTCTTGAAAATGATAAGGATACTCAAATCTAACAATAAACCCTTTTGGAATTGTCTGTGGAATATGATTAATCTAAATATTGTAATTAAATATACAGGTTTGATTTGGGTGATCTTCTCAAACTTTGATCCATAATAATTTTTTTCGGAGAGATTGGTAGTTCACATATAATCTGAAAAGGCCTGCTACTTTACATGGAACCATTTAACAATATAATCTGATCCATAATAACGTTTTTTGGATAGATTGGCAGTTCACATATAATCTGAAAAGGTCTGCTACTTTATATGGAACCATTTAACAATATAATCTGTCATATCATGCAAGGGTGAAAGTCAAGAAATCTCATTGACTTTCTCACTGCTTTTGATTTGTCTCTCTATTATGCTCTGGTAATTTTCTTCCACTCGGCAACTTTGGTACTTTTTGGGCCTTGGAATATCTAAGAGTTGTGGTGGGAAACTAGAGGAACATAAGGAATTGAGGAAATTCATTTTTGGAATTGCATGGGGAGGGATTTTAGAATTTGGAATGAGATTTCTGAACTTGAGTGCAAATTTTTATTTCACTGCTAGTATTGTTTTTATGTCATTATGCCTCATATGCTATTGCGAATTGGCTTCTTGTTATTATGTACTCTAATGACATGAGAACTAAAACAAGAGAGTCAAATTTCCTTATGGGAAATAGAATAGTCTACTAGATACCAAAAAGAAGTCTTTACTAGATGGTGCATCAGTTGAGCTTTATGTTGTTGCTAAGTAGGGCGAGGGTGTGAAATTTTGGTAAGTAAAAAAAGAGACATTTAGATCCCATTCCCAAAAAGTTGCATTGGGAATTGACTCTTTTCAATAAACACTTCTACTTATCAAAGTTAATAAGGAGGGGTGTTACAACATCAATTCTGTTGAAATATGCAATTTTTTGTCTAAAATTCATGTAACTGCATTTTTTTCTAAATGAATGGCTATAAATGTAATTTTCAAGATTGCCATAACTCTTCACATAATTCTTTAAAGTGTGTTAGCTCAATGGAAGAGCGTCTACCTTACTGGCAGGAGGTTGGTGGTTCAATTCCACTGTGCGCTAACATGAATTAATCAATGATTTTGTAGTTTATTTTTAATTAAATATTTTTTGATATCGATTTATTTCAATGGTGAGATATTTCTAGATTTATTGTTTTATATTGTCTCTAAAGAGACAAAAGTGATCTTTAAATAAAAAAATTTATCGTCTCTAGAGAGACAATAGTTAGTATAAAAGACATATTGTCTCTAATCCGAGTGTTGTCTCTAGAGAAACAAAAATGAAATTGTCTCTTAAGAGACAATAATGCTTGTGTTATATATTGTCTTTATAGAGAATATTTTTAAGAAAATATTTTTTAAGATAGTAATCTTTAAGACAATAATATTTAAGACAATGTTTTTTAAGACAGTAATCTTTAAGACAATAATTTTTTAGACACTTGCTTAAAGACAATATTTAATACAATACACAAGTTTTTTTTTTTTGTCTTAAGTTAAGACAATTTACCCAAAAATTGTCTCAAATATTGTCTTAAAACCCTCCTTTATGTAGTAGTGTAATATTCATAGGTTCTTTAATGTTACATTTTTGTCCCTCATGTGTATTACAACAATTATATAACTATTTATGTAATTATATTTTGACTTTACGAAATATGTACAGTATAATAGTGACCCAGTTTCATGTTTAGTATTTTGTTTTTGTTATCCATTATTTTCATTATTATTTACTTGTTGAGTTAGTCTGAAGGATCAAAGTGGGCCTACTCCAAGGCCTGCATCGATTCTTCAATCTTATAATCTAGAGTTCAGAATTGTCTTTAGCTATTAGTATTTACCTGACTGGGCCTAGAGGCTTATCTAGCTCGCTATAAAAATTAAATATTTTATCAGTTTTGTTCTTACCAAATCTCATCAAGATTTACCACTTAAAAAATCATAACGCAACATCCACCAAAAACTTTTTAGGCTCGGAAGGAAACAAAACATAATATAGAAGTTATCCAAAAAAACTTATCTATTTTAAATTATTTAGGATGCCAAAGAAACCACAAAGTAAAAACCACAGTTTCACCCAACTAATGAGTACAATTAGTATCTACAAGAACTCCCCCAAAGGTAGTTTCACTTCCACAATAGTCTTTTTGACAGGGACCTCACCAGGTCCACTTAGTGATTGTCTGACCACACCACATTCTATTTAGGCTTTCATAGACCTCATGGGTCTTATTAGCAATTCCACTTGTCAACCAACTCAAGAATTCCTTTTTCTAGCAGCATCCTACCTTCCCTCAATAATATCTTGTATTAGGTATCAAATTTTCAAAATATTCCCTTGGACCTCCTGCAACTAAGGCTCGAGTCACCAGGTTGCATCAAGATTTTTCCCTCACACCCTCTTGGCTTGCTTTTCACTAACTAAGATGATTTATCTCTAGGGAGAGGAATAACTATTTTCTAACTGTCTTCTAATTGTCTGGTAAGTGAACTCTCATATAGCATCTTTTTCCTTGAGTAATTTCCATGGCTAACCATAACCAAATTTTATTAATAAAATTTAGAATAAAAATAAACATTTATGTTTATTACCTATTCATACCAAGCCTATTTTAGTAGAAGTAAAGTAAAATGTTTACACTTCACTAAAAGATATTAAAATCATGTAGTACAATAGAATAGGCTCTAAAAACAAAAGATTCAGATTGCCTATTCTTTATAAGTTACCATAAATAGAAATACTTCATGAGAGATAATCCTTGGATGTGTAATCTTATATGAATGTTTCCTTGAAGTATTAATTAACATGTGCATTCAGTAATGTATGATTAGTTTTGTTATAATTTTTATAATTAGTTTTGTTATAATTTTTATGGAGTTTTTAGTGTATGCATTATGATTATATATGTATAAATATTATGATTATGGTTAGATATGTTGCTAGTCTGTCTTAAATATTATATGAATGTTTCTTTGAAGTATTAATTAACATTTATATTTAGTAATGCATGATTATCTTTGTTATGATTTTGATGGAGTTTTAGTGTATGTATTATGAGTATACATGTATTATGACTAGATATGTTGCTAGTCTATTTTAAATATTGAAAATATTGAGTTTGCAGAAAATGTTGGGTATTTGTTTTATTTTAATTATGTGGGGTAGTTAGACTACAATAGTAAAGTAAGATATATATATATATATATATATATATATATATATATATATATATATATATATATTGCAAGTAAATGTTATTCATATAGGAAAAAAGGAGTACATTCAGTGGTTCAAAAAATAGGTGATCTCATGCCGATCGGGTTTGTTGACTAAAATTTGCACCAGATACAAAAATTACAGAAGGAAAACTACCGACATTTTCCATAAACATTAGGGCCAGAGGCACCCAAATACAAATAAAACATAAAAAACACCAAAGAGCATACTAGTTGTCCGACGTGATGGAGGTAGGGTTGTCTGACATTGTTCCTGTAGGAGTTGGAGGATGGAAGTTGTTATCACTCGACTATGACAGGTTGGGTTGTATTAACCTTCAATCAAATGTAACTATTTCAAAACAATTTTAGACTGGAAGTTAGTCCTTCCAATCTGAGAGGGCTCTCTCAAAATATTTACAAAATGACTTGTGATAAACTCAAAATTCAGATGACTAACTCTGATCTCTTTTTGTGATTTTTGTAGATGAAGAAAAATGTGATTAATTTCCACCATTGGGCATGGAATCAAATTAAAACAAAAAATGATCAACAACAATGTTTAATGGAAGCTGAGGCATCTATGGCTTTAAAACAGATACAAATGAACACCCAAAATGGTACACAATAAATGAAGGACATTGGAGCTGGATGACAAATTTCAAAGTAATAAAGATACTATGTAGAACTAATAACAACAAAACAAAAACTCATAAAATCCATAATAAGAATCTCAGGTACAAAAACAAAGTGCTACAGATTTTCTATTACAAGAACAAAATATTACAGAAGGCCAGTTTCTCACATTCCAAATCAATCCTTCTCAATGTCAGAAATCTACTTATTTATAGACAAATATCTCTACATATCTTGGCACTTGAGCATGATTCAATCCATTTTTCTAGAGACTTGTTCCTATTTGATTAATAAAACTTTGAGACTTCATCGAGATTTATGTTACATCAGAATTCAAATACAATGGAAGTCGTATGAATAGAGCCTATCTAATAGTTGCAATTTTTGATGGAAATAAATCTGTTGTAGCGTTGGTGTTGCATTTGTGGAAATTCAGAGCATCCGGCCTTTCGAATTCTGCTGTGTTATTTCTGGGCTTTTAAATGAGCAATATTGTTTATCCTGTTGATAGGCATGTTGTTTGCTATTTGAGACGTGTTTGAAAGTGCCATTACTATTCCATTGTGTCTCTTTAGTGACCATGTTGCTGAAGAAACGCCGAAAAACACTCTTGTTGTCTCACAGAGTGGAAGTGTTTGTTGATCTGGGTCGTTGATGAATCTAGAAATACCATTATGGTCTGAATTTATGAAGGAAGGAAGTAGGACCACTTCTCTCATAATTGTTCATGTAGGATAGGCCACATGGCTGTTGTGTATTGGAAGGAATGAACATACTATCGAGACGGGACTGGACGTCCATGGCTGGGTTGGCGCATGTGGATGGAGGTCGGAAGCTGATGTGAAGGTGGGGTCAGGATCATTGGTGGGAAGTGATAGGCATAAGGAGCTATGTGGCAGTAGGGGAGTGGCCATGAAGAAGAAGTGGAGGGTGAAGCAACCGGGATTTTGGGTTATGGTGGGAGCAGGGAAAAATATTTTTATAGTGGCATGTAAAATCATGTAGGAGGGACACACAACAGTGGGTCTCGGTGGGAAAAATCACTTTTCGGACCCCCTGGCTGATAAAGAGAAACATAGCATGGGGGCTAAAAAGGCGTTAGAGCCATCGGATTAAAATCAGATTGCGATTGAGAGTGGGAAATGTGTGATTTTTAACGTTGATGATATGGCATGTCATATCACAATCACCAAAGGGGCCAGTGGTAATGGGGGGCAATGATGATAGGAGTTGGAAAAACAAAGGGTTTGTGGCTAGAGTTAAAAAATATATCACTACAGCTAGAGTTTTCAGAAAACAAAGTGAAAAAATGGGTTATCATAGATAACAATGGCTCCAATGGGGATGTTGCGCCCCTGTGGTGTAGCAAAGAACTAGTAGATAAATTTCCTTATTGAAAAATGAAAATGACGACATAATCTCCAAGTTTTTATGGGCTTCACTTCGGGCTCAAACTTGTTAAATATATCATCCACACCTGCAAATGCAAAAAGCAGAGAAACCAAATGGAATATATACAAATGGTATTTGTTTCAACTGGATTAAGAGATATAGTGTTTGAGAGACCTGCAAGAGTTTCATGACTGGAACTCCAAGATATATAGGAAAAACAACTTCAGCTCCATAAACTAACTCATAAGGAGAAACTCCTATAGATCTTTTAGTACAAATTCTGTTATCCGATAGAGAAAATTTGAGCTTTAAATGCCATGAATTTTTATTTTCCTGCAAAATCTTCTTAATGATTCATACAAGAATTTTGTTTGATGATTTAGCTAAGCCATTACCTTAGGGGTAATACATTGTAGAATGACCAAGAGTGATATTATACTGGTTACAAAAGCTTGCCAAACTCTTTGATTTGAAATCTTGGGCATTATTATTGATGATTTTCATTGGGAAACCAAATCTTGATATGATGTTATTTTCTAGAAATTGATTAATGACTACATCTATAGCTTGGATTTTGGGAATAGCTTCAATCCACTTTGTGAAGTAATCAATGGTAGTTAAGATCCACTGATGTTGGCATGAAGATGTAGGATGTATTTTGTCAATAAAATCTAGCCCCCATTGCTGGGAAGGGGCTTCAATAAAAATGGGCTTCAAAGTCAATGAGAGTAACTTATTTTTTCCTTCAAATATTTGACATTCATTAAAAGTAGTAACCTTTTTGTATACATCTCTGAACATTGACGGCCAATAAAATTCTACTCTGAGTATCTTATTCATTGTTGCTCTCTAGTAATGATATCATCCAAAATCACCTTTTTGAAACTCTTCGATCATCTTTTCAGCTTCATCTTCCAGTAGGCAATTAAGAAGTATTCCAACTGAATCTTTCCAATACAAACATTTATTCAAAATACAATATCTAACTGATTTCAACTTAACAAAGATGGATTTTGACTTTGTTAGTTCAGGAGGAGATCTATGATTTTCTAGTACAATGATAACATCTTTATACCAATTTTACATTGTAAAATTTTCTTCAACAGGGATCAACTCTTCATCTTCAATTGTATCTGAATTTTCTGCTACAAAATTAATATCTAGATAGTCAAAATTTGATTGAGTCATTAACTTTGCCAACCCTTGTCCTTTTACCAATGTTGTAGGCCTAGTTTCCTTATCATACTCAAGTAGAGTAGCAATCCATTTACTCCTTTTACCGTTTGGATCAGCTTGAGTTAATATGTCATTTATTACAGCATTAGGTACATAGGCAGTAATGTGTGAATGAATGACATACACTTTGAAATACTTAAGAGCTTTCACTAAAGAATAAGCTTGCTTCTCCATGATGTTATATTTCAATTTGGAATTTCCAAGTGCTCTACTGAAAAATGAAATAGGTTTTTCATAACCTTGTTGTCCTTTCTGCAACAATACTCCAGCAATTGTGTTCTGAAGCAAAAGTAAAAACCATAAATTGCTTTGAAAAATCATGATTTATAAGGACCGGAGCCTTAGTAAGAGCCTTTTTTATTCCTTCAAATGAATTTTTAGCCTCTCCTGTCCATTTAATATCACAATATTTCCTAAGCATCTTTGTGATGTGTTTCACAATTTCTGCAAAATTAGGAACAAATATTCTCACAAAATTCACTTTGCCTAAAAAAGATTGAATTTCTTTTCTATTTCTAGGCAGACCAATTTTCTATATAGCAGAAGCCCTACTTGGATCAATATTAATTCCTTCATTTGATATAATATGACCCAACAACTTTCCCTTTGTCAAAGAAAAAATACTCTTCGTAGGATTTAAAGAAATACCAAATTTTCTACATTTTTGAAAGACTCTCTCCAAGTGTTTGAGATGTTCTTCTTCTTTTTTAGAAAACATATTAATATCATCCAAATATACTACTATAGACCTGTTTGTCTCATCTACAAATGCAATATCCACAACTCTCTCAAAGGTTTCTCATGCATTCATAAGTCCAAAAGGCATCTTTGCATACATAAATGTTCCCCTAGGTGTGGTAGAGGTTGTTTTCTCTTGATCATCATCATATACCAATATCTGATTATAGCATGAGAATCCATCTAGCATTGACATCCTTTGTGATCCTACAATGTTTTGAAAAATATGATCCATTTTGGGAAGTGGATAATTATCTTTTAATGAAGCTTTATTCAAGTTCCTGAAATCAATGCATATCCTAATTTCCCATTCTTCTTTCTCACGGGCACCAAATTAGCTAGCCACTTGGAAAACCTTAATGGTACTATGATATTTTCTTCAAACAAATTTTTAATCTCCTTTTCAATCAATGGAAAGAGCAATGGATTTATCCTTCTCAATTTTTGCTTGAAAGTTTTTTCATTGTCTTTTATTGGTATGGTATGTTGAATAACATTTGTATAGTAGCTTTTCAAATAAGCATAACTCCATGCAAAAATATCTACATATTTCTTCATCAAAACTAGATAGTTTTGTTTTTCCTTAAGATAAAGAATTTCAGAAAACTTGACATTCTTTGGATTTTCTGCAGTAACAAGATTATAAGTCTTAACCTCCTCATTATCAGATTTCATATTTGGATTTTGGGCCACATCATTCTGGTCAAATAACTTCTCAAGAGGAATCAGTCCCTTTGAAATGCAATTGTTTTTGAGCTGAAAAACTTTGGTATTGGCTTTTGTTTCAGAAAATATGTTTTGCTGGTCAACTTGAATAGATTCAAATTTTTCTTTCAGTTCCAAGAAATTTTTGACTTGCTGATCATTATCAAACACTTGCTAGTTTATTATGTTATCAGGTATAACAGGTCTATGCCTAATTTAAAGTTCATTTTTTTGCTTGAATGAATTGGAATTGTAAATAAACTTGTTGAAACAACCAAAGAATCTGCAACACTGTTTTGTTCTCTAGGCTTTATGGTGAAAATATATTCTTCAAAATTTTCCAGTAATTAAAGAATTGGACTTTTGTATGCTCTCATTCTAACATCCTCGGTTTGATAGGTGTTGTTAACTTGTTTGATGATCAACTCAGAATCACCAAAATCAAAGATTTTCTCAGCACCTAAATTATTCAAGACTTATAAACCCAAAACCAATGCTTCATATTCTGCCATATTATTTGTGTAATTGAAATTGAGTTTATAAGATCAAAGCTTACTTTCATCTGCCGATCTGATTATCCATATGCCTACACCATATCCATCTCTTCCTGCAACACCATCAAAGCTCATGTGCCACCACCCCTTACTATCAATTTCTTCAACTTTATGCTCCTTTTCTGCATGCTGATTTTCTATGTTGTTGGTGATTTGATTGAAGAGTAAAGATGAGCCAAATTCAGTCCCCATTGCATATACATAATTCTTTTAGGTTTGTCTTTGCTTCTAACCATGTATGCCATCCTAGAATCTCTATATAATTTCCTTTCTTCACCAAAAACGAGATAGTAGCATAGGACATATCCATCTGAATAGTTCCTCTGACTTTGGCAGCCTATGATTTTGATAGCAACATGCCAAAATTTGGTGGAATATCAGCCACAATTATATCCATCAATATAGCGTTAGCAAGAATTTGACTCAACCACATATTTGATTAGACCTATACATTTCACTCTTTTTGAATCAAATGAAAACAAATCTTTGTATATCCTGGTTATGTCTAAACCCAATATCTCCATGATGACCTTAGGCATTAAATTGTGTGATGTCCCTAAATCTAACATACCATTATGTACTATCATGTCATGGATGTTTAAACTCACATAGAAAGTTGGTACCTCTTCATTATGTTCATATTCTGCTCTAGGCCCTAGGAACACAGTAGGATGATCTTTATGCAAACTAAAAATATCAGATGATCCAGCTTCAACATTAATAATTATTACAATTTTATTTCTATATTATGTAACCCTTATTATTTATCCAAAGGGAACACAAATTTTTATCTTTGAGATTTCATTCTCCAAGTTGAAAATTGGTTGTGTGTTCTCAACTTCTTTTGCAGGGGTTTCTTTCTTTTGTTTTGTAACCATTGAAGCATCTTTCCTAGCCCAATTTTTATTTGCAACTACAAGAACATTTATGTTTCTCAAATTATACTGATTTTGAATCTCTAGAATAGCATGCTGATAGCCTTCTAAGTATTTTGATTGTGGCTCATTTTCATCACCATGCAAGTCATTATAAGACTCATCATGTTTTTCTTTTGTTAAAATCATTCCTTTCTCATCTTCATCCAGATAATGAATGGTATCTTCTCAGATTTTTGGTGGCATTTCCTCATCATCTACTAGGTTTTGATGGAAAGGAGGCCTAACTTGTTGGCCAGGTTGATTTCTCTGTTCTCTTTGCCTCTGTTGGATTTGAACCCTTCTAAAGTTTGGATTTCTAACTTGTGTTTCAGGTTGTGCAGCAGGAGGATTATTTCCAAGGGCTAATCTATCCATGAGTCTTTCCATTGTTCTCATCATGGTATCAAATTTAACATCAGAAGAGGTGGAAGGTTGTTCTTCCTCCTTTAACTTTCCTTTAGCCACTTTATATATTTTTGTTGCAGCCATATTAACTTCCACTTTCACAACATCATTCTGCATGTCAGCTAAGGTAACTAATTCTCTCTGTTTTAGTAGGATGGAAAAAGCATAATCAAAGGCTTCAACATAGTGTAACTGAGTAGCTCCTGGGGAGTCTTAATGTGAGTAGGAATGGAATTGTAGACTTTATTGAATCATTTTGAAAAATCTTGCACTGATTCATGGCTGGCCTTCTTAAAATCATTATATTCAATCAAGGCTTGTACAAGATTAACTTTACTTCTCCATTTCCTTAAGAAGGTATCTTCTAATTCATTCCAATCATGTAAACTCCCACAAGTTAAAACTTTGAACCATTTTTTCACCTCACCAATGAAACTCTATACAAACAATCTTATTTTAACATCTTCATAATCTACCCCTTCCAGGTCTATAAAGTCATTGAACTGGTCAACATGTTGTTCTACAGTTATCCCCTCTTCCCTTCCAAAAGATTTTATTGTAGAGGAGTACCCTTGAGGTAAGTCATGAAGTACGGTTGGTAAAACAATAAGAACATATCTAGCAGGGGCTACCATCGCAGAAATACTAGTAGAAATTCCAATAGGAGGGGTAAAAATGAAACTAGTAGGGGTAGTGATGAAATCAGATGTACTCGAAGGGGCTTGAGTGATAGAGAGTTTTGTCTGTAAGGTAAAGGTACTTCTTTAGGTAAAGGGAAACCAATTTCTTTTCTTGACAAAAGCTCAAAAGGATCAAGTTTTTTTAGTTTTTCTAAAGACTCTTGCTCAAGTGGTAATTTTGATGCAGTAATTTCCCAAAACCTATCTTTAACTTCTTTAGGAATCTCAAAAATAGAATCTAACTCTAGTTTTGGTAAATCATTCTCTGATTTAGATTTGAACAATATAGTCTTATACTATTCATCAATTCTAATACCTTAAATATCTTGAATATCTCTAGAGGGTAATGAGGTAGATCTTAAGAGAAATGAAGTGCCTGATTTTGATGAGCTAGCATCTTTTCTAAGAATTTTTTTTGGATCATCAACTATTTCTAGTGGATTAGGGTCTGGATTTCTCCTCGTATGAGTCTTCTTAGAAGCCACCTTTAAGTTGAAAGTACCATAGGATTCACCAAGGTAGAAATGCGGCCTTGGACACTCTGATCTCTTGCTACCTTCAAGAGTTCATCTTCTGAAATGAAACATCCAGGATGTTATAAATTTCGTACTCCCGGCAGACGCACCAAAATGTTATCACTCGGCTGTGACAAGTTGGGCTACATCAACCTTCAACCAAGTGTAACTATTTCAAACCAACTTTGGACTAGAAGTTAGTCCTTCCAATCTGAGAGGGCTCTCTCAAAATATTTGTAAAATGGCTTGTGATAAACTCAAAATTCAGATGATTACTCTGATCTGTTTTTGTAATTTTCATAGGTAAAGAAAAATGTGATTAACTGCCACCATTGGGCATGGAGTCAAATTAAAACAAAAAATGATCAACAACAGTGTTTAATGGAAGCTAAGGCATCTATGAACTTAAAACTGATACAAATTAACACCAACAATGATACATAGTAAATGAAGGAAACTGGAGTTGTATGACAGATTTCCAAGTAATCAAGATACTATGTAAAACTAATAACAAGAGAATAAAAACTCATAAAAGCCACAAAAAAAATCTTAGGTACAAAAACAAAGTGCCGTAGATTTTCTATTACAAGAACAAAACATTACAAAAGGCCAGTTTCTCTCATTCGAAATCAACCCTTCTCAGAGTTAGAAATTTACTTATTTATAGAGAAACATCTCTTTACATATCTTACCACCTGAGCTTGATTCAATCCATTGTTCTAGAGACCTGTTCCTATCTGATTAATAAAAATTTGAGACTTCATTGGGATTTCTGTTACAACAAAATTCGAATACAAATGGAATTCGTATGAACAGAGCCTATCTGACAGTTACAATTTTTCAGGGAAATAAAACTGATGTAGCACTGGCACTGTATTTGTGGAAATTCAGAGAATCCATCCTTTTGAATTCCATTGTGCTATTTCTGGGCTTTTAAATGATCAATATTTTCGACTTAGTCACCGGAGAATCCACAGTAAGAACCATTTTCTGCCAATGTTTCAAATCCCAACCGGGATCCATCATCAGGACAACTTGAATGCTTGATAGAAGAAGAGCTTATTTGAGGGTTTAAATAGTAATGAGGAGAGAAAAAAAAATATGAATGTCGGCTCTCAATTTTTGAAAAATAATTTTTGATGAGAAGTCGGTTGTCTCGAATTAATTTAATTAATTATTATTATTATTATTATTTTAATATTAATATTAATTAGTTACTTTTAATATGATAGTTATTATTAATATTAATTCTATTAATAATTATTACTATTAATATACTAATTAATAATAATAATAATTGGTATTATAATAATTAATGATAATTAGAATTAATGATATTAAATTGATCAAAGTTAATGTTAAAAAGAATTAATTCTAGAAGATTGAATTAATATTTAATATTTATAAATTATTGATCAATAATATTTATTAATATTGATATTAATTGAAATAATTATTATTATTATCATTAATTATTATTATTAATATAATAATTAGTAGTAATAATTATAATCATCATAATTAATGTTAAAAAATTATTAATCTAGGTATATTGTATTAATTTTTAATATTTATTATAATATATGTTGGTACAATTTTTATTTATTTATTTATTAATTTTTTAGAATAGGTTTTAGCTTAGTAAGGAAATTATTAAAGAAATAATTGCTAATTGAAAATATTATTGTTATTAATAATTATTATTTATTAATCTAATAGTTAATAATAATAATTAGAATTAATAATATCAATAATGAACATAATTAGAATTGATTAAATTAATCCTAGAATATTGTATTAAGAATAATATTGAAAATATTAATCCTAGCAAATTGTATTCAGTATTTAATATTTATTATTTATTTAATAATATATAATAAATATGTTAGTACAATGTTGTTTATATTTTTAATTGGAATAATTATCAAAATAATTTTGATAATTTGGGGAGAGAATTATAAGAGAAATGGGATCATATTAAAATTGGTTAAAATTATTATTTAAAAGTATAAATATTAATAATAATTATTATTATATTAAAATAGATATTTTAATATTAAGAAACGAAGAAATTAATATGGGTAATTAATAAATAGATTAATTAATTAATGATAATTAATATTGTAAATGCTTAATAGTGAATTAATTATTATTATTATTATTATTATTATACCGATAGCGGGTTAATTTTTCCTGATTAGGGGAAGCGAGCTTCCACTACTCTCCATACCATTGTCTCTATTGAGATTATGTGGGTGTTTGATAATTTCAAGAGCTTCTCTGATCTTTCGCTTATGGTGTTTCTCTTCCTTAGCGATAATAGAGGCGCTTTCCAAGCAGACATGGTGCTTAGTTTTTGACGAGTGTTCTGCCAGGGCGGAAGTACGAGACCTTTCATTCTTAATATTAGCTCCATGTTCCTTGAGTCTGGTCTGCATGAAGCGACCTGTTTCACCAATGTAGCTTTTCCCACATGAGCAATCTATTTTATAGACCCCTTTAAGTTGATGTCTATCAATATTATCCTTGACAAATCTCATACCTTGCCTAATCGTTCTAGGGGTTGAGAATTGCGTGCTTATGTTTTTCCTTCTTAGGATTTTCGCAATCTTATCTGTAACTCCATGAATGAAAGGTAGAAAAACCCTACCACCCTCAGGTTGATCTCGGGCCTTAGGTTCATGAGATAAAATCGTTTTCTCGGCTTTCTGAATTGCTCTTTTAATCCCATTTTCTTTGTAGCCTATGCCTTTAAAGGTTGAGACTAAATGCTTCTTTTCTTCATCCAGATGATCAACGTCAGAAATTCGAAGGGCCCTGATAGCAAGAGTGTTTAGAACACCAAGTTTCTGGGCTGGATGATGGTGGGAATCAGCGTGGAGGTAGTTTTCTGTATGGGTTGACTTCCTGAAGACTTTGTGCCCTATGGAGCCATCCTCTTTTCTCATGATGAGGATGTCTAAAAAAGGGATGCTCATGTTTTCTTCAAGCTCCATAGTGAATTTTATTTCTGAGGAGATGGAATTTAGGTGAATAAAAAACTTGTCAAGCTCTGCTTTACCATGTGTCCATTTTATATTAGTATCATCGACGAATCGCTTCCACCATGCTGGTTTCAAAGGGTAAGATTCCAGGGCCTTCTTTTCAAAATATTCCATGTATAAGTTGGCCATGATTGGTGAAAGGGGGGATCCCATTGCCACTCCAGATGTCTGCTCATAATATGTTCCCTGGAAGGTGAAAACTGTTGATCGCAAGTAGATTTCGGCCAACCTTGCAGTCCCTGGACCAGTAACCTCTTTTATAACCTGAATGGCTTCTTCAAGAGGAATCTTGGTGAATAAGGACACTACGTCAAAGCTAACAATATTCTAGGATTAATTTAATCAATTCTAATTATGTTCATTATTAATATTATTAATTCTAATTATTATTATTAACTATTAGATTAATAAATAATAATTATTAATAACAATAATATTTTCAATTAGCAATTATTTCTTTATTAATTTCCTTACTAAGCTAAAACCTATTCTAAAAAATAAATAAATAAATAAATAAAAATTGTACCAACATATATTATAATAAATATTAAAAATTAATACAATATACCTAGATTAATAATTTTTTAACATTAATTATGATGATTATAATTATTACTACTAATTATTATATTAATAATAATAATTAATGATAATAATAATAATTATTTCAATTAATATCAATATTAATAAATATTATTGATCAATCATTTATAAATATTAAATATTAATTCAATAGAATTAATTCTTTTTAACATTAACTTTGATCAATTTAATATCATTAATTCTAATTATCATTAATTATTATAATACAAATTATTATTATTATTATTTAGTATGTTAATAATAATTATTATTAATAGAATTAATATTAATAATAACTATCATATTAAAAGTAACTAATTAATATTAATATTAAAAAAAAAAAATTAATTAAATTAATCTGAGACAGCTGACTTCTCATCAAAAATTATTTTTCAAAAATTGAGAGCCGACATTCATCTTTTTTTTCTCTCTCCTCATTACTATTTAAACCCTCAAATAAGCTCTTCTTCTATCAAGCATTCAAGTTGTCCTGATGATGGATCCCGGTTGGGATTTGAAACGTTGGCATAAAATGGTTCTTACTGTGGATTCTCCGGTGACTAAGTCGAAAATAATAAACCACAGAGGTCTTAAATCCAATGATCAATATTGTTTATCACGATGATAGGCATGTTGTTTGCTATTTGAAATGTCTTTGAAAGTTCCATTATTGTGTCTCTTTAATGACCATGCTACTAAAGAAACATCGAAAAACACTCTTGCTACCTCACGAAGCTGAAGCATTCGTTGACCTGGGTCGTTGATCTATATGGAAATCCCATTGTGGTATGCGTTTACGAAGGAAAGAAGGAGGGCCACTTCTCTAAAAACTATTCATGTAGGATGGGCCATAGCTACCAAATTCATTCGTATCGGAGAAAAAAATATGAAAATTCAGGAATTCGATTTGTACATCGAATAACTCGATGAAAATTTGATTTGGTTCATGTAGCTTCATTTAGATTTGGTTCAGTTAGCTTTATTGTTTTTATTTTATCTCAAGCATTTATTAATTTGTGTGTCTAAGAATAGTAAGTGTTATACAAAATAGATAGTTGCAGGATTGAAGGCACGAAATGGAAAGATTGCAGGATTGAGAAAAATTCCGATTGAAAAAATTTCCAAGTTGTAAATTTTAGTGTGGTTTCAAAGAGTTTAAAAAGCTGAGAAAACAAAACAAGGAAAGAAATAATTTGAGCAAAATCTTGAAGAGATAGCTGCGAGCAGGTAGGAAATGGAAGGGTTGCTGGATTGAGAAAATTTCTAGTTTTAAATTTCAATGTTGTGTTAAAGATATTAAAAAGCTAAGATCATAAAAAAAAAAAAAAAATGAGAAAATTTTGAAGAGTAATTTTTATAATAATTAATTGATTTTTTAAATATTATGAAAAAATTTGAGTGTTATTTCAAAGAGTTTAAAAAATTGAGAAAACAAAACAAGGAAAGAAATAATTTGAGCAAAATCTTGAAGAGACAGCTGCGAGATTGTAGGTAGGAAATGGAAATTTTAAATTTCAGTGTTATCTTAAAGAGTTTAAAAAAGTGAGATAATAGAAAAAGAAATAATTTGAGAAAATCTTCAAGAGTAAGTGAAGAGTAAATTTTATAATAATTAATTGTTTTTTTAATATTATAAAAATAAGTTTTGAATATTTCATTTTTAAATATGTATTAATTATAAAATATTTTAGATGAAATTTGAAATTAAAGAAGGGTAGTTTTGAGTTTTGAATATTAAATTTTTAAATAAATATTAATTATAAAAAGATTTTAGATCGGATTTGAAAGTAGGAGGGAATTTTGAATTTTGAAAAGAAGATAGATTTTGGAGATAAGACAAGTGTGGTTGTCGTTTTGGTAGGTAAAGGGTAATTTCTAAATTTCTTATATTGATTAAAATTATTAAAAATTATTTAAATTTCAAAATGAATGGGAAGAAAATGACAAGACATTATTGTTATAAGAAAAAGAGTATGTATATATTTAAAAGTTTAATATATACACTCCCGATCTTTTTTTCAAATTGAAAATTTTCCATCCGAATTTTTATCGTATCATATCTAATCCGAATCCAAGTTCGCATTCGAACTTGATAACTATGGGATAGGCAACATGGCAACTAGGGATTGGAGGGAATGAACATACTATGGGGACAAGAGTGGACATCCATGGTTGGGTTGGCACATGCAGATGGAGGTTGGGGGCTGACGTGAAGGTGGGGTCGGGATCATTTCTAGGAAGTGATAGGCATAAGGAGCTACGTGGCAGTAGGAGAGTGGCGGTGAAGTAGGAGTGGAGGGTGATGTAACAAGGATTGTGGGTTATGGTGGGAGCGGGGAATTTTTTTTTCGAAGAGGGTGCAAATGGTAAGAGTTATTGAGAGGGGGGGTGTGAAATCATGTACGAGGGACATGTGGAAGTGGGCCTCGCTGGGAAAAACCACTTTTCGGACCCCCCCAACTAATAAAGTGAAACATAGTGACGGGCGAAAATGCCTTAGAGCCATCAAATTAAAATGGGATTGCGACCGAGAGTGGGAAATGTGCACTTTTCAATGCCAACTTGCAATTGGCAGAGGGATGGGTGGTAATGGGGGGAAATGATGGTAGGATTTGGAAAAACAAAGGGTTTATGACTAGAGTGAAAAAATGGATCACTATGGCTAGAGTTTTCAAAAAACAAAGGGAAGAAAAGCGGTTGTCATAGATAATAGAAGTCACATTGAACATGCCCTTCAAAGTCCGTTAGCCAAGTCTCTATATTTTCTGCTTTCTCAGTTAGTTGATTTTTGCCTCAACAAACCACCACCAGTCTCTCCCGAACTCGACACTGAAAATAGCGCATTTGGTCCAATGTTACCATCTGCTCTGCATGCTCCTAGAGATGGACTCTCTAAGTTATGTTTACTATTTCTATCAGACTATTGATAGGTGCTTGACAGTTCTCCAAGAAAAAATACTAGATACCTTGCCCTTCATTCGCTTCAGCTCGACCAAACCCACGATTCCGCTTTCCACCCTGGGTTCCTCTATCCCGACAACTCGGCTTCTGAACCCGCATACCACCACCCCTATTGACACCTTTTTTACCTCCTCCACAATGTCCATGTGCTCCCACACTAGCCACTGAGCGTGTCCAGTGGTCTTGCCACCCCAATGGGCAATTGCTGAGTCTGCCACACCCGTAGGGCCAAGGTTTGTTGGGGAGGGGGAATTCCCATGATGTGCAGGGGGTTTCATAATTTGCAGAGATGGTGAACTGCCATGTTCAAAATCCATAGGCTAGACCCCCCACCAAAGAAACTAAACATCACCGTCAGAGGAACAAAATGACACGACCCACCATACGAGAGAAACACAATACCACCACCCACTACCTGAAAATGACCACCACCACCAGAGACAAACAATTAAAAGAAAGGCAAAGACAAGGTATCTGGCGCCTAACAGCTTCCTACAGGGCAGTGACCAAAGTCTGAATTCGCCTTGTAGAGACCAACCACCAATCTTCCAAACATTGTTGCGCTCATGCCGGAGGTGACAAAATTGGAAATTGAAACTAGTTTTCTGCCACCACCCATGGAGTTTCCTATACTGTTGGTTTTAACTTCCACTTCTAGCTCGAGTAAACACGCTTACCATAAGCCAAGAGGAAATTGAATGGAAGAGGTCTTGTCTCGCCGACTTCCCACCGCTAGGCACGTAGACAATAACAAAGAGGCTTTGTACCAGGGTCCAACTTGACACACTGCTCCAGCAAATGCCGAGGACGAGTAAACAGAGACCACTCCTACCAAATAACGTCCTACAATGCTTTTGTTTTCTCCCCAGAGGCCAACTCAAGGTCTAGTGCCAAAAAAGAGCACAAATACGATTGTTGAGTTCCCTCATCTTCCAACGCCATAACCATTCACCACCGCCAAAGTCCAATGCAATGTTAATACTCACACGAGTTTCTAACTTGCTGATATTGCTCTTCCCATTACATGCACTTTGGCATAGGGACTGAAAGGACCATCCCTCACCCCCACTCCAGCTGTATTCACACACGAGGCTCCTCCTCCATGTGTTGCAAGGGCCTCACCCCCATCGGGGAAGAGTCGACCTCCTCCACACTTCTTCGCAAGTCAACTAGGAAATTATTTTGGGAGGAGGGGGGTCAGTCTTGGGCAATTGCCTGGCCTTGAATCTCACTACCCAAATTCTCTATTTTGTCTTCTTCTATATTTCCTTCACGATCGATGTGTTCATTTATCACGTAATCAAAGGAGGACAGCCTAGAAAGTGTGTGTTCCCCTATCATCTCCAAATGCCAGTTCTTTATGACCTTTGAGAGAGGAGAACCATTAATAAGACATTGTAGCATAGATATAACAATCTGAGAGTCTCCAGTTACTTGCAACTTCATGATACCCATATCCGTTGCTGCCTGCAAACCTCTCTCCAAAGCTAGGTATTCAACCCCGTTTTGGGTGGTGTGGCCATAAAATGTAGCATAGAATTTGACGACCTGCCATTTTTCATTCCGAAGGATTCCCCCGAGACTTTCTGGACCAAGATTCCCCTTTGAGGCCCCATCAAAACTGAGTTTAACAAAACCCTACAGTGGACAAGTGAATGCATATGAAGAGACACATTGAGGCGTAGGTCAACGGGTGGGGCCTGAAGAAGGGGGCTCCCTCAAGAACACGTTCCCACCCATCTACCTTCCAATCCTCCTCCAACCATGGCAAAATCAATACAACTTCCTTAATATTGGGAAGAACAGTCTGTCAGGCGTTGATGGGCTGGAACTCTTCTAAGTGGAAGAATGCCCTGTTTCTGCCTTACAGATGTTCCATAGGACGATTCCTTGTGATAGGCACCATGCTCAAATGACAATTGGATTCTTGAATAGGGTCCATCTCCATATGTATAGAGACTCCCAAAGACTATTAACAGACCTATTAGTTACTCCAAAGACCTTTGAGTGACATCTCCAGACTTCCAGTGTCTTTGGGCAGAAATTTAGAAGGTGGTCATTTATTTCCTCCTCCTTGCGACATAAAGGACAACATGATGGACAATGAAATCCCTTCTTTTGTATTTTATCCCACATAAGAAGCTTACCTTGTCTGATCAACCATAAGAAGAAGGAGAATTTCGGCCAAAGGTGAGAGTACCAAATCCTTTTCCATAAAGGGTATCACTCTAGGTCTCCTGTACAAGATTTCATTAAGTACACCTATTTAAGGGTGAACATGCCTTATTGTCGATATCCCCAAAATAATCTATCAGTTTCTCCATTATTTAGAATTGGTCACTGGTAGAGAATCTAATGCAGCCTAGGCCACAAATACTAGGATCCTCCGACAACCATGCACACAAAACATGCACTTCAACACACGCCAGAGTGTACACTTGAATTTTCGGAAGCTTACTTCAAATCGTTGTAATCTCATGACTTATAAAAACCATGCTTGGAATTAAACACACGGTGCTATGATAACCATACTCGTTTACACACAATGCTCTTCAAGAAATTCTCAAAAGAAACATATTGAGAATGACCATGCGCATACCGTATATATATATACCTTCCCTTTCCTTGATGCCGCCGCTGGTTATAGTCTGGCCTCGTTCTAAACAAAGGCTCGTATGTAAATATATGGCACCGATTTACCACAGGCTCGTATATATGTATCAATCGCCGGCTATGATTACAGGCGGAGCCTTATCATGACAAAGACTCGAGTGCACGGATAGGCAGCTATATCTCTCCGTTCCCTATACTGTTCGGTCCTCATAAACATAAGTTGCAATCGCCCAACAAGGACTTGCTGTATTCCGAATTCACGGAACCTCGGACTCGGCGATGTATATATACACAGCAAATTATCTCTTTCCGCCTCCTACATCCAGAACTCTCCTTATTACGCTGTGGATTCAGTTCAGCTTTGCATGGGCTTCGAACTTCGATTTTAACGCGGAAGCTAACCATTGTAACCTCCAGATCCGCATGAATGCAAAACTGTGGTCCTTTCGCCTCGCCCTCATAGTAATATCATGATGTAAAATCTCTTACAACCAGTTCCAAAGTCTCTGGCGCCGGATAGTCTCGAACAGGAATGATAACCTACGTAACTGTAATGTCCAAGGCGATGCTATCATCACATGAAAGCCAAGCGGATCAACAGTTAACAGTAATTGCGCGTTGAAAAAAACGATATCCACCATTCAGTCAAAGAATTAAACATGCATATACAGCGTTTAGAATTCGCTGTCCGCCCACTAAGTCAATATAGAGTTAAATATATATCAAAGGAAATTCAATGGTGCCATGGGGAGGCTGCGGAAGTTCTAAAGCCATTACATAAGCTTTCCCATAATTAACATTGCCATTATTATGCGCAAAACAGAGGATTTTCATCTGATTGTAATGAAATCAAATTTGAATGCCGGTTTAATACGCACAGTCAAATAGTAAGCGGAGAAATAAAAAGGCCATTCACGCCTTCCAATCCACAGTTAAAATCAACTATTGGATACATGCACAAAATCATATTTCAGAATTCATTAAACGCAACCATGGTCATCTAGAACTGAATTCAACATACTCATATTTACATAAAACAAGCATTCACAACAGTTCTATTCATGGCCAGATATGCAAATCTATGGCCCTTTTACAAACTGCCCGAAGGCTCCCAAGGAGAACCCTTGCTCACTCCTCACACTCACTCCTTACACTCCCTCCTTTCTCAATGCCTTTGAGCTCCATAATTTATTAAACTTAGCATGATCTAAAAATCCTAAAATCACTCAACTAAAGCTCTAAGACTCTACATGCAATGCATACATATGGCAAAAGCATCTTTTCAGCTTTATTCCATCTTTTTCCCTGTTCTAAAATAGAAAAGCTTCCTTATGATCCACATCCATTCCTTTATGCCTAAAAGCTCTCCTTAATTCCTATTTCCTCATTTATTTATTTTGAAAATATCTAATAAAAATCCTAAATATTAAAGTGACTTGGAATTTAGGAAACTAATTCCACAATTGCATGACCCCTATGTCTATTATTTACAATAATTTCCCTTTGGGCTGAATGCTCCCGCATCATACTCCCAAGGTAGAAAAATTTCATGATCTCCTGATCATGTGTTCAGATCTATGTTTGCCTGGATCCCATATCTTGTACTGTAACTTTGCATTTGCCGCTGCTTTTGTCTGTTGTTCTTCTCCAGGTCTCCACACTTTATGCTGCTTTGCTCCACTAGCTGTACTCTTGCAATCTTCTGCTGTCTTCCTCTTGCTTCTTCTGCTACTTCTCTTCTTTGATGATGTCTTTTTCTAAGACACTTTCAGCATGATTCTTCTGATTAATTCAATTTCCTTGTCCAATAAATCTTCGAGCTGCTGATTTCTTGCTTCTATGCTGGTCTCTATTCTGACTGCCACCCGATCATCCACCCCCTCTTGCCTTCTGGAACAGAGAACTTCTTTTCCCTTCAATTGATTGTTGAGCTGAGTCAAATGTTTCTCAGCACCGGCGACCATGCCTGCATTCACAAAACACATGTTAAAATTAAAATCACAAGGCATCAGTGCCTTACTTCCCTCTGCCAGCATCTGAGTATGCTATTCCATCCCAATCAGCACATCAGTATGCTGATTCTCTCTGCCCAAAGAATTCTCTAAAGAACTCTCAAGACTATCAACCAGTCTTTCTCTCATACCATCTGTTTCCATGATGTATTTCTCCTCTCGTTCACTATACTGAACTCTTTCATCTGCTGCAATCTCCCTGTCATACTCTGGATTCTCCAACAAATATTCTAATAATGCAATTTCTCTGTAGCATTGCTAAAACATATCATCATCACCTGCATTCATACATAAACTTCCAGTTTTAACAGACTCAACTGTTGCTTCACTTATCCGTGCTACAGACTGATCCACTTCTTCTGCATCCATACGAGCTTCCTCTTGTACTGTAACAGTCGCATAAGGTTGCACATCCTCCTCAGTAAAAACTGTAATCACATCACAATTGTCAGCTACAAAAATACATGGTTTTACATTATCCATCTGATCTGGATTTGCCCAATAACTCAAGAAATCATCAATGATCTTCTCCTCTGTCTTCATTTCCTCCTGTGATCTTGTTATCTCAGCATCGATTTGAACAGTCTTCAGATTCAACTCTTCTTGAACAAACCTCAAAATTTGCTCATCTTCCTGTATTGTACCTGCAAACATACACAATTCATTAGTTTTAAAACCACAAGACTTTTCGGTCTTGACTACTTCCTTCAACATTTTTCTTTTAATATATCTGCATGTGGGAATTTCAAACTCCAACTCTGGCGCAAGAACTCTAAGTCCCTTTTTCAACAAGGCAATCACAATTTGCCTCAACCTCCTCTGCAACTGTCGCCAAATCACTATCTTTCCCTTCAGTGGAAAGATCCATTTTCCTTTCCGATTTCCCCGCTCTTGTAGCCATTTTTCTAGTACCTGCAATTGTACCTTTATCTCTGCAATCTCTCTTTTTCGAACCTCTGCATTCATTTCATCTCTGTGGCATTTCTCTAAACCTCTTCTTCCTCTAGAAAAATTCTCTCTGCCTCTGGCAGACTGCTTCCTCATAAGTTTTCTATTCACCATGAGTTGTACTAGCCTCTGCAACAGCAACCTCTCTTGCTGCAACTTACCTCACCGAGCTCTCCTCACTCAGTCTTTTGGTAAGTACTGGTTCACTGCCTCTGGAACCTCTTGAGCACTCCTCTGCTCTCTCTAGGCTATCTCTTCAACTCACCTTCTTCTTCTTCTTCACTGCAATTGTCCTCCCTATCCAGCCTTCAGCTGAATGCCAGGTTCACTGCCACCGTCTCTGCAACCATAAACTTCATTTATAAATTTCAAATCAGAAAAATAATCTCACCTCTTAAGATCTTGCATGATCTTGTCTTCTTTCCTCTTCCGCAATCCTGTTCACTTGTGTAGTTTGCATATCAGATTAAAAATCATTCATCCCACTTCATGTTATAGACATTTTTGTGCCTTACAGCATTGAGCATGAAATGTCAATAGTCCAAGGGATCCAAAGTCCCTAAATAAGTTGTTCCTACCCCTAAAGGAACAAGGTCAACCAATGACAGCTTCTCCCAGAAGTTATCCACAAAAAACCACTCAAAAATGGTCAAATCAGAATCAATTCAAGAGCTCCACTAGCTGTCTGCGTTGAAATGCAAAGTCTGCACTGGCTACCTGCACTGCAACGCAGGTAGAAGCACTACCAGGGTGCGCTGAGCAGGAATTGACAAGTGGCAAGTTCATTCAACGAGGTGTAAAGACCCTGGAAGCTTCCAGAATCTTCCTCAATGACACTTGCCTCAGTGAATTCGACTAGTGATGAGTAAGAGGTTCTCAACCTCCAAGTGGAAGCAAGAACTGACAGTGAGAAGCCACAAGTCAAAACATGAGCTGACTCATCCTCTCTGCTCACATCTATATATGGATCTCTCACCCAGAGGTTCAGGAGGCTGGAATTTTGTATTTGCAGAGAATTGCTGTTGGTTTGAGATTGAGATTAGTACATTGGGTGATTTATGCTTTGTTGGAGGAGAGGAAGGGATTCTTTTGCTGGGAGGTAGATGCTGGATCAGGACTCATTTGGTTGTATCTCCTCTTGAACCTTGTTTATCATATCAATAAAGCTACTTGAGTTTCTCCTATATGCTTGTATTTCAATGATGTGTTGTTGTATTTGCATATTTAGTTTATATCTGATCCTAAACTAGTTATGAATGTGAATCTATATCTTTCGTGTAGTCTTCTGCTCTTGTGATCTTGCAGGAACCGTGTGAAGTTGGACCAGTGAAAGAGCAGGCAGCGGGAAGCGAATGAAAGAGAGAGAGATTGGATCGACAAACTAGCGGAAGACACCGGTTGGTTACATCCTTCTTTCTCTATTTGCATCTCATAAAGAAGAATACTCAGATAGCTTTCCTTGTTTGTTGCTAAGGCACTATCACCTCTTAGAGTGGGATAGGGGCATTCCGTATTGGATACTTTTCCCAACAACACTTCAGTTCTAAAAAAAAACAAACATCTTCAGTTGAGCATTCTAGCTCTGATACCACCTGATGCAGCCCAGGCCGCAAATACCAGGATCCTCCGACAACCATGCACACAAAACATGCACTTCAACACACGCCAAAGTGTACACTTGAATTTTCGGAAGCTTACTTCAAATCGTTGTAATCTCATGACCATGGTTGGAATTAAACATACGGTGCTATGATAACCATACTCGTTTACACACAATGCTCTTCAAGAAATTCTCAAAAGAAACATATTGAGAATGACCATGCGCATACCGTATATATATATACCTTCCCTTTCCTTGATGCTGCCACTGGTTACAGTCTGGCCTCGTTCTAAACAAAGGCTCGTATGTAAATATATGGCACCGATTTACCACAGGCTCGTATATATGTATCAATCGCCGACTATGATTACAGGCGGAGCCTTATCATGACAAAGACTCGAGTGCACAGATAGGTAGCTATATCTCTCCGTTCCCTATACTGTTCGGTCCTCATAAACATAAGTTGCAATCGCCCAACAAGGACTTGCTGTATTCCGAATTCACGGAACCTCGGACTCGGCGATGTATATATACACAGCAAATTATCTCTTTCCGCCTCCTACAGCCAGAACTCTCCTTATTACACTGTGAATTCAGTTCAGCTTTGCATGGGCTTCGAACTTCGATTTTAACGCGGAAGCTAACCATTGTAACCTCCAGATCCACATGGATGCAAAACTGTGGTCCTTTTGCCTCGCCCTCATAGTAATATCATGATGTAAAATCTCTTACAACCAGTTCCAAAGTCTCTGGTGCCGGATAGTCTCGAACAGGAATGATAACCTACGTAACTGTAATGTCCAAGGCGATGCTATCATCACATGAAAGCCAAGAGGATCAACAGTTAACAGTAATTGCGCGTTGAAAAAAATGATATCCACCATTCAGTCAAAGAATTAAACATGCATATACAGCGTTTAGAATTCGCTGTCCGCCCACTAAGTCAATATAGAGTTAAATATATATCAAAGGAAATTCAATGGTGCCATGGGGAGGCTGCGGAAGTTCTAAAGCCATTACATAAGCTTTCCCATAATTAACATTGCCATTATTATGCGCAAAACAGAGGATTTTCATCTGATTGTAATGAAATCAAATTTGAATGCCGGTTTAATACGCACAGTCAAATAGTAAGCGGAGAAATAAAAAGGCCATTCACGCCTTCCAATCCACAGTTAAAATCAACTATTGGATACATGCACAGTATCATATCTCAGAATTCATTAAACGCAACCATGGTCATCCAGAACTGAATTCAACATACTCATATTTACATAAAACAAGCATTCACAACAGTTCTATTCATGGCCAGATATGCAAATCTATGGCCCTTTTACAAACTGCCTGAAGGCTCCCAAGGAGAACCCTTGCTCACTCCTCACACTCACTCCTTACACTCCCTCCTTTCTCAATGCCTTTGAGCTCCATAATTTATTAAACTTAGCATGATCTAAAAATCCTAAAATCACTCAACTAAAGCTCTAAGACTCTACATGCAATGCATACATATGGAAAAAGCATCTTTTCAGCTTTATTCCGTCTTTTTCCCTGTTCTAAAATAGAAAAGATTCCTTATGATCCACATCCATTCCTTTATGCCTAAAAGCTCTCCTTAATTCCTATTTCCTCATTTATTTATTTTGAAAATATCTAATAAAAAGCCTAAATATTAAAGTGACTTGGAATTTAGGAAACTAATTCCACAATTGCATGACCCCTATGTCTATTATTTACAATAATTTCCCTTTGGGCTGAATGCTCCTGCATCAGAATCATAAGGAGGGCCACCCAGTTTAGAGGGGGGTCACGAGGAGGTCAATTTTTGGGGGATTTCCACTTTCTCCACTTTGAGCCCGATAGACAGTCACTCCAGAAGTATTGGACATAATTCACACCAGTCTAGGAGGTTAATGTCTGGAGACTTGAAAACTTTGGATCTTGATCTAATCTGGGATATTGCATCCATCGGTCAGTCCAGAATTTAGCTTTTCTTCCACTGTAGACTTCCCAGAAACCATGTATTTGAATGAAGTCTTGCTTTTCCTTGGCTATGGTCCAAATTGACGAACCTGATGGGAGGTCATAATTGTGAAGGGGATTTTACCAACCCTGAACCCCATATTTGGCTACCCAAATGTTCTTCCATAGCTCCTTCCTGCCTTGGATCCAACACCACCACACCTTCACGCTGAGGGCCATATATAATAGTTTAGGATATTTTAGCACAAGGCCAGCATGGATCTTTGGTTTACATAGCTTCTCCTAGGCCATTAGGGCCCATTTGCTGCCAATCTAGACCCATGACCATAGAAATTAGTGGAACCTTGCTCTCATTTCTTTATATATGCTACTAGGGGTCGCGAGTGCCGACAGTTGGCATAGGGGGATCACCTGAAGGACTACCTTTAACAACACCAATCTTCCATCAGAGTTCAGAGCTGAGAAGGTACAACTCGAAAGTTTCTTGTCTACACAGGAGAGAACTTCCTTCTCGATGGAGGTCTTGAGAGAGTTAGGCACTAGGGGACTCCAAGATAGGTGATGGGAAGTTTCCCGATTCTAAAGCCTAGAATTCTGGCAAGGTGAGTTTTCATTCTGGGGTAAGCGTTGAAGAAGAAGATGTCTCATTTCTAACCATTTATCAAAGTGCCTGAGGCCATTTGGAAGGTGTCCAGAGTTTTCCCCAGATTCTTAGCCTCTTTCAATGTTGGCTTCCGAAATAGCATCTTGTCATTAACAAACTGTTGGTGGGTTACTGGAGTTATTGTTTGAGAGATGCGGATGCACAAGAGGCCTCAAGAATCCGTCACTACCTTAATGAGACGATCCAACCCTCCCACCACAATAATGAATAAGAAAGGGGTGATATGGTCGCCCTATTTGAGACCGCTTGATCCTTGAAAGGGGCGGGACCAGGATCCATTCACAAGGATGGAGTAGAATAGAGTTGATATCAGGGATTTGACCCACCCAATCCATGATGGGGAGAAACCAAATGTAGCCAGAATTGGCAATAAAAAATCCCAATTCAAAAAATCTTAGGCTTTAGTGAGATCTAGTTTGATAATCATACTTTGCATTTGGGAAGAAGCTAAGGTGTGCATCATCTCATGCGCAGCAAAAATTCCATCCATGATCTGTCGACCTTCCACAAAACCAGTTTATTCCAAGCCAATGATAACCTAGACTAAGGGTTTAAGCCTTCGCACCACGATTCTAGAGAGTATCTTGTAAATTACATTGCATAGAGATATTGACCTAAGCCCGTTGGGTTCCAGAGAAACCCCCTTTTTTAGGATGAGCATGAGGAAAGTTACATTCACTCCTAACCATAGCCATTGGAACCAACGAGAGTATTCAATGAGCTCCAAGATCTCCTCCATAAAAAATTTCCATCCCACCTTAAGGAACTCAGAGGTAAAGCCTGGGCATAGGGGCTTTGATGGATGGGATAACCTAGACCACATCGTCTACTTTAGTAAGAGAGAATTCTCTTATGAGAGCCTCATTTTGATCTTCGGTGATTAGGCGCGGGATATGCTATTGTATTTTTGAGGTAGCCTCCCTCATTTCCACTTCCGATTCAGAGAATAATGATTGAAAGTGGTTGATCAGGGCTTCAGAGATTTCATCATGATGCACTAGCCACCGACCATGAGGGTTGATTAGAGAGAATATGAGGTTGTGGTGGAGGTGTTGCAACATAGTCTGGTGGAAGATTTTCGTATTTCACTCCCCCTCCTTGAGTCATAGAACTCTAGATTTCTGTTTCCACAAAATTTCCCCCTGCTTCCTCCTCTACCCTAACTCTGTTAAGAGGTGCCCCTACTAGGCTATATGAGCCTCAGTGTGTCCCTCTAAAATAATTTGTTGTTGAAGAGGTCTCATTTCTTCCTCAAGGCGATGCTTCTCGTGATGAATGTTTCCAAACTCAGATTTGTTCCATTATTTGAGTCTTCCCTTAAGTTATTTAAGCGTGAATTGGAAGGTTTCCATCATGTTTCCTGCTTTGACTCTGGAATTTTGTCTCCATTCTTCCATTTTGGGCAATAGATCCGAGTTCTCTAGCCAAAAGGATTCAAAGAGGAATGAACTTTTTGAGGGGCCATGCGCATATTTATCTCTAGAAAGATCAACCAATGGCCCGATCCCATGCACGGGAGAATCTCCACCTAGAAAAGCAGATCTTGTAGCAGAGAGAAGAAATCGATCCACCTTTGAGGCTATTTGGAATGTACCACCTCGCCAATTGTTCTAACTAAATATTTCGTTTTTGAACTCCAGGTCTTCCAACCCCAACTCTTGGATGCTTTCTTGGAAGGGCACAAACATCTGATCCAATCTTCTAACGCCTCCCTTTTTCTCACTGAGCTTCATTATGATATTAAAGTCCCCAACCAAAATCCAGTTCGCTTCCCTCACTAGCTCCTTGAGGTTCCTTAAGCCCTGAAGGAAGTTGGCTTTTTTTTTGGGCACAATGGGTCCATAGACCCCTGTTAACCAGATCTTCTCTGTTGATCCAAGATATTCAAATTAGCCTAAGAGAGAGTGAGGGTTGGCCAACCAATTTTTGAATGAAATAGATATGGGGTCTAAGAGGATGCTGAAACCCACTGCACTGCCTCTTGCGTCTAAAGACATGCTCTCTGTCAGAAGAAAACTCTTGTTATGAATATCTTGTAGTCTTTCCTTAGTCACTTTTGTTTCCCGCAGAACAATTATATCAAGCTTCTCTTTCTGAATTTTGTCCTCAAGGTACCTCAATTTCCCTTTCGAATTGAGGCCCTAAATGTTCCATTAGATCAAATTCATTGATAAGGGCCGGGGGGGGGGAGATATCTTTGGTAGTACTCTATCGAGACGTTTGCTTGCCCTCAATTTACCAAGATTTCCCCTATTTCTCGAATCACCTCCTCTGTTGGTCTTCTTCACTGCTTCCTAGACCCTAACTTGAGATCAGAACATTGTGAGGGGTGATCTTCATCCCGCTGTAGTAATGCTAGTTGGTTGTGAGGTTCCGCCACAGCTTGACGTTTCTCTGAGTCTTTGAAAATTTGATGGATCTGATCTAGCTTATCTTGCAGGATTATCATCGTAACATCCTTCACCCAACTATGGATGTAGGCTACCATGACTCTTTCATTTGAATTTAGTTGTTCCAACTTCACATACTGCTCCATCACTTGATGAACCTGGGAAAGGACTTCGAGGATTTCCTTGCTATTTGATTGGGTTTCTGGGGACTTTCATTTTCTTGGTTGCTTACCCTTCGCAAATTCTAGGCCTTGTTCCGCTTCCATTGTTGCTCAGGATTGGGGGATTGTCCCTGGAGTCTCTGGCTGTTCCAGCTCTTACAACACGGTCGGCTCTGCAAGGATGGCAAAGCGATTACTTTGAGGGTTTTGAGGTCGAGATTATAAGCTCGAAGCTGCGTGGCCCATGGCCATGATTAGGGGTTCAGTTGAGCGACTGATAAATGCATGCATGTGCTTCACAGACCCTAACTGAGGAGGAGCTTCATTCGGAGGGGGTGTCAACACTGGTGTTGAAACATTAATTTCACCTGCGGTCATTAACTCCAGCAAAACCACTTCAGAAAACCGCTGATCTTTATCGCACCACCTTTCGCGCAATGTGGTTTCTGTCAGAGGGCCTCCGACATAATCCGCTCCAAGCACGCGTCCACTGTACTAACACAAAACCGCCCATCTCCCAAACGTTAAAATTCGTTTGGTTTGTGTGGTTGAAGTTTGCGAAATGCGTCCGATCAAGTCAACGGATATGGATCTTTGTCAACCTGCCTAAACCTTATTGCCTGACCGCGCACATGAAGGAAGTAATGAAATTAATGGTGTTTAGTAAATTGTAAGAAAAGTTGGTAAGTGTTTTAATTTTTGTTTGCACGGATGTACAACGAATTAAAGAATGGTATGGGCAAGTCAACGCCCTAGTTTTAATGCTTTTGATATATGTTTTTTTTGTGCGAGTGCGCTCATTTTTTTTGTATATGAATTGAGCATTGCACACGGAGATAAGGGGGAAAAGGGTTCGGAGTAGTAAAAAAAAAACCAGGGGTGAATGCACAGCTGTGTATAGATTGTGTGTTGACTTCTTTGTATTGAAGCATGCATGGGTTGAAGAGATGTTTTTGTAGTAGCAAATGAAAACCTAGGAGAGCACAGTAGTGTGGAACCAGAGCAGGGTTGCGAAACCAGAGTGAGGATTAATTTTCAAATGAAGACCTTTTGAAATACGCAGCAGTGTGATTAATTTTGTAATGGCTTGTGTGCTGGAGATTTTGAAATATACAGGGAACGCATAATGAAATTCTTCTTGGGTGAATGTGAGATTTTTTTTATTTTACAGCAGTAAACCCATGTAAGAAAATCTTATTTTACAGCAGTAAATGTAAAAACCTTTTACATAGCAGTGAATGAAGATTTTACACAACAGTGTAAAAATAATTTGTAAAAGAGGTAGAGTATTTAGTTTTTGGTAAAAGTTTTGGTGAATCCCTCTGGGAAAGAGGAAGAAATATGTATCAGGGTTTTTATTAATGAATATAAAGGTTTTATGGGTGTGAAAAATCTCTATTTTCAGAAACTTTTAAAGCTTTCCTGTGCAAAAGATCCTAAGGAGAAAAACAGAGTATTGCTCTGGATTCAGTTAATTTGTGTTTGAAATTACCAGAAATTTCCAACATGGTATCAGAGCAGATCCAGGCTCTTTGAAGGGGACAAAGAAGATGAAGGAAGGAGTTTTTTTTTGCTGCAACAACTTCTCCAGTAGAGTGAAGTCTCAGGCAAAAGGATCCAGGTATTTCTCAGATCAGTTTTTTGTGTTACTGCTGAAGACAGTCAGTTGTTTTAAAACACAGTCAAGTATTTGAAGCATAGTTAAGAATGGCAAGGTCAAAGAAGAAAGTCTCCAATCCTCCTAAGGATGTGTCTCCCTCTACTACTAAAATAGAATACAATCTGTTTGAAAGCATTCTATTTGAGGCTCCAAGGTTCAATGGGAACTTTGATATATGGGAAATAAAAATGAGGACTTTCTTAAAGTCTGAAGGGATTGAAATTTGGGAATCAGTGATTGATGATAGCAAGATGGATAGAGAATCCAAGGAGTACAATGCACAAGTAGCAAGGACAATCTTGGTAGGACTCAGGAACAGGTCACAGACATTTTGACCAAGCCATTGGATCAGAAAAGCTTCGAATTTTTGAGGAAATGTTTGAGTATGACTGAATGCCTAGCAGTTGAAATTAAAGGGGAGTGTTGAAACATAAATTTCACCTGCGGTCATTAACTCCAGCAAAACCACTTCAGAAAACCGCTGATCTTTATCACACCACCTTTCGCGCAATGTGGTTTCTGTCAGAGGGCCTTCGACACAATCCGCTCCAGCCATGCGTCCACTGTACGAACACAAAACTGCCCATCTCCCGGACGTTAAAATTTGTTTTGTTTGTGTGGCTGAAGTTTGTGAAATGCGTCCGATCAAGTCAACAGACATGGATGTTTGTCAACCTGCCTGAACCTTATTGCCTGACCGCACACATGAAGGAATTAATGAAATTAATGGTGTTTCATAAATTGTAAGAAAAGTTGGTAAGTGTTTTAATTTTTGTTTGCACGGATGTACAACGAATTAAAGAATGGTATGGGCAAGTCAACGCCCTAGTTTTAATGCTTTTGATATATGTTTTTTTTGTGCGAGTGCGCTCATTCTTTTTGTATTTGAATTGAGCATTGCACACGGAGATAAGGGGGAAAAGGGTTCGGAGCGGTAAAAAAAAACCAGGGGCGAATGCATAGCAGTGTATAGATTGTTTGTTGACTTCTTTGTATTGAAGCATGCGTGGGTTGAAGAGATGTTTTTGTAGTAGCAAATGAAAACCTAGGAGAGCACAGCAGTGCGGAACCAGAGCAGGGTTGCGAAACCAGAGTGAGGATTAATTTTCAAATGAAGACCTTTTGAAATATGCAGCAGTGTGATTAATTTTGTAATGGTTTGTGTGCTGGAGATTTTGAAATATACAGGGAACGCATAATGAAATTCTTCTTGGGTGAATGTGAGATTTTTTTTTATTTTACAGTAGTAAACCCATGTAAGAAAATCTTATTTTACAGCAGTAAATGTAAAAACCTTTTACATAGCAGTGAATGAAGATTTTACACAGCAGTGTAAAAATAATTTGTAAAAGAGGCAGAGTATTTAGTTTTTGGTAAAAGTTTTGGTGAATCCCTCTGGGAAAGAGGAAGAAATATGTATCAGGGTTTTTATTAATGAATATAAAGGTTTTATGGGTGTGAAAAATCTCTATTTTCAGAAACTTTTTAAGCTTCCCTGTGCAAAAGATCCTAAGGAGAAAAACAGAGTATTGCTCTGTATTCAGTTAATTTGTGTTTGAAATTACCAGAAATTTCCAACATGGTATGAGAGCAGATCCAGGCTCTTTGAAGGGGACAAAGAAGCTGAAGGAAGGAGTTTTTTTTTGCTGCATCAACTTCTCCAGCAGAGTGAAGTCTCAGGCAAAAGGATCCAGGTATTTCTCAGATCAGTTTTTTGTGTTACTGCTGAAGACATTCAGTTGTTTTAAAACACAGTCAAGTATTTGAAGCATAGTTAAGAATGGCAAGGTCAAAGAAGAAAGTCTCGAATCCTCCTAAGGATGTGTCTCCCTCTACTACTAAAATAGAATACAATCTGTTTGAAAGCATTCTATTTGAGGCTCCAAGGTTCAATGGGAACTTTGATATATGGGAAATAAAAATGAGGACTTTCTTAAAGTCTGAAGGGATTGAAATTTGGGAATCAGTGATTGATGATAGCAAGATGGATAGAGAATCCAAGGAGTACAATGCACAAGTAGCAAGGACAATCTTGGTAGGACTCAGGAACAGGTCGCAGACATTTTGACCAAGCCATTGGATCAGAAAAGCTTCGAATTTTTGAGGAAATGTTTGAGTATGACTGAATGCCTAGCAGTTGAAATTAAAGGGGAGTGTTGAAACATAAATTTCACCTGCGGTCATTAACTCCAGCAAAACCACTTCAGAAAACCGCTGATCTTTATCGCACCACCTTTCGCGCAATGTGGTTTCTGTCAGAGGGCCTTCGACACAATCCGCTCCAGCCATGCGTCCACTGTACGAACACAAAACTGCCCATCTCCCGGACGTTAAAATTTGTTTTGTTTGTGTGGCTGAAGTTTGCGAAATGCGTTCGATCAAGTCAACAGACATGGATGTTTGTCAACCTGCCTGAACCTTATTGCCTGACCGCACACATGAAGGAATTAATGAAATTAATGGTGTTTCATAAATTGTAAGAAAAGTTGGTAAGTGTTTTAATTTTTGTTTGCACGGATGTACAACGAATTAAAGAATGGTATGGGCAAGTCAACGCCCTAGTTTTAATGCTTTTGATATATGTTTTTTTTGTGCGAGTGCGCTCATTTTTTTTGTATATGAATTGAGCATTGCACACGGAGATAAGGGGGAAAAGGGTTCGGAGCGGTAAAAAAAAACCAGGGGCGAATGCACAGCAGT
The DNA here is from genome assembly GCA_031772625.1 of Pinus tabuliformis. Lineage (NCBI taxonomy): Eukaryota > Viridiplantae > Streptophyta > Pinopsida > Pinales > Pinaceae > Pinus > Pinus tabuliformis. The sequence goes on along the minus strand of CM062809.1, from coordinate 791,478,633 downwards.
GTATAGATTGTGTGTTGACTTCTTTGTATTGAAGCATGCGCGGGTTGAAGAGATGTTTTTGCAGCAGCAAATGAAAACCTAGGAGAGCACAGCAGTGCGGAACCAGAGCAGGGTTGCGAAACCAAAGTGAGGATTAATTTTCAAATGAAGACATTTTGAAATACGCAGCAGTGTGATTAATTTTGTAATGGCTTGTGTGTTGGAGATTTTGAAATATACAGGGAACGCATAATGAAATTCTTCTTGGGTGAATGTGAAAGATTTTTTTTTATTTTACAGCAGCAAACCCATGTAAGAAAATCTTATTTTACATTAGTAAATGTAAAAACCTTTTACATAGCAGTGAATGAAGATTTTACATAGCAGTGTAAAAATCATTTGTAAAAGAGGCAGAGTATTTAGTTTTTGGTAAAAGTTTTGGTGAATCCCTATGGGAAAAAGGAAGAAATATGTATAAGGGTTTTTATTAATGAATATAAAGGTTTTATGGGTGTGAAAAATCTCTGTTTTCAGAAATTTTTTAAGCTTCCCTGTGCAAAAGATCCTAAGGAGAAAAACAGAGTATTGCTCTGTATTCAGTTAATTCGTGTTTGAAATTACGAGAAATTTCCAACAACTGGAACTCTTCGACGCCATCTAGGGTAGGGGTTGAGGCAGTGGCTCGGGCTTGTTGTTGGAAGTCACGAAACATATGACCATATTCATGACATAATCAACATTTGAATGACACATGTTCGTAGTCCAACGGTTGGGACGAGGTCTCATCCTGATATTCAATTTGTATATATTTCGTGAAAGGTTGAGAGATGTTCATGTATAGATAGATGTGAGCGTATGAAGAGAATCGTTTGTGGCACGTGATCTCAGAGACCTGCACAAAGTTCCCTATAGCATTTCCTATGAGTTCCAAAATGTTCAGCTCCAAGAAGTCCTCTGGGAGAGATTATAGGGGGATCCAGATTAGGGCGGCGAGGAATTGTTCCTTGTCTGGGTTATAGCAGGGTTCCCAATGTCCCACAAATATGTCTGCGTTGTTCATGAAATAAGGGCCATTATCGAGGATTCTTTTATTTTCTTCTAGATCTTCAAATATTATGGTGAAGAATCCCTTATCCCTTAGGCGAAGGTCGAAGGGAGCTTTGGGTTGCCATTTTAACTGGATCCAACAAAGGATGTCAGCTTCCCGCGGCCAAATACCCATAAACTTGCATATGATTGCATGGTCCTGCATGAACTGGCGGGACTGTTCCAGATGATTATTGGGAATGACCACCTTGGGATTCTTATTTGCTTTTGGCAAGCAATGACCCTTCATTTGCATGTGCCATTGCGCCCCTAGTGCTGACGTCTCTGTGTGAGTACCTTTGCTCGATCCAGAGGAAGGCATAGGAGTCGGTGGTGGCCTAGCAGATCCAGTAAGAATCAACTTGAAGGAGGGGGCGAATCCCCCTCCCCATGGTGGCCCCATTTGTGGAGCACTCAGCTTGGCACACGCTGGTTGTGACCACACCTGCGACAAAGGCATGTTGAGGAGGATGGTTCAGTCAGGATCAGAGAGTTGTGCGGGAAGCCCTAGCTCGATGTTACTAATAGTAAAATAATACTTAAATTAATAAAGAAAAAATATTAATAATAAAAAAATCAATTTCGATAAATAAAATATTTTAATTTCCACCTTAATTTTATATCAAAATTTATATAGAGTAATAAAATAATTAAAAATAGAAAAAAAACAATTACATAATTCTTTGACTACTTAAATGATGTGTAATTTATTCTTTGACTACTTAAAAGATAACATTTTATAATTTACCCTAGGATTAAATTGTTATGTAACAAGCACACGGGCATTATTCTGTGTAACATTTTATAATTTACGCTAGGATTAAATTGTTATGTAACGAGCACACGGGCATTATTCTGTGATTAGTTTGAGTCTAAGCTAAACTAAATTTTAAAATTATTGTTACAGTATTTGTTTTACAGTCAGACTCGGCACTTGTATATTTTAATGCTTGGCAATGCAATCAATTATTTTAAACGATCACACAGCGGTAAATCATTATGTTGTTGGTGAATAGTGACCTTCCTTCCTCGTTGGTGAATGGTGACTTCTCATTTTATTTCTTCGACGAGTGGACCTCTGATTTTGGGCTAGGGTTTGCTAGATGCCATTTTCAACAGCGCTCTGGCATTCTTAGGCGTGGAATAGGTAAACTCTTTGCCCCATCGTGAATAAAAATACAACTTTTTATTTGGTTTAAAATTTTGACCTTAATAACACGTTACCAAGTTTCTCTACATCAATTCCCTCCCTTCTGTCTTCCAGTTCCATTGTTAGAGACTTCACCTGGTTAATGGCTTCCCTGAACAGGATCCTTCGGGACTTATATCTAAATAGTTGTGTGTTCGCATAGTTGGCTTGAGAATCTTGATTATTAATTATTTGACTTAGACCTGGAAACAATACCAGGGGTATCTGTAGATAGAAACCTTAATACTGTTAGATCCGTTGATATTTATGGAAATGTATGTTTTTCTACCATTAGCCAATTGTGATCCTTATTTGACTTAAACTATTCGTTTTGTAAATAATACTTAATTTTTTATTTTTATTTTTATTTTCATAGTCATTACCAATACAATATGCTCGTGGATACCATTTGATAATGTACCAACTCTTTCTAATAAGAGTCCCTTAGGGAGGGTTTCATGACGGAGGACTTACTTCTTTCTTTGCTTTTATTAATAGATTATTAACGAGTTGGACTAAACTGGAATAGTTCTTTTTATGTATTTTCCCTGTACATAAATTGGAATAGTTTTTTTATGTAAATTTTCCGTACACAAATTTGTTTCTGATTATAAATTAAATTGTATTATATTTATAATATATAAACATAATGGTGTCATGTGGTTTTAGTAGTATAAATATGTTCATTTTCTTTGCGATTATCTCCAAATTTCTCTCAACTATTATTGTTTTAGTATTAAAACTCTTTCCCTGAACATCTTAACTGCAAACCAGTTATAACTAGTTTCGTCGTATTTTCTCCAAACTCTAATGGGTTCTTAATATTCACACGGTCTTTAATGTTTTCTTCTCTCCCTGACTGGGTTACAACAACTGTATATGTAATTATATTTTGACTCTTGGAAATATGTACAGTATAATAGTGACCCAGTTCCATGTTTGGTATTTCATTGGTATTTCGTTTTTGTTATCTACTGCTTTCATATTTATTTACGTGTTTAGTTAATCTGAAAGATCAGGGTGGGCGTACTCCAAGTCTTGCATTGATTCTTCAATCTTATTATCTAGAGCTCAGAATTGTCTCTGCCTATTCGTATTTATTTACTGGGCCTAGAGATTTATTTAGCTCCTTATAAAAATTAAAGATTTTATCAATTTTGTTCTATGCCAAATTATCATTAGACTTTACCACTTAACAAAATCATAACACAACATTTATTTTACATCAGCTAGGCTGTCAAAGAAACCACAAAAGAAAAAACATTGTTTTACCCAACTAATGAGTGCAAGTAGTATTTACCAGAACTTCCCCAAATGTAGTTTCACTTCCAGAATAGCCTTATTGACAGGGACCACACGAGGTCAACCTAGGGTTCGTCTTACCACACCCTATCTTTCCTGGGGTTTCATAGACTTCACAACTCTAATTTTGAATTCCACTGGCCAACCAATTCAATTTTTTTTAATGGCAACATCATGTATTCCCTCAACAACATCATGTATGGGGTATCAAATTTTCTAAATCCTATCTTGGACCTCATTTATGTTTATTACCTATTCATACCAGCTTTCTATATAGCCTAAAAGTCTGCCACATCGTTTCATTAAAAGTAAATTAAAATATTTACACTTCACTAAAAAAAGTATTAAAGAAGTATTACAATCATGTAATGCAATGAAATAGACTTAAAAAATATTCGAGATGGCTTATTCTCTATAAGTGACCAAGAATACAAATATTTCATGCCAATAATCTTTGGATGTGTAATCTTTTATGAATGTTTCCTCAAAGTAATAATTAACAGGTATATTTTTTAATGTATGATTAGTTTAGTTATAATTTTTATGGAGTTTTTAGTGTATGAATTATGATTATACATCTATTATGGTTATATAGGTTGCTAGTCTATTTTAAATATTGAAAATATTGAATTCCCAAAAATGTTGGGTATTTGTTTTATTTTAATTATATTAGGTAATTAGATTATAATAGTAAAATAATACTTTTATTAAAAAAAATATTAATAATAATTTTTGTTTAATGTAGATTATGAATCAAATGTTTCAATAAACATGTTAAGTATATATATATATATATATATATATATATATATTCTTATTCCATTAATAAGTTTTTTTTAATTTAAGGTATGATAGAAATTTGTAATGCTTTCAATGTTTATTATGGAGTTGAGTTGTAACATTTTAAAAGTTATTAGTAATAAAAATAATAATCTATAGAGAAGAAAATATCTAGATTACACAAAATAAGTGAAAATTAAAAATTTCTTATTTTAGATTTATAAGATGGAAACTTTTGCTCAAATTTTACATGCAAAAAAAAGTTTACATTTTCAAAGATTTAATCATTATCCCCTAAAGTTAAATTGATCTATGCTAGTAGATAGTTTTACATAAATATTAGTGCGAATGCAGAGATAAAAGTTAAAAAAATGTATTGTATTTAATTTACTAAAAAGAATATTAAAAATAACCATTTCTATTAAATATTTTAATTAACATTTTGTAATATAAAAATGAACAATTTATTAATACACATTATGTTTGTGTTGAAAGATATTTTATAGTTTAAGATGATGGGGATGTTAAAGTTAAATCATTAAGAAACCTATACGTAATATATATATATATATATATATATATATATATATATATATATATATATAGATATATAGATATATCCCCAAGGGTTAGTTCAATTGGTCAAATAAGTGCTTCACTGTTTGGGAGGTCACAGGGTCAATTCTCCCTGAAGCCCTTATGGTCAAGCTCAGATATTTCCGTGGACGTAGTGGCCACCCAGTGACCGCGAGTGTCCCTGAACCACACGTATATATATAAATTTAGCAAATATTTTTAATATAATATTAAATTTAACAATGTAATTATTTCTCATACTAGGCTCTATAATTCCTCTTAATACATTGAAAATACAATTATTAACAATTTATATAAATTTGAAATGATTTATATGAATTGCTTGATTCAAGATTTTTTACCAAAAAAAAATCAAAAGAAGAAAAGACTAATATTTTTCATTAAAAATGAAAATTGTTTATATATGTCTGTATACAAATAGCCACATATAATGATTACATCAACAAAGATGGGTATCAATTTTGACATGTATTTACTCAATACATATAGAGATTGTTTCTTGAATAGTTCAAAAAACTAATGATTACAAGTCACATAAATTTATCTATAAAAGCTCATATTGCTAGGTGCTTATTAGTGACACCTGAAACATGTATTTACTCAATACATATAGAGATTGTTCCTTTAACATTTCAAAAAACCAATGACTACAAATCACATAAATTAATCTATAAAAGCTCATATTGCTAGATGCTTGTTCATGGCACGTGCCCTCTCTCCACCGACATTTGTTCCTTGTGTTCCTCAAAAAACATAAATCCTTTTTGTTGACATGCACACCTCCTTGGTAAGAGATTGGCTTCCTTGTTTAATTCCTTGTATATTTGGTGGAAGGTGATATTCATAAAAGACAATGTTGATGTCTTGATCATCTACTTGCAATTGTGGATAGATGATCAATGCAAATTTTGTAATATCCAAACATTGTTAAAGAGATAATATTTTTGCTATTCACAAGAATAATATGACCCATAGAGAAATTAATTTTGTCGGTATTTGTACCCTCTCCACTCTCCCAAAAAAATTATAACTATGATTCTTTAATAAAAATATAATTCCTCCACTCCCAATATGTGAAAATTATAAAGCCCCATCAAAATAAGAATTTAGAAAATAATTAGTAAGTTCATGGAAATGGATCCTCATATTTTTTTGTCTCCCATGTAGACCAAACCCCTTGAAGTAATTTGTTTTTTAAATGAATCCTACAAGCCCCTTCTTGGACAACCGACATTGTTTGTTTGGTTAGTGGTAGTAAGTGTGTTGGCATTCATGTGAGCACTCACGATGGGATAAAAAGTTGGGAAGTTGGCATTGCTTAATAGTTAGCAAGTGTGTTGTCATTAATGACAACTAGGCTAGAATGATGTTAGGCCAAACAACATTGATTTCCACTAGGCTAGTTGTTATGGTGACACATGTTAGTGTCGATGTGTTTGATATGTCAAGCTCAAGTGGAGTGTTATGGTTGCTGCAATCTCTTGTAGATAATCATCATAATCGCATAATTATTTGAGAAACCATAAAATGATGGCTATGATGGTTGGGAGTCTAATACTTTGGAAGAGATTATGCCTCAAGAGATCATATAAGATACTCTTAGAGTTATCACAATTTGTCAGTGCTCGGAAAGATATTTCCAACGGTATGTGGAAGTCTATAAATTGATCTTGGGATGCAAAGTTATTGATATTTGAAGTAAGGATCTTAAAGTCCATTGGAGTAGGCTGAATTTTGGAACTAGGGAAACATGCCAAATTTTGGAACTAGGGAGTAGGTCGAATTTCAGAAACTCAAAACATTAGAGGGCCAGAGTCTCAGTCAATTAGAAGCAGTTTGAATATCGGATCCCAAAATTTTGGAACCTCGGAACTTCAGAGGGTCAAAATCTCAGCCAATTGTAAGGAGGTCGAATATTGGATCCCCAAATTTTTGAACCTAGGAACTTCGAAGGGTTAGAGTCTTGAAAGGTCAGAGTCTCGGTCAATCGGAAGCAGGTCAAATATTGGATCCATGAACTTCAGAATTTCATAATTTTGTAACTTCTTGTTAATGAATCTTTCTTAAAAAAGCATCGAGCGTTGTGGAGAGCTGAGATTTACAAAGGAATTCGTTTGCAAAACCAAAGAACCAATGATGCTTTCTCTCCCTATGAATCGGACACATGGCAGTAGTTGATTGTCCCTTAGGAGATGACGGTGGCCGATAACATCAACATGACATGGCTGTACTAAGGAAATGTGGTAGTTAATTTCAACATTATTGAGTGGCCTAATGGGGAAAATCCTGGTGACACATGTCACCACTAAGGAGACGTCACCTGGAGTTGATGACAAAAGCATGATCCCACCCTAGAAGTATATCAAAGGTCAAATATTTCATAACTCCTCCATAATTGTACTTTGAGAAAGTTATGATACTAGGGACCTATGATATTGATTGGTGTTTGGTCAAGCAGCCCAAAGAACCAAGGGCGTAGAACAAGGATTAGCACCTAAGTGTTGTGGAGATGCTAGGTGGGAAGTATCTTTCAAAGGATGGAGTTTCCGTAAATCCTCCATAATTGCAATTTGAAGAAAGTTCTGATAGAGGGAGCTTTCGATGAATGTTGGCGTTTGGTCATGAAGCCCAAGAAACCAAGGGCGTAGAGGAAGAACATAAGGAATTAGGGCCCCAACAGGATCTTGAAGGGATTAACACCTAAGTGTTATGCCGCCAGTCACAACACCCCATCTTATGGTGGAAAAACAATAAGAGGAGAAGCAAAAGGGGCTAAATGACAATATTATAATCTCGCGATTTCATAATATCGTACCTTAATGAAGTTACTATACGTGGGGCTCCAAGATTGCAACACAAAGGTGTATGAAGGACGAATGAGTTGGTAGCTAAGATTAAATGTCTGCATAAGATTTGGTTGCTAGAATAAATAACCACTGTCAAGATCGTTGATTCAAGGGTGACGAGGATCACGATTTTCAGAGAAGAGTGATGGGCCTACCTTGAGTTGAAATAAGATACCTCTAATCTCCCATGCATGCTTCATTGAATTAAATAAAGAACATATCCTCAGGGAGTGGAGGTATCATCACATTTTAGAGAAGCCATGCTAAAGTACATTTCAAGCACTGTGAGAAATTAATAAACACAGAAGGACCTCCTGGGAGTATAGACTGACTAAGATTTAATTCTCAATATAAATAATCACACAATGACCCATTCTTTGAATTAATTATGCTACAACTATAGTTTTTGAGTAGTTGAGTAGGAGAAAAATACTCAGAAGCCCATTCGCCATGTTTAATATGATTGCAGAAGCAAGAAGTTAGATGCAACAACAGGATGGAGAAGCCATGTAGAGGTATAATCTGATAGCGTGAATGAAAAAGTGATGGTGATAGAGACAACATCGATCATTATCTTTCATTGAAAAAAAACCCGTGATTGTAGAAGAGAAAAGTGGAAAAAGTTGCATTGTTTCCAGTGAGCTATGCGGAGAGTTTTGTGTGTGTGTGCACTACTGAGGAGAGGCCAAGTCCACCAGTGCTGCAAAGAAGAGGTTGTGTGTGCTTATTTCACAGAGAAAATAAGTTGAGTGAGTCAATGTTTCTATGTGAGGTTGAGTGATCATATGCTACAAAGAAGAGGCTAAGGGTGCCTATGTAGAGGAAAGATGCTGAAAGTTCCAAAGGAGAAGAAGAAGGCCAAGAGCTGAGTGTATGCGATTGAGAGTAGAGGAATGAGTATAGTATGTTGCTACATAGTGATCAAAGGGAAGAGTGCATTGTGGGATGAGTAGAGGAAAGGTTGTTGAGGAGAACAAAGCTGATATCAAGTAGAGTATCTGCCATCTACAAAGAACATTAGTTCCTTATTGAGTGTGGGTTGGAGCCTGCATATAGGAAGGTGGTGCTTCCATATCTAGTGGGTGTCTGAAGAAATCTTGGGGGTTGGTGCCTCCTACAAGTTGGTGCTTGCAAAAGGAGGGAGTTTGTGCTTCCTTCTAGTGGGTGCTAGAAAATAATTAAAGGGCATTAATGCTTCCTATGAGTGGTGTCTCACAAATAGATTGATGTAATATATTAGGTTCTCTTATTTTTACATCAATGCCAAAAACAATATTGGTGGTTTTTCCCCGGAAGGGTTCCAACATTAAACCTTAGTGCCTCATGTGTTTGTTTCTCATGATGTGTATGCTTGCATCGATTGATATGGTTGTTGTTATGGTTTTTTGATGGTTGATCTCATATAATGGATGCCAAATTTCAATGAGTAAAGATGAATTGGCATAAAAGTTAAAATTCGCCTTAATATGGATTCACCCTGCCTCTCAGTATTAACATTGTTTCCAAAAATTGGTATCATAGCATTGGTTTCTTCAGGAATAACTTAATTGTATGAAGGTAAATCAAAGGAAAATAGTTTCTAGTCAAGTTTGGAGAACAACAGAAGGAGTTCCATGGATCAAACTATGAGCTCTGGAAGATTAGAATGGAAGCCTACTTGATGGTAGTCAATGAAGACATTTGGTTGTCTATGATATATGGAGAGAGGAATGAGTTCAATACATAAGCCAAGGAAATCATCATGAAAGGGTTCTAAGTTATATTTGATAAAGTGAGGTATTATAAGTCATCAAAGGAAATGTTAGATAGATTGTAGTTTCTATATGAAGAAGATCGCAATGTGGCTCAAGAGAAGGCCGAAGAACGTTGCTTCTCAACTAGTGAACCAGAAAATGTAGTTGTTGGAGATAAGAAGAAAAGGAAGAAAGAGGAGAAGGAATCTAGAAGGGAAGATTCTAAAATTTTTGAAGATATTTCTTCCTGTGAGAAAATTGTTGATCTTCACTCCAAGGATGGTGAAGAAGAAGATCTGGATGAGAGGCCATGCTACTCAGAAGGTAAGTTATTGCTTTCTAGTAAATGTAAAGAAATATGTCATTCATTATCTAGATGTTTATGTGAATCAATTAAGGAGAGAGATAGCCATGCATCTAGTAATATTAATGAATACAGACCCACTTTAGTAGAAATATAAAATGACGGATCTTCTGAAGGGGAAGATAGTATATCCTGTTAAGAGAATAGGGGTATCACTAGATGTGATGAAGATGGAATAGTCCTCAGGCCTATGGAAGATTCCATAGGTAGATCTCTGTGGTGGCTCATCCAACACCTCTACTAGTGAATAAAAAGGTCTATATGAAAGGATCTATTTGAGGAAGAAGTTTATCTCTTCTCTAGAAGAGATCAATGAGCTATCAGAAGCAACTTTCAAGAAAAAGAAGCAATTTCATGAGTATGAGCTTGAGAATGAGAAGTTGATCAAAACAATAGTTGATATAAATGCTCAAAAAGAAGAGGCCAACATATTCAATGGAAGACTAACCATTCAGCTAGATGAAAGAGAATCTCACTATGAGAGACTACAAGTTGAAGTAGTCTCATTGAGACATAACTTAGAAAATTAAAATAAAGAGTTGTCTCAATACCAGAAACTTAAGGAGAGAACAAAGGCTTTGAATGTGATGCTTGTTAAGCAAAGATCCCTTGTAAACAAATCTCGTTTGGGTTTAAAATAAAAACTGAGCTCCAAGATTGCGAAGGCTAAAGGGTCAACTTACCAAGTAAAGTCATTTCAAGGTTCCAATAACAACAAAGGGAAAGATGTTGTTGGGCATCGACAACAAGGGAAGATAAGGAAACAGTAGAATGGTAAGAAGCATCAACAAGTAGAGCATCAGAAGAGAACCAAGCAAAAACAATGAATAATGAAAGGAAGTAATGCAAACTGCCATGGAAGGCACGTGAAAAACCAACAGAGGTCCTTTCCCATTCAAGGACAAAGCTCTCAAAGAAAAGGTTTCTTCAGTGCTCAAAATCCCTTTTATGGGTATTGTTTTTCTTGCAATAATTTTTGACATAAATCCATAGAATATAGATGACATGCAAGAAAACAAGACATGTTGGGTAGAAACAACCCAAGAATGCATAAAGTAACCAGGAGGAGTTATTTGAGGAGTAGAGGTCATGCCAAGAATGCTAGAAGATATGGTGATTTCTCTGCACCATTTTTAAGCCATATAGAATGCTACAACTGTGGGAAATTTTGTCATGATGTAGCACACTGCATATATAATAGAATAAACCTTGCTTCTCATATGACACAACAAAATGAAGCAAGTTGTCCATTGAGGTTGAGAAGAAATAGTGGAGCAAAGGAATACAAGTTTGTCTTCAATGCTCCGTGTCAAAAGAGAAAGATGAAAATACGAGGAAGAAATTGGAAGAAAAGAAAGAAGAATGATCCTCTTACTCTTTTAGTAGACCCCTTTGTAAGGCAAAAGGGTAGCAAGAAGACTTGGGTTAAGAAAAACGATTTGAAGGAGAAGTTTCCTCTAGCCATGTGTAGCCAAGAGAAAGCCCAAACATGAGCAAAGAATAAGTTAGATGGTAATGCCTATATCAGGGCTCAACCAAAGAAGGTTTGGATAAAGGAGGAGGAGGATTTTCTCAGTGGGAGTAGAAACTTTGTTTTTGTCCATTAAGAGGAAAGGATGGCCTCAAGGGAGTGGAAATAAGTCAGATGTGAGCATAAAATCTCATACAAATGAGATGCATCTGAAGAATGAAGGTATGACCAAGCACAATGTTGATTACAATAATGTATTTGTTTATTTCAAATGTATCAACATTGAAAGAGAGAGGAGGAGTGCAACCAACCAAGTTTTAGGGGGGAGTACACAACATTATTTTATGTTGTGAAAAGAAGATGAGCTGCAACAAAAGTGTGGAATAACAAAAATCTCTGAGAGAAGTTAGGTCCACAAGATTAGTCCCCATATAGATGTAAGGAAGTAGATGCAAGTGATTAGAGAGAATTGGTTCATGGGGAGCTACTTTGATAGTAGTAGCAAGATCCAATTATCAGCCTGAGGAAGAAATATTGTACAGGGAATGACAGGTTTGCATCTTGGGTTAAATACCCTTAATTCAAGATCATGAATTTGATTTTTCCTAGTATTCTTGTGTTCATAAAGCACAATGGGTATAATATTTAAATGTCCCTAGTCTTTACTGGGTATCACTATGTCAATTGATTGTCTAGGTTCATAAGGAGTAGCATTTTTGTGTAAGTGGACATTTATTTTGAGAAAAATATATAAGAGGTTACTTGGTACAACATCCAATTTGTATCAATTTCTTGGTGCAATTGGTATTATTTAAGTAATTGTCATATTGTAGAAGTATGATCTTAAGGGGATAAGTGTTTAAGATTCTCAAGAGAAGTAAGCTTAGTCTCGACAACAACAGTAGCAGTTAAGAGAAATATCAATGCATCAATAATGGGTGGTAATTGTAACAACAACAATATACTGAGAAATTTTGATTGGTATCAATTTCTTTTTAATTGGTACATAATATGCATTGGTAGAGAGACTAGTATTCGGTTGATATCCATAAGGTGTCCAAAAATGGAGGTTTATTGGCATGGTGAAAGTATATTTTCAGGAGGAGCATATCACATATGTCCAGTTTATAGAACAATAGCAACTATCAGTCCTTAAGGAGAAGTCTATAGATCAGAGTACACAACACCAGCTAGACCGTCAATCATTTACATTCGGTGATTGCATGGGGAAGAAGAAGCAACTTTTAGCCCTTTTCCATTGATTTCAAATGGGGAGAGAAGCTTATTAGAGAGAAATTACTTATGGCCCAAGTAGAGAAAATAAGGCCATTGGTGGCTCATGAAAGGAGATGTGAAGAAGCATGTGGATTGGCCATTAATGTTGAGAAGTGAAGAGGTGTTGTCATCAATGCCAAAGGGGGAGATTATTGGATAGTTGGCATTGCCTATTTGGCTAGTGGAAGTAAGTGTGTTGGCATTTATTAAAACTAGGATAGTGTATTGGCATTTATGAAAACTAGGATAGTTATGATGGCAAAAAATGTTGCCATTGATGTTATTAATGTGTGAAGCTAAGGGGGAGTCCTATGGTTGTTGCAGTCTCTTGTAGAGAATCATCATAGTAGCAAACTTATTGGAGAATCCATAAAGGATGGCTATGATGGTTGGGATTCCGAGGCTTTGCAGGTGATTCCTCCTCAAGATCTCAACTGATATACTCTTGGCGTTAGAATAATTGTTTAGTTCTTGAAAAGAGATTTCCAATGGTATGTGGAAGTCCATAAATGGATCTTGATATAAAAAGTTATTGATATCTGAGCTAAATATCTTGGAGTCCTTAGGAGTAGGTTGAATTTTGAAACCAGGGAAGCAGGTTGAATTTCAGAAATAGGGAGTAGGTTGAATTTTAGAACCTTGGAACTTCACAGGGTCAGAGTCTTAATCAATTAAAATTAGGCTAAATATCATATCCCTAAATTTAGGGACCTCAAAACTTCTAAGGGTCAAAGTGTTGTAGGGTCAGAATCTCAGTCAATCGGAAGGAGGCCGAATATCGGATCCTCAAATTTCGAAACATCGGAACTTCAAAAGGTCTGAGTCTCAGAGTCTCAGAGGGCTAGAGTCTCATTCAATCAGAAACAGGAAGAATATCAGATCCCCAAACTTCAAAATTTCATAATTTCATAACCTCTTATTAATGAATTCTTTTTAAAAAAGCATCAAGGGTTGCAGGGAGCAAGGATCTACAAAGGAATCAATTTGCAAAACCAAAGAACCAGTGACCCTTTCTCTCCCCTTAGTGAGGACACATTTCAACAGTTGATTAGACTGCAAGAGTTGATGGTGGAATATGACATCAGTATAACATGGTTGTACGGAGGACGTATGGTAGTGATTTTCAGCATTACTCAGTGGCCTAATGGGGAAATTCCTGGTGAAACGTGTCACCACTAAGAAGATGCCATGTGGGGTTGATGACATGAATATGATGTCACCCTGGAAGTATATTGAAGGATAGATATTTTGTAACTTTTCCATAATTTCACTTTGAGAAAGCTTTGATAACAAAGAGCTTTAATGTTGATTGGTGTTTGGTCGTGTAGCCCAAAGAGACAAGGGAATATATCAAGGCTTAGAACCTAAGTGTTATGGAGATGCCACGTGGGAATTATATTTCAGAGGATAGAGTTTTCATATCTCAATAATTTCAATTTGAAGAAAGTTCTGATAAATGAATATTATGATTATTGTTGGGGTTTGGTCATGGAGCCCAAAGAAGCAAGGGCATAGAGGAAGAACACAAGTCAATAGGCCCTCAGAAGAATCTTGAAGGACTTAGCACCTAAGTGTTATGCCACCGTTCATGGCACCCGATCCTATCATGGAAAAAAATACTAGGTGAAGCAAAAGGGGCTAAAGGCCAATACCACAATCTCATGATTTCGTAATATCCTACCTTAATAAAGTTACGATATGTGGGGCTCTAAGATTGTAGAACTGACATCTAATAAGGATGCATGAGTCAGAAAATAATATTAAATCCACATAGAAGAGTTAGCTGCTAGAATGAATAATGCTTTTCAAGATCCCTGAGACAAGGGCGACGAGGACCATGATTTTCAGAGGGTAGTGTTGGGCTCGTCTTGAGTTGAAATAAGCTACCTCTGATCTCCCATGCATGCTTCATTGATTTAAATAAAAAAATAGCCTCAGGGACTGGAGGTCTTATCAAATTTTAGAGAAGCCATGCTAAAGTACAATTCAAGCTCCATGAGAAATTAATAAGCATGGAAAAGCCTCTCGAGAGTACAGATTGCATGAGATATAATTTTGAGCATGGAGAATCACACAGCGACCCATTCTATGAATTGATTATGTTGCAACTGTAGTTTTTGAGTAGCTAAGCATTAGAGAAATGCTCATAAGCCCATGCTCCATGTTTAATATGATCGCAGCAGCAAGAATTCAAACGCAATAGTAGGATGGAGAAGTCATGCAGAGGTACACTCTGATAGTTTGAATGGCAGAGTGATGACTAACATAGAAAACATCAATCATTCTATTTTAGTGAAACAAAACTTGTGATTATAGAAGAGAAATGTGGGGGGATGCAATATTGTTGAGTGAGGTGTGTGGAGAGCTATGGGTGTGAGTGCACTACTGAGGAGAAGCCGAGTGTGACTAGGCTATAGAAAGAGGTTGTGTGTGCCTATGTTTTAGGGAAAAGAGACTGAGTGGGATGACATTGATGTGTGAGGCCAAGTGAGCCTCTGGTGCAAACAAAAGGTTCAAAGTGCCTATGTAGAGGAAAGAGGCTGAAAGTGTTAGAGGAGAAGAAGAAGTTCGAGAGTTGATTGTATATTGTTGAGAGAAGAGGAATGAGTATAGTTTGTTGCTACAAAGAGAGCAGAGGACAAACTAGAGCATGGGATGAGCAGAGGAAAGGGTACTGAGGAGAACAAAGATGATATCAGGCATAGTAACCGCCATCTACAGAGATCATTAGTTCCTTATTGTGTGTGAGTTGGAGGCTACATATAGGAAGTTGGTGCTTCCACATCTAGTGGGTGTCTGAAGAAAGTTTGGGAGTTGGTGCCTTCTAAAAGGTTGTGCTTGCATAAATCCAAGGATTTGTAAGTTGTTGGTTGCAACAAATTCGTGAAGTTGGTGCTTCACATGGTGCTTCTAGTAAGATGATTAGGTGTATGCAAAACGAGGGAGTTGGTGCTTCCTTCTAGTGAGAGCTAGTAAACAATCGAAGGGAGTTGGTGCTTCCTGTGAGCGGTGGCTCACAAAAAGATTGATTTAATAGAGTAGGTTCTCTCATTGTACCGAGAGGTGCATTCTACAACCCAGTATGATCCTACTGTGTAAGTATGTCATGTCCTCAAAAAATAATGAAAATAATTTTTGTTAATGTCAGCCAAAACATTCACTCGAATCTTAAATCACTAATGTGTTTAATAGCTCTTTTACCATATATGTGAATTTGAATGGATCATAAATTTACCTTTAAGAAATTTTTTTACCACATTAAAGTTCCAAATTAGGTAAAATTTTAAACATATTTTCTCTTTACTCAAGCCAATACCATTTCTTACATCAAAAGGGAAAAGGTTAATTCAACAAAAAGAATCGAAAATCCCACTCCAAAATCTTTTAATACTTATTTTAATTAAATATTTGTAAAATGAATATTTAAAAGGAAAAACCATATATATTAGTTTGATGTAGTTTTATTATAACTTGTGTTATCATGCTCTGAAAAAAAAATCATTAAATGCAATATTGATATTAAAATATTAGTATTAATATTACATTAATATTAATATATTATAATATTAATATTATTAAATTTAAAAACTTTGGATTATTACAATATTAAATTTAATATAATATTCATTTTGTTATATTATAGTATATATTAATATATCATGTTATATAATTAACTCTAGATATACATGGAGGGCAGAACAAATACATAGAGTGATATAGGTGGAGAGATAGAGAGAGTGACAAGGGAGACACAAAGATAGAATGAAGGAGAGGTGAGAAAAATAATGAAAAGAGAGAGAAAGAGACGAGTGAGAGAGGGATAGAAGGGTAAGAGAGAGAGATGGAGTCACAAATATGGAGGGGGGCTAGAGGAGGAGAGAGGGAGGGAGATGGTGACAAGGTTGGAGGGCAGAGAGAGAGAGATATAGATGGGGGGAGAAAGACAGAGGTAGGAGAGAAAGGGAGTGAGGGGAAGGAGCAGAGAGGACTTGAGAGGGAGTGACAGAGAGATGGAGTTGGAGTAGGAGAGAGGGGGTGAAAAAGAAATACATAGAGGGAGAAAAGTGGAGAGAAAGAGGGAGTGAAAAGGGAGAGATGGAGAGAAATTGTGTATGTTTTGGGGTGAGATAGAAAGACAAAGAAGGAGAGATGGAAGGAAGGGGGGATTAGGAGAAAGGTATGGAGATAGTGATTGATTTGGATAGAGAGAGAGGATGTGAGAGAGAGAAGGAGAGAGGGAGGGGGGGAGAGGGAGGTAAGAAGAAATACATAAAGAGGTAAAGGTGGAGAGAGAAAGAGGGAGTGATAAGGGAGATATAGAGAGAGGGAGAGAGGAGAGCAGGAGGAAAGAGGTATAGAAGGGGGAGAGAGGGAAAGAAGGGGAAGAGAGAGGGAGAGAGAGATAGATAGATATGGAGAAAGAGTGTGTATATTTTGGGGGTGATATAGAGAGACAAAGGAGAGACAGAGAGAGATAGATATAGATGGGAGGCGAAGAGAGGGAAGAAGAGAGAGATAGAGATGAGGAGAGATAGATAGATATGAAGAGATAGAGTGTGTGTGTTTGGGGGGTGTGATATAGAGAAACAAAGAAGGGGAGATGGAGGGAGATATAGATATATATGGAGGGGGGAGAGAGTGAAAAATATTTTTTGTGATAGATGCACTAATTTCAATATAGATGATGATTTCTAATCCTATTTGATTGCTTGAACTAGATGCATTATTTCAGTGTAGATGATGATTTCTAATCCTATTTGATTGATTGCACTAGATGTGTTGATTTTCAATGTAGATGTTGATTTCTAATCCTATTTTAGTGGCTACTTTAGATGCATTGATTTCATAGTATATGGTGTTTTCTAATCCTATTTGATTGGTTGCCCTAGATGCATTGATTTCATCATAGATGTTGATTTCTAATTATATTTGATTTGTTTAACTAGATGCATGGATTTCATTGTAGATGTTAATTTTTAGGCTTATTTGATAGCTTTCATTAGATGCACTAATTTCAATGTGGATGTTGTTTTAATCCTATTTGAATGCTTGAATTAGATTGATTAGATGTTGTTAATCTTGAGGCTGTAAATTATTAAAAATATTTTTCAAGATTAGATGGAGGGGGGAGAGAGGGAAGAATATTTCTTGCACTAGATGCACTTATTTTGGTGTAGATGGTGATTTCTACCCATGTGAGAGACCTTACTTCGTATGGTCATAAGAGATAATAAAGTCAACAATTACAAGCTTTTCATAGGCCGGGAAGACATCACCTGAATTCCTAGAGACATCATATATAACCTAGATGGAATCATTTCTTGCATATCTAACAATGAGTGTTATATAGTTTCCAATTGAGATACCAAATCAAATGAGCACTAGGAAGGACCAGGAGTCAACAATGCACCATTTCAAGCCTCCTTGTAAGCTAATTCAACTGCTTCTTCTCCGACTATCATTTTTGATTGAAGAATCCAACTGCTTGTTTTGCTCATCTGGACTAGTGGAAGAAACACTTGGTTTCGATTTCCTGGTTTTGGTTTTTGTTATTTTGTATATCTCTCTCATGTTTACTAGCCAGAAGGCTTCTAGCCTACAATTTTTATCTACGATTTTGTAATATTTGTTTTGAAGTTATTGTCCTTATACTGGTTAAATGTAAAAGTGAGCGTTGTGTGCCTTATAACTTGTGAATGTACTAGTATTTTAGGATAGGTCAAATCCACAATTTTCACATGACTCCTAAGGAGTGAGATATGTAAATACAAATTTTGTAAAATGGCATACTTCTAATCATAATAGAAATCATATATATATATATATATATATATATATATATATATATATATATATATATATATATATATATATATATATATATATATATATATATATATATATATATATATATATATATATATATATATATATATATATATATATATATATATATATATATATATATATATATTACTTATTCCATTAATAAGGTTTTGCAAATGGGGTAGCAAGCTAAGTGGGCTTGATTGTGGGGAAAAACTCCACAGTTAAGCGCGCTTGAGCCAGAGGAGTTCTGGGATGGGTGACCTCCTGGGAAGTCCTGGTTACCGGGTGCAAGCCCCGGAAGTGATGATTGATGCTATGTGATTCGTTCTCCACATTTCACTAGTTTCAATCCCACTTCTTCACCCTTGTGAGCATCACCTGATGCAATGAGTGCTAAGTGAACTATTCAAAAAATCATGAGAAATTAGTCAGTTACGACTACCTCTCATGGAAATGGTCATATGTTTGAATGACTTACTTAACGCAGTTGAATCCCAAAAAATGATCTAATATAATGCACTGCGTAATCCCCCATACTATTCAAAAAGAGTCAAGGGATCTCTACTTGAATGGTTCATGAGGCACAATACTTGCTAAGGTTTTGCAAATGGGGTAGCAAGCTAAGTGGGCTTGATTGTGGGGAAAAACTCCACAGTTAAGCGCGCTTGAGCCAGAGGAGTTCTGGGATGGGTGACCTCCTGGGAAGTCCTGATTACCGGGTGCAAGCCCCGGAAGTGATGATTGATGCTATGTGATTCGTTCTCCACATTTCACTAGTTTCAATCCCACTTCTTCACCCCTGTGAGGATCACCCGATGCAATGAGTGCTAAGTGAACTATTCAAAAAATCATGAGAAATTAGTCAGTTACGACTACCTCTCATGGAAATGGTCATACGTTTGAATGACTTACTTAACGCAGTTGAATCCCAAAAAATGATATCTAATATAATGCACTGCGTAATCCCCCATACTAAGTTCTTTTTAATTCAAGGTATGCTATGAATTTGTAATCCCTCAATGTTTATTGTGGAATTGACTTGTAACATTTTAAAAATTATTGATAACAAAAATAATTAGATATGGAGAAGAAGAAAATATATAGATTACACAAAATAAATGAAAATTAAAAATCTCTTATAGTTAAAACATTTTAAATCTACAAGATAGAAACCTTTGCTCAAATTTTACACAAAAAAAAAAAAATTGCATTTTCAAAATTTTGATATTTTCCACGCTTGATAAATCCAAAGTTAAGATAAATATACACTATTAAATAGTTTTAGATAAATATTTACGCTAATGTAGTGATAAAAATTCAAAAAATGTATTGTAGTTAATTTATTGGAAATAATATTAAAAAAAATTATTTCTATTAAATTTTTTAATTAAAATTTATAATATAAAAATGTTTATGTTAAAAGATATTTTATAGTTTAACATGAGGGAGATGTCAACTTAAATCATTAAAAAATATACATAATATTTATTTTTTTATAAAAAGAAACATCACTTGCCATATACATATATGTAATTTCAATTAATTTTAATATATATATATATATATATATATATATATATATATATATATATATATAAATTTAATAATGTAATCATTTCTTATACTAGACTATATAATGCATGTCAATATATTGACAATAAAATTATAGAAATTCCTTATAGATTCAAACTGCTTATGTAATAGGCTAAAAAAAAAGACTTGAATCTACTATACTCATCAATGGAAACAAATAATCGATCTAGAAATCACAACATAAATATGAGACAACATTTAATCACATATGCTCAAAGATTTATCTAAGGGGAAAGCTTGATACTCAAAACCCCTTCCTATCTGTATTGCATTAATCAGAAAATAGAGAAGAAATACAATGTTTGTTCAAACCTGAACAATCTCTGCACAAGTATTATCTATCTCACTACTTCACAAGCTACCTCTGGTTAATACTTAACCAATTTTGTTGTCTACCAAGATCCTATTTCCTTGCGCGGTTTCCTTTGGAATTAGCACCCTATTAATCAGGGAAATCCCCATCCTGAATTGTGCAAGCCCTATAGGCCCTTCTCTCACTGCATGCACCACTTGTATAACTCAGAAAATTCTACAACTGATAGTACATTACCCTTGAAATCCAATTTCAACTAGGCAACTCGAATTTTATGCGTGCATGAGTTAATTATAGTTGATTTATCAGTTAAATGGTTGAACACTGAAGCTTCACCCCACTACTAGACCTCTTACTATTTCCTCCAATAGTTGCAACTAGTATAACTGACATTAACTCAATTTAACTAAATTAAATTATTATGACTCAAATTAAACTCAAGATAGGCTCCTAAAATTTAGGAATCATTGTGCACAACTCCAGTTCTCCCTCCAACTCGTATTAACTAAGATAACTGAGTGATAATAACTCAGTTAACTCATTCAAGTTATTTTCTGATGTGGAATTTCGATTTTCTCCTAATTTAATTAAGGACAAAATTAATTTATGGATTTATTACTTCATTTTCAATACTCCCTCTCAACAAGAAAATGATTCACATCTAACTTGATCTAGCATATTTGGAATGTACTTCAAGCAACACTTGTCACTGTTGTTGTTGCTACTACAACATCTATAACTAAAAAGAATAAAAAGAACAAATTGAATCAACTGTATCTACAACTGTCTACTAGGAAAACTATGTTTCTACTGAATCTGCTACTGAGCCTCCTTCTTTGTTATCAACATTGCTTTGCACTCCTTAGCATCTAACTAACACTGATCCTCCTGTTACTGAATAATATGGGCCCTCTTAGCAAGGTAATGATCCATGAGACAAACACACCTTAATGAACCCTGGCCAAATTTCTATAACTCTTGGACTAAGGATTTGCACCGCTTGACCTCACTCCTAGAGGTATAGTTGCATGTGCTCCCTCTTCCCACTTGGTTTGAAATCTCCTGCTACTAGAGGTCTCTTCTTTAGTGGATGTTTCCACTTTGTCTCCTTTTTGCTCCTCCATTTGTGGTTTCTCCACAACTTGCTGAGGCTACTTCTGAGGCTCCATTTTGAGGTGTAAATCATGCTCCTTCTTAACCACCAAGTCTCTAACCTTTCCCTTGCTCCTCAAGGATTTTCATGCACTTCGAACTCAATTGCATACAAGTTCTTGAATCGCACACCGATCTGCCTCACCTGTCGCGTGGCAATGTGTCTAAGGAAAACTTCTCCTTTGATAAATATCATAGTGTAGCCAAGATATTCCAACACTGTGATGGAAACAAAATTCTTCTTTAGACCTGGAACAAACATCACATCCTTGATTTTGAGAGGGTCCACACTCGCTCTAAAAATTAAGGGTACCAATGTCAGTTGCGCTATACCTTTTGTCGTCTCCAAAATCGATCTTTTGCTTGAGGTCTTTCTCCTCCAAGTCATTGGAGAGATCTTTATTTCACATCATATGGAATAAGGAATTGTTGTCGATAAACAACATGTTTCCCATTACTGTTCTTTCCATACATGTAATGAGAGTAAAATCAAGCTTGAACTGTGAAGCTAGAGCTTCACCTACTATTTCTAGTGCATGCTCCTTCTTGCTTGCCTTCTTTTGTGGACATTTCCTGGCATAGTGCCTGAATTCATGACAGTGAAAGAACTTGATGTTTGACAAATCTTTCTTGTTTCCCTCCTTGCTTTGGGACTTCTTTCCCTTGGCTTTCTTTCCTTTGATGATTAACACAAGGTCGTCTTCCTCTTCTTTGGATGATGTCCCATCTTGGTTGTCTCTCCCTATTTCTTCCTGCACTAGATCTGATCATAACCACTCCCATCTTGGTAGTTTTTCTCTACCATTCATAGAATCCCGAGAATTATGCCACCTCTTGGGAAGACCCAACAAAGATAGAGCTACCAAATATTCTTTAGGGACAATCACACCGACCCCACCAAGTTCAACACCACATTGTGTAAACTTGCTTAGGTACTGCTGAATTGTATCATTCTTTTGCATCTTGATGCTATGGAAATTTTCCTTGAGTGCCAACTTCCTGTGGTCACTATTGTTCTCAGACAAGTCAGTCAGTGTTTTCTGCATAACTAATGGAGTTTGTTTCATTTGGAGATTCGAGACAATATGATCTCAAACTCCCTCTAATATGGTCCTCCTCGCTTTATCTACATCCTTCTTCCACTGAGAGAGATTTTGGGCATTAGATGCTAGGGGTTTAACTGAATCTTTCTTGATGTAATGTAGTATCCTGTTATCATCTAATACACCTCCATACAAATCTTCCATGCCAAAAAAAATTGTGATTCCTTCCAGAGCATACTAGAGCCTAAGTTCAATGGAAGTCATATTGCCAATCCTGGAGAAAACTTGCAACATTGATCTTCTAATTCAAACTTCCTACACAAACTTTGAATTATCTTGTCTACTGTGATTCTAGCTCTGATACCATGTAGGAATTCCTTACAGATTCAAATTTCTTATGTAATATGCTAAAACAAAAGACTTGAATCTACTCTACTCATCAACAAAAGAAATTAATCGATCGATAAATCACAACATAAACATGAGAAAAGATTCAATCACATATGCTCAGAGATTTATCTAAGGGGAAATATTGGTGCTTAAAACCCCTTTCTATCTGTATTGCATTTGTCATAAAATAGAGAAGAAATACAATTCTTGTTCAAACCTAAACAATCTCTGCACAAGTATAATCTATCTCACTACATCACAATCTACCTATGGTCAATACTTAATTAATTCTATTGTCTGCAAAGCCCCTATTTCCTTGCGTTGTCTCCTTGGTAACTAACCGCCTATTAATTAGGGAAATACCTATCCTGAATTGTGTAATCCCTATAGGCCTTTCTGTGACTGCATGCACCACTTGTACAAATCAGAAAATTATACAATTAATAGTACATTTCCCTTGAACTCCAATCTCAACTAGGTGACTCAAATTTCATGCATCCATGAGTTAATTATGGTTGATTTATCAGCTAACTAGTTGTACATTAAAGCTTCACCCCACTACTAGACCTCCTACTAGTTCCTCCAACGGTTAGAACTAGTTTAAGTGACATTAACTCAGTTTAACTAAATTAAATTATTACAACTCAAAATAAACTCAGCCTAGGCTCCCAAAATTTAGGAATCACTATACACAACTCAAGTTCTCCCTCCAACTCGAATTAACTAAGCTAACTAAGTGATAATAAATCACTTAACTAATTCAAGTTGTTTGATGATGTGGAATTTCGATTTTCTCCTAATTTAATTAAGGATGAAATTAATTTAGGAATTTCTTGTTGTAAAAAATGAATATTGTTTAAATATTTCTACATACAAATAGCCATGTGCAATGACTACATCAATAAAAATTAGTGTAACTTATATTTACACAATACATATAAGCTTGTTCTTGTAATAGTTAAAAAAACTAATGATCACAACACACATAAATTTATCTATAAAAGCTCATATTTCTAGTTTCTTGTTGATGACACCTTCCCTCTCTCCATCGACATTTGTTCCTTGTGTTACTCAAAAAACATAAAACCATTTGTTGACCTACTCTCCTCTTTGATAAGAGATCTGTTTCATTGTTTAATTCCCTGTATACATGGTGGAAGTTGATATTCCTAATATCTTGATCATATGCTTCCAATTTTGGACAAATGGTTAATGCATATTTTGGAATCACCAAACATTATTAAAGAGACAATCTTTCGCCTATTCACAAAGAATAATATGACCCATAGAGAAATTAATTATACGTGGGTATTTGTATTTGTACCCTCTCCACTTGCGAAAAAAAGATTGTAATCATGATTCTATAATAAAAATTTAATTCCTCCACCCCCACAATGTAACAATTCTGAAGCCCCATAAAACTAAGCAGTTGGAAAAGAATTAACAAGTTTATGGGAATGGATCTCCTAGTAATTTTGTGTCTCTCTCCTCTAAACCAAAGTCAGTAAAGTAATTTTTTTTAATTTTTTTTAACCAATCCTACAACCCATAGGGTGGATAATAATGGTGATATTGACTTTTGTCCCTACCAATGGATGCTTTCTTCATAACATGGAAATGGTTTTTACACCTTAAATGAATTTAAAATTGAAATATAAATAATTAGATTTGATAGTCATATTAACTAGAGTAGATTCATCTTAACTCCATATGTATCAAGCTTTGAGAGGGATCAAATTCCCGAAAGTCCACACCTCTTTTTTGAGTCTAAAACTTATGGAAATATTTTCAACTCTACATATTTTATCCCTCTCAATGCTTGCATTAGGGGAATTTTGAGGTCTAAAAAGGGCCTCAGAAAAATGTACAACCAAAATAAATTTTATAAGAACCTATAGAATTCAAGATGATGATGTCAACCATGGGGGATAATTCACCATTTTTGGAGTAAAGAAATTAAAAAAAATAAAAAATAAAAAATAATAAAAATACATTTTCAACTCGTATTTTCAAATTATCTCCCTAAGGTTTTACTCAAATTTCGAGCAGAAGTACTTGTTGGATGAAAATTTTAATTCCTCATCGAAAGAGTACCTATCTTGCATACTTTTGATGGACCCTACCACACGAAAAATGAGAAATACATGACAAAACGTGATTGTAATCACGTTTTTTTATGTATTTCTCATTTTTGTATAGCAGGTCCATCAAAGTATGAAATATGGGTACTCCTTGGATGAGGAATCAAATTCTGCATCCAATGAGTGTTTCCGCTCAAAATTTGGGTAAACCCATAGGGAGCTAAGTTGAAAATATGAGTTGATTTTTTTTCTTCTTTCCCTCTAAAATTTGATGATGTAATCTAATATTATTTTATTATTTCCACTGTTATTTTATAATTTCCTTAGGAGCCCCATTTTAGACCTCAAAACTCCCTTAATGATAGATTCAAAGCTAAAATGAATCTAAGTTGATATATATATATATATATATATATGGAAATGTTTGCACCTCTATATATATTTTTCCTCTTGGTTCTTGATAGATCCAAGTTAAGATGACTCTAAACTTGGTATATATATATATATATATATATATATATATGTATATATATGATTTTTTAATTCTTTTACTCTAATTATACTGAGTCAAACAAATAAATATTTTTTTATGCAATGAGAATGCTTATCATAATTTAGTAGTCAAACTAATAGTGGATAACCATCTCTTGCTAATATTTGCAAATGCAGGTTGACTCATCATTGTTATTAAAAAAAATATTCTACTTGAAATTGGTTGTCTCGGCAGTAATTTTTTTTTTTTATATATAGTGAGAAATCCTATCATAACTCTGTAGTAGCCATCACTCGATGTTAACTCACTAGTCAAACTACTAATAGCAGATAACTATAACTACATGTTATTTTCAAATGCAGGTTGAATCATCATTGTTATTCAACAAAAACCACTCCACCTGAAATTAAGACTTGGTGGTCATTAAAGGGATAGACCTTCACTCTTGCTAGATGCCTCTGGGCGTTGGGTTGTTAACCCGCTTCCTTACCTCTAAGTAGTTTTTTTTAGCCAAGTAGAAGAAATTCTAGGCATACTCTAGGCCCCATATATATAAATAGTATTTTTTTTAATTTCACTTTATTTTTATGTAATTTCATTGAATCAAAATGTTTAAATAACCTAACATGACATTACGACAACTCTTCCATACTAAATTGGGAAACTTCTTAATACAATAATCATATAAAACTTATTTTTATTTTAATATTAAACACAATTTATTTTATATAAATATTAAAAAGTTTTTTAATATGATGGTTGGATTGGAATAACAATTAATTTAATTTAATCAATAATCAAATATATTTCTTTTCATTAATTAGATTAAAAATAAATATAAAGGTAAGATTCAAACTATTGCTATCTCTATATTCATTTGTTAAAGCGTACTTTTGTTTCATTCATAATTTGTGAAGTTGTTATCCTTTCTGGTACTCATATATGTCACTAAAACAAATGAATTTTAAATTGTTTGTAACTCTAGATTTATGAAGCTAGCAACAATTTTTTTTTCATTTTAAAAGAAGTTTTATAAATAATATAATTTATAATTTTATTTCATGTCTGAAATATATTTTGTTTGTCAAATATTATTTTGATAAATAAATATATATTATAATATATTAATAATAATTGATGTTGAAAAGTTGGAAATAAATATAATAAATATTTATTTATTATTATTATTATTTTTAAATTATTAATTGTTGGAATTTAAATTTGTAAAGTGATAAAAATTAATTATTATCTTAGACTTAATTTAGGGTAGTTTCTCTAATAAATATGACATTTTCACTGGAGTCTAACAATAAAATTTCTAACAAAATTGTGTTTTCTTGTAATTTAAAATACACTTTTAAATACATAAATGTATTCCTCACTTAAAAAACAACTTTTAAATGCATAAATATATTCCTCACTTAAAAAACAAGTGATACATTTTATCTTTACAAATTAAATAACTTAAAAATATAATTTTTTTTATTAGAATCGAATAAAATTGAAAAAATATATATTTCAAATAAAATGATTTCATATATTAATGAGACCACCAAACTTAATTCTTTATGTCGATAAAAGAAAAATATCATAACCGCCCATTTACACAGTATGGTGTTTAGTTATTGGTCTTAATTTTTGCTATTGGTGACCGACCTTCCTTCCATGACGGCAGGGCTGATGCATCTTCACCTCATTGGCGAAACGTCGTTGTCAGTGGGACGGCAGTGAACTTCAGTGGTCGGTGCAATCTGTGGTGTATGCATTTTCTTCGTAGCTGCGCTTTTACCACACAAGCATCCCCTCCCTCCACTGCAACATTTCTTCGCTGCTGCCACTCTTTATAAATCTGCTCTTTCTGCTCCTTGTATGGGGCCAATAAAGAAACCGCGTTGTTCAATTTGCGACGGGTCAATTCATCTAATAGTAGGGGTCGTTGTCCGTGCTATTTTTGTAATGGGCTCTTCGCTATGTCTTTCCCATCTTTTCTTTAAAGAAAATTGGTAAATGGAGTAAAAACAAGTCAGGGTTGAAAAAAATTAGTCTTCCACCAAATGCGCTGCTTATCAATGTGCAGATTGTGATGTGACTTTTTCCTTTTAAGCTGGAAGATACATAAGCTTGTTAACCCCTAAAACCAGAGTTAGCTGATTAATTTTTTTAAATGAAAATAACAATAATCTAATTGTTATGAGTTTAGAGTAGCCATATAAATTAAATGGCTAGTAAATGTTGATATTATGATAAATATCATTATTTTATTTTTCATCTTATCATAAAACTAAATAAATTATAGTCTTATTATTATCATTCTTAAAAAAAAATATAAGTTAAAAACATATATTTATAGAAAATGTGAAACAAAATTTGGAGATTTATTTATCCACACTTTACTATAGAGTTTTTTATTTATAAATAGACTTTGTTATAATAGTATGGGCCAATACCATGGCTTATCAATACTACATACCCAAAGACTTATAACTCATTTCTTATAACGTTCGTTCATATAATGTTTTTTTAATTTATCAATTTAATTAAAAAAATAAAGGGAATAACTGCTTTGTAGATGAATATGAACCTTCGATTTGTGTATACTATTAAAAATAATCTATAATAATTATTGATAATTAAATTAAATTCAAAAATCATAAAAATTAAGTAAATTACAAGTTTATATTAAATTATTATTAATTAATTATAAAATAAATTAATATATAACTTAAACATATATAGATTTAAAATAGTGAATTGAGTTTAGTTTATGTGATTGAGTTTCAAACATTCTAAATTAACATAACTATTTTCGACATAATTCCTAAACTATATTCCAAAATATAAATTTTAATTAAAAAAAATGTTATACATAATTCCTAAACTATATTCCAAAATATAAATTTTAATTAAAAAAAATGTTATACTAAAAATAGACCACAAATAATAAGTGAATATTAATGTGGTATACACCAGGGTAAACAAGTATTCCTATTATAAACATTCTAGAGAGTGGTGGAGACAATAGTGAACTAAGTACTAGTATTATAAACATTTTGTGGAGAAGAAACAATGAGAAAATCGTATGGTACACATTTTAACATTCACAACAAATAGTTCTTTTTCCCTGTATTATAAATTATTTCGATATTTTCATTTATCGATGCAGAAGGGTATGCTATCTAAATATGCTAATATTTAATATTTAATTTTGTCAATTAATTATATAATTATAATTAATTATGTGAATAAATGTGTTTATTTTAAATTAATGAAAATTACAATTTTATTAAAAATGATTTAAAAAAAACATACAAAGCAAAAACCAAAATAATTAAACAAACACCTTATTAACATTTTATAATTTAGGGCAGGATTAAATTGTTATGTAACAAGTACATGGTCATTATTCTGTGATTAAATTGAGTGTAGCCTAAAAATAATTTTTGAAATTATTGTTACAGTATTTGTGATACACTCAGCCTGGGTACTTGTATATTTTAATGCTTGGCAATGCGATCAACTATTTGAAACGATCACACAACTGTAAATCATTCTGTTGTTGGTGAATGGCGACCTTTCCTTCCTCGTCGGCGGGGCGACCGCGAATGCAACTTCACCTCGTCGACGAAACTTCATCGTCAGTGGGACCACCGTCAACTTCAGTAGTACGTGCAATCTGTGGTGTATGCATTTTCTTCATAGCTGCGCCTGTAGCAGCAAAACATCCCGTCGACTGCAACATTCCGTCGGTGATGTGATTCTAGATGACGTATATCCCGGGGACTGCGGAATGGATTTTGTTAGGTTAGGTAGGAGTCATCAAAATTTCTTTACTGTATTTGAATGGATCATTGTAACATCCCTATCTGCTAACAGTATATATATATATATATATATTATATTATATTATATTATATGGATGTTTCCTTGAAGTATTAATTAACATGTATAATCAGTAATGTCTGATTAGTTTTTTTATAATTTTTATGGAGTTTTTAGCGTATGCATTATGATTATACATGTACCATGATTATGGTCATATATTTTGTTAGTTTATTTTGAATATTGAATTTTTAAAAATGTTGGGTATTTGTATTATTTTAATTATGTTTTGTAGTTAGATTAAATAGTAAAATAATATTTATATTAATAAAGAAAAACTATTAATAATAAAAAAATAATTTCTATAAATAAAATATTTTAATTTTTACCTTAATTTTATATGAATTTATATGAAAGTTTATATAGAGTAATAAAGTAATTGAAAGTAGAAAAAAATAATTTATATGACAGATATGTCATTGATTACTTAAATTAGGTGTAGTTTATTCTAAATTTATTTGAGATGTAAAATTTAAAACAAAAATATATTAATAATAAAAAAAATTGTTTTGTTGTGAATTATAAATAATATAACCTATATAAAGAAAAATCAGATAATTTGAATTAAAAAATTTGTCAAGATAGGTAATTTATTCTATTTTTCATATAAAGTTCATATATATTATTTTAAAAATATTAATAATAAAAAAAATGTTTAAAGTAGATTATGAATGAAATATTTCAATAAACATGTTAAGTAAATTATTTTAATATTATATATATATATCAAGACTTTTCTTATTCCATTAATAAGGTTTTTTTAATTCAAGGTTCGATAGGAATTTGTAATACTTTTGATGCTTATTAAGGAATTGACTTGTAACATTTTAAAAATTACTAGTAATAAAAATAATTATCTACCGAGAAAGATCAAATATCTAGATTACACAAAATAAGTGAAAATTTAAAGTTTCTTATAACTAAAGCATTTTAGATTTACAAGATGGAAACTTTTGCTCAAATTGTGGAGGCAAAAAAAAGTTTTCATTTTGAAAAAATTGACCGGTCTCCCCTAAAGTTTAAATAATCTATAAAAGTTAAAAAAATATATTGTATTTAATTTATTAAAAGTGTATTAAAAATAACCATTTCTACTAAATTTTTTAATTAAAAAACTATAATATCAAAATAAACAATTTATTAATACACATTATGTTTGTGTTGAAAGATATTATAGTTTAACATGAGGGAGATGTTAAAATTATATATATATATTTTCTTATATTATACTCTATAATACCTCCTAATACATTGAAAATAAAATTATTAACTATTCATATAGATTTGAAAGGTTGTGTATGAATGGTTTGATTCAAGATTTTTGGCTCTTTTTTTAGGAAGAAAAGACTAACATTTTTCGTTAAAAATGAAAATTGTTTATATATGTTTATATACAAATAGCTATATGCAATGATTACATCAACACAATGGGTGTCAATTTTGACATGTATTTACACAATACATATAGAGATTGTTCCTTTAATAGTTCAAAAAACTAATGAGTACAAGTCACATAAATTTATCTATAAAAGCTCATATTGCTAGTTGCTTGTTAATGACACCTACCCTCTCTCCATTGACATTTGTTCCTTGTTTTCCTAGAAAAAAATTAAATCCTTTTTGTTCACCTACACTCCTCTTTTGTAAGAGAGCAACTTCCTTGTTTAATTCCTAATATACATGGTGGAAGGTGATATTGGTAAAAGACAATGTTGATGTCTTGGTCATCTGCTTGCAATTGTGGATACATGATGAATGCAAATTTTGGAATATCCAAACATTGTTAAAGAGACAATCTTCTCCCTCTTCACAAAGATTATTATTACACATAGAGAAATTAATTTTGGGTGGGTATTTGTACCCTATCCACTTTCCCAAAACAATTATAACTATGATTCTCTAATAAAAATATAATTCCTTCACTCCCACCATGTGATAAATTCTAGATCCCCATCAAAATAAGCATTTAGAAAAGAATTAGTAAGTTCATGGAAATGGATCCTCCTAGTATTTTCTTTTTCTCCCTCTGGACCAAACTTCTTGAAGTATTTTTTTTAAGCAAATCCTACAACCCCCTTGTTGGACAGTTGATATTGTTTGTTTGTCTAGTGGAAATAAGTGTGTTGGCATTGATTTCAACAGTCATGCTGGGAGATCAAGTTGGTAAGTTGCCATTTCCTGATAGTTAGCAAGCAAGTTGGCATTGATGACAACCAGGATTGCATGGTGTTAGACAATACAACATTGATGTCCACTAAGCTAGTATGGTAGCATATGCTAGCATTGATGTGCTTGATGTGTCAATATTAGGAGAAGTCTTATGGTGGCTGCAGTCTCTCGTAGATAATCATCATGGTAGCATTCTTATTGGAGAAGCCATAAAATGATGGTTATGATGGTTGGGAGTCCCAAATTTTGGAGGAGATTCTCCTTGAAGATATCAGCTCAAATACTCTTGGAGTTAGCACAATTGGTTAGTGTTGGGAAACATATTTCCAAGGGTATGGATGTCCATAAATGGATCTTGGGATCAAAATTTATTCATAGTTGAAGTAAAGATCTTGAAGTCCTTAAGAGCAGGTCGAATTTTAGAACAAGTGAAGTAGGACAAATTTCAAACCCGGGGAGTAGGCCAAATTTCGATACCTTAGAACTTCGGAGGGTCGGAGTCTCAGAGGATGGGAGTCTCAATTAATCACAAGCAGGATGAATATTAGATCCCCAAATTTCATAACCTCGAAACTTGGGAGGGTCGGAGACTCAGTGAAGCGGAAGCAGGTTGAATATTTGATCCCCGAATTTTGGAACCTTGGAACTTCAGAGGTTCGAAGTGTTACAGGGTTATAGTCTCTGCCAATTAGAAGCAAGTTAAGTATCAGATCCCCGAACATTAGAATTTCATAACTTCTTCTTAATGAATCCTTTTTGGAAAAGCATCGAGGGCTATGGAGAGCAGGGATTTACAAAGGAATTCATTTGCAAAACCAAACAACCAAGCACCCTTTCTCTCTCCTCGAACGGGACAAATGGCATCAATTAATTGGCCCTTAGGAGCTAACAGTGGCAGATGCCATCAACATGCCATGGCTATACATCGAGCATGTCGCAATTACTTTTAGCATTATTGAGTGGCCTAATGGGGAAAATCCAGGTGACACATGTCACCACTTAGGTGATGCCATATGGGGTTGATGACATGAGCATGATGTCACCCTAGAAGTATAATGGAGGTTGGAGGTTTTGTAACTCCTCCATAATTACATTTTGAGAAGTTTCTGATACTAGGGAGCTCCGATGTTAATTGGCGTTTGGTCATGGAGCCAAAAGAAGAAAGGGTGTAGAGAAAGGCTTAGAACCTAAGCGCTATGGAGATTCCACATGGGAATTATATTTCATAAGACAAAGTTTTGGTAACTCCTACATAATTGAAATTTGAAAAAAGTTTTGATACAATGAGGTATTGATGATTGTCGGGGTCTGGTTGTGGATCCCAAAGAACCAAGGGTGTGGAGCAAGAACACAAGGAGATAGGCCCACAAAAGGATCTTGAAGGGCTTAAGACCTATTTTTTATGCCACCGGTCACAGCAACCATTCCTATGGTGGAAAAACAATAAGAGGCAAAGAAGAAAGGGCCAAAGGCCAATATTAGGATCTCGCGATTTTGTAATATCCTACCTTAATAAAGTTATGATATGTGGTGCTCCGATATTGCAGCACAAAGGTGTATGAAGAATGAGTGAGTCAAAAAATAATATTAAATGCGTGCAGAAGAGTTGGTCACTAGAATAAATAGCAACTATCAAGATTGTTTAGTCAAGGGCGATGAGGACCATGATTTCATAGAAGAGTGATGGGCCTCTCTTGAGTTGAATTAAGCTACCTCTAATCTCCTATGCATGATTCATTGAATTAAATAAAGAACATAGCCTCAGGTATTAGAGCTCTAATCAATGTTTAGAGAAGCCATGTTAAAGTACATTTCAAGCACTATGAACAATTAGTAAGCATGGAAGAACTTCTTGGGAGCACGCACTGAATGAGATTTAATTCTTCGCATAGAGAATCACTTAGTGACCCATTCTCCAAATTGATTATGGTAAAACTAAAGTTGTTGAGTAGTTGAGAAGGAAAAAAAATGCTCAGAATCCCATGCTCCATGTTGAATATGACCGTAGTAGAAAGAATTCAGATGCAATAGTAGGATGGAGAAGCCATGTAGAGTTACACTTTGATAGTGTGATGGTAGAGTGATGGATGATAGAGATAATATCGATCACTATGTTTCAGTGAAACAAAACATGTGATTGTAGAATAGCAAAGTGGGGGAAGTTTCATTATTTCCAGTGAGTTGTATTGAGAGATTTTTACCAACAACAATTTTTACTACTGTAGTGCCTCCTTTTGCAACTATTATTAAGTCTTCCCTAATACATTTTGTCAATTTATTTCTATTGGACCAATATTTTTACATGGAATCTCAATGAGAAAATGTTTAATGAGTTCGAAGACCAAAATTATGTAATCTTAGGGAATCTTCTAGTCATTTGAAGGATTCTTTTAAGAAAACTTAAACGAGTTTTGCTCAGCTAAATTCTCAAAGGATTTTAATTGTTTTTTTATACACTTGTTCTTTTCATGAGACTAAATATCCTCAACCTTATCCATTCTTATCGAATCCATTATCAACCTCAATTAGGTGCACATATACATTAACATATATGCCCTACATTTCTTTCAATCTCACCGGCTATCAATATCATTTCTACACCTTGAAGGAAGATTCTTAGAATCCTTGGATATAGCTAGATTAGTGGATTACAAAATGGATCTATGACATCCCCAAAATATTCACAGAAGATAGGCTCTGCCTAGCCAATGACCCATCATATGTCAAAATATGTGTACAACTTGTTGTCTAAGGAAAAATAAATAGGGTTGACATCATTTCCCTCACAAAAATGCAATGTCACTTTCTGCTGCAATTCAATAGACAGAAACTTGTAAATTTGTAATAGGTCTGTACATCTTCATTTGTACATTTCCTAGGTTTAGTAATTCCTCTCCCCATGGAAAACTCGGTCATGCAACACTATTCTCATGCCTCTGATTAAAATCCACTTAAATTCTAAAATTATACAGATATGAAAAATTATTAAAATAAAATTACAAATCTATCAAATGATCAATGCTTGCAAATGAAGAAAAAACTAAAACCCTAAATCCATCACTTGATAAACTTGTTCACCCAACCAAACTCTAGCGACTGTGTTGATGAAGAAGAGTCTTGATTGAAATTTTCTCTGTTATGCATTGAAAATATCTTTTCAATGAAGATTTTTACCAAATTTGACCCTCTAAACAAGCTCTTCAAACCAATGACCCACGTCATCAACATTTTCTAAGTGAGTTGGTGTGCAAGGGAGGCTTTCAACAACAAAATGTTGTAGTTTCAAAATACTTAGAGATCCATTCCCACCACCACAAATCAGCATTTGGGGTTGAAATTGTAACCATGAAGGTACTAAGTATTCTTTCAACTTTTATCTTTGCAGCGAATTCATAAGATCCACTATTGGTTGCTACTAGGAACTTGTATTAGATAAGATCATAAGCCTTGGGCTTGCCAACCATCTTAAGGCTTTAAAAGTCATTAAGGCAATTCTCTCTACATGAAGATGACATCCAAATATGTTTCTGTTAAAAAAATCCTTCTGAATACAAACTCTGTAAGTATTAGACCAACCAAGCTTAAGCAATAGACATAGAGACGTAGATAGTGATAACAATGGAAATGAAGGTGGAGGTGACTGAGAATGCCCCCACCAATGTTGATGTTGGGGAATAAATTAAATATATTTTAGGGGGGCTTGAACTTGCAAATCCTTCAAGTGTCTGTCGAAGAAATGATCCATCATAATCTCTTTTTTCCATGGAAGAGGCCTCCAAATAACCCTATCAAAACCAAAATAACGTCCCCCCCTCCCCTAGAAATATAAAAATTGGCCACCAATTTTCACTGGAGCTATAGTGGTAGTAAACCAAAGATACTAACATAATGGCTAATCCTGACTTAGTATAACGAAACTTTGATTTTTCAATCATAAGGAGCTAATCACTAAAATGAACCCTCAACAATTAGGTTGAAGAATTTGGAAAATGTTTCTCTTAGTAGTTATTAGTTTATGCATAATTTTTTTAGTAATGATATTAATAAGAAAATGCCATAATTTTTTTCTAATAAGAAAAAAAGAATTTTTTTTTAATTGATATCAATGAAAAGTTGTAATTGATGTCATCTAACATATACTAAACTTGTTTGATATCTATGAAATGATATTCTAATATGTGCAACATCTAATGTTTGAGCAATAATGAAATTCCCATAGGATTCAAAACAATTTTATAAGAGTCTATTACTACTATGTTCCTAATATACATTCATTATAGATAAACAAATTGATATCCAAGTTACAAACTAGTATCCTAAGTTCAATGGATATGACCCTAATAATAAAAAATATAGATACACATGAAAAGTGAAGCTTTTAACTAAAGGAAATGTGTCCTCTACTAATTAACAAACACTTCTCTCTATAGAAATTCTTGATAATGTATTTGACGCAACTGTAAGCCCACCCCAATTTTGGATAATTTGTTAGCATTTGAATTGAATTACCTATGGATGTGATGAAAGGATATAATACTGAAGATTCAAATTAACTCCATAACTCTAATCACTCACTAATCCAATAAATAAGTGTTTAAGTATAACCATTCAACCAATCTACAACAACCTTTGAATCCCCTATCGCTTGTAAGATTAGATTGTTGAAGTGACACAATTAAAATGACTAGCATAATCAACTGATTTGTATTATTGGAGTACTTGTTAGGTAGTTTTTTTTTTTTTCCTAGACTAAATTAGTCATTTATGTTAGCCATTTTTAATTGTATTACTTATATGCTAGTCCTATAATTTAACCCGAGACTAAATTAGTCGTTTATATTAGTCATTTTTAGTTCATTCATTTAAGATTGCTCATTTTTGGTAGTATTTCACTGGGAAATTGTGGCGACTAACTTTTTTAGCCACCTAGTCACTAATTTCATAATTTTGTACTAGTTTTTCTACTGTAGAAAGATTCCTCTTCGTAAAAAAGCACTATTTATTATTTCTGGCTCTCACCATCTTGCTAATTATGTGTAGATAAACCTAAGTTAGGTAGACAAAAAGGTGCCTAAATAAATGTTTTAATTGAGGGAGAAAAGTAATATCCAATATGAGCTAAAAATGTACATACAAGTGGTGGGTTTAGCATTACCAGGGTTGTTGTTGGTTATTTGTTCTAAGATAGTTGGTGGGTCGATTCATGAGTACACCAATGGTGCATACTTGTTTTTTTCCCCTAGGAAAAAATCGTAATTTTATTCATAAAATGATAAAATTACATTTTGTAGATGCCATAGGCATATGCAGATGGCTGAACCTGTAATAATAGGCAACATAACAAAGAAAATAACACTGAATTGTAGATGAATAATCCTGTAAGGACAGGATCCAACAGAATAACAGAAAAAGTAAAATAAAAAATGTTCCAGCAAGCCTATTCTTTTCTTCCCTTCTTCTTCTCTACCTGACGCCATCCTCCCGAATCAGCTGTGGGTGTAGTTGTAGCTAGCTGGTTTCCCATGGTGATCATTTGTTGTTCTTTGTCTGATTCTGAGCCCTTCGAGCTATGGGTTTTCTTTATGCCACTAACTTCCATTTGCAGCTCTTGATGTAGATCTGTAATGATCAGCCCCGTATGAGTAGAAAGGTTTTTTGCTTCCTGAGTTTGTTTCTGTCCCATTTGAGGTTCTGGTTCCTTGTGGTTCTCTGGAGGGTCCTCCTTGATGTCCTCTTCTTCCAATGGCTCTGTGTGTTGCCAGCCTTTGGGTTTTTTTTGCTGTTTCTTAGCTTTCCTAGAGTCCTTTCGGGCTGATGGACATTCATTTTGGAGATGCCCTATCTGCAAACAGTTCCTGCACCGGAATGCTGTGTTTTCGTAGTCGAGCTGTTGATTCCATTGGGTATTGTTGAAATTTAGCGTGATGTGGTCTGGTAGCCCCTGACTCAGATCCACTTCTACGCATATTCTGGCGAATGTAAAGATACCCCTGACTGCTCTTTCTTCATCCATTTTTAGGAATTTCCCTAGAGAATTCCCAATGGCGGTTAGCACTTTATGATGCCAGAAATGCAGGGGGAGCCTGTGAAGCCTCACCCATACATGCATGGTTGAGACTTTCATTGTATTAGCACCAAATCCCGGGAACCAGGGGGTTGTGTAGAGGCCAGCACTGCCCCAGAACCATGGCCCCTGTGTAATAATACTGTCTCTTTCCTGTTCTGTATCAAAACTAACTATGAAAAACCCTTTAGGGCAGAGGTAAATTTCGCAGTTAGATGTCCATGTTGTGTAGATCCATTGATGCAGGGCATCTGATTTTGGCCAGAATCCATTGAATCTACATATGACCGCAGTATTTGATAAATCAGTATATAGGTTGATTACCTCTGGTATAGATACCTGAAGAGTTGGTGTTTCTGGCTTTTGCTCGACGATGTAGGGTCCTGGCAATTCTATTGTTGGTGCTGCTTTACTTCCCCTTTTTTCTTCCTTTCCTTTTACTGCATCCCGAAAGGAACCTGTATTTTTAGAGCTGGTTCCAGAGCTTCCGCCACGCAGTCGGAGGGTTAGATTAATGGTCGAATCATTAGCTATGCCATAATGCTGCAGGGTTTTGTTGTCTTGCAGATTGTACCCTGAATAAATGAGGTTTTGTAATCGTTCTGGGATTCCATGGTGGCCCTGTATTTCCTTTTTTAACTCCTGGATGCTTGTTGCCTTCCTGAGCCGCATGCAGTAATGTTTTCCCTCAAGCAGTTTGATGAAGATCTGAGTCAGATCTGCATCTGTATGGGTTAGATCGGTGTTGTGGAGCCTTTGTTGTGCCAGATTTGTACCCCTACGCAGTGGATCGCTCCTGTGGTCTTGATCTTGAAGCATGACCGAAACAAGATGGGTTTGCCGATCTGATCGGAGGCAAGTTGAAACCCCTGCGCCATATCGAAGTTTGTTGGTTTCTGGCGACCCCTGGGAAACCCTCGCCATCGTTCTCAAGAAAGTCCTAAACTCTGCCCCAAAATTCTCTAAACATTTCCTATCTGCCGCTGTAAGTTGGTCGCCGTGGGCCACTTCCCCAGGGCTCTCTGATATCGGATCTGGGTCACTTCTATTTCTCCCAACTGGAAATGAGCCAGTGTTCTTTGTGGTTCCTGCTTGCGTAACCGTCTCCGGCCAAACCACTCCCTTCTTATCCTTTATCGCGATTTGATGCTGCAGATCGATGTAGGGCATTATCGATTGCAGATCTGAGCATTTACGGCGTAGATCTGCCTGGCCGTAACCTGTTGTAGTGAGGGAAAATGGTTTATTATGAAGAAAATCTTTAATCAGATAATGGGAGACCGACCATGACCTGAGAGCAGGCCTTTCATCGTCCGTGGCTCGATTCGTTGCTGAGGGACTGTGATCTCGGCCACTGTATTGCCAGATCTGTAGCGGCGCATTTAGATGGGTTGATTCGGCGTCCGATCTCCATGTGATCCTTGTCGACCCTGCCTCTTCGCAGGTTAGCGTGACGGCGGCACCGTAAACCCTAGCCATCTTTGCTTCAGAGCCCGATCGATGTGTTATGATATTACTTCCCTGTGTTTTACATCATGGTGCATACTTGTTACAAGGGAATGTATTCTCTTTATATGGGGGTAGTGAGGGCCTTTATGCTTCTTTGAGTATAGACAATAGGAATGACATAGACAATGGTAAGTCATTCATCATGTATGTGGATTTTGTGGCTTGTTCTAGAAGACATGATTCGCATATGAGTTCGAAAGTTTTCATTCTTGAATGCTACTATCGAGATGTAATTTTCATTATAGATACACAAAGAAACTAAAAACTTTTATTATCAACTTAGTGTTAAGGTTGTGGTTGCTTATGGGCGTGCATCAAATCATCAACATGTTTGTGAATTTCTCTTTGATTGTTTTAGCCCTTTTTTTAGGGATTCTTTATGGTTCCCAACTTAGATTTCAAAAAATAAGGTTGTGATTCTATCTTGAATTTTGAGGTTATGTCATTGCTATTCATGTCCAGGAATTATTAATTTTGATAAAGCACTTTAATCTTATGGAATTTCGCACTATGCATGGATATGAAAAATGTTGTAGGTTATGTTGTATATAGTTCATTGGAACTAATTTATCACACATTTTTGTATTCATGGTTCATGGAAAAATTCCAGCTTGGTGAATTTTAGAATATGATAATAACGAAGCTAATTTTTCATCTATTAAGGTGGTTGTGGTACCTACGATTGGTTAATGTAAGTGATCAAGGAGGATATTGGTGGCCTCATGCTTATTCCACTTGGACCCTCCACATTATTTGTTTTACTTTCCTTAATTGTAGCATACTTTATTATTTTTGACAATTTTCCAGGTCCTAAACATTTATAGCTATTTTGAGGCTCTAAATGGCGATTTTTTTTTAAACAGTCAAATGTTGCGATTGCAAAAAGGTTTTGTAATTGAAATTCATACTCCTCGCATAGATATTTCTAATGAGGTATCATATCAGTCAAACATAGATCGTATGCCAAAGTTACAACCCTGAGAAGTTGATGTACCAATTTACCCCAATCAGGCCCACAAATGTTTGGCACTTTATCTCCTAGGTTTAGGTTTTTATATGTTTAGGTTTTCCATTGTTTCTCAATAATAAAAAGGGATCTAGACCTCATTAAAACACAATTCAGAAAGAATGTAGCCACCACATCTCTTCTCAAAGATACGCTACCATTGCTTGAGCTAGTCTATTTCCATTCTACATGTAAACAATTTTCAGTACTTTGTTACTAATGAATTGATTTTTTTTTTAGCACTATAGTTTTGTGTTTATATTTATATATGTATTTCATTTCATTCCTTCATAAATTCGAATTAGTGGTATCAGAGCAGTTTTCTCTTTCTATGTTTTTATATGCATGTCCCCAATGAGGCCTGGGTATAAGAAGTTAGGGCTTGAACCAGTTGAACCTTTGTAAGAACAACCTCGCCAACCCTAACGACCTCCTATGGTGAAAGAAAAGAAAGATGAGGAACTAGGATATCCTTTTAGAATATTGATCAAAGAATCCCTCAAGTGAAAAAGGAACGAGATGACGGACAACTTTTCATAGATCCTTCAGCGAATGCCCACAGGCGACACATATCCATCTAGTAGCCACCTTAGAGGGCCATTGCCTTTAAGGCACAATTCAACTGTGACATTCCCATATTTGAAGGCTAGATAAATGTAGATGCCATAGATAAATTGTTAAATTTTTTTGAAGGATCTTTTCTAGTTCATGATTTTTGCAATAGGGAAAATATTACTTTTGCACTCCTCAAAGCCACCCTCCATGTCAAGGACTAGTGGGAAACCTACTGTGAATGAAGAGAGGGGGGGAACTCATTTTTTTTCAGTTGCACCCACTTGGGATTCCTTTTTAGATGCCATAAAGAAACAATATTACCATGTAGGAAGCTATGAATAGAATTACATAAAATGTACCATACTGTGATAGGGAAGTGACCAAGATGTGCCAGATTTCACAAATATTTTTCACACCCTTCACATGAAGTTGGGTATAAAGGATTCTGAGTGGCATATGGTACTAAATTACATTGATTGTCTATGAAAATACATCTAGGATGAGATGGAGTTCTTGGAGCAGAAGAAGTGAGACTTTGGATCTGTGAATTCGAAGCAAGGAAAAGGTGCCCCCAAACCATAGAAAAAGGAGAAAGCTAAGGCAGGGTGACCCAGGATAATACATTGAAGTCACCAATAAAGAATAACACCACGAAGATGAAGAAGGACAAAAGGAAGTGGTGTGACTTCCACAAGAGCCCCACTCAGAACACAAGTGAGTGTCACGCCAAGTAGCCACTGATGGCCAAGCTGACGGATTTGAAGTCACATGCATGTTTCAACTTTGAGTTAGACCCTAACAAGGGGAATGACAAAGGGAAGTAGATTATTGATGCAGGTCCCAATGCCATTGTTGCTACTACCAAGGTCCAGAATCTTGAGCATGAAGATCTAGAAGAAGTGGAGCATCTCTTCCACTAACATATGTGGGTGAAGGGGTCTCTGCTACAATTCATTATTGACATTAGGATCCAAAATAAACTCATCCCAGGAGATGTCATTATGTGGTCGGGCCTATCGACCACCCCACACCCACATCAATACACCATCAGGTGGCTCCACCAAAGATGATATCTCTGTGTCAGCCAGTAGTGCCAACTTCCCTACAAGATCAAACCCTTCATTGATGAGGTACTGTGTGGAATTTCCCCTCTTGAAGTTGGTGATGTATTATTAGGCCAACCATATTTGTGGAAGTGTCATGTTGTGAATGAGTATAGGTCTCATATTGTTATTATTACATTGGGCCATACTTTATACGGGATACTAGAGGTAGCCCCACCTACCACCATCTCTTTGATCTCTGCTAAGAAATGCAGTAAGATCATCTCCGAGACCAGTAAATTGATTTTATTTTTTATTCAATATCAAAGTAAGGGGAAGATTGTGGCCACATCCATGGTCCCCAAGAAGGGTTCCTCCACCAACAGAAGTAGGTGGATAAGGTCATTGAATCATACATAGACATCTTCTCCTCATCCACATGGGTATGATTGCACTGTCAAGTCAAGCATTTGATTGATCTAACTCCCAAAGCACCTCTACCCAATGGGTCAATATACCACTAATCCCTTCTAGAAAATTAAGAGATCAAGCAACATATCCAGGAGTTTTATAAAAAGGGCACATCCGATCAAGTTCCTGACCTTTTTGGGGGCCAATTTTACTTGTATAGAAGAAGGATGGGACATAGTGACTCTGTATTGATGATCAGGAACTGAGCAAAATAACTATCAGGAACAACTATCAAATCCCATAGATTGATGGCCTTCCTAACTAGTTAAGGGGGTCCAATTATTTTAACAAGATGAATGTGAAGTGTGGTTATCGCTAGGTCCCAATAGAGCCCACAAGTGTATGGAAGACTGCCTTCAAATCCAAGGAGGGCCTTTTTGAATGGTTGGTCATGCCTTTCAAGTTAACAAATTCCCCTGTAACTTTTATGAGGCTGATGGATAACATCTTGTGTCCCTTAACCAAATCATTCATGGTTGTATATCTCGACGACATCCTCATCTTCAATAAGGGATGGGAAGAGCACTTGAAACACATTTGATAAGCCCTTCAAATCCTATGGAAGAAAAAAATATGTGCCAACTTGGAGGAATACACCTTTGGCATAAGACAGGTCCAATATCTTGGTTATACCATATATGAAAAAGGAGTGCATGTGGATCTGGCTAAGATCCAAGTCATTCAGGATTGGCCAACCATGACCAGTCTAATAAAGTTTCACAACTTTTTGGGCCTTGTCAATTTTTATCAGAAATTCATGTTGGGATTCTCCCATATCACTTGACCTTTGATTAAGGTTACCAAGGGTGAATTCAAAGAAAAGTTATCTTGGTCTAAGTCCCAATAGAATTTATTTGTTGAGATGACACACCGCCTATAATCTAAACCTATGCTAACATTTCCAGGCCAACAACAAGCATTTGAAATTGAGACAAACACCTCTAAATATACTATTGACATAGTCCTCAGCCAACAAGGGCATCGAATGTCCTATCAAAGTGAGAAACTTTTCAATACAATTCAAAAATACCTTTCCTATGATAAAGATATGTATTCTATCATGCAGG
The DNA here is from genome assembly GCA_031772625.1 of Pinus tabuliformis. Taxonomy (NCBI): domain Eukaryota; kingdom Viridiplantae; phylum Streptophyta; class Pinopsida; order Pinales; family Pinaceae; genus Pinus; species Pinus tabuliformis. The sequence continues at coordinate 791,435,354 of CM062809.1, read as the reverse complement.
CTTACTGGAAATGGAGACATTACATTTTGGGGAAGGAGACGGTCATCCACACACATCATCGACCTCTTCAGTTTCTACAAACACAAGGGGATTTGTGAAACAATCACCATCATAAGTGGTCTACATATATACAACAATTCCACGTGAACATTAAATGTAAGAAGAGTAGAATTGATCATTTTGTAGATTTCCTAAGTTGGACCCTAGTTGTAGCACTAATTATTGTTCTCAACTCTTATGGCCATGAGACCTATGGATGGCTACAATTGTATAGGAATGATCCAAAGTTCACCACCACATACTAGATGCCAGTGGATGGAAAGAAAGCTCCAAATTTCCACCTTCATGATGCATTATTATGCTACTAGGGCCACCTTTGTGTTCCTTCAAGCAAGCATTCCAAACTGATTTGGGAGGTGCACTACAATCGGGTCGTAGGAGACCTTGGTGTGGAGAGAATTGTGGCTATACTACATAATTACTTTTATTGGCCAAGGCTTCAATAAGATGCTGGAAAATATATCAGATCATGCACTATCTATGTCATTGGTAGTTCAACGATCAAGAAGCAAGGCCTATATAGTCCTTTTCCTTCTCCCATCCATCCCTGGGAATCCATCTCCATTGATTGTCTACCTCCCTTATACCATGCATGGGAATGACTGTGCATTTGTGGTTGTTGATAAACTTCAAAGATGGCTATATTGGTCGCTTGCAAAAAGAGTATGACAGTAGAGGACACTACCAAACTCTTCTTTGAATAAGTGTGGGCACACTTTTGGATCCCACAAACCATTATATCATATTGGTATAGCAGGTTCCTGAGCACATTTTGGTTGAGCCTCTGGATATTATTGGATAAGAAGCTCACAAGTTCATTGCATTCCATCCCTAAACTGACGGCTAGAGAGAGATCGTGAACAGGATGATAATGCACATTCTATGCATGTACAACTCCAAGCATCCACAAACATGGGATGAGATCCTTCCATATGTTCAACATAATTATAAAAAATATCTCCATAGCTTGACTAGCCATAGACCCTTTCAAGTGGGTTTGGGCTTTCAACCATTATGTTTGATTGATGTTTCCATGCTTCATCTGACTACACAGATAGAATCCACACATGTACAGTCCGATGTTGCTCAAGAGACCATGTTTATTGATTTAATCCAACACGTCCTCCAATAGGTCCATGCCATCTTGGATAAGTCCAATTCCAACTACAAGTAATGGCATGATCAACATCGGGTGGCACATAAGTTTTAGGTTGGCAACAAAATTTGGTTGCATTTGCATAAAGAATGCTTTGTTCGAGTTCATAAAAAAATATTAACACTTTGGTATAGGCCTTACAGCAGCACCAAGGCTATGGTAGGCAATGATTTCGAGCTCAACATTCCCCCATTCCTCGACTTGCACCTAATGTTCAATGTGGACAACCTTCGGCCATACGTTCCACCAGTGTTGGATGCATGAGACATTGTAGAACAACTAACACCAACATAGCCCAACCCAGACTAAATAGAACATGCGACAAATGATTGGGTCATGAAAACACAAATCAAGAACACTCTCCAATAGAAGTTCCCACTGTATCGAGTCGTCAAAGTTGGCTAGCTCATGCAATAGGGACCAAGTTCAGTAAAAGTTTCCCCATCTCATGGAGGCACTCAACACAATGGGGTCCATTGCTTAATAAGGGGGGAGGATTGATCTAGGTGGATAATAGTGGCCAACCACCTATTCCACTTGGTCCCCCAACATTAATTCTTTCAATTTTGTTAATTGTAGCATAGTTTACTATTTTTAGCAATTTTTTGGCTCCTGAACTTCTGGAGCTATCTTGAGGCCCTAAACGACATTTTTTTGGAAAAAAGGAAAAAGTTATCACCCATGCTAAGAGTTTGTAGTGGAAATTTGTATTCATGAGACAAATATTTCTAATGAGGTATCATACATGTCAAACATATATCATATGCCAAATTTATGACCCCAAAAAGTTGATGTACGAATCTACCCAAATGGGGCCCACAAACTTTTGGCGCATCATCTCCTAAGGTTAGGTTTTTGGATTTTTAGGGTTTTCCATTATTTGTCAATAATAAATAGGCCTTTGAGCCTCATTGTAACATAGTTCATAAGGCATGTAGCCACCACATCTCTTCTCAGAGATAACCTACCATCGCCTTAGCCAATATATTTCCATTCTGCATGTAAATAGTTTTCATTGCTTTGTTATTAATAAATTGAAGTTATGTTTTCATTGTAGATCTGTGTTTCTGTTTATATCTATATTTCATTTAATTCCTTCATAAATTCCTATTAGTAGTCTCATAATTTAAAAAATTATTATGTAAGTTATTATCATATTTTGGTATTTTTCTCTCCTTCTTGGTCTCATGCATTTATGACCCTTCCTCAAAGTATGATTGCTTAACCTTCTTTTTTTTTTGTTTAGTAATTTTAAACTTCAAAAATATTCTCTGACATTATTTCATATGGCTTTCTATTTTACCTTAGGATTCCCCTTTTTCTTGAAATACTGCGGTTTTGTTGGCTGAAGAATCTGTTGTTGTTTGTTTTAAATAAATTGTCATTTAACTTTATGAGGTTGATTTGTAGAAGTTCCTAATCCAGAATATTATTTGAGGGATTGGAAATGTTAAATTAAAACCCTCCTTACAAAAAATTATAGGATATAAGAATAGGAACAAAAAAATCATAATCCCTTGGCATTGGCATTATGATACAAGTGTTTTCCTTGATCGAAAATTAGTCATAGGTCAGTTCAGATTTGATAAAGGGAAACTCACATTGTAATAGGTCAATTCAGAGTTAACGTGGAAATGGTATAGAAGATCGGGAAGTTGGAACAAAGGGCTACATATCAGAATCAAGAAGTTGAAGAAAAATGATGTTTTAAGTCAGATTAAGATGTATGCATAGGTTCACCTTGTCAAAGTAGCATATACACGTGGGTTCACACAATAAAAAAAGTGTATACATATGCACGTACTTTCACAAAAGGAAAAGCTCGTATGGGATGGAAAATTAAGGCTAAAAGAATACAAAGGGTCAATACCATGGTATTAGCCCACAATATTGAGAGGACTAATGGATATTTGATCTCGTCCAAGAATACCACAGGTTCTAAGTGTTGTTTTGGTCTGAGGTATTAAGAAAGACTGAAACTATATAAGGAGGAGAAGATCAAAGGGCTATGTGTGCAAGTGAAAGGGTTTTTCATGAATACATTCATCTAAAGTATATTTTATGTTGTAAGGGCTATGGTAATGATATCATCAAAAGTATCACGTGCACCTTTGGATACAATGTTGGATCAAGATCATGAGACCTGAAATGACTTATCATTGTATGATTTGATAATGGATGGGCTAGATCTGAATGCTAATGCATGTTTTATTCTGAAAATGTTATTATCTGGGTATGACTGAAGTCTGCAATAGCTGTGGAGTTTTAAGTTATTATTTTCATATCTATACACTGGTTTGCCTTGGTGAAGGTGTGTATACACACTTTTTCAGCACTACCAAGTAGCGTATGCAAAAGAAAAGCCTGTTGTTCAGAAATTACTGATCTATCTTAATAATGTTGTTGTTTTACTACTGTCTGTCAATGATGTCTTCTTAGATCTGAAAGTAGAACTGAATGCATAAGGAGATTGAGTCTGATTGATTGATTGATTAAGTGAGAAGGGTGAACTTTTTTGTTGTCTATTTATATCTCTGTAATTTGACAGTAGATCTTTAGAATATTACTGGTTGGTACAATTTTGATTCAGAGGTTTTTATGATTCAATAATTTTGGAGGTATACAGAGGTTTGGTTAAAGGATGTAGTGTATACATGTAGGTTGGCTTCATTGAAGTACCATATACATTGTACATATGAATTTTGAGGTTGCAGTTGGTTCTGGATGATGATGCAGGTTTTTGGTTTCAACATGTTCTAGTGACAGTGATCTAACTATTCAGATTGACTGATTGTTGGTTGATACAATTGTTATTGAGTTTGAACTTCAACATTATGATGGGTCCATTATGAAATTGGATGAAACATGGCCTTCATATTGTGTTGTTGTGTATGAGAAGTATCTAGTCTAAAAATTTACAAAACTTGGTCCCTCGAGGAAGAGGGAAGGTCATAGCCCTCTGTAGGCTGACGCCTATGTACTAGTAAACATATCGGCTAGTACAATAGCTAGGGGATTGTAGCTCCCTTCCAATAGAAGTTGGAGAATGTGAGAGGGTTGTAGCCTTCTACAGGTGGGCGCCTGCATACTGGTATGAGTCTGTACCAGTACTAAATTGTAAGCAGATTTTATTTATATTAAAAGAAGATAGAGATGACAACAGTGGGTGGTTTTTCTCTCGCATTGGGTTTTCCACCTTAAATCTTGGTGTTCATGTGTGTTGCTTATGTGTGATGTTTTATTCTGTTGTTACTACACATAGTTACTATTTAATAAAGTATTACTGCATTGATTGAAGATCAACACATGATGAATTAACTAAATCATAATTTCACTGGATATACATTGATTTCCTTAATAATAGTTGTGTGCACGCATGAGTTCACTTCGCTGAAGTAGCGTATATAAATTTGGTTATGAAATGAAAAGTTATTGAATTGTAAATATTGATTCACACCCCACCCTCTAAGTACTATTCCCTAAAATTGGTATCAGTTCCTTCAGAAAAAGCTTGATCGCTTGAAGGGAGTTCTCTCAAGATAAATAATCACAAAGGCATGGCATCTATCAGACCACCAATCTTCAACAGAAACAGCTTAGTATATTGGAAGATAAGAACTAGAGCCTATCTTTAGTCGCTTAGAGCTGATGTTTAGGAAATTATTGGAGGATATGAATTTCTAGCAGCAATACCCATACATACAATAGGAAAGAAGTTATATGAAACCAATGCCAAAGAAGTCAATACCTTATTGGGAAGTCTGTCAGAATCAGAATTCGTCAAAGTCATGCAGCTCAGGACAACCAAAGAAATATTGGACAAAATCATTCAAAGATGTGAACGAGACTCCCAGGTAAAACGTGCTAAGCTCCAAACTCTCAAAATTCAATATGAAATTCTGAAGATGCATAGTGATGAAAGTATTACTAGTTACTTTTTATGAGTAGATGAGATTGTAAATTGTATGAAGAATCTGGGTGAAGAAATAAAGAGGCTACTTTAGTAGAGAAAATTTTGAGATCTTTGTCTTCTAAATTTGAGTAAAAATTATCTTCCATAGAAGAATAGCAAGATCTTCAATCTATTACTGTTGTTCAACTTCATGGAATTTTAACTGCCTTTGAAATGAGGAAAGGAGGTCCATCAGATATTAAAGAAGCCACTTTCAAAGCTTCAGTAAAGGGAAAAGAAAAGGAATGTCTCAAGGAATCAGGATATATTTCAGAAGAATATGAGGTAAAATTTTCAAAGAAGCTTCAATAGGGTTCTGGAAGATTTAGAGGTAAGTTTCCATTCAAATGTTTTTCTTGTGGTAGAGTTGGCCATTATGTTGCTAAATGTCCTCGTAAAGATAATCATGAAAAGGGAAAGCAGTCTACAAAGGGTAATAGAAAATATTTTTCAATAGAAGAATTTATTATACTCATGAAGATAGTGTTGGCTTGTCTAAGAGTGAAAAATATTAATCTAAACAAGAATTTAAACTACTCATGGCTTATGACAATGATAATTTTATGGATGCCTTAGAAGAGGAATATTTTCTTGAATAAATCACTAAATTTAAAATCTATTTGGAAGAAAAGAATATGGTCATAAACACTTTGACACATCAACTCATTGAAAAAGAAAACACTACAAGAAAAAAGGACATTGGTGACGGCGAAAAATGTCACCATAAGCTCATTGGTGATGGTCAAAAGAGCCTTCGTCACCAAAAACTGAATGTTACCAAAGGTGGCGTCGCCAAAAGTATAGGTGTTGTAGTGACATTCAAAGTCTGTCACCAATAATGATTTATAATGCCGGATAGCGACTGTCACCATTTCATATGAGCAATGGTGATGGACCATAGCCTCTGTCACCAAAAATTGAACGTCACCAAACGTGGCGTTGCCACAAGTATAGGTGTTTTAGTGACATTCAAAGTCCATCACCAATAATGATTTATAATAACGGATATCGATCGTCACAATTTCATATGAGTAATGGTAATAGACCATAGCCTCCGTCACCAAAAATTAAACGTCACCAAAAGTGGTGTAGCCAAAAGTATAAGTGTTATGGTGACATTCAAGGTCCGTCATGAATATTGATTATAATGATGGATAGTGACCATCACCATTTCATGTGAACAACAATAATTTATTGTGATTGATATTTCATTGCTGTCACTGTTGGTGCATATATATATATGGTGACGTTCGTTGACTGTCACCAAAAGTGGCATTGCCAATATTATAGGTGTTGTGGTGACATTCAAGGTCCATCACGAATAATGACTATAATGACGGACAATGACTGTCACCATTTCATATCAACAACAACGATTTATGGTTATGGACCTTTGAGGGTCGTCACTGTTGATTCATATATATGGTGGCATTCATTGACTGTCACCATTTCATATTTTGGTGAGGGTTGAAAAATGTCACCAAAGCTCATTGGTGATGGTCAAAAGAGTCACTATCACCAAAAATTGATTATCACCATTCCATATGGGTCTCAGGGCACGATGGAATCGAACCACCAACCTCCTGCTTGTAAAGAAGGTGCTCTTCCATTGAGCTAACACCCTTCAAATAATTAGACTTTTAAAAATTAGACCTTGAAACTTCATAAATTGTAAATTCTACAACTTTCAATAAATTAAAAGTCTCGACAATATTTTACTAAAAAAGCAAAGTAACATCGAAGCTGCAGGTCCCTACCTAATGGTTATGGAATTTATGAAAAGTGGGTGGAGGGAAAAATAATCATGTATAAGAGAATCAATATGTTCAGTTGAACACTCAATTAGAAGTGAAACTCTGAAGACATTTCTAATTTATAAATGACCTATAATGAGCAAATGCACCAAATATTGCCAAGGAAATGTCATAAGTGGATAGCATATGGAAGAAGAACATTGATTAAGATGGATGAGATATGTTATAGGTTGAGTGAAAGAAAAATCTCAATGTTGTTGTTGGTGTTTGGATATCTGAACGATATCTAAACGTCTATGAAAATGTAACATGGATCTCCGGAAACCATGAACGATATATATATATATATATATATATATATATATATATATATATATATATATATATATATATAGATATAGATATAGATATATATCCTCTTTAGATAAACCAACATGCAATTTGGAATTTCACATGTCCGCACTCAAAACATGACAACGACCAACAAATAAAAGAAACTGACTTGGGCAGAAAGCAATAGCTTCACCTTAATTCTTGAGCTACTTCTGTATATTTGCATTCGACTCGTGATATTCTTTATTTGGCAAGGAATCAAAATCATTACTAGTATTAAAATCATCCAACACAGACTTTGGATATCCCACTAACATTTGCGTTTTTCTTGCCATGCTTGAAAACCATGGAGTTTCTTGTCGATAGTAGAATAAGATGTGTGTCTGCTACTCAAGAAAACATTCCTTATTAACCATTCTTACCTGACAGAAAAGAAAGAGACAACACAATATCAACGTACACAAAATCCCCTGCCGAAATATAATCATATCTTACAAAAGAAGTCTAAAAGATGTTCTTAATTAATAAAGTTTGTATTTGGAAATATTGTTTCTTTAGATTTAAAAAAGACTATGTCATACAACACTTTTGTCTATTTATCCAGGCAATTATATCATAGCATATGTCACATAGTATCAATCTATAGTACTTAAAGAAAAAAGAAAAATTTTCTCAAGAAAATAGATTCAGAAAAGAGCTTTGAAAACTATAAGTTTGTCATCAAAATTTTAATTAATTTAACAACAAACTATTTGGAATTTGAAAATCAAAGTCATTCATACGAAATGAATATGAAAATGGCCAAAGTTCTTATTAATACAAATAAAGCTAGAGTTTTCCATTGTAAACAACTGAAATTTTGGCAGTGATCTAATAGTTAGAGCTTATTTGCTGGGAAGACTCATCAATACCATCATTTTTCTTCCACGGTTTGTTGTGTCTCTATATCCAAATCAGATAGATTGCCATTCTCAAGTTCTACCTTTCAAGTACTGATTTCTGGCTCACACTTTAAAACACAATTCTACCTCTCCATTTTATTTTGTTTTGTCAAGAGAATTGGCAGGACCTTCCCATCCTTTGTTTTAAATCATCAATAACCATCCATTAATGATATAAAGAATAATAGATACACAACAAAGGCCAAAGATGTGCTTGTTGTATACCTATGTTCTAGGACTCATCTGACCTTACTGGTGCAAAGAGCTCACCCTGAAAAAATAACATCCATTTGGAATTTACAAAACTTTTTTAAATCAAGCTCCAACTAAACCAATTAAAATATGAACATCCTTTTAATCAATAAAATCTCTGACTTAAAATAAAAGTGGCCTAGAATTGAATTTTATATCAACCATGTCAAGTAACTAACATCGGGTGAGAAATACAAGCCATGCATATTGGATTAGTGAAATAATGGTTCTAGTAAAGCTTAAAAACAGATGATTTACAACTAAGAAACGCAAATAAATGACTTAAAACTAAGGCATGAGGTTTCCCTTTCAACCCTACCATTAAACAATGCTTCTTTATGTCACTTACCATTAAAATTTTTCTAATACCAGGTGGAAGTGGTATTGTAACATTAACCTCTGATAGTTTGTGTCCACAACTATTCTCAAGATTCACTCCATTACCTTCATTTGGTGGTAGATAAGATACATGCAAAAGCCATCAACATAAAAATGAAATCTACATCCTTGTGAAAAAATGGGAGGAAAACAAATATCCACAAATTGAAACAGACTGTAGGATACCTCATTCCTATAACATGATTATCTTGTCATGAACAATAAAAAAATAAATCAGGAGAAATGTAATTTTTGCCACATTTTGACAATGAAATCTTCTACATATTCTATGAGCAATTGATGAAAAAAGTCAGCTAAAGCTTGTCAACATCAGGATTATAGTAAAACATAAAGGAACTGCTCCAACACATATATAATCCTAAACATAAGTATCTATACATATAAGTGTTTATTAAGGACATTGTATTTTGTGAAAATATGGAAGTAAAATCTTTGAAATAACACAATTTATGGTACAACTGCCTTACGAAGTCCATTCATTCGAGTATTTACAAAGTCCATTTAGGATTTTGTTCAAAGTTCAAAGTTCAAACAATTAATGTGTAGCCTAAAAAGCTCAAATTCAAAAAGGAGATAACCTAAAGATGTAGAGTATATATCTCACATTTATATATCTTAACTTCCAAACATTGAAATGACACGTTTTAGCATACTATTGTGAATTCAGCCCAAAATGCTAGAAAAAAATATTGATGGTTATTTCACTAATATAGATGTTTTATACACACATTTATTTAAACAAATAGCTTGCAATCTCAAACATATCTAAGGATGCACACAATACGTTGCATCTTTAGTGCTGGTGTGTGAACTTGAGACAACGAAGTCCAAAATTTAACAATTTTCCTACAATATGCACTAGCTGAATAAGTGAACAATACTATTGTAGGTATGTGTTATGAATATATGTATTGCAGGCCAACAAGGGTATGGTTGGAACAGTCGTGTCCAAACCTTCCAAGTTTTCCTATAATTTGCACTGGTCTAATAGGTGAACAATAGAACTGTAGGTGTTAGTTTTGCATCACTTACCTAAATCCAACACCTTCAACATAGAAATTTCAAAGAATATGTCTAAAACTGGTAGGTAGTTTGCAAAATGAAAGAGTTGGCTTGATTGTTTCTGGAGAAGACTAGATCGTTACATTGTTCAATGTAAATTCATGACACTTTGCCAAGCTTAGATGGAACAAAAAGGAACTAAGCTAGAAGGTTATTTAAAGAATCCTTACTTAGCTAGGGTAAAATGTTAGCCCTTTTTTGTCAAAAAGCATAAATGTAAGAACTTTAAGAAATTTAGTGAAGATATTGTAGAAATTTTCTTATCAAACCATTAACGTACATAGAGCTAAGAAATATTGCTTTGTAAAAGAGATATTCATGGTAAAATTAACAAGAAATTGACCTTTTAGCATAGTTAATGCACTAGTGTTGTTGTTACAATATTTGGCCCAAACAATAAACATAGAAAAAACCCATTTTCAATTTAGTAGGAGCATGCTGGGAAAATAATCTCACAGTAATACCCATCATTGAACATTCTGACCCACTAAATCACTTTTAAATCCTTTTGAAGTCCTTCAACAAAGTACTTAAAAGTTGTGAACAATGTCATAACAATACTTCTAGCTATAGAGCAAGAATTTCAAGCTTGCCTATGTTTTATGATATGGATATTTGTTCTTCCGTTGAAGCCTCGAAAATCAATGCAACAACATGGGGGGTGACCACCCGGTCCGGACCTTAAAACAACTCCTTTTCCATTTGGAACGGTGGTTCTGACTGGTTCAACTAGGTCTAGCTACCTTCTCTCAATCTCCAACTGGCTTTAAAATATGACTTTCATTCACCAATGGAGAAGAGACATCAGATCAACCCTCTTGCTGATTAGGGAAGAAAGTGATCCTTAAGTTGATTTGGGGCTCAGCCAATCCATTACTAAAGTTTGCCTCTTTGGGAAGAGGACTTAAAAGAATGTAGAAATTAATCTGAATGCAAACTTATTCTAGGATGAAAGCAAAAGAAACTATCTTAATATTATCTAAATTAGGCAGATATAGATCTAACCCAACCAAGAGCAAGATATTTAAAGTATTGGGATTTAAATATGTTTGGCTTATAATGAATATCAAGATAATGAAGTAGTTTAATTAACTGACATTATGAATACCGCAAACATCCTATTGAGACCTCTTAACTGAAATAATCAATCAACAACACTCAAAAAGAAGTTCACAAAATGATATTGATCATTTAATTAGTAACATGAATAATTAAATAATAATATGCGGAAGAAGTTCGAAACATATCACTACTTAATAAATTAGTTTCAAAAGACAAATTTCTAAGTAAATAGTTACTCAGAAATCAGAATTTAGCCCGTGAGAGCAGAGATAAATAATAACAAAAAATAGAGACAAATTACCCATATCGACAAAAGTAGACAAATATGTAAGTAAATTGACACAATTCTGTCATCATAAAATGAAACCAACATTTAAAACAATAGTATTTGAAATACCAATTTATTGAATCCATTTCTCTAGCTCCAATCTCTAATAGTCCTTTACAATGCCTGAGCTTCAACTTTCAAAAGCAGAGCTACAATAGTGCAAACTCTGTTCATTATACATAATTCAGAATGTAAAAGAAAAACCTCAATAATCTCCAGATCTGAGATTCCACTCCTCCCACCTACAACTCTCAATCCTTATTACAAAAGTGCTTTTAGAATTCTAGAATTGTAGAGGAGAGGAGCCCTTTTTACATTCTTCAATCTGTCATTTATAATGTTTCCAAAGGCATTTTTGAGAGGAAAGTTTGTTGAAGGTAAATCTGCCCAATCCAATTTTATTTTCTCAAAATTCCAATCTTTTAATTGCTGGAGCATTCTCATTGATTGAGATTTTTTTTCTCCATATCTCTTCTATTGTTTTCCTTTCCAATCTTTTAATTGTTGGAGCATTCTAATTGATTAAGATATTTTTTCTCCATATCTCTTCTATTGTTTTCCTGCAAAAAGAAATCAAAATAAATTAAGATGCAACAATAAAATCAAAATGCCATTTTTGGCATTAAAACAAATCCAATCAAATGTAATTAATTAAATAATTGAAAATAAAATATAAGCTTTCTATTGATGCCTGGGATGATTTTAATTGGCCAAGGCTATTATTGACGAATGAATCTGCATTTAGAAGAGGCTTGGGCAAATAAAAATGAAGAAAATAAAACTCAGAAATTTGATTTTGTTTTAAAAATTCAGAGCTTGATCTTCTGCCTATTTTTAGACCCAATAAATGACCAAATATATTAGTGAAACCTCCTCAGAAATGTTCTCATTGATTTTATCTTTCGAATGAGCTATCCTAGGTCTCATTTGGCCAAGTATAACTCAATCTATGAGCTTCTAAGGTTGATGGGTCAAATATGGCATAAATCTAGAAATTCTTTCGCTGGGCTAAAAATCAAAATTTTAATTAAAAATCTAATCATAAATTAATTATCTAATATTTAATTCTAATTTCATTGTTAATTATAAACTAAACTGATTATTTAATAAACTACTTATTAATTAATATTAATCTAATTTTAATTTAATTTAATTAATTATATTTTATATATTAATTAATTTAAAATTTAATATTAAATATTAAATATCTATTTTAATATTAAACTAAAACTATCCTACCTCTTTACTCATACATTAATGTACTTAACCATGAATTCAAATCAATTCAAAATAACCAACGTGAGAATGAGTTTAAATTAAAATTCGTGGTTTGACTCCATATTGCATCGCACGAATGGTTTGACTCCATATCGCATCGCATGAAACCTTGAGTTGAGGTTGTATCAATTGAGGATTCCTGATGCGATGGAGTGATCGCATTATTATTTTTTATTCATTTTTTAATATTAAACTTAATACAACATACCATATTCATTCCCATTTCACTCATTCGTATGAATGAGTTTGAAACTCAAACAAATGAATTATGAAGTTTCGCAATGATACTTATGCCAATTTGATTTTTTCTGCAATCGGAAAATTAGGAGGATGGTGTATATCGGGGTTCTTTTAAAATATTTCATTTGAGATTTCTCAATGCAATCTGCCGATCAAAAAAAAAATTTATTATATATGTTTTTTGTTTTATATCTATCTATCTATCTATCTATCTATCTATCTATCTATCTATATATATATATATATATATATATATATATATATATATATATATATATGGTTTTAAAATAATGACGTCTAGTTAAGTTATGAATTAATCTAAAGTCTAATTTTCCTATCTAAACTACAACCACTTACTTTGACAAAATGAGAAAAAATAAACTATGGTCACTTCGACACTTTGGGTTTTCGAGATTAGTAATTTATTTGAAAATTGTAGTAAACTACTGAAATCCCGATGCTTCATGATTTCGCTGTATAAGTAAAAAAAATGAAAAATGTTAGTAATAACTAACTAGGGGTTAATTTTTAAAATAAATGAATTATTGAACTAATTTAATTATAAAAATAGAATCTTGTACATTTTACACATTTTTTAACCGAGGTGACATAATTGATTAGACTTCAAAGGAGTGTCATTTATAAACCAGTTGACCAAATGAGGCAAAACAAGTATCAAGGGGAAGCTTATAAAAAATCGATTTCAACCGAGCAATCAAAACAAGAATCTAAAGAAGATGAAAAATTAAGAAAATCATGGCGTAATTAACTTAATAAAAATCCTAAAAGGCATTTAGCCAAAAATTTTATAGAAAGGATCCCCATTATTTGAAGTGAAGAAATAAAAAATGGGGGGTTGTGTTTTACCACAACACCTTCCAACAGAGTTATGTGGCACAAAACCACTCCTTAAGAAAAAAATGTGTTTGTAAATGCATGATGAACTCTCATAGCGCAAATATGCTCTTAGTATGGTATATGATTCTCAGACTAGTGCCAGGTTTAAGGGTGCCAAAGACTTTAGATTTTCACTATGATATGGTGCATGCTTGGCTTCAAGACAACATATACTTTAGGAATTTCATGTTGGGAAACCTCCAAATCTGTTTCCAAGAAAACTCAAGTTAAATGGAAATTATTTTGTATAATAGATGTGATTCATATGGATGCATATTAATATATATGTTTTTTTCCTAAATTTGAATCAATTATGTATTTTTTGGTGACCTTTTAGAATAGTTACTACACTAGTGCTGCTGCTACAATATCTGGCCCAAACAATAAACAGAAAAAACCCATTTTCAATTTAGTAGGAGCATGTTGGGCATCATTGAACATTCTGAACCACTAAACACTTTTACATCCTTTTGAAGTCCTTCAACAGAGTACTTAAATGTCGTGAACAATGTCATAACAATGCCTCTAGCTATAGAACAAGCATTTCAAGCTTGCCTCTATTTTATGATATGGATATTTGTCCTTCAAACCAAGTTTTGTGGCACAGAACCACTTTCACCCTTAAGAAAAAATGTGGTTGTAAATGCATGCTGAACACTCTTAGCACAAATATGATCTTAGTATGGTATAGGATTCTCAAACTAGTGCTAGGTTTAAGGGTGCTAAAGAATTTAGATTTTAACTATGATATTATGCACGCTTGGCTTCAAGACAACATATTCTTTAGGAATTTCATGTTGGGAAACCTCCAAATCTGTTTCCAGGAAAACTCAAGCTAAATGGAAAAATTTTTGTATAATGGTTGTGATTCATATGGATGCACATTAATATATATGTTTTTTTCCTAAATTTGAATAATTTATGTATTTTTTGGTCAACCAATTTTTTTATCCAGTTTTTATCTAGCTCTGATTCGATTTGATAGTAGAAATAACTCAGGAACTTGAGAGGATAAATTAATATCCTCCCAAACCAAGTTCGATTGTCGGTTGTGATGTGATTGTTTTTCATGAGACAATTGTTGATCCATACAACAAATGTATATATTCTTGGAATATGATCTAACTATGAATATGGAAGTGTTCAGCTATGTTTTTAAGGACATTGTATTTATGAAATTCTAAAAGTCAAATATTTGAAATAACACAATTTATGGCAGTGGTAAGCTAGAAGTCAAATCTAAAATAACATAATTTTGGACAGTTGAGAACTTCATATGTGTGTGTAAGAATTGAAATCCATGAACACAGTCACAACTCATCATATAATGCTCTAAGTTCTCCAAAACCCTAGATAGAGAAAACCAATAGAAACCTTAGCTCCACCAAAGATATTTCAAAAAGATATTCAAAAAGATTGATTGCTGGAGTATCTTTGGTGGAGCTAGGGTTTCTTATGGTTTTCCCTATCTAGGATTTTTGAAAGCATGAAGAATTATATGATAGGTTTTGATTGTGTTCATGGGTTTCATTTCTTCTTTATATATATGAAGTTTTCGGGTGAATGCTCCAAGAAACACTAGCACCTTAAGACAAAAACACATAAAGTACAAAGAAGATTGAACGAGAGAGAGAGAGAGAGAGAGATAAAGTAGCACTACTCTTACATCTCTAAGCCAAGTATGATAAGGAATATGCACAAGTTCATTATTGACTATAATAGCAACTCACTCCTTCCTCTAATTATATGAGAGGTAAAGGGGCTTTACAATAACAAGTTGAACTAGACCACTACAAGCAAACTTGCAAGACACAAGTAGGTCCACCCATGTGAAGAACTGTACTCTAAGTGACATGTGTGAGGCTCAAAGGTGACAACGATTAGCGAGCAAGGCCTTCATGGCATGAGCACTACTCCCCAAGGTCCAACAGTCCTCCAAAGGTCCAAAGCTCTAATTCATCTCCATGGCGTGTGTCTCCTTAAGGACAATGCATATCTAGGGTTATGTGTCACCTTAAGGACTCCCACACCTACATATCCACTCCCTCAACCCAAGAGTCTATGCGTCAAGTGTAAACGTCCATGCAAGCAACCAAGAAACCCCGTGTTATCTAGGGCTCAGTAACCTCCTCTGAAATACCCAACTCTACTCCAACCACACAAACTCCCTTCATGCATCAACAACATAAAGTCACCAATCTCAATACTTATCCAACACTTTGAGGAAGAATGTGTTTCAAACATCCAAACAAGGTCTAACAGAAAATAGTAAACCACCTCCAATGTCCAAGTCCATCATGGAAGAGCATGGGCCAACCATACACCATGCACCCCACATATTTAATTTATTCTTTATATGTATGAAGCTTTCGGGTGAATTATCCATGAAACACTAGCACCTTAATACGAAAACACATAAAGAACAAAGAATATTGAACAAGAGAGAGAGAGAGAGAGAAATTAGCACTACTCTCAAATCTCTAACCCAAGTATGAAAAGGAATATGCACAAGTGCATGATCGATTATAATAACAACTCACTACTTCCTCTATTTATATGAGAGGTAAAGGGGCTTTACAATAACAAGTGGACCTAGTCCACTACAAGAAAACTTGCAAGACACAAGTAGGTTCACCCATGTGAATCACTCTACCCGAAGTGACATGTGTGAGGCTCAAAGGTGACAATGATTAACAAGCAAGGCCTCCATGGCATGAGCACTACTCCCCAAGGTCCAACAATCTTCCAAAGGTCTAAAGCTCCAATGCATATCCATGGTAATGTGTCTCCTTAAGGACAATGCATATCTAAGATCATGTGTCACCATAAGGACTCCCACACCTACATATCACTCCCTCAACCCATGAATCCACATGTCAAGTGTAAACCTCCATGCAAGCAACCAAGAAACCCCATGCTATCTAGGGCTCAATAACCTCTTCTAAAATACCCAACTCTACTCCAAGCACATAAACTGCCTTCATGCATCAACAACATCAAGTCATCAAGCTCCATACTTATCCAACACTTTGAGGAAGAATGTCTTTCAAACACCCAAACAAGGTCTAGCAACAAATAGTAAACCACCTCCAATGTCCAATTCCATCATGGAAGATCATGGTCCAACCATACACCATGCACCCCACATCTCACAAAGAACCCCTAAGGCCCAAACATGTTGTAACCATTTTCAAAGTAACCCAAAAAACTAAAAATTATGTCCCTCTCATTATAAAATCCTTTGTAACTTCATGCATATTCGGTTACAACTTTCACTCATAAGTGTCACTAATCAATGTTTGCAGCTCCTCTTTTCTACAAAAAGTGGGAAGTCTAAGTACAAAATTACCATTAGACATTGGAGTAGAGGCTTTTTATGAAGGTGGTTAGAAAGAGACCATTTAGGGCAAGGGCAATATCCATACTGCCTTGGTCCTCAATTGGCATCCATACCTTGACGAAGCTGTTTGTGAAGTGTGCTATTGCATGGATTTTGAAAGAGACTAATTGGGGTAGGAAACATCCATACTTTTGTTGATTTGACCTGATTTTGCATCCATACCTTCTCAGAAGAATTCATTTGTATCATATTTATTTTTTGGGTTACTCAGCTACAAACTACTTCCTACTATCATTTACAATTGTTCTTCAAAGTCAGTATCGAGTACTAGTTGAAATCACTAGTATTTTTTTGGTTTCTTGTCTTCATATCTTTGCTATTATTTTGTAATTATTCAAGTTTTTGCTATAGTTAGTGTCTTCTTAATTTATGATTTTTGGTCTGTTTTATTTGTCAGATTTCAAATCTAGTTATGGAATTTTTGGATTTCAAATTTCAGTTATAATAGTAGAATTCTAGGTTGGCTCAAATCATTAGTATTATAACCCCAACTAATAGTAGATTCATATCATATTTTTCATTATAGTTCAGATTATTTACTTACGTTCACCAGTCTATTTATCTTTCAAGGGATCCCTGTAAGCAAGACAGAGCAAAGCACAACTCAGAGATATATTGTCACCAACATACACATTAACACACCGACACTCATAGATGCATTCATAAATGCTATATCATACATTCATATATAGTTTTATCAGCAATCTAAGTGTCATCAAAGTGTGATCATTCTTGCAACTTAAGATCTATTTCATGCAGTCATTTCCTCCCCTTATTTACAATATCCTCAACGTAGATTGTTTTTAAAAAGTATTAAATGATTATCTAATTTCTAATCTTTACCATTTGGCAAAGTCAAAGTTTATTTTCCAATAAATATATATTATCACTTTGATCAAATCAAAGATGATCATCATTCCTCTCATCCATTGGTAATCAAGGAAGTAATTTGCAGCCCTCAACATTAATCTTTTTTATAGTTTCAAAGATGACAATCCTCCTCCTAGGCCTTAATCATTAAAAGAAAAGTTCCCAAACTGTTAACTATCCTACCATGTAATACGTCAACTTTGAGTTTGGCAAAGTCAAAGTTGATCACCAATTCCATGCTTGGAGGTCTTTGGAATGGGGAATTTTCCAAGTTAGCCTCTATGATGATTTTTTGTCTTGCCATGTCTAAGGGGGCACCTACTCATATTGTTCACCAACACCATCTCCTACCCTGATTTATACTCCCATGGGCCAAAATATGCCTTTTGTAAGACCAACTTTGCTTTCTACCTATTATTTTCATAGTACCAAAATGTCCACTTGCATAAAAACTACATGCCATGTACATAAATTGCAAACTTGATGGATGATAAGGAAAAGGAACTATCCTATATGCCATGAAACATGATATTACATACTTAGAATGCACCCTAAGGTGTCAAGATTGCATTCCAAGTGGAAAAATTGCATTTCTCAGGTTAAAATCTGCATTACAGCCATACCTGATTGCACACAACCTCATGCAAATGTACCTATGGACAAGTCATAAAATATAGTGCTACATTATTTCTCCTTATGCATCTTCCTACACTTCCATAATTCTAATGTACATGTTCAAGTGAGAGTACTAAGTCTACCAAAACAATTTCACTAATTTACTTCATCTCTTGCTAAGTGCTAGTATTTAGTAACACGCATGTCCAGGGCTAAAATTGTGATCTTTAAATTTATGTGTGGTTCTTAGAACATTATTAATATTTTTACAATGTTATAGTTTCACTTCCAATCCCAGAAGCCATTACTGTGCAAAAA
This sequence comes from Pinus tabuliformis, assembly GCA_031772625.1. Taxonomy (NCBI): domain Eukaryota; kingdom Viridiplantae; phylum Streptophyta; class Pinopsida; order Pinales; family Pinaceae; genus Pinus; species Pinus tabuliformis. The sequence goes on along the minus strand of CM062809.1, from coordinate 791,416,437 downwards.
TATTGTGAAACTACCAAATTCCACAACATGACAAATCAGGCTAGGGTAACTTCAAAATTTTATATGCCAGAACATAGAGAACATAAGGTGAAATATAAAGGTTGATAGCTAGAGTATCTTATGGTCTACAACCCTACACAATCAAATTCCCAAGAACAATCTCTAAGTGTTAGTTATTAAGAATCAACCATAGCAATTTATTTGGTTTGACACTTTCCCCAACTCCAGAAACACACACAGGCTTAAAATAAATTGCATACAATGTTCTCATTATAAATCCAAATGCCAATCCTTGAATTCTATGGTCTGCTCAAGAAACCAAACACAAATAAAAGAGGAAGCTTTACATGGAATCAGAGGTCTGAGAGTTAATTATCTTTTTTGCAATCATGGCATTACCTCAACAACAAAGCGAGCCTAGATCTTGTCACTGTAAGCTTCCATGACTCCCTTTAAAATCATAAGCCCCAAGCCTCAAATGATATCAGCTATTTCAAGGAAGAGCCCCTGCTCTTCACAAAGAATCTACAATATTGGTGAAAACCAACACAAGATAACATGACATTTTTAAACCATGTCTCAAAATAACAAAAATGAGTTATTGAATGCAATATAAAAACCTTGTTAATCTAAGAAATTAACTGACCTCTATAAGCAATTCTCGGGGCTAACTCATATTTTCCACTATGATAGGGCACTGCATAGTTTGAAGACCCAATTCCACTACCCATCTTGCACCACTTTCCAGGTTACCTTTTGAAATAAATCAACCATCCTTATCAAGCACCTACGTAGTTTCCAAGGTAGTAAACAATTACACTTGACTGGAAAGTTTACAGTGATATTTTTCCTTTTTTAGCTGTTGGAAGAAGCAATTTATCAGTTGGAGCAAAATAGTCACTGCGTGGATGGACAATACATAAACAAGCACAAGAAGATCGGAATTGCAAATGTAAATCCCCAGTATATCAAAATGACAATGTAATATTTTAGAGCTCCAGTAAACACCAAGAATGGAGTGTCAAGTTAAAGTAACATATATATGTTTTGATTTTCTTGGTAGCCAATGTTGAAACATCCTTGTCGCAACCACAAATGAACTACTCCGAGAGATTCCTTCTAGGAAACAACTATATCTCTTGCAAATTTTATCCTTCCCCTTTTCATTCATGAAGGTTAGTGAACAATTTGTTGCTTTTGTATTTTTGATATAAAACAATTTGTTTCTATGGTATCTTTGATATAATAAATATTTGAGGTAATCCCCATGTAGATTTTTTAATTTGTTTCTTATTTCTCTAACAAGAACACAAAACAAGCTTTTTCTAAATCAGAGTTGCTATTCTTTTTTAATTAACAGGGGAAGAGGATAGCCCAATAGGAGTAATGCGAAGTTGTTTCAGGCTCGATTGGTGGAATGGGTTGATTGAAGAGATTTTGAAAGACTACATTATAAGAATATTAATTTCTGATGGATATTTTCTATTAAATGATCATGCTTTCATATTCATGCATGATGAGCTAGTCACTTAGTTAGAATATTCAACTTATTTTGTTCACAACATTTTTTCCAATTCAGTTTCACCATCTTGACACTATTGAATCTAAGGTCAAATTTGTTGGTATTATGCAGGTATATAAGGCTCGCAATGTTGGTGTTAACAATGTGGTTCTTTTCCCTAAAATTTCTAATGCACTGAAGGTTTGAATGTCCAGTATTTTGTTGTGCATGGTATTTTCTTTTCTTTTTTCTAGTTAGCAATTACTGAACTAGAACGCTATTTAATCAGTCATCCACTGGGGATGAAGCCTACAATGAAAATGAAAATGGTCTTGTACCTAGAGCCATAAGACTTCTCATGGACATGTATCCAGATCTGGTAAGATTTGGATCTTAATGTGTTTACCATCACACTTTAATTCTTCTTCAAAACTTGACATGGTGTATAATATGTAGGGCACAAAGAATTGATGCTTCTTTGTTTCTAGGTGATTTACACTAATGTTGCTTTGGACCCATAGTTGTCTTATCGACACAATGGAATTTTTAGAGAAGATGGTAAGCCTTATAATTTCTTAATTTATTCTTTTGCCATTTCTATGTTTATTACTTTTTCCTTGGGATGTAACTTTCAGTGTTTCTACATATGCGTGTTTTGTTTAGGGGTGATAATGAATGATGAAACAGTCCATCAGCTATGTAAGTAGGTCGTTGCCCAGGTAAATCTTCTTCCCTCATGTTCTTTCACTTCATTTAATGTGCATTGTGTTCAAATCTTCTTGTTGACTTTTATTTTACTTACTCTTATTCCTTGATTGCATAGCACTAGTGATTTGCAAATGGTATGTTGAGACAGGCTCAGGTAGGAGTTGATGTTGTAAGTCCAAGTGATATGATGGATGGGCGTGTTGAAGCCATTCGAGTTGCATTAGATAGAGAAGGTTTTCAAGATGTGTCTATTATGTCATATACAACAAAGTACCTTCTTGACCTTTCATTAAACCATCTCATTATTGTTCTTACACTTACTTCCTACTCTTAATTGTAGAATGTGATGTTTCAATAAAGACTTATGGAGATCACAGTTCCATGAATGTTATGAACTTGTGTCTTTAAATAGATATGCAAGTGCATTATGGACCTTTCAAAAAAGCTCTTCATTCTAACCCACGATTTGGAGACAAGAAAACATATGATGTCTTACCATTTTCTAAGTTTTATTTGGTATGCTGTAAGAATTCAGGATTACTTTTGAATGAATACTTCCATTTAATTCAACTTCAATAAGTAGTTATCATATGAATCCTAGAAACCACTAAGAATCTCTTATTGAATCTGGTACTAATGAAGACAAGGGAGTTGATATTCTAATAGTATGCATGCTTTCTATTGTGTGTTTTTGCTTAACAAACATGATCTTGTTACTCTTTTTCACTTTCAAGCTCTCTATTGTGAGATTCAAATGGCTTTAATGTTTTGAAGGATAGGTTAGGCCAGCTATGCCCTATTTGGATGTGATCAGGCTTCTTTGAGATAACTCATCATAATTTACTGATATCTTCATACCAAGTAACATGGATTCACCTATATAATGATTGATCAATTTGACTAGAATTCATATGCTTCAAAGAAAGCCGTATTAGGAAAAGTTTACACTTCCTGTCAAGGAATTTATGCTAATTTCCAAGTTCAGATTATTGACAATATTTTGAAAATGGTTGAACATTATGGGAGAAAACACAACAAGGTCTTAACAACTTGCGGTGTTATTATTTTTTCATTTTTGTTAACCATAATCTTATGGGAATGATCCTCTTCCTTCAATCACTGTGAGGAACCAAGCCCAATGTGAGGAACCAAACCTAATGTGAGGAATCAAGCCCACTTGTCTCTACCATTCATCAAGGTAAGGAGTGAGTCATAGCATATACAACAACATTTGGATACATTTACATTGCATTCTTGGTTATTTAATAAATGAGAGAGAGATGAACCAACAAGCAAGAATACTTTCTCATGAATGTCTGTAGCTTTGAAAGGATACAAAAATATTAATGAACATGGATACTAGTGCATACTTCATGTAAACTTCCATGAGATAAGAAAAAATTTGATTGAAAATCCATGGGGTATCAACATCTCCTCCTGAAAAAAGAGCAAAATAGCTTTAAACATAAAATTTCTTAGTTTCAAAGTTACCAATATAATATAATTTGAACCTGAATATATGAGTCCTGAGTCAAAATTTTCGCAGAGAATCAAATCAAATATTAAACCCAACCAAACCATTACATTTATACTTTGCAATAGAAACCATCAAAGGGTAACAAAATTTGAAATGAGTCAAACCAATTGGTCTTATTTTTTAAACTAATATGACTTATGATGCTAGTATACAAACCATACTTCAAATATCAGATACATTAGACTATTTAGACACAATATTCCAAGATCTCAAGGAATTTTACATCTCTGTTTCCTTCATCAAATGAATGAGGTGGAAGCAATTGGCTAGATTCAGAAGATTCACCAAGAGAGAGACATTGCTTCAGAAAATAAGAAATCTCGTATTAGAATCGTGATGAGATGATTGTTATAAGAAAAACCAAAATGTACCTAGATATGTTGAAAAGAATCATTCTATTACCTTGGGTGCTACAATGGCCTTGTTCCAAGAACAGAGGATTGCCAATGTTGAGATTGCAACAAGATGATGGAGCTTAGTGAAAAGAGTCGCCTTCACTAAGTGGGCCCGCAGGCAAATTATGGCGCAAGTTCTATTTTTGGATCCCAGCAGGGATGATCATAGCAGGAGTGACCACAGCAGGGATGATCATAGCAGGAGTGACCACAGTAGGAGTGATCTCAGCAGGAGTGATCAAAGTCTATTTTTAGACTGGCTGTCCAAAATAGAAAAGTCAAATATTATTGTCTCATAATAATATTTGGACTATAAACTTGATCTTATTCTCTTGGAGCACTTCAGTTTGAGCTACAGATGTGGCCCATGCAGCTGTCAGAAGTAAGTACGCTTTTCTTATGAGTTAGTTGAGTTGTTGCATGCATGACTTCAGTTAGAACTCAATCAGTTGAGTTTGGTGGAGTTGATTGTGGAGTTGATGGAGTTGTGCTCAGTTTGACTTGGTTAAACTAGTTGTAGTTAGTCTAACTACAAATAGACTAATGATGAGTTGTTAAACTAATTATTAACTCATAATACAACTATAGAATACATCAGTTAACTCAGTTGCATGTTCAGTTCAGTAGGGACAGGTGTTAGAGAATCAGATTACTATCAGTTGTGACTATAGTTGTGCATCAGATCCTGCACAATCAAGGGATTGAGTATGCCAATGAGTTTGCTCATGTATTTGCCCAGTATTATAGCCTCTGCTCATGTCTAACACAGTGTGAGTGATTCTTTTGAGGTGAAATACGAGTTTGGTAAACCATTCTCATTAAATTCTTGAGCAGTTATTGAGCAGTGGAGGTAGGCAAGCAATGGAATAGATTTGGAGATCAGATCTTAGCTGTATTGTGTGTAACAGGTGGAGCTAGTACTGGATTGCTTGTGATAAGCATTGTACTTTGTAATGTTACATGGTCTCAATCATTAATATTGATCCAAGTGGATGTTGGTGGCCACCCACCTATCCCATTTGGACCCCCACAATTGTCTCTTTCAGTTTTTCTGTTTCCTTAATTATAGCACAGTTTACTATTTTTAGCAGTTTTTCAGGTCCCAAACTTCCGGAGCCGTTTTGAGGCCCTAAATGACATTTTTTGGGAAATCCACCGCCAGCGATTTTTTTGATTAAAAATCGTCTTTTCTGTCGTAGTCCTCAGAGAGATCTTTCCAACGGGCTCTCATGCGCGTCAAACAGAGATAGTACGACCAATTCGCGACCCCGGGAAGTTGATGTACCAACTTACCCAAAAAAACGGGGCCCACAATTTGGCGTTTCATCTTCTAGGGTTAGGTTTTGGAATGTGAAGGGTTTCTAATTGTTTCTCAACAATAAATAGGCCCTCGAGCCTCATTGTAACACAGTTCGAAACAGTTCAGAGGCATGTAGCCGACACATCTCTTCTCAGAGATAAGCTACCATCGCCCTAGCTGGGTTATTTCTATTTGTAAGCATATTTCAGTATTCTCCATTAATGAAATGAAGTATTATTTCCGCTACATCCTTTTTTTATGGTTATCGCATCTCTGTATTTATGGTTATCTATGTAATCTATTGCGTTCCTGCTTAAATCCGGATCAGTGGTATCAGAGCAGTCTGCTTTTTCTCTTTTTTTCTTTGCATGTCCCCAACGAGGTCGAGATATAACGAGTTAGGTCTGGAATTGGTCGAACCTTTGCAAGACCAGCCTCGCAAATCTCGACGACCCCCCATGGCGAATGAGAAGAAAGATGAGGGGGCAGGAGATCCTATCAGAATCTTGCTCAAAGAAGCCCTCGAGCGGCAAAGGAATGCGATGATGGACAGCTTTGCCCAAATCCTTCAATGGCTACCTAGAGGTGACGCATCGGCTTCCAACAGCTACTCTGGAAATGCCACACTGTTTAAGGTACAAGTTAATTTTGAAATCCCCATCTTCGAGGGTCAAATAGATGCAGAAGCCATAGATAAATGGTTAAATCTGCTCGATGGGTATTTTTCTGTTCATGAATTTTAAAGTCGGGAAAAGATTGTTTTCACTCTTCTCAAAGCAGCCCCCCACTTCAAGGATTGGTGGGAAACCTACTGCGAACAGAAGGATGAAAGTACAGGCTCATTGTTTTCAGCTGCACCCACTTGGAATGACTTCCAGGATGCCATCAAGGAGCAGTACTACCCTGTCAAAAGCTATGAGGACAAATACATCAAATGGACCACACTACGGCAAGGACGAGACCAAGATGTGCCGGAGTTCACAAAAATTTTTCATACCCTTCGCACACAATTGGGCATCAAAGATTCTGAGCTGCATTTGGTACTCAAATACCGCGGCTGCCTACACAGATACATCCAGGAAGAGATGGAGTTCTTGAACATCTCCTCACTCGGCACAGCATACCGATATGCTGTCAAAATCGAGCAAAAGTTCAAACAGAAGAAGTGAGACTTTGGATCTACAAATCCAAAGCCCAAAGGACAAAGCCAAGGCGGGGTGACCCAAGACAACCCGTCGAAGCCACAAGAAAAGAACAACACCACGAAGCCGAAGAAGGACACAGGAAAGTGGTGTGAGTTCCACAAGAGTCCCACTCATAACACAAGTGAGTGTCGGACCAAGCAGTCGCTAGTGGCCAAGTTGAAGGCTTCCGAATCAGATGCATGTTCAGACTCTGAGTCAGAACCCGACAAGGGGAATGACAAAGGGAAGCAGATCATTGATGTGGATCCTAGCGCCACTGTTGCTACTGCCAAGATCTAGAAAAATGAGCCCGAAGATCCAGAGGAGGGGGAACATCTTTTCCACTCAATGATGTGGGTGAAGGGTTCGCCACAACAATTCATTGTCGACAGTGGCAGCCAAAAGAACCTCATTTCAGCAGAGGTTGTGAAGCGGTTGGGCCTACCAACTACACCACACCCACAGCCGTACAGTATCGGTTGGCTTCACGAAGGACGATATCTCAAAGTTCGCCAGCAGTGCCGCCTTCCCTACAGCATCAAGCCCTTCATAGACGAGGTATTGTGTGATGTTACACCTCTGGATGTTTGTGATGTACTATTAGGCCAGCCATACTTGTGGAGGCGACATGCTGTGTATGAGTCAAGGCCTCGCGCTGTCGTCATTTCTTTGGATAATTCATTATACAGGATACCGGAGGTAGCCCCACCTACTGCCACCTCTTTAATCGCTGCTAAGAAAGGCAGCAAGCTCATCTCATAGACTAGGAAATTTATTTTCTGTTTGGTTGGCTCCCAAAGTAAGGGGAAGATCGTTGCTACATCCATGACCCCCGCGAAGGGTTACTCCACACAGCAATAGCAACAGAGGGATACAATCGTGACAGAACACAGGAACAACTTCTCCTTACCCGGAGGGGTACCACACAAGTTTCAGGTGGGTGACAAAGTTTGGTTACATTTGCAGAGGGAGCACCCTACCAGAACCCATCAGAAACTTAGACCACTTCGACATGGTCCTTACACCAGTAACAAGGCTACAGGAAACAATGCTTTGAAGCACAACATTCCTCCATTCCTTCGCTTGCACCGAGTGTTCAATGTGGACCGTCACCGACCATGCTCCCCACCATTTCTGGACACATCAGAGATTGCAGAACAGCTCACCAGAGACCCAGCTCAGCAGAAGCTTCCTCATCTTAGGGAGGAACTCAACACAATGGGGACCATTGCTTCCTAAGGGGGGAGTAATGATCGAGGTGGATGTTGGTGGCCACCCACCTATCCCATTTGGAGCCCCACAATTGTCTCTTTCAGTTTTTCTGTTTCCTTAATTATAGCACAGTTTACTATTTTTAGCAGTTTTTCGAGTCCCAAACTTTCGGAGCCGTTTTGAGGCCCTAAACGACATTTTTAGGGAAATCCACCACCAGAAATTTTTTTGATTGAAAATCGTCTTTCCCGTCGTAGTCCTCGGAGAGATCTTTCCAACGGGCTATCATGTGCATCAAACGGAGATAGTACGACCAATTCGTGACCCCGGGAGGTTGATGTACCAACTTACCCAAAAAAAATGGGGCCCACAATTTGGCGTTTCATCTTCTAGGGTTAGGTTTTGGAATGTGAAGGGTTTCCCATTGTTTCTCAACAATAAATAGGCCCTTGAGCCTCATTGTAACACAGTTAGAAATAGTTCAGAGGCATGTAGCCGACACATCTCTTCTTAGAGATAAGCTACCATTGCCCTAGCTGGGTTATTTCTATTTGTAAGCATATTTCAGTATTCTCCATTAATGAAATGAAGTATTATTTCCACTGCATCTCTGTTTCTATGGTTATCGCATCTCTGTATTTATGGTTATCTATGTAATCTATTGCATTCCTACTTAAATTCGGATCAAATATACAGATAGTTGGGGTTTTAGCGAGATGCTTTCCCCGGGTTACATACTGTGTTAATGTGTGAATGCTCTTGATGTTTTATTGTTATTAATGCTGCTATATTGATGATCAACGTAGAGGAGCTTATGTATTGTGTATGTATTCCGCAATAGTACATGATCAGGATAATCTCTGTTGAATATGTGTTAAATTATTCAAAATTTCTACATGGTATCAGAGCTGTTGATCATCAGATCTACTATTCAGGAAGTGTTTACATTCTATTTCTTCAGGCAGAGTCTGTAATCGGGCCAGGTAGCCTCTGGATTCATCCTTCCTTTGGAAGGTGAGATATCCGGTGAATTCCCATACAGTCAATCTCTGTATGAGAAATATTGTGGTGTCACGAATCTTAGATCCGAGGCGGTTGAGTTTAGAGCTGGTGGAATTCGAATTTGCAGCAGTGTTGTTGAAATGTATTTCAATAGATTGCAAATGTTATTCCAAAGAAAGAGCGACCTAGAGCTCAAGGATAAACTCAGAAACAATAAAGGTGAGAATGGATCTTCATCAAAGGTATCTGATGAAGAGAATTGCGCTTTGGTTGCCAAAGCAAAGAAGGGGAAGAACAAGAAAGCTTCTCAGTCTGGTGCGAAATGCAAGAAGCAGGATATGTCCAAGGTGAAGTGTTTTCACTGTCACCAGCATTGACACTATGCCACCAATTGTCCACAGAAGAAGAAAAACAATTAGGCTGTTGGATCTTCAGTAGGAGAGGCTCTAGCCTCATAGTTTGAGCTTGATTTTTCATTGATCGCATGCTTGGTTTCAAGTGTGATGGGATCGGTGTGGTTCTTGGACTGTGGTGCGTCTTTTCACATGACGGGAGATAGAGATTTGTTCTCTGGTCTGGAGGACAAAGATTTTGGAGTGCACATCGAGATGGGTGATGATGGTAGATACAGTGCGACCGGTATCGGTACCATTTCCTTTGAGAGGGAGTCTAGTAAACCCTTCGTATTGAAGGAAGTCATGCATGTTCCAGGATTGAAGAAGAATCTCATCTCAGTGGCGATGTTAGAAGACAAGGGGTATGATGTTGTTTCCAGCGAAGGAAAGGCTTTCCTGCGCAGCAAGACAACTGGTGAGACCTGGAAGATAGGGGTTCGAGTGAGGAACCTTTATCAGTTGCATGTAGATGGATGCGCAGCAATGGCAGGTAAGGCAGAAGGATTGGTGAGCCGGGATGATGGCGAGTTGTGGCACAGGAGATTGGGTCACCTTCACCATGGAGCCTTGAAGATACTGCAGCAGATCACTACAGGGCTCCTAAAGGCACACTTGCACAGTCAGATCAGTGCAAGGGGTGTACTTTGGGGAAGTTTGTGAAAGCCACCTTTCACGAGAAGGATAGTCGCGCCACGACGATCCTTGAGAGAATTCACACAGATGTGTGTGGACCTTTCTCAGTTGCTTCGACAGCAAAACACAGGTATTATTTGATTTTTGTTGATGATTTCTCTCGTAAGTGTTGGATCTTCTTCATGCAGAAGAAGAGCAAGACATATTCAAAGTTCTGTGAATTCAAAGCACTGGTCGAAAAGGAGTTGGGGAAGAAGGTGAAGGCTCTTAGGAGTGATAATGGTGGTGAATACATCTCGGATGAGTTCAAGGATTTCTGCAAGGCAGAAGGGATTCGTAGAGAGCTCATAGCTCCCCATAACCCACAGTAGAACGGGGTAGCTAAGCGGAAGAACAGAATGATTGTGGGTGTTGCACAGGCAATGTTGCATGATCAGGGCCTACCCCTTCACTTGTGGGCGGAAGCATGCAATACAACAATTTATGTGCAGAACGGTTGTCCACATAGGATACTTCGCATGAGTACACCCGAGGAGGCTTATTCTGGTAAGAAGCCTGATCTTTCTCATTTGAGGATTTTTGGTGCTAACGTTTACATGCATGTGACGAAGGATGCCAGGAAGAAGTTGGAGCCAACTGTAGAGGTTGGGATATTTGTGGGGTACACTGATACGCCCCACAACTATTGTGTGTATTTGCCAGACAGTGGTAAAACTGTCGTGCGACGGGATATAAAATTTTAGGAGGAGAAAGCCATGAAGTGTTCGCTTGAGAGGGAGCTACACTTGCATGTAGATGAGGAGCTATTAGTTCCTAAGGATGAGCTTCAGGACGTGGATCAGCCACAGGACGAGGTTCATGGAGTGGAAGAGACCACTCATGCAGTGCCAACCATCATAGGGTGAAAGCGCTTGACAGAAGCTGAGCGACTGGCTCAAGATGCAGAGAAAGTTGTAGCACCACCTACAGCCCAACGCAGGTAGAGACAGTCACCTGACCGGTACACTGGATATATGGCTCTTATGAGCAAGTGTGTTGTGATTGAGCCATCCTCTTTCGAGGAAGCTGTGGAGGATCCCGCATGGGTAGACGCCATTGTGGAAGAGTATGATTCTATTGTCAGAAACAGTGCATGGGAGATTGTTCCTAGATCGGAAGGGAAATCAGTGGTGGGTTCGAGATGGATCTACAAAGTTAAGCAGGCAGCTGACGGGAGTGTGGAGAAGTACAAGGCAAGATTTGTTGCCCGGGGCTTTTCACAGATAGAGGGGATCGATTATGAGGAGACCTTTGCACCTGTCACAAGGTATTCTTCCACACGGACGATTCTTGCTCTCTCAGCGCAGATGGGATGGCACATTCATCAGATGGATGTGAATACTGCATTCCTCAACAGAGTCATTGAGGAGGAGGTGTACATTGAGCAACGTGAAGGCCTTGAGGTCTTCAGCAGCGAGTCGCATGTGTGTAGGCTCAAGAGAGCGCTGTATGGGTTGAAGCAAGCACCACGTGCTTGGTACACACGGATAGACAACTATTTCACAGGACTTGGATTCTCCAAGAGTGAGGCGGATCCTAACTTATACCAGATTGTGGTGGAGGGTAAGTTGCTTATCATTGTACTGTATGTTGATGATTTGGTTCTAACGGGTGATGAGCTGTTGATACTGTCATGCAAGAAGGATCTTGCTACAGAATTTGAGATGAAGGATTTGGGCCTCCTTCACTATTTCCTAGGATTGGAAATATGGCAGCACAGTGGTGGACTGTTTGTTTCTCAGGGCAAGTATGCTTGGGAGATACTGGAGAAGTTCAACATGCATGGCTGCAAGCCTGTTGATACTCCTCTTCCTGGAGGTTGGAGGAAGGAGGATGCCACTTCGGGAGAAGAAGTGGATGCCACTGTTTATCAACAGTTGGTGGGGTCGCTGATGTATTTGGTCAATACACGACCTGATATATGTTATGCAGTTAACTAGCTTTCACAAGCTATGGTTAAGCCTACCAAGCTCTTCTGGAGGGCGAGCAAGCATGTATTGCGTTATTTGAGAGGCACATTGGGATATGGTTTGTGGTATAGACAGGAGGATGAGGTGAAGCTATGTGGCTTCACAGATGCAGATTGGGCAGGGAGCCCAATGGACAGAAAGAGCACATCAGGAGGGGTCTTCAGTATTGGATCGACAACAGTTTCTTGGTACAGCAGGAAGCAGAGATCCGTGGCACTCAGTTCAGCAGAGGCCGAGTATATGGCAGCAAGTTTGGCTGCATGCGAGGCTATATGGATGAGGAAGATCCTGGTTGGTTTGTTCAGTTCTCATTTGGATCCTACTATGATTTACTGTGATAACCAGAGTTGCATTAAACTCTCGGCTAATCATGTATTTCATGATAGATCTAAGCATATTGACATCAGGTACCATCATATCAGAGATTGTGTGCAGCAGAGGATCATGTTGCTTTCATACATTCCAATGGAGGATCAGGATGCTGATATTCTGACGAAGGCTCTCACTAGGAGCAAATTCGAGTACCATCGAGGCAAGATAGGGGTTGCTGATAATCCATATCTTGTCGAGAGGGAGTGTTGAGATTGCAACAAGATGATGGAGCTTAGTGAAAAGAGTCGCCTTCACTAAGTGGGCCCGTAGGAAAATTATGGCGCAAGTTCTATTTTTTGATCCCAGTAGGGATGATCACAGTAGGAGTGACCACAGCAGGGATGATCACAGTAGGAGTGACCACAATAGGAGTGATCACAGCAGGAGTGATCAAAGTCTATTTTTAGACTGGCTGTCCAAAATAGAAAAGTCAAATATTATTGTCTCATAATAATATTTGGACAATAAACTTGATCTTATTCTCTTGGAGCACTTCAGTTTGAGCTACAGATGTGACCCATGCAGCTGTCAGAAGGAAGTATGCTTTTCTTATGAGTCAGTTGAGTTGTTGCATGCATGACTTCAGTTAGAACTTAATCAGTTGAGTTTGGTGGAGTTGATTGTGGAGTTGATGGAGTTGTGTTCAGTTTGACTTGGTTAAACTAGTTGTAGTTAGTCTAACTGCAAATAGAATAATGATGAGTTGTTAAACTAATTATTAACTCATAATACAACTATAGAATACATCAGTTAACTCAGTTGCATGTCAGTGCATGTTCAGTTCAGCAGGGACAGGTGTTAGAGAATTAGATTGCTATCAGTTGTGACTATAGTTGTGCATCAGATCTTGAACAATCAAGGGATTGAGTATGCCAATGAGTTTGCTCATGTATTTTCCCAGTATTATAGCCTCTGCTCACATCTAACATAGTGTGAGTGATTCTTTGGAGGTGAAATATGAGTTTGGTAAACCATTCTCATTAAATTCTTGAGCAGGTTTTGAGCAGTGGAGGCAGGCAAGCAGTGGAATAGATTTGGAGATCAAATCTTAGCTGTATTGTGTGTAACAGGTGGATCTGGTACTAGATTGCTTGTGATAAGCATTGTACTTTGTAATGTTACATGGTCTCAATCATTTATATACAGATAGTTGGGGTTTTTAGCGAGATGCTTTCCCCGGGTTACATACTGTGTTAATGTGTGAATGCTCTTGATGTTTTATTGTTATTGATGCTGCCATATTGATGATCAACATAGAGGAGCTTATGTATTGTGTATGTATTACACAATAGTACATGATCAGGATAATCTCTGTTGAATATGTGTTAAATTATTCAAAATTTCTAGAGCCAATTTAGAGGAACTACAAACTACTAAAATAAATGCAATCAGGTTGGTGTTTTAAAACATCTAATAAATTCCAAGAAGGTAGACTCCCAAGGTGAAGGGACAGGAAGAGGCATCAAGACCAAAATAAATGTGAACACTAACATTCTTATTAGTGATATTATTATTAAAAATAAGTGCTAATATGAGGGATAGATGGTTAAACAATCATAGACGTTATATTGTGTTATAAGTGATGTATATGAGAGATGGTAAAGTGAGAGAGTGGTATGTGTCTTTGTGCTTGTGAGCAACCTACCTTGGGCTAACCCCCTGAGGTAAATTTTTTTTGGCATTCAAAAACATTTGTTATTCTATCCACTCTCATGCTTATGTTAAATGTGAGCGTACTTGTAAAAACTAACAGTGGTATCGGAGCAGTTACTGACTAATGGAAAACCCAAGTTTGATGCTAAGAGTTGGTATGTGTCTTTGTGTTTTTAATAGCTGAAGGTTAAATTAAGAAAAAGGAAAATGACTTTAGTAGGCAACAAAAGATAAAAATTCAAGTCAACTTTAAATTTTAGAAAGGGAAAATGAGGAGACTTTGATTAGGTGACATACAGAGACATTGGAAACAGATACCCAAAGTTCTATAAGTGCCAAAAACTGAAGAATCAGTGATGTGTGTCAAAATCAAAACAATTTGTATTTTGCGATCATAGCTTGTATTTCAGCAGCAATGGAAAGTGGTGGTGCTCTACAATGTACACGATTACTTGTTCTAGATATGGCTCTCTTATGACATCTTAGAATTACTTATATGGCTGTAAAATCTCCTATCTAGTCTCTGTTTATTATGCATTGCACTTTACCAGTCTGTTTTCCATGGTTGTTGGCTTTCTCATCAAGTCAAACTTTTCGTTTGGACTTTGGAGAAAGTAATTACCCATATTTCACATGTTTCAAGGCTGCATGGTACCGTGTAAAGGGTCCAATCAATCATCGAGAGTAAAGGATCCAATCAATCGTTCAGAGTTCCAAGATATCTCAAGTCAAATGTTAGAGATATAATTAATTTCTATACTATTCAAAGCTTATAAATTTTTAAAAACTTGCCAAAGTGCTATTTGCAATGGCATTTATAAAAAATTTAGCACACCATACAACAGAGTCTAGTGCCCAACAAAGCGAATGTCCAATGTTTTCATGAACAATACCCAACAAATAAATAAGTGCTTTTGTTCCTCAGAGTATGGTGACATATGACACCAATGGCGTCAAAGAGTTAAAGGCAAGAAGAAATATTTTCAACATTGCCTAGTGATAGCAATGTTGAGACCGAAGACGAGCAGTGTGATGTCAATAATTGCTTTCCACATCCAATTCCACATAATATCATTGATTCCCTAGCCCAATAAACAAGATTCTAAAACTATACTTCAAAAACAATGGGATTAGCACCAAAACCATGATAATGTTAAAACAAGTAAATGTCAGCTAGAAAAGGCCAGCAGCACGTGGTTTTTCTAGAATGGAGGGGAGTCAAAAATACCTTAATATTTTTTATTTTTTTTTGTGTTATCAATGGGGTCTTGGTTAGTAAAGCAGGTGTGTTAAATACACCTTACCAAGGTTTAAATCCCTCGTTACATGTTTCACCCCTCAAGTTAGGCCCTGACTTGAGGTAACTAATTCTGGTCAGCACATCCATTAAATCGTGACGGATGCAATGTTTCCCCAATTTTGCTGTCATCAAGTCCTTTCCATCTCTTCTCACCTTTCCTCTTGCTTTTCCTTCACTAACTTGTTCAGTGTTGCCACATCTCACCTCTTTTTCCTTTCCTCACCTGTTCAGCATGACCACCTCATGTATCTTTGGCCCTCATAAACATGTTTGACATTTCCACCTTTCACCTTTTTTTCCCTTGTCAATCTACATCACAAGATTGAGAGAGGAATCTCACTGAGGAGTGTGATACTTTAATGTACCAGTTTTGAGGAAGTGTAGAAGAGGATATTACGAATTTAGATCAGCCAAGGTGATCAAGGATCATATGAAGAAGTTATTAAGAAAGGCCACTTTCTCATTATTTACCGATTTAATGCCATGCAAGTTATGGATAATTTGACACAAGAAATCCATACATATTTGTAGTTGGTCCTTGAAGAAAACACCATCAAGTCTTTGAGACACCAAAGGTACAACCCCTTCTCGAGGAGAGCATGATCATGACATTCCCTTGACTCTTAAAAGTGAACCACCAAATTCTTATAGACACCCTTTTTCACAAAAGAATGAAAGAAAAAATATCATTCAAAAACTATTAGAGGTGGGGTCAGTATAAGAACTTACTCATCACCAATAGTCATGGAGTTAAAGAAGTAAGGGACTTCACACATGTGTCCTGATTTTAGGGCTCCAATAAGTTGACAATCAAGGTCAAACTTCCGATCCCAATTATTGATGATCTCCTAGATGAACTTATGGACCAAATTTTTTCACTAAGCTTGATCTACGTTCATGATACCACAGATCAAGATGAAAGAGATAAACATCCCTAATAGAACCTTCAGAACACATGAATATTATTATGAGTTTCTAGCGATGCCTTTCAGTCTTTATAATGCTCTATCCACCTTCTAGAGCCTCATGAACAAGATTTTCAAACTCTTCCTATGCAAGTTTGTGTTGGTATTCTTTGATGATATCTTGATCTACAATGAAGCATGGAAATCCCACATAAAGCATGTTGATAAGTCCTTGCAACTCTTGAGAGACAACCAATTATTCATGCAATGTTTCAAATGTGCTTTTGGGGCTCTTGAGGTTGAATATTTGGGCAACATTTTAAATTAAGTGAGTATGAGTTGATCCTAATAAAGTGGTAGCTATGGCCTTGTCTAAAAACATTGATGAGCTTGAGGGGAATCTTAGGACTTAGAAGCTAGAGGAAATTCATGGAAAATTATGGCAAAATTGCAGCTCCCTTAACTTTCCTTAAAAAGAATGCCTTTGTTTGGAGTGAGGAAGCAGCGCATGCATTTGCTACTATTAAGGATACCATGTGAACCACTCTAATATTAGCCATGATTGACTTTAATGAGTCTTTTGTCTTTGAATGTGATGCATCAAGAAGAAGTCTCAGAGCAACATTGATACAAGAAGGATGCCCCTTGGCATTCATGAGTAACCAAATGTGTGACTGCAATTTGGGAAAATCCATATATGAGAAGAAAATGATTGCTATTATTCATGTAATAGAGACTTGGTGACCATATCTCATAGAGAGGCCTTTTCAGATCAAAATTGATCATCATAGGTTGCAGTACTTTCTTGAACAATAGTTCTCTTCACCAAAGAAACATAAATGGGTCATCAAGATGGAGTATGATTATGAGATCATATATGAGAAAGGTAAAAGGAATGGTATGGCTAATGCTTTATCCAAACAATTTGAGTATGAGTTAATATTTTCCTTATAATGACCAAGTCTAGAATGGATTGAGGAAGATCTTAGGGAATGGATAGCAAACAATTCTTTAAGGTAGCTCATCCAACAACTTTAGATAGATTCCAACCCACCTAAAAGTTATATATGGTGTAAATGTTTTAGGCTTTCTAAAAAGTACTTGCTGAGCTCTAATACTAAGTTCGTATGAGCAAGGTGGAGGCTATCAGTTGTCCTCAAAAGACTTCTGAATACAGAGATAGATCAACTCCGATAATAAGGAATGTTATATCTAAACTCTAAATGGATTTACAAGAGTATGTGAGGTGTGTTTATTGTTTTGTTTAGTATGTAGGAATCTGGTCTGTATGGTGTATAGAACAAAAGTAAGGAGGCATTGATTATGTTGTGATATTGATTTCCTAACATTAAATTCTAACCTAATATGAAGTCTTACATCATTTAATATTACATTGTGTTTCATTAAGTCATATGAAGTTTGTGCACTGGTTCAATCATGACAAAGTGCCAGGAGAACCATGTAATGTCAAATATGATTCTGGAAAATGCCAAACATGAAAGAGATGTTTCCTATGCTAAGAATTTCCAATTGCCTATAACCAATGATTTGAAAATTTTGCAATAGTAAGCATTCAAGAGAATCACATATGGTTCTACTATATTACTCTTTATGCTTTGTTGGCATTATGACACAGGTTTGGCGCTATGGCACAGGTGTGGCACAGGTGTTGTCCTTGATGGCAACTCACTTTGGTAACACATCTCAGTTTAGGCTCTTAGAATGAAGGAAAAATATATATACGCAAGTTCATCATGATAAAGCCATGTATACACACGGGTTAGACGTTCCAAAGTCACGTATGTGTATACACACACTTTCATGCAAGGAAAAGCATGTACATGTGGGAGAACTTATGTTTGGTCCATGGTATTTAGTCCTTGGTATTTGAACCTATGGTTTTGGACCATAGTATCTCGTCAGATGTGTTGATCCCAAGTATTGGGTCCATGCTATTGGTTTGTTATGGTTTTGGACCGTGGTATTGTGAAAGGCCTAAGACTATAAAAGATGAAGGAGATCATTAGGCAAGGATCATCTAATGTATTGAATATCTGAAGACGTGCAAGTGATTGGTGTGTGTGGCTAGATTTGAATCAATGAGGAACCTGAGCATTACAACATAGATAAGTTCTATTGATGGGTCGAGATCTCAAGGCTTGAATAGTAATATTGTGATTTGATATGTTTTAATCGGTGCATAATTAGATCTATAAATATAATAATCTGAGTATAGTTGAAGTCTGTTTAAGTGTAAAAAGTGAATTGTCTTTTATAAATCTATACGCAGGTTTGGCTCTGCAAATGCGCGTATACACGTAGGTTCAGCAAGAGAAGAAAGCATATACGCTGGTTGACCTTGATACAGCTGTGTATGTACACAGGTTTATACATAGTGAAGTAGCGTACGTCTCTTGAAATATCTTCTAGCTTCTTCTGTGGATTACTGCAGTGTTCAGGGTTTAGCATTGGTGTTTGGTTACCAGTATTGTTTTCTGGTTACAGCATTATGAGAAGTTTTTGGTTTATTCAGTAGTTGTTTGTGGAAAGGAGATTGGTTGATGCACATATACTTGATGTTTGTTTGATATTCATGGATCCAGTCTGAAAATTGATGAAACGTGGTCCCTAAAAGAGAAGAGAAGGTTGTAGCCTTTTGTAGGTTAGCACCTACGTACTAGTATCTCAACTAGTACAAGAGCTAAGGGGGTTGTAGCTCCTTTCCAGGAGAAGCTGGAGAATGAGACAGGGTTGTAACTCTCTACAAGTTGTAGCCTACGTACTGGTATAAGTCTGCACCAGTACAGAATCATTGTAAAAACAAGTTTCTAGTTAAAAGAAGATAGAGATGAATTGCAGCAGGTGGTTTTCACCCACATTGGGTTTCCACCTTATATCTTGTGTTCTTGTGTGTGATTGTCTTCTACTCTATTTTTACTGTTCCTGGTTATTGTTTATATGACTCTGATGCACAGATTAATGATGAACATCTGTAGAATACATTAAATTATAAGTCTGCATGGTATATGCTGGTTTTCTTATCTGAAATTGCATATATACGCGGTTTTATCTAACTGAAGTAGCGTATATGATCTGGGTGTGAAATAAAAAAATATTTGACTTAATAATACTGATTCACTCCCCCTCTCAGTATTATTTCCAACAATTGGTATCAGAGCAGGTCCTTCAGAAGAAGCTTGATCGCTTGAAGGAAGATCTATCATCATGAGCAACTACGAGAAAGAAGCCTCAATCAGGCCACCAATTTTTGGTGGGACCAACTTCGTCTATTGGAAGGTAAGAATTATAGCCTATCTTCAATCTCTTGGTACAGAAGTCTGGGATATCATAGATACAGGGTACACATTTCCATCAGCAAATCCTAGAAATCCGGCTGGGAAGAAGCAGAATGAAACAAATGCAAAGGCTGTCAATACTCTATTAGGGAGTCTATCTAAAATAGAATTCATTAAGGTTATGCAACTCAAAACCACAAAAGAAATATGGGACAAGATCGTTTTGAGCTATGAAGGAGATGAACAGGTAAAACGAGAAAAACTTCAAACCCTTAGAATTCAGTATGAAAATCTCAGAATGCACAATGATGAAAGTGTGGCTAACTATTTCCTTCGTATAGATGAGATTGTTAATTGTATGAAAAACTTGGGTGAAGAAATAAAAGAGGTTTTTTTGGTTGAAAAAGTTCTAAGATCTTTGTCTTCTAAGTTTGAATCAAAATTTTCTGCCATAGAAGAAAATCAGAATCTACAGAGCCTTACCATGTCGCAATTGCATGGAATTCTAACTACTTACAAAATGAGAAAAGCAGAACCATCAGACAGGAGAGAAGTTGCATTAAAGGCTTCAGGCAAAGGAGATTACTATGAGTTACGACACATGTCAAAAGAAGAGGAAGAATCAAATTTTGTCAAGAACCTCCAATGGGGAACTGGAAGATTCAGAGGTAAGCTACCTTTCAAATGCTTTGCTTGTGGAAGAGTCGGTCATTATGTTGCAAAATGTCCTCATAAAGATAAACTAGACAAAAGTAAGGAACCTATCAGATGGAACAGAAAGCAGAATAAGAAGAGCTATTACACGCATGAAGACAGTGATGGATTGTCAAATAATGATGAAGATGAACGAGGTAATGATGATAGACTTTTGATGGCTTTTGAAGATGATGATTTCTTGGATGCTATAACTGAAGAAGGTCTTTATGAAGAAATTTCTAGACTTAAGCTTTGTTTAGAGGAAAATAATATGATTATAGACACTCTAACAATCCAACTTGCCGAAAAGGATAAATACAATGAAATGTTAGAATGTGAAATTGTGGGACTTAGAAAAGAAATTGAGAAAACAAAAGCCCTTAATCTTAGATTTGCTAAAGGATCTGAAACCTTAGATGAGATTATCAAAATGCAGCGTTCTCCACTAATCAAGACAGGTCTAGGATATAATGAAGAAGCATCTCAAGCACAGGAGCCATCCACCTCCAAAAGCTATCTTGACGCAGCAAGGAGGAGTGAACAAATTGACAATCGACAGCAAAGGCACAATAGAGACTACCAAGTAAATTGGGGGCAATCTACTTTAAGGATGAACAGAAGCTACAACCAACAACAGGTAAAAC
Source organism: Pinus tabuliformis (assembly GCA_031772625.1). Classification (NCBI taxonomy): domain Eukaryota; kingdom Viridiplantae; phylum Streptophyta; class Pinopsida; order Pinales; family Pinaceae; genus Pinus; species Pinus tabuliformis. The sequence continues at coordinate 791,395,695 of CM062809.1, read as the reverse complement.
ATCATCAATTTGCCTCAAGAATGGATGTCAATAGAAACTACAATCATTCGGTTGGTAGATTTGATAATCACAGGAGTTTCTTCAATGGCCAGTGTTTCTCTTGTCATAACTTTGGTCACAAAGCAGTTCAATGTGTTGCCTATAAGACAATCATGACTAGAGAAGCTAAAAAACAAAGAAGTATGACTGGGATCATAAAAAGGACCTACAATAACTTTTTTGCTCTTGAAAATTAAATAGAATGTTCTATTTGTAACAACTTTGGTCATGAAGATTCTGAATGCAGGAGCAGGTTTCGGCAGACAACTCAGAAGGAAAGGGTCTCAAGTGTCAAAACATGGAGAATGAAAGAACCGCAACTGGAAAGATGTGGGATAGCCTTATATGCAGAAGGACAGGAAAATCAATGGTATATCGATAGTGGATGTTCAAAACATATGACAGGTGATAAAGAAAAACTTCAATCATATAGTGCCTTAGAAAAGGCAAAGAAGGTCTCATTTGGAAATGACACCCCTGCGTTCATAAAAGGTAAAGGTTCTGTTTAGTTGAAAGAAAAGGTCAAAGCTGGAAATGTTATGTATGTTGATGGCTTAAATCATAATCTATTGAGTGTCAGTCAGATGTGCGATCAAGGAACTGAGGTAATATTTCGATCAAATGGATGTAGTGTTCATGGTCTTGATACAGGAAAAATAGTGATCAAAGGCATAAGAACTCCAAATAATTTATACATATTCAAAGAAGGACAACATCAATGCTATCTAAGCAAGAATCATGAACACTGGCTATGGCACAGAAGATTGGGGCATCTTAGCTTCTCTCAGATAAGGAAATCATGCAAATATCAGGCGGTTCGTGATCTTCCTGACATCAGAATTCCAAACAATATAATATGAAAATCATGTCAGTTTGGTAAGCAAACTAGAACTAATTTCCCTGAGAAGGAAGCATCAGCTAGCAGGCCACTTGAACTTGTCCATACTGATATATGTGGTCCAACTAGGAAGAAGTCACCTTGAGGCGAAGAGTACTTCATATTGTTTATTGATGACTTTTCAAGGATGTGTTGGTTAGGACTCATGAAGTATAAAGATGAATCTTTCGAAAAGTTCAAATCATTCAAAGCCTTAGTTGAAAACGAATTAGATCGACGAATCAAATGTCTCAGATCTGATCGAGGAGGGGAATTTACCTCAGATGAATTTTTCGATTTTTGTGAAGAACATGGCATAAGAAGGGAATTTTCTACTGCAAGGACACATCAACAAAATGGAGTAGTGGAAAGGATGAACAGAACGGTTCAACAAATGGCTCGTGCTATGCTCGATGAATCTGGAACTCCCGCAACCTTATGGGGTGAAGCCACATTTGCTGCAGTAACTATTCTTAACAAGACAAATGTCCGGGTAAACGACACTCAGACTCCTCATGAACTTTGGTATGGTAAGACTCCCACGGTGAAATACTTCAAAAATTTTGGAAGAAAATGCTACATTAAAAGGACTAATGAAAATCTTAGCAAGTTTGAACCTAGAGCAGATGAAGGCATTCTCCTTGGTTACTCTCCCCATAGCAAAGCATATAAGTGTTACAATAAAAGACTTGGAAAAATTGTTGAAAGTATTGATGTAGTGATTAATGAAGAAGGAAATACCTCTAGGTAGGAAAGATCTGAAATTTTCGAAGATGATGAGGACTATCCCTCAACGTCAAATCAGATTCATGATGAAGAAACTCATGAGGCACCAGAAGAACAAATAAGAATAGAAGAAAAGACTCCATCCAGATACGTTCAGAAGAATCATCCAGAATCTCAAATTTTGGGGCAGAAAGAGGCAGGTGTACAAACAAGGAGAATCATTTCAGAAGCTTCAAGCTATCTAGAATTGTTCTCCTCCACCAAACCAAAAAATGTAAGAGAAGCATGCAAATATGAATGCTGGGTCAAGGCAATGAATGAAGAACTTGAGCAGATTGAAAGGAATAACACTTGGGAGTTGGTTCCTAGACCAAAAGATAAGAATGTCATAGGGACAAAGTGGATTTTCAAAAATACGCTGAATGAAAATGGAGATGTGGTTAGAAACAAGGCAAGACTTGTTTGTAAAGGATATACGCAACAAGAAGGCATATACTTTGAAGAATCCTTTGCACCAGTGGCTAGACTTGAGGCTATAAGAATGTTCCTTGCTCTCTCTAGCTTTCAAAATTTCAGAGTATTTCAGATGGACGTAAAATCTGCCTTTCTGAATGGAGACTTGAATGAAGAAGTGTACATTGAACAACCAGATCGGTTCATCCTTGGAAATGATCCAAATCTTGTTTGCAGACTCAAAAAGGCTCTCTATGGTCTTAAACAAGCTCCAAGGGCTTGGTATTTTTGGTTGGATGAGTACCTTCATCAACAAGGTTTTGCAAAAGGATCAACTGACAGCAACCTATATATAAAGGCTGACAATGAAAAGTTGCTAATACTTGTTGTGTATGTTGATGATATCATCTTTGGCAGCAATGAAGAAGATGTGAGTCAAAATTTTGCCTTGGTAATGTAAAAGGAGTTTGAAATGTCCATGCTTGGGGAGCTCACATATTTCCTTAGTTTACAAGTCCAACAAAACAAATATGGCATTTTTCTATCACAAACCAAGTATCTCAAGCAGATCTTGAAGAAATATGGGATGGAAGATTCTAAACCAGTATGTACTCCTATGGTTACAGGATGCAGTCTCAGCACAAATGATGAATCAGCAGCTGTACATCAACCTACCTATAGATCCATGGTTGGTAGTCTACTCTATCTAACAGGTACCCGACCAGACATTATGCATTCAGTAGGGACAGTTGGAAGGTTTCAGGAAAATCCAAAGGAAACTCATCCTAATGCAGTCAAGAGAATCTTGAAATACCTTCAAGGGACTCAAAACTATGATTTATGGTACCCTAGAGATACAAATATCACACTTCATGCATATACAGATGCAGATTGGGCAGGTAGCATGGATGATAGGAAAAGCACTACTGGTGGGGAATTCTTCATGGGTCCTAGATTAGTATCATGGTTCAGCAAGAAACAAAGTTCCATTGCATTATCTACAGCTGAAGCAGAGTATGTAGCTGTTGCATCTTGCTGCACACAACTCCTTTTGATGATTCAAACATTGCAATATCTTCAAATCACTTGTACTCCACCTATTTCCATTTTTTGTGATAATACAAGTGCAATTATCATTTCAAAGAATCCTGTCATGCATTCAAAGACCAAGCACATACCTATCAAATACCATTTTCTTCAGGAAGAAGTGCTTGAACAAAAGGTCAAGTTGGAGTATGTTCCCTCTAAGGAACAAGTTGCTGATATTCTCACCAAACCACTGCCCAAGGAGACTTTTGAATACCTCAGACAGAAGCTGGGGATAGTTGATGCATCATCTTGCTGCTAAAACCTGTCTGTTTCAGAGAAATGTGGTTTTACATGTGTTTCATGAGGAGGATCTGCGTACATACACCGATTTATGCAGATACAGTCGCGTATATGGTGGTTTGAAGGAAATTAGGGGGGAAAGACTCTAGTTGAAGAGGGTCTGATATGGGTCTGACGAGAGACCATCTGGCACAGGTTCAAGGGGAGTAGATAATCTTCTAATAATGTTGGCATTACATTAGAAGCCCTTGGTTCGAGTACACAAGTTGTTTTGGGTTCAGGTGGATCAACTGCAGAAGGGGTGCAGAAGGAGAACATGGTTGCTGATTTGAATAATGATGCTGCTGATATTTGTTATTGGCGACTTTCATAGTCTTGCTCTAAATTTTTTGTCTCTATGTCATGTATGTCTTTTATTGTCAAGGTCATGTAACAGCCTATTTTGGTTTCCCCACTATGCCTGGGATGAATGATGTAATGTACTTGGTTTTCATATGTAAGCTTCTGATGTATCCCCACTTGTTTGGGTGGATGATCCCCACTTGGTTGGGTGATGGATGTTTGTATAGAGTCTTTTGGTGATAGGAAGGTCTTCGATCATGTATAAGTCATGGTCATGAAGAACATTGTTTTGCAGATCTTGCCTATAGTCAGGTGAAGCATGGTCAGCACAACAAAGCAGAGATTCCAGCATGTACTCAAGGGGAGCATAACCCTTTGCCCTTGATGACAAAGGGGGAGAATGATGACTTTGAGGTTGCCATCAAGTCCAAAGGGGGAGATTGTTGGAATTATGACACAGGTTTGGCGCTATGGCACAGGTGTTGTCCTTGATGGCAACTCACTCTGGTAACAGATCTTAGTTCAGGCTCTCAGAATGAAGGAAAAATATCTATACATAGGTTCATCATCATAAAGTCGTGTATACACGTGGGTTAGACGTTCCAAAGTCACGTATGCATATACACGCACTTTCACGCAAGGAAAAGCGCGTACATGTGGGAGAATTTATGTTTGGTTCGTGGTATTTAGTCCTTGGTATTTGAACTTATGGTTTTGGACCATAGTATCTTGTCAGATGTGTTGATCCCAAGTATTTGGTCCATGGTATTGGCTTTTTATGGTTTTGGACCGTGGTATTGTGAAAGGCCTAAGAATATAAAAGAGGAAGGAGATCATTAGGCAAGGATCATCTGATGTATTGAATATCTGAAGATGTGCAAGTGATTGGTGTGTGTGGCTGGATCTGAAACAAGGAGGAACCTGAGCATTACAAGATAGATAAGTTCTATTGATGGGTCGAGATCTCAAGGCTTGAATAGTAATATCTTTTTGTGATTTGATCTGTTATAATCGGCACATAATTAGATCTATAAATCTGATAATCTGAGTATAACTGAAGTCTGTTTAAGTGTAAAAAGTGAATTGTCTTTTATAGATCTATACACAGGTTTGACTCTGCAAATGCACATATACACGCAGGTTCAGTAAGAGAAGAAAGTGTATACACTGGTTGACCTTGATTCAGCTACGTATGTATGCATGTTTATACATAGTGAAGTAGCATACATCTCTTGAAATATGTTCTAGCTGCTTCTATGGATTACTGCAGTGTTCTGGGTTCAACATCGGTGTCTAGTTACTAGTATTGTTTTCTGGTTACAGCATTCTGAGAAGTTATTGGTTGATTTAGTAGTTGTTTTTGGAAAGGAGATTGGTTGATGCACATATACTTGATGTTTGTTTGATATTCATGGATCCAGTCTGAAAATTGATGAAATGTGGTCCCTAAAAGAGAAGAGAAGGTTGTAGCCTTCTATAGGTCAGCACCTACGTACTAGTATCTTAGCTAGTACAAGAGCTAAGGGGGTTGTAGCTCCCTTCTAGCAGAAGCTGGAGAACGAGAGAGGGTTGTAGCTCTCTGCAGGTTGCAGCCTACGTACTGGTATAAGTCTGCACTAGTACAGAATCATTGTAAAAATAAGTTTCTAATTAAAAGAAGATAGAGATGAATTGCAGCAGGTGGTTGTCACCCACATTGGGTTTCCACCTTATATCTTGTGTTCTTGTGTGTGATTGTCTTCTACTCTGTTTTTACTGTTCCTAGTTACTATTTATATGACTCTGATGCACAGATTAATGATCAACATCTCTAGAATAAATTAAATTATAAGTTTGCATGGTATACGTTGGTTTTCTTATCTGAAGTTGCATATATACACGGTTTTCTCTAACTGAAGTAGCGTATATGATTTGGGTGTGAAATAAAAAAATATTTGACTTAATAATACTGATTCACCCCCCCTCTCAGTATTATTTCCAACACATATTCCTTGAAGGGCGATATTCGAGCACTATTGCAACGAACACATTACATCACAATGTAAAAGAAGTCTTGAAGAAAATTATATATATGTAAATGCTTAGTCTGAGATATAATAAATTTCTTTTAAATCCTACACACCAATTTCCATTACTTTCAAATTTTATGTACATGTGATCAAATTATGTCTTAATTATTAGCCAACTTAGGAAGAGAATAGAAATGAAACAACTTGATGTGAATAAAACCTCAATTTCATTACCCTAACTAAAGAACTGTTGCTTGGTTCCAATGTTATACAAAAATGCATGATCATTAACTACAAATACATTTGAAATTATCCACAATAACAAAATTTGTAGAAGGTAATTATAATTGCTGAGATCCAAGATTTTAACTTCAATTAAACAGATCTTCCATAATTGTGATGAAACATAATTAAGGCAAATACTAGATGGAGAAGAATCTTATGTTAGTTATAGGATAACTTTAAATGTAAAATATATTAAATACTGGACATTAGTCAACATAAATGTTTCTTGTATGTTAGAGAACTCGTCAGTATTTAAAAAAACACTTATGTAAGAGGTTAGTTTTACAAATTACATACTATGTCAATTCTAAAGAATAAAATTAATCACAAGACTTAGGAAACAAACTAACTAGTTAATCAAAGCAATGGAAATGCAGTAACATACGGTGACTCAAGAAACAATCTTGTTGATGGTTAGTGGTTATGACATTTAGTAACCGTTATGGTTGTAGTGTATATAAAGTTTTACAAGGGGGAGCATGTTTCTCGAATCTCGAGGAGATTAGTGTTGTGTTAATGATTCCCCATTCATATCACAAGACTTAGGCAACAAACTAACTAGTTAAACAAAGAAATGGAAATGCAGTAAAATACGAAGACTTGAGAACCAATCTTGTTGATGGTTAGTGGTTATGACATTTAACAACCATCATGGTTGTAGTGTATATAAAATTTTACAAGGGAGAGCATGTTTATCGAATCTCGAGGAGATTAGTGTCGTGTTAATGATTCCCCGTTCATATGGTTTTCTCCATGTATTTGTATTAGACTTGGCCAGAGTCTTAATGAAATTAAATTATTCTAAAACTGTCTGATTCCAGAGCCACATATATTGTAATGTAATAACTTACGACTTGGTATACGAATCTCTCACTAGGTAGCAAGGTCTCTGTTAAAATTGGAAACTAGGACCAAACTCCATCTATGTCATCTTATTTATGGTAGCTAATATTTTTCTTGGATTCCTCTCATTGAGAGGTGTAGGATTGATTGAAATATCATCTAATTCCGATAAGTATTCATGGAGATATGAATTTATTTGTGTTATGGGACAATTCATGAAGGTCAGCCAACAACCAAATTGCCCCCATTTGTTCTCAACATTTTAGTATAAAAATAGGTGGCTTGCTAATCATTTGCACACACTCTTCTTATGATCTCTTCCTCTCCACTTGTCTTTGGGTTTTGGTGGGATGAGAGATCCTAAGAGAAAATGTTGCTCTAATGAAGATATGCCCTAGCTTCTCTATGATGCCCTAAATGCAGTCATGGAGATGATTCCTTAAATGTAGCAGAATTCCCTAGCCACAACAAGAAAAAGAATTGAATAAAGCATGGTAAGGTCACTTCAGGACAGTGTGGAGAGCCTAGATTAGAGGCCAAGTTGTTGTGGGAGTGTGGATTAGTTTGAGGGCTTTTTGAGGGTGCAAATAGGCCCGAGAATAGGGTTGTCTCAAGGATCAAAGAGATCGAGGTTAGGCCGTGTTGTGGAGGCTCCTCGCAGGCCTATCTTGAAGGAATTTCAAGAGCACTGAGATTATGGAGTAAAGGCATCTAGGGCACTTGTATTGAGCTGTAGAAGAGAGGCTACTACTGCATGGGAAAAGAGGCTACATGGAGCCTTTTAGGAGTTGTGTGTAGGGTTGTTGCTTTAGCTAGGAGGCCGAGTATCTTCATGAGCCTAATCAAGTTTGTTTGGACAGAAATCGAGGTAAGGAGAACTAGTTTTGGGGTGAGCTATAGATGACAGCTAAACTGTGATAGGTCATAGTCCTAATCACCTTACAATAAGGGCAGTGTGGATAGGTTTGGGGTAGATTTGGGCTCAGAATAGTAGCCCGGTTGAAGAGAAGTATCCCTTGTCTAGGGCGCAGATTATAAGGGTTATTTGATGAATTTGTTAGGGTTGTTGCAGTAAATGTAACGCCCTAATCAGTCACTATAATCTAATGCATTGTTCAAAGACATTGGCATTGCTATGTGCTAGGCCACAGGCCATATCACCATAGCTAGCCACCTTGGTGTCTTATGATGAATGTTGTAGGTAGACAACATTGTATATGATAGCAGTATGCATAGTGCAAAACACTGCATATAGCAGCATGATGTAAAGGTATGCAACATGATGATGTAAAGGGGTGCAGCATGGTAGGATTCATAATGCAGCAGTATGAAAGATGCAGCACAGTGAGACTTAGTGATGGTGCAGCATGGTGCAGCTCAGTGATGTTGGACATGGTATGATGGTGCAGCACAATGATAGGTGCCAAATGGTGATGGAGTCACCTTGGAGGATCAGTTGAAGTAGCATGCCTTCAACTAAGTTCAGTTAAGATACCTCATGTGTCATCTTCTTAGAGATGATCTCTGCTCTTATTTATATAAGTAGAAATTGTTGACTTATAATGTATATGTACTATCTCTCTCTCTATTGAACTATTGAAGAACATATAAGAAGAATTGATTAGGGGTTTCCCCACATTGGGGTTTTTCCCTCGCTAGCACCACATCTTGTGTCCTCTCGTCTTGGCTTATCTTATGCGATTTATGTTTATGTTCTATCTGGATTTTAATATCATGGTAAATTTGATTGCTAATCTGGAATTGATATTCAGCTAAAATGGAAAATTGAAGTAAATTTGCTATCACCATAGTACATACCTAAAATTAACATGGTATCAGAGTTGATGTGAAGACGAAGCCCAAGCAAGGGTGAAAGAGAAATCACCAAAGACAGTTGGAAAGGAAAAAATGCTCAATAGGTTCCTCGTCCCACTTTAAACTCACCAAAGGTGAAGTCAAAGTAGAGAACATTATCTGAGTGGCACAAAGGAAGCATTTGATGGCCTACCTAAAGATCACTTCGATGGGAAGTCTGAATCTAAGGGGGGAAGGAAAGGCAGATGCCTTGCTTGCAATGAGTTTTGCCATTATGCGAAGGGGTGTCCGAATAGAAGGGACATATCACTTGGTGATGATAACAATCATTCCAAGGGCACCTTCAATGATGGAAGGAATGACAGGTACCATGAAAAAGGAAAAGGGAATGTAGGTCATAAAGGAAATGGCTGATTCTTTAAAGAAAGCAAGGAACTCCAGGTATGAAGAATAAAATGTTGTTTCTGATAAGCTAAAGAAGTATTATCTTATATTGGCCCTCTCCACTACTTCTCCTCCAAACTCTTTTGAATCTGGCTTATTGATAGTAGTGCTTCAAAGCACTTCATCAAATAGAAGGAAGCACTCTAATTTGGTAAAGGAAACAATCGTGGATAGTATACTTGGAGTCAATGCCACCTATCCCAGAAAGGGTGTAGGGAATGCTACCCTTTAATTGAATGAGGGTAGCATGATTCATTTACAAGAATCTCTTTATGTACCTGATTGCAAGAAGAACCTAGTGTCAATTCTGGCAATGGAAGTCAAAGGTTTCAAGGTGGCATTCATCCATGAAACGGAAGTCTATTAGGGACCATATCAGTTGACACATCTCTTCTATAGAACAGAAGGTCTGCTTATTATGGGGCCCTAACCGATGTGAGTCATATGGTGCCAGGGATGCCTGAATTCAAGAAGTGCATGAAGGTACATGTCTGAGATGTACCAAATGAAATATTACAAGGGGAACATTCCCATCATGTAATAGCAAGACCTGAGAGGTGGAACAACCTGACGGGTTTGAGATTCATGATTGGGAATCTCAAGTATGCAAGTGGAAGAAATCTCTGCATGTTTTGAGAAAACACCCCTAGCTTGATATGAGAGGATTGATAGCTGTCTAATGAAGTTGGGATTCACTAGGAGTGAATCCAATCCAAACTGTTGCTTGAAGGTGGTGGATGATAGACCTCTCATACTAGAACCTTATGAGGACAACCTATTTCTAACAAGTGCAGACCCTCTCATTTGCAAAAGTAAGTGAGAGTTTTATTCCAGATTTGGAATGGTAAACTGCAAACCCATGACTACCTCGATGGAGCTTAACTTTCAGAAGTTATGTGATAGTGATGTCGGACCTGATTTGGGAAAATGCCTTTGAGTTTTGTCAACTCATAACAACATTGATGTTCTTGGTGAACTCCTATCTGGATATATTTTTTGCAGTTAGCATGTTGAGCTCATATATGGTTGAGCCTCACTAGATTGGTCCCAAGAATCATTTGAGATATCTTTAGGGAAAAATCTCTCATGGATTGAGATACACTGCAAGAAATGTCAAGCTGCATGATTATTCTGTGATGCTAATTGGGCAGGTAGTGTGGAGGATTGTAAGAGCACTTCTAGGTGCTAGTTTTCTTTGGGTTCTGGTTTGATATCTTGGATGAGGAGGAAGTAGAAGTCGATTTCTTTAAGCACCGATGAGGTCGGACACATAGCAATGAGTATGGCCTCTTGTGAAGCTGTCCGGTTGTGGAAGCTCTTCAATAAGCTGTTTGGACACGTGTTGGATAATGTTGTGATCTTCTGTGACAACCAGAGGTAGATTCGATTGTTAAGGAATCATGTGTTCTATGATCACTCTAAGCATATAAACATCAGGTACCATTTTATCTAGGATATGGTACATCAAGGAGCAAGAAGGCTCCATCGCATTGGGACTGACATGTAGGTCGTCGATATTCTATTGAAGCCCCTAGGAAAGGTCAAATTTGTGGCTTTCCAAAAATGACCAAGAGTCGTAGAGAGACTCTCTCCTAAGGGTCCTGTATGATATGGACATTGAGCTCTGGGAGCTCCAGGGCTCTTGGGGGTACATCATGGAGCGATGAGAAACCATAGGGTGAGTGGTTCAGCCTTCCCCTAGTGTTCTGCTATGTAGGTAGGATGAGTGGTTCATCCTTCTTCTACTGAGACACAGTCATAGGGTGAGTGGTTCAGCCTTCCCCTTGTGGTTTGTTGTCTACAGGGTGAGTGGTCCAACCTTCCCCTGGGATACCCCTGGCAACATGTAGGCAGGATGAGTGGTCCATCCTTCTCGTTCTAAGACATCCTACCCATGCAGTCTGGGACTCATGGGAAGTACCTCTCATCTGGCCAATGAGTATGGAAAAGAGGATAGGGACCATAGTAGTACCAATGGATGCATCGTGTTACTACCATACTCCCAATTCTAGGATGATATTGATCTAGGATCAATGAAACTGACTTCGGGTCAGTATGAGTGGTTTGAGACACTCTCTTTTGGAACTGATTTCATATCAGTAAGAGTGGTATGATACACTCTCTTTATTCGGAACTGATTTCGGATCAGTAAGAGTGGTATGAGACACTCTCTTCATATGGGAATGATTTCTGATCAATAAGAGTGGTATGAGACACTCTCTTCATATGGAATTGAATTTGAGTTAGTAGAGAATGGTATGATACATTCTCAATCAATTCTTCTTCTTCATGGTTCAACAGAGAAAAGTAGTGCAAGGCATTGATGGCAAACATAGTACAGTCTGGTAGATCAATCAACGGATGGAATTCTCCCTAGTTGAGAGGGAGGGTTAAAATTGGCAACTAGGTCCAAAATCCTTGTGGGTCATCTTATTTATGGCATCTTATATTTTTCTTGGATTCCTCTCATCGAGAGGTGTATGATTGATCTAAAGATCATCCGATTTCGACAAGTATTCATGGAGATATGAATGTATTTGTGTTATGGGACAATTTGTCAAGGTTGGCCAGTAACCAAATTGTCCCCACTTGTGCTCAACATTTTAGTATAAAAATAGGTGGTTTGCTAGTCATTTTAACACACTCTTCTTGTGATCTCTTCCTCTCCACTTGTATTTGTGCTTTTTTGGGAGGAGAGATCCTAAGAGAATGTTGCTCTAATGAAGAGATGCCCTAGCTTCTCTATGATGCCCTAAACGCAGTCATGGAGATGATGCCCTAAATGTATTCATGGAGATGATGTAGTCAACACAGTCATGGAGATGATGCCCTAAACACAGTCATGGAAATGAAGGCAGAATGCCCTAGCCACAGAAGGAAGAGGAATTGAAGATAGCGTGGTAAGGTCACTTCAGGACAACATGGAGAGCCTAGATTAGAGGTCGAGTTGCTGTGGGAGTGTCTATTAGTTTGAGGGCCATTTGAGGGTGAAGACAGGCCCAAGAACAGGGTTGTCTCAACGATCAAAGATCTGGAGGTTAGGCCAAGTTGAGGAGGCTCCTCAAAAGCCTATCTTGAAGGCATTTCAAGAGCACTGAGATGCTAGAGTAAAGGCATCTAGGGCACTTATGTTGAGTTGTATAAGAGAGGCTATTATGACATGGTAAAATATGCTGCATGGAGCCTTTTAGGAGTTATGTGTAGCGTTGTTGCTTCAGCTAGGAGGCGGAGTATCTTCAAGATCCTAATCAAGTTTCTTTGGACAACAATCAAGGTAAGGAGAACTGGTTTTGGGGTGAGTTGTAGACGACATTTGAACTATGATAGACTACAAGCCTAATCACTTCAGAACAAGGGTAGTGTGGATAGGTTCGGGGAAGATTTGTGCCCAGAACAGTAGCATGGTTGAAGAGAAGTCTCCCTTGCCTAGCCCACAGATTATAAGGGTTGTTTGATGAATCTGTTAGGGTTGTTGCTGCAAACATAACACCCTAATCAATCATTGTAATCTAATAAGTTGTTTGAAGATATTGGCATTGCTATGTGTTAGGCCACGGGCCATAGCACCATAGCTATCGACCTTTGTGTCTTATGATGAATGTTGTAAGTAGACAACAATGTATATGACAGTAGTATGCATAGTGCAGCACACTGCGTAGAGAGACATGATGTAAAGGTATGCAACATGACAATGTAAAGGGTTACAACATGGTATGATGGAGAGTGCAACAGTATGAAAGATGCAGCACAGTGAGACATAGTGATGGTGCAACATGGTGTAGCTCAGTGATGTTGGACATGGTATGATGGTGCAACATGGTGCAGCACAATGATACGTGTCGCATGGTGATGGAGTAATCTTGGAGGATTAGTTGAAGCAGCATGCCTTCAACTGAGTTCAGTTAAGCTACCTCATGTCTCATCTTCTTAGAGATGATCTCTGCTCTTATTTAGATAAGTGAAATGTTGAATTCTGATGTATATGTACTATCTCTCTCTATGCTGAACTATTGAAGAACATATAAGAAGAATTGATCAAGGGTTTCCCCACATTGGGATTTTTCCCTGGCTGGCGCAACATCTTATGTCCTCTTGTCTTGGCTTGTCTTCTATCATTATGTTTATGTTCTATTTGCATTTTGCTATCATGCTAAATGTGATTGCTAATCTGGAATTGATATTGAGCTAATATGGAAAATTGAAGTAAATTTGCTATTAGCATAGAACATACCTAAAATTAATAGTCTCAGATGATGAGAAAGCATGCCGACAAGTGTTTTAAAGACTTCATAGACCTCAATTTACCTTGGAGTAACATCAAACAAGGCATCAAAAATGACTACCCAGTGTGCTGCAAAGTACTATTATAAGAATCCTATCTTTCTCATTGGTCAGTTATACCATACTTCTATAGTATAACTAGGCATTTGTGGCAACCATTAGGGGGATTATTTAGTGGTTCCTTATTTCTTATCATTTATGGGGTCCTTTTCACTTTTATGTTGTGCTTTTGTTAGTTGTTTTGGGTTTGAGTTAATTCTTATTGCTCTCAACTCTTCAATCTCGACGATAAGTGGATTCACAAGATTCATAGTGTTTGGCTATGGGCCTTTGCATAGTTGGTCAACAACCATCCAAGGCCATCAAAGACCTATTTAGATAAGAGCATGTTAACATATGGGATTTGGTATATTTGTGGCAAACCAGAGACAAGTGAAACACATCTTGTTGGACTGCCTATCTACAAGAGACTACTAGCAGGACATTGAGGATCAACAATCAATTTTCTTCTAGTAAAAAGTGCATTGGATACTGCAAACTTTGGAAATTACTAGTATCTTGTGCTCTCAGCCCTCTCAGGGATTTGGAACCACCTTAGAGTTATTCCATTGTTCACTTTTTGGAGGCTAAAGTGGAATTTTTTTTTACTAATGAGGATAGAAAAAACATCATACATTTTGTCCACTAAGATTGTGAAAAAGATGTGTGGATGGGCAAAATTACATATGGTTCCTTGTGCTACCACAAAAAAGTAGAGTGATGCATATGCACTTTCAATCCATAGTGTATTATAAGTTATAACTGATATGTGCAATTTGGAAGTTGTTATTGCACATTCAAACAATAAGTGCACTATTTTTTTTCATTAACAGAGCTGACAACACTAATTGATTAGGTAATTGCTTGACAATAGTCTGGTATTAACCACATAGATATGTTTGATATGATGCTCAAAATAACTACTTAGGCTTTCAAAGGTTGATCCTTTTGCTAGAAATTAAAGCATGGCTCTTTGGAAGCAAATTTTAGTGGAAACTGGTACATAAGTAGTGGCTTGAATCCATCTTTTGATTCGTTTGATTGCCAGGTTCATGAATTTTATCCAGCATCAAATAATCTCACAACAAATTCATACTTGATAATATCAACCCCTAGTGGTGGCTTCTTCATTCGTTCTACAGTTAAGAGATTTGTACATGACTCATATCAAATTGGAATACTCTACAATCATGATAATGAATATCCACATTACCAAGATGACTGGTCTCTATCTCTATCCTGTATGCATGTACACAAATACACCATACATTTTTATTGTTAGAAGTATGTAGTGAGGTCATAGTGAACTGCATTTGGTTGGTTTCATAGTTATTATTCCCTATTTTGCTTATTTAAATATTAAAGGAATCAAATAAATAGAATTATTTTCCATGGTCACTACCATTAAGCTTGGAATTCTCAACAAGTAAATATTTCTTTTGTTTGTATATTGTCTTGTAGAACACTCACTAACAGATTTCATTTGATCAATTGAAATTTTATTCAAATGGTATGCAATACAGTTTATTCTACTATTATTCAAAGGAACCTCTAAATGTCATTAGCATAGTCTCATAAGTGGCCTTTTCCTACGAGTCAACTCAAAAGAGAGCCTCAGCATCTAACGACTATTTGTTTTCCATTAGATTGCTCTTGTTGGGGGGCTATCAAAAACAACAATAGGAAGAAGGCTTTTGGATGCTCTTCCTTTTCTTTTCTTTTATGTAATATAGAAGAGATATTGACCGTTGAGTTTGGGATTAAAGATACATATGCATGTTTGTCTCTTTGGTTTATGCTTAATTTTCCTAACTCAAGTCTAACACATGAGCTCACACTCATGCCAGAGAAAGACAAATTGAGGTCTTAATTGGCTAAGGCATAAGCCAAAATACCTTTACTCGCTACATTTTCAATATATAGCTAGTGTGATGTTAGGATATTTGTGATATTTTGCATCGACTCCTATGGTGGTGGAATCAATCACTAATACCAAGCTTGTAGATGTTGGAAGTAGTGATGAGTACTAGGGATAGGGTTGTTGGATTCTCTTAGACAAACAGAGTTGACCGTGATGTTAATATTGCTTTGAGATTCCCTAATATTGAGGGAGTTGATTGTGATGAGGTTGTTGCTTCAATTGCTAGCATCTTTGAGGTACAAGAGAGGATTCTCATATTCATATTTAATGATGACTCTGTTGTTGTTTCCCTTTTCCATTGAGTTTTATATTTTAGGGTCAAAGAGTTGAGATGTATACAGATTTCATCTTATGCTTTGATGGACCTTGTCTACTTGTCTTGGTCCTCTATGAAGATATGGTTATCTTTGTAGGATATCTTTAGTAGCTCTTGACGTGGTTCCATAGGATTTTGCCCTGTGATGATGACTTGAGGGACGATGGAGGTTGGAATGTGCCTTATGATCCAAAGTTATTTTCCTTCAAATTCAAAGGTGGTCAACATTCTTTGGAGGTTTGGGATGCTACGATAACATCTTGCATTAACATATATAGTGATACTTATACAACATACAAGATCTAATATATGGTGATACTTCTATAGCATACAAGATCTATATTTTGACACGTCGAGAGACTATGGTGAGTAGAGATGTGAAGTTTGATAAGGATGTGAGTTCTTCTAATTCACGTGATTCTCCTTCAAATATTGAGAAGAACTAAGAGGAGGTTGTTGTTCCAAAGATAGGTTCAAAGACTCAAGATGAGTCAAATTTGGAAATAGATGATGCCGAGAGTAAATATGCCCTCAACCACTATCCTAGCATGTACAAGATGAAGACGACTTTCCTAGACATTGTAGGAGGCTCCAAAGCATGTAAGAACACCCAAATGTTTAATGAGGGCAAGTATACCTCCCACGAGATATTTTAACCATGTTGCATTGGCTTCTTCCATCTGAGTCTTCCAAGTATCTTAAGGAGGAGATGTGTGATACCTCGATGGAGGTGTTTGGGTTAATTCTGAGAGTGTAGCAACTACATATTTGCAAATAATAGACTTGGTGGACTTCTAGAGGGAGTTGATAGGTGTTCATAAAACACTTTTCTCATGAGAAGGAAGTGTTAGCTTTTCATATTATTCCAAAAGTGTTTCACCTTACTAGGAAAGTGTCATGTTTCCTAGCCCCTTAGCAATGCTTCATGGGCACATGAATGGATTAGTTCAAGTGGATGCTTGACCTTGGTTAAAATACCAATATGGTGCTCTTTCCTAGGAGGTTTACAATCCAATTATCTTGCTAAGTAACCCACTGGGTGCACACATTGGGAGAGTCGATTACTCAACAAGGAGAGGTGCTAGCATAAGAAGAGGAGCATTGGGCACTTAACCCTTGGAATTTGGACCATGTGATATGAGGTATATGACATATGGATGGCCCCTTGGTTGGTATGTAATGAACATGCACATGTGGAGGTGGTTTTCTCTTGATTTTCTAGACCTCAACTCAATGCTCATGTGGCTTCCTTCTCTAGAGCATTGGAGATCTTGTCAAAACATGTTACTTGCTTGGAGGACACCTTACACTAGAGGAGGACTATTGGACACTTTAAAGCAATGCATTTAGCCCTAGATGGCATTGGGTTGCTTGGATATTTGCATTGAGGCTTGGAGTTGACTTAGGGACACCTAGGCTGGAACAATGATCAAGTAAGTGGAATGGATGAAAAGGAGCACATGGATTAGGAAGAGGGATAGAGTCTATGTGGGCTTATGGCAAAAAAGTGTGGACATGCCATGTGTAGCAACATCACCTTAGAACCTTGATTTTGTAGGACATCATCCTTGGAGATTGACATGTGTACCTTTAGAGTGTAGCACTTCACACATGCAGACCTACTTGTTTGTAGTAGATTGCTTGTAATGATTTAGGCCCACTTGTGTCTTGTTGGCATATATATAAAAGAAGAAGAGAGTATTTTCTTTCACTCAATCATTATTTTTCAACTTCTATTTAGAGATGGAGCACTGGGGTTTCATGAGATAACCCTAGGAAGGATATGGTGAAAATATTGTTTTGATCTCTCTCTCTCTCTCTCTCTCTCTCTCTGGTTTTTTTCTTGGTACATTCTCCTCTTGTATTGGAGGTGCTATGGTTTCTTGGAGCACTTAGAGCATCTTTAATACTAGGGTTAGGGTTCATCCCTTGGAGATTAGAGTTTTATGATTAAACCTTAGGTGGTACTATTGAAGAGGAAAGAGGACATATTTCTTGAAGCCAAAAGTCTTGATAATTTGATACTGATTTGCAGATGACCTCTAGTAGAGCTAGGGTTTTCATTATTTCCTAGCTATGGTTTTGGAGAGCTATAAAATTGTACTAACATTGTGATAACGCTATGGTATGTACATATACTTCATTTTTATACATAAATATGAAATTTCCGGCTGTCCAAAATTGTCTCAATTGAAAATTTGATTTTTAGTATTCATCATCTTGGTTTGTTAATTTCTAGTGCTAGTTTGCAACTTTGCCATGCTGATTTTACATAGGTGAAAGTTAAAATTGTTAAGTGATTGCACATTGATATAAATGGTAATAGGGTAGATTTACTGATGTACATCTGCATTGATTGCAATGATTCCAGATCCGATTTTATGCTCAGAAAGTGTGCCCCAAGGCTGAAATTTGTTGGCATATGTTTGGTATCCTTACTCTTGATTTTCCCAGTGGATTGGAGTTGAAGTGAATCAAAATATTGTCAACTATTTTCTGCTGTAATTTATACTTCGGCTTAGCCCTAAGACTAATTTTTGATAGAAATTGGATCTAGGAAACATCCAATGTGAGTCAAAATTTCAGAGTTGCATTAAAAGTCAGAATTCCAAATGTTCTACAATTAATTCAAAGGGTAGTGAAAGATTTGCAGGATACCAAATTTATTTATTTCCCATCCCTTTGGTAGTACAGACCTACAAAGGTCTTATTGTCTCCATCTACAAATAAAAAGTCATATAGCCATGAAGAACTGTTGCAATTTAAAGAATTTTATAGTACAATAAAAAGGGGGTGGCAGCCCAAAAAGAAATTATTTTGATATGAACTTTTGAGATTGTGATTCATTCAAATATGTGGTAATGTCAGGGGATTCCTAGAAGAGTGAGCAGAAAGAGGTGAGGATGTGGAAAGGGGGTCCTTTGCCTTGACTCTAGTGCAGAAAAAAAATGTTTCATTTGGGAGCCTAGTGAGATCAAAATGAAGGGAGAAGTTTTCTAGTGACAAATTTAGACTGCTTTGAAGGAACTAGTTCAAGAGGAAAGGGATTTATGTGTTGAAGACCACAAACAATCTTAACCATATCATAGTATTTATGCAATAGCCATGGCCATGAAGTAAGAGGTCTAACAGTATCTTATGGATTACAAAATTTGTTTGGATGAAAAGGAGAAATGAAATGAAGAAAACCTGGAGATGCTAACAGAAGAAAATGAATATGTGGGCATCAAACTCAGGGCTTAGAATTTGGTACTTTATTTGGAGGAGAAGGATAAATGGAATGAAGACAACAGAAGGAGCTAACAGAAGAAAAGGAATATGTGTGCATCAAACTCAGGGTTTAGGATTTGTCAGTTACTATTAAAAGGGTGTAGCGGACAAGTATGACATGATTGAGGAAGTGGACAGGTGAGTGGATAGATAACTGGATATGTTGCTTGATGAAATCATGTACAAGTCATTCAATATTGAAGAAAAGAAGAATTCCACTTCACCAACGACTAGATCAGGTGCATTATTTCATTTCCATGGTTTTAGATATCTTATGTTATGGTATGTTACTATATGGTCTCCTTAAATATGGATTTATTGAAGCAACTATCAATTGGAGTCCATTAGAGTTTGGCATTCTACGGTCAAAAGTTTTTGTAATAACTTAAAAAGACTCTGAATGTTTATGTTTGTTGAAGAAAGCCATGAAGAAGTTATTTAATAATGAGAGGGAATTCGTGACTCCAACTATACAGAGGCTTCAACAAATTTTGTAAATCTATATATCTTCCCACCTGAGGCATGGTGATCCGGATTTAAACAGGAACGCAACAAATTACAGAGATAACCATAAATACTGAGACGCAGTGGAAATAATACTTCATTTCATTACTGTAAAATACTGAAATGTGCTTACAAACAGAAATGGAAATAAATCAGCTAGGGCGATGGTAGCTTATCTCTGAGAAGAGATGTGGCGGCTACATGCCTCTGAACTGTTCTAAAACTGTGTTACAATGAGGCTCAAAGGCCTATTTATTGTTGAGAAACAATGGAAAACCCTTAACATTCTAAAATCTAACCCTAGAAGATGAAACGCCAAATTGTGGGCCTCGTTTGGGTAAATTGGTACATCAATTTCCCGGGGGCGTAACTTTGGCATACGATCTCCGTTTGACGCGTACAATAGCTCGTTAGAAAGATCTATCCGCGCACTACAACTTTGGGAGGCAACATGGGTCCATGTACCCATGTTGCCCTAGATTCCCAAAAAAACGTCGTTTAGGGCCTCAAAACAGCTCCGAAAGTTCAGGACCCAAAAAAACTGCTAAAAATAGTAAACTGTGCTACCATTTAGGAAACTGAAAATGCTGAAAGAGATAGTTGTGGGGGTCCAAATGGGATAGGTGGGTGGCCACCAACATCCACCTGGAACATTCCTCCCCCCTTAGGAAGCAATGGTCCCCATTGCGTTGAGTTCCTCCTTGAGATGAGGAAGCTTCTGCTGAGCTGGGTCTCTGGTGAGCTGTTTTGCACTCTCTGATGTGACCAGAAATGGTGGGAAGCATGGTCGACGACGGTCCACATTGAACACTCGGTGCAAGCCAAGGAATGGAGGAATGCTGTGCTTCAAAGCATTGTTGCCCATAGCCTTGGTACTGGTGTAAGGACCATGTCCGAGTCGCCTGAGTTTCTGATGGGTTCTGGTAAGGCGTTCTCTCTGCAAATGTAACCAAACTTTGTCACCCACCTGAAACTTGTGTGGTACCCCTGTGGGTGAGGAGAAGTTGTTCCTGTGTTCTGTCATGACCGTATCCCTTTGCTGCTGCTGCTGCATGGAGGAACCCTTTTCAGGGGTCATGGAGGTAGCAACGATCTTCCCCTTACTTTGGGAGTGAACCAGACAGATAAATTTCCTGGTTTGTGAGATGATCTTGCTGCCTTTCTTAGCAGTGATCAAAGATGTGGAGGTAGGTGGGGCTACCTCCGGTATCCTGTATAATGAATCACCCAAAGAAATAATGACAGCACGAGGCCTGGACTCATACACAGCATGTCGCCTCCACAAGTATGGCTGGCCTAATAATACATCACAAACATCCAGAGGTGTAACATCACACAATACCTCGTCTGTGAAGGGTTTGATGCTGTAGGGAAGGCGGCACTATTGGCGAACTTTTAGATCTCGTCCTTCGTGAAGCCACCCGATACTGTATGGTTGCAGGTGCGGTGTAGTCAGTAGGCCCAACCACTTCACGACCTCTGCTGAAATGAGGTTCTTTTGGCTACCACTGTCGACAATGAATTGTAGCGGCGAACCCTTCACCCACATCTGTGAGTGGAAAAGACGCTCCCCTTCCTCTGGATTTTCGGGCTCATCTTTCTGGATCTTGGCGGTGGCAACAGTGGCGCTGGGATCCGCATCAATGATTTGCTTCCCTTTGCCATTCCCCTTGTCGGGTTCTGGCTCAGGGTCAGAACATGCATCTGATTCAGAAGCCTTCAACTCAACCACCAGTGATTGCTTGGTCCGACACTCACTTGTGTTATGAGTGGGACTCTTGTGGAAGTCACACCACTTCCCTGTGTCCTTCTTCGGCTTCATGGTGTTGTTCTTTTCTTGCGGCTTCGATGGGTTTTCTTGGGTCACCCCGTCTTGGCTTTGTCCTTTGGGCTTTGGATTTGCAGATCCAAAGTCTCGCTTCTTCTGTTTGAACTTTTGCTCGATTTTGACAGCGTATCGGTATGTTGTTCCAAGTGAGGAGATGTTCAAGAACCCCATCTCTTCCTGGATGTATCTGTGTAGGCCGCCGCGGTATTTGAGTACCAGATGCAGCTCAGAATCTTTGATACCCAACTGCGTGTGAAGGGTATGATAAATGTTTGTGAACTCCGGCACATCTTGGTCTCGTCCCTGCCGCAGTGTGGTCCATTTGATGTATTTGTCCTCATAGCTTCCGATAGGGTAGTACTGCTCCTTGATGGCATCCCGGAAGTCATTCCAAGTGGGTGCGGCTGAAAATAGTGAACCTGTACTTTCATCCTTCTGCTCGCAGTAGGTTTCCCACCAGTTCTTGACGTGGGGGGCTGCTTTGAGAACAGCAAAAACGATCTTTTCCCGACTTGAAAATTCATGAACAGAAAAATACCAATCTAGCAGATTTAACCATTTATCTACGACATCTACATCTATTTGACCCTCGAAGATGGGGATTTCAAAATTAACTTGTACCTTAAATGGAGTGGCGTTTCCAGAGTTGCTGTTGGAAGCCGATGCGTCGCCTCTGGGTAGTCGCTGAAGGATCTGCGCAAAGCTATCCATCATTGCGTTCCTTTGGCGCTCAAGCGCTTCTTCGAGCAATATTTTGATAGGATCTCCTGCCCCCTCGTCTTTCTTCTCATCCGCCATGGGAGGCCGTCGAGATTTGCGAGGCTGGTCTTGCAAAGGTTTGACCAGTTCCAGACCTAACTCCTTATATCCCGACCTCGTTGGGGACATGCAAAGAAAATCAGAGAAAAAGCAGACCGCTCTGATACCACTGATTTGGATTTAAACAGGAACGCAACAAATTACAGAGATAACCATAAATATAGAGACGAGATAACCATAAATACTGAGATGCAACGAAAATAATACTTCATTTCATTACTGTAAAATACTGAAATGTGCTTACAAACAGAAATGGAAATAAATCAGCTAGGGCGATGGTAGCTTATCTCTAAGAAGAGATGTGGCGGCTACATGCCTCTGAACTGTTCTAAAACTGTGTTACAATGAGGCTCGAAGGCCTATTTATTTTTGAGAAACAATGGAAAACCCTTAACATTCCGAAATCTAACCCTAGAAGATGAAACGCGAAATTGTGGGCCCCGTTTGGGTAAATTGGTACATCAATTTCCCGGGGTCGTAACTTTGGCATACGATCTCCGTTTGACGCGTACAATAGCTCGTTAGAAAGATCTATCCAAGCACTACAACTTTGGGAGGCAACATCAGTCCATGGACCCATGTTGCCCTAGATTCCCAAAAAAACGTCGTTTAGGGCCTCAAAACGGCTCCGGAAGTTCAGGACCCGAAAAAACTGCTCAAAATAGTAAACTGTGCTACAATTTAGGAAACTGAAAAATCTGAAAGAGACAGTTGTGGGGGTCCAAATGGGATAGGTGGGTGGCCACCAACATCCACCTGGATCACATGGATCATATAAAATATTTTATTTTTCTAAGCAGGTTTTGATCTTGTGTCATGTTTCGATCGTCGCTACTCTATTGGGTGGACACAAGGCGACAGGAATATCGATGATCAAAAAAGGACACAAGGTCAAAAACTGCATCAATACATTAGGTGGTAATGCGTATATGTGCCATAATCACCATGAACAAGTTTGCACCAAGTACCATTCAAGAATGCGGGGAAGTGCAAGGAATTTCCCTAGAAGGTTTTTCTTAGAGAAGAAAAAGACCATAATATGCATACCAATATAAATATGAATTGCATATGCATGCCATCAAGCTATCAAGACCGAAATATATGGAATCCAACCATGCACAAATAGTACAAGTCGAACTTAGACACAAAACTGTAAAAGAAGTTGCATTCAACCAATAAACTGCAATCGCCTAATTTCCTAAGCAAAGGCGCTTAAAAATGGTTTCATGGATCAAGTGTATTATGCTCATTAGACCCACATTGCTTCCAAATTATCATTTCTCACTCCATAACAGGGAGTTCCTTTAGGCTCAGGTGGCAAAGTAACTTGTTCTGCCATAGTCACCTAGGCAATAGTTACTTATTTTGCCGAGATCTTCCGGGACTTGCCCCTGGCATCATCCTTTTTTATATGGATTTGCATAAATTATGTATTCTGCCAAATCCACCTAGGACTTGCACGTCATCCCATCTTTTCACTATCATTCAGATAAGGAAGCGGGAACTATACCAGAATGGAACACTAGTGGACGACTTAATCCTCCCTAACTTCTCTAACAAACCAAGACTCCTTTGGTAATTCAACATGAATTTAATTGAAACAAATGTGTTGGGCTTTCCACATTTTATTTAAAATAAATCATATTGGTTTTTAGAATTGAAAAAAATAATACAAATTCATGGGCACCTATTCTAAGGCCATGAAAGACTTACCAGGGAGAGTGTTGGAATCTCTCATAGTGAATTCCAAGACACCATTTTCATTTTGAGAAATCCACTGCAATCTGAAAGCTTGAGCATTGTAGTTTTGTGTGTTGTGATCATTGGATTCTAATACCCCTCTTTCATGTCTATGGATCAGTTTACAATTGATTGTAATGGATTTATCCAAATGAGGAAAACTCCTCCCTGAATCAAATTTCTGTAACATCGGAATTGAATATTGTAAAGTTGGTGTTTAAATTTTATTTGCACATGGTAAGAGACATCAATGACCTGGTGGCCATTTTCATCAATTTCTTGTTGTACAGCTCCGCAACTTCTACTTATAGAGTCCAAACTAACTTTCAGTGAAACCAAGACGGGATGTGGGATTAATTTGAATGGCTCAGTTAGGCAGGAGATTAAATGGTGATTGTTGTCTTTGACAATATTACTTTTACAGGGCATAGGGCGTAAGTCCGATTAAAGAAATTCGCTTTTCAATGCATCTGACCTTTCACTCTACTTCAAAAAATATGCCATCCCAGATGCTTATAGCATCATAGCATTCCATTTTTTTAACTTGGATTCCCTTCTCATAGCTTCAAACAAGTTGTCATGCACATAGCCCCTAATTTTCTACTTTTAATATGGGTTTTCCTAATTAAATGTCTAAGTTGGGATTTTCAGGGTAAGTGTTTATGAACAAGTGAAGTCAATGTTTATTAAAAGTTTTTGAAGCTTTTTTATGTTTTTTTAAAGCATGAATCTAAATGTGACAACTTAGAGTTTTCATTTTCTAATTTGGCACTAAGTGCTTGTTAAAAGGTGAAGTGAATATTTATTAAAAAAGGTTTTGTTAATATTTTGAGTTCAGAGTCAATGTTTATAAAGAGATGGGAGTCATTTTTATCTTATTGACATTTATAATTTAAGATGAGATTTGACTTGTGTAGAGAGAAGTTTTCCTATACAAAATAAATTATTTTATAGTGTGTAATAAAGTATTTGGATATAAGTTATTTTTCTATATTATAATATATTAAACAAGTGTTACGTAGTAGTTAGTACATTTTTCTTAGTTTAGATATAGCTAAATCAAAATAAAAATATTGAATTGAATTTAGTGTTAAGGCTTTGATTCCAATTACAATTTGGGGGTAGCTTCTGCTACAACAAGGATTGGTTGTTAAGAATAGGCTTTATAAATAAGGGATAACAGATGGTGCGTGTGCTCTCTGCAGCAAGGATTAAATAGTTGATTTTTTTTCTGAAGATGTCATGTTACAAGAGTATTACTCTCGAAATTCAAACTCAATTTCACTTCTTTGTTGCCTAAATTCCATGGAAAAGTCATTTTCTAGGACACCATTTCTTAACACACGCTTGAAATGTCTAATTCCACTCTGAGCATAGAAGACAACTAGAATGGTTACCAATCCAAACTAGCACAATCATTTGATCATGAAGAAAGCAAGAGATATGACAACAAATCGTAAGCAAACAAATCAGAGATTAAAACTAAGTTGCACTTACTCAAAGTTCGTGATAGGCCCTTCAAAAATTCTTAATTGATTTGCAACAAGTCATATCTCTCTAAGGATTATCTTAAAAATAACATTAAGAAGGATTTAGCGGCATCAAAATTAGATACATTTCTTTTATCATCATGTGTTTCTCATCCATCATGTATAAAAATCATTTTGTAACAAGAAGGTATCTTTGCTTCTTGGGTTATTTTCCTACAATTTAGGAGCAAATAAGGGTGTATCCCTCTTTTATGCTTTCTTAGTTCTTTGGTTGTTGGCACACGAGCATGCTAGACATATCCTCTTTCATAGACATAAGACCCATGGAGAACCTTCCTCGACACCAACTCAAACAACCTCATATTGCAAAAATCTCAAGAGCAAGGAATTCCATTAAAAGGTTTCCCAAGAAGCCCTCAAGTGACAGGAAGATCAAATGTTGGATTAATCTACTAGATTTCCTCTAAATAGATACAAAGGTTGCAGAAAAGGGTACTTCATGTTAATAGATTTTCAGATAAAGAGAAGATTACCTTCTCCATGTTGAAAGAGGCTTTCCATATTAATGATAGGTGGTGGTCAAGGCATATATTGTTAACAAGCTACAGTAGAGCACAACCAATAGTTTTCATCAAGCTACAGTAGAGTACAACCCAATAGTCCCATATTTGAAACTATCTTCCCTACCTAAGGGGGGAACATAACTCTGTCATGGTCAAGGTCAATCTATGTGGGACATTTGGATGCATTCCATAACTTATATACAAAGTTTGGCATCTAAGACTTAGAAAGGAATTTGGACTTGAAATGCCACAACAATCTAGTTAGAGATATAGCTTTTGAATATCCGCTATTTGGTAGAAGCTTACAAATATACAGTCAAATGGAGAAGAGTTAAAGTAAAAGAGGGAGTGAGAGTCTAGTTTTGCAAACAAGCCACCAATAAGTGATCAACCATGTTGTTAAACCAAGATTAACGATGGAATCATTAAATTCTTAAATTATCATGAGTTTACTTCAGGTGTAGGATAACATTAATAACCCTTTAAACAAGACCTTTCTTAAGTGTTTAGAGAACAAAATACCAAACTATTAATCATAACATGAAATTCGTGACACACCTTAAATGGAATGGAAACTTATCTTGGGAATAGACTGAACAACCAAGTCTATGACTACGACTCTTCTCCCAACCATAAACAAGTTGCAACCAGGTCTCTCCTGCAACCATCACCCCTGAGCCAAATTCCAAGACTTGAGAAGGTTTCTCATGGGATAAAACTAATCTACTAGGTGAACCAGGGATTCCACAAGTTCCATTACCTCCACCATACCAAACAAAGCATTATAAGAAACATCCTATCTTTTGTAAGAGGTGACGGTATTGGGAGAAACATTGAGATATTTGCACCTCTTTTCAAAATTATCTAGCCCATCTGTAGGATTGCGTATGATGGAAAATGTTGTCATAAGAATCACACTCACCATTGGTTACTAGGTTGGTCATAGTGCTTATCCATAACCTTGTGAGAAACATAATTACTAATTTATGTAACAATCTTAGGCTCCATTGATAGACATGTGCCAAAGGATTTCAACTACACTTAGCAAGTCACTTAGTTAATATATCCTACACTATTGTAGAATTTTCTTGAAGACATCAAGTATCTTGTTTCACAACCCTCATGCCCATATTGTTCTAGTATTTGGCAGCAAGTTAATACATCTTAAGTGGGAACAAGGTATGGTTGCATCCCATTCTAGCCTTTGTATTCTCGTAGTTACCAATTCTCCTATGCATGGCCAACTCACATTTGCTTTCACAATACATTGAGAATGTCCTTGGCCACAGTCAAACAACAACTCACTTTGTCAACACTCTATGCAAACAGGAAGGATTTCATATACCCTGTACTTCGAATACATTATTTTCTTTTACAAGCATGTGCCAACATTCGATCCTCAAGAAACTCTATTCTTGAGGCCTTATTCATGATCTCAACTATGATTAGCTTCTAATCCCAAAATTTGTTCACATGTATACTATGTGCGGTGGCTTACTGAACACAAGTTAGGTTTTTAATACACTATACAAACCAATTTTTTTGTTATGGAATGGGATGACCATATAGTATGTATATAATGTGTTATACAAAGAGGCCATTCCTCCGCATAGCTTGATGCAAGTGGTTGATCTATATCGAAATAATTTCACTTTCATATAAAGGAATAACATTTTAACAACCATTGCCAAACCAATGTCATACTAAACTTTTGATGTACAATTCTAACAAAGCATAGGTTCACTAATTGGATAACATCATTCTTATTTTCCCACCAGAGTCCCATTGTAACTATGGTTTGCCTCATCCAAGTAGTGAAAATATTTTAACAATGTGTATCCCCCCCGATGATTTCCAATAGGATAGGTTTATGTGTATATTATACATAGATGAGAGTTATAACTAAAGATCCCCTCCTTGTTCTTACAGTTTTTTGATTTCCACTTCCACCTTGTTATTTCTGATCCTCGCCTAAATCCTGTATGTCAATCAACACTTCCCCACTGACATTTTTTTCTAAACATTCTTTCATGTTCGTTAGCTTTTCAAGCCTTTTCTTTTTCATGTATACCTACTTGGTGTTGTAGACTAATCACTCCAATACCACTTATCCCGTTAGTTTTCATCTATCAGTATTTATATTTGTAAAAAAAAAACAAGGTACATCCTAAGCATAAATTCCTTCTCAACCTTGGAATTAGTGTCTCTTTTAATCAACCCCTATTTAATTTATTTAATTTACAATAAGAAAAAAATGGCAATTCGAGGTTGTCACAACTTTCGTGTATGGGTCAACTATAAGATGTTGGGGTGTGTTATACACCATAACAAGCATGAAATAAATGTTAATGCCTCCGACCTTATAATTGGTAGCTTCATGGATCATGAGAAACTTATTGGCTCTAGTTTTTGTATGCACTACAAATATGATATAGCCTAATGTTATAGTTACACAAATAGACAAATTCTAGTACAATGTTAAGGACAATGCTTTTGTATGCCTAAAAGTTCCCTAGATTCATATGAAGACTCTTACCTGATTTCTCTTAAGTGAGTTATAAGTGTGGTAAGGAGGGAGCGACAATATATGTTAGGTAGTGCCAAGGAATGCTAGAGTGCTAAGGCAACATATCAAGATGTGCCATGTGCCAGGGTGTGTCAATGCATGCCAGTGAATGTTAGGGAGTGCCACAAAAACACAAGGGAGAACTAGTTCAAAATCCATGGAAATGAAGAGATAAGAGTGTGTGATAGGGAGTATCAACGAGTTCCAAATGTTCTAAGGAGGGAGTGACAAGGTTATATTCTAGGTAGTGGCAAGGCATGCTAGAGTTCAAAGGCATGTCAGATAGTGCTAGGGTGTGCTAGGGAGTGCCAAGCATGCCAAGAAATGTAGGGGATGCTAACACACACCACATAGGGCTAAGGGATTGTTAGACGTGCCATGTGCTATGGCATGTCAAGATATAAATTGTGTTTCTTAGTTGTTTTATGGCCATGGTTGGACGTGAGCCTTGAATTGGTAACTTGTTAAGTGGGATAAGTTGAGATTGGACATGAGTAGCTTAAGATGTGTTATAGATAGTTCTTAGGTGAACAAGGCATAGTCTAGTTGTAATAACTATAACTTGGTTAAGTTGTTGTAGTTGGGGCAAGACTTGATTGGGTTCTGGCCAAGTGTAAAAAAAGTAAGGGCAGTTATGAGGGCATGATAGCTAAGGAATTTGCGGGCATGCCAAGGAATGAAAAGGTGTGCTAACACATGGTAGACAGTGTCAATGGATGGTGAGGAGTGTTAGGGAGAGTCAAGGGAACACAAGCGAGAACTAGGTCAAAATGCTTGGAAATGAACAAATAAGATTGTGTGCCAAGGAGTGTTAGTGATTCTAGGTGTCCCAAGAATGAAGAGTTTTAGGAGAAGTCCATAATAGGACTTGCAGGAGGCAAGCCTATGGTTGTGATAAGGCGTGGACAAAGCAATTTCAGAGAAAGGGGGACTTTTGGTTAGGCACAATATTGTTTTGCTAATGAATTGGTTGGGTTCCCAAGTCACAAAAAAAGTAAGGTTATCTGTGAGGGTTTTAGTGTTAGTCAGTTGAGTCTATCACTAGTGATCAAATATGATCTTACAAGGTGTTTTTAGGGCATCAAATCAAATTTTTGTCATTTCAGTGAGTCTTAAAAAAAAAAATGGTCACTAGCTAGTATGTCTAGCGCTATTTCCACTTTGTCAAGAATTTCATATGTCGGTCACTTTCATCTCTCAATTGAGTCTACCATCATGAAAAAATCATTAATATCACTTCAGTCGCATCATCATGGTCTCCATTCAGCTCAATGTCACCATTAGGTCATTACAGTTAAGGTCACAAAATCAGTGATTTCATGTATAAATTTGGCAAATGAGGAGTATCAATAGGTAAATTTGTTCAACAACACTTGATTTCAAATGTAATTTATGTTTTTTGATGTAATAATGTTCCTAAGGTTCTAAAGTTACAATAAGAGGTCATAAGGCTACAAAACTCAAAAGGAAAGTGAATTCGTGAGGTGGGCCATCCTACCTCATTAATCACTTAGACGCTAAAATAAAATTATAAAAGCACATGGAGGAGCTCATTCACACTCATTTACACTTATCTACCATCCTAGCATCGAGCTCCTCCCTCTCCTTTGCAAAAAATTGTGATTCCATAACCCTCATTGGCAAAAATTGACTCTCGCTGCACACAGGGAGCCTTTGTTGCGCACCTGGACAACACGTTGTGCACAGGAAGCCTTCACTGCACACAGGGCAGAGTTGTCCAAAATTGTTGTTTTACCACCAAAATTCATTTTTCAAAGCTCCTCTTCAATCATTTAATCCTCCAAGATCTATAACAAGTAAGTTTAATCATTTTCATGCCCTCCTTTGCCTCATATGTCAAGAAAATGATCAAATACTTCTTCTTCTAGGGTTTACATGATTTTCATGGTTTTGATCCTCAAATGATGATTTGTTGCCCTAAACCCTATACTCCTTGTCCCTGCACCTCTGTTTGTAGCTAATACACCATTTCCATCAATCACAGATCCTTATCCCCTCATTTTCTATCATTTTCCTCTAAACCCTAATTTACCCTATCTCTTTCTAGGATAGGCTTGTGTTTTGGCCTTTTCCACCCCCTCTCCTCACTCATTTCCCCAAATTCCTTTTTCCCCTACTCACTGACATCACCCCCTACCCTCCTAAATTTCCTTACAAATTTAGGCAACTCCTAAGTCCATCATACCACCTCATTCCCTCACAGCAACAAATTTCACTATTTTTTCTTGCCTTTCACCTAGGGTTTGAAGTATGGAGCTTGACTAATCACCATCAGAGAAGAGGAAGTACAACAAGGGGGGAGAGATATTGAGGTTTGAGCCCTCTAATTGCAATGAAATCACCTCCTCCCCATTTTTCATGAAATGCTTTGAAGATGTTGATTGTTTAGGGTTTTGTCAAAGAGAGCAGGAAGTAGGGTACCATGAGCATCTCATAGGTATATTGTCCCTCACCTTGAAGGAAGACAAGATCACCATTATAGGGACTGATTTCATGTTTTTAGTGGATGCCATCTCTCAAGTCACAGGCATACAAACCATGGTGAAAATTGGTTCAAAGGCATGAACCTAGACCTAGAAGAGTACAAACCCTACTTCAAATCACAATACAAATGAGCTCATTCACATGTTTTCCCATTCAGATACTTGTTGGAGAGATATGCACCATTGATGAATGTTGTCATGAAGTTCTTCACATGTGAGGGAAAGTTTTCTAGGCTATGTCAATACCACATAAGACTACTCATGCACTTTACAACTACCAAGTCTCTAAATTTGTCCAGCTACTTGTATAGGAACCTAACCAAAATGTCTAAAAGGGTTCAACTGAAAGGCAAAGTGCATTATCCCATCTTCTTTCACCATAGCCTAATAAATTTTATAGTACTCCATCAGTTGAAAGAGAAGAACATGACATTGGACACCTTCATTGAGTCAGCCTTGAAAACACATATAACCACTTCACCAAGCCAACACCAAACCATGTCAGTACAACCCATGGAAGTGGGGTCATCAAGAAAACATGATGCGGTTTGCAAGGAACCTAGGCTTGAGGTGACCAACACATATCAAAGAGGTAGAAGCTTTCTATTTTCTCCTCAAATTGAGGAAGGGACCAAGCCTACTACATCAACAGAACATGGATCACCACCACATCATGAGGCTTCTTTGCATGATGAGGAGCCCATTGAACATGACTTTGGCCTAGTTGACTTGGAGGCACATGATGAGCATCAAGCCCTACAACAACTCATAAAAGAGAAGGATCCTCAGATCATGGATCCCGAGGACAATTTGGAAAGGGACAAATTCATCATTTCGTTCTTTGAGCAAGAAAACAATCAACTTAAGGCAAAACAACTAGTCATGGAGAAAGAGCAATTCAAAGCCAAGAAACAAGAGATGAAAGGCAAGGTTGTGGTGGACCATGAGGACACTGAGTAGCATGAAGGAAATGTGTCAAGGATGATACCAATGACAATGGGTCTTAGGAAGGCACTTCAGAGGAAAAGAGAACAAAAGCCACCAGTGGAAGAATTGACCTTTGAAGAGAGGATTGCCATGGAAATAAATGAGGACAGGGAGTTTTGTCTTGACAAAGTCAATTGCCACCTTGAGAATCTCCTTTAAAATTCCAAAAGGGATAAAAATTTTCAAAAGAAAATGGTCATCCATTATTACACAAGGAATCAGGTTGCCAAGGTCAAAATCAAGCAGTTGAAGGAAAAACTCAAGGAAACCCTAATCAGCCAAGAGGAGAAGGGTAAATTAGATTTTATTCCTCAGACATCCATGATTTCATAAAATACCTCATCAAGCATCTCTGGAAAAAATTTGGAAGGATTTGGAGAAAATTATTTGTTTTGGTGCACACTGGTGTAGAATTGCAATTTTCTGGCAATTGTTTGTCTAGGAGTGTGCGAGCTCACGCTGTGCTTCTTCCTCAAGGCTCCAAATGATGGAAACTTAGAATTTTTGGAATTATTATGACCCCCTCTAAAAACCCATTTTCCCACTTTCCTAGTCTAGGGCTCAACTTTTGAGAAATTTGCAAAAAAGAGGCCAAAAATCACCTTTCTGCTCCTCTTTTTCCATTTTGTTGTGCACCTGGAGATAGTTTGGGAGAATGGCCATATCTCAGCCCAAAATGGGTCATTTCAAGTGAAAAAATACTATAAGGACATCTACACTCTCCCATATTTTGTGAGAAGGATTAATATTTGGATTTGGAATTCATAAAGGCACTAAAATATGGCCTCCAACAGCTCGCTATACCCCTGGAAATTTTTTAGATTTTTGTAAAATATTCACTATGTAATTTTTTGTAATTCCTAGTTTGACTTTGGTAAAAGTCAAAAGGGTGAAGTAGATGAATGTGAGGGATAAAATTAAATGTAAATAATTGGTGGTTATTCTTTGTAAGTTGTTTTGATGTAAATTTGACCTCATTTATGAGAGAGGTTGGAGTCAAAGTTAATTGTAGAAGTTGATTTTAACTTCCCTAGACATTAGGGTTTGGTTAGAACACCTCGTGGAACAGCTCCTAGAGTCATGGATTCGACCCTTGAGAGTGGGGAGATGTTTTTTTGGTCTTTATGTATTAGTTTCTCAGTGATAGAATAGGTTGGATTTCAAAGGAGAGAACTATTGTAGCTTGTACTTGGACATTTTCTGGAAATCAAAGGACACAATTTGCAACTATTATCTAGGAATTCATGTGCAGTAAGTTTGTGATGTTATTTTTTCTCTATTGTAGCTTTATATGAAATATATTCATCTTCTCTTTCCATTCATCAATTCTTCAATGGTTTTCCTTACAATTTATAATCAAAATTCTTTGCATAAAGCTATGTTTTGATGGAAAAATCAATATGTGTTACTTTCTTTCTTTCTTCATGAATTCATGTTTCATGCTCATTAAGACATTTTGCTTCTTCTAAACATGACACTACACTGACAAACCCTAAGATCCATCACAAAAGTAATTCTACCTTTCTCCTTTATATCTTTTCTATTGTAACCCTTTGATCCTCTGACCTAGCTACCTGGTTTTTCTCCCTTATCCAGCAACAAAACCCTAAATTTTTCAAAACCTACCTGAGCCTAGCTATCTAGCATAAAATCCTATACATTCCAGTCATCTCTTAGCTCTAATTTCAAAGAGAGAACCATCTTTGGTTTGGTAGGGCTAGCTACCAAAATAAAATCTTGGTTTTCGGTTACCTCTGTCGATCTCCTCATTAGCTTGGGACATTGTGGAGGATAACAAAGGGAATGACAACTAGGGAGTGCCAAGGTGTTATAGTGAATGTAAGGTTCCAAAGTAATGGAAAAATGTAATGCTAGTTGTGAGGTCATGACTACCAAGGTGCATTAGGGAATGCTAGGGCATGCTAACGTGTTCCAGATAGTACAAAGAAATAATGTAGTTTTTTATATTAATCCAAACCCTATAAATAATGTAGTTGTTTTATGAGCCAAGTACGAAGACATGTCAAGCAATATAAGATGTGCCAAGTGCGAAGGTATGCCAAGATGTACAAGGGTACGACAATGCATGTCAAGGGCTGTCAAGGAAACAAAAGGGAGGAACAAGTTAAACTATAACGAAATGAGCACATAATAGGGTTAATAAGTCATCAATTTACCTTTTCCATGAGGGGAATTCTAGGCACACCAACACTAGGTGCCAAGTGCCAAGTGTCAATGCATTCAAAGTGTCAAATATTCCTATGTTTCTTATCATCTAGTTTCCAATAATTGATCTCAAATAACTTTAATATTAAACCATGCCAAAGCATACCAAGTCATCTCAATGCATGTGAGACATGTTAATAATTTCCAAGTTCCAACATGTGCCAAGTGCCAATGTGCATCACGGAGTCTGATGCATGCTATGAAGTGGCAGAGCATATCAAAGAGTGATAAGGTGTGCTAGAGAGTTCCAATGCATGCTAAGGAGCGTTAGGGAGTACTAGGACAACACAAGGGAGCACTAGGTCAAAATGCATGGAAGTGAATGAATATGAGGGTGTGTCAGGGACTGACAATGAATGCTGGTTATCATGCCATGGAGGGAGTGACAAGGTATGTTAATCACGGGTAAGGAATGCTAGGGAATATCAGGGAATCTCAAGAAGTTCTAGAGTGTGCTAGGTAGTTCTAAGGTGTGCTAACATGTGCCAAATAGTGCCAAGGCATGCCAGGTGCTAAGACATGCTAGGATGTGCATGGCACCAGAGTATGCCAATATGTGTCAAGGAGTTTCAAGGAAACAAAAGGAATAACCAAGCTAAAATTCAAGGAAATGAACACATAATAGGGTTAATAAGTCGAGACTTTATCTTTTTCAAAAGGGGCATGCTAGGCACACTAATAATATTTTCCAATACATGCTAAGTGCCAATGTGTGCCAACTGCTAATGTTTGTCAATGCAATATTATGCCAAGGTGTTATAGGGCATGCTAGGGAATAAAACATGATAGGGGAGTGCTATGCTATGTTAGGGCATGCCAACATGTGCTTGGGCGCCCTACTCATGGCAAGATGTTCTACGTACAAAGATGTTCCATGTACAAAGATGTCCCAAAACATGCGAGGTGCCAAGGAATGTTAGTGTACTATTCCAAAGAATGTTAAGGTGTTCCATGAGTGTTGAGGAGTGCGAGGTCCCTCTCATTAATAAAATTGACAGGTCTTGATTATGTATTAAATAATAGAGTTCCTACACACACTAGTGAAACTTTATTTAAAGGAAATTTGCTAGATAATAAACCTAATAGAGATGAATCATTTGTTGACTCATAGGAAAATTTTATTCTTATGACTTGAGGGAAATGATACACACTAATTACTTCTTCAAAAATTGACTGACTATTATAACCACTATGACCTTGGACACATAATGAAATAGACTCCATGACAATGGTCTTAAATCGTTATCTATTGACAAAAAAATATAGTGACAGGTACATAGCATCATCAAAATCTCATTGAATGATCAATGATGGCGAGCATTTTTTGACCGTCACCAAAAGTAACCAAAAATAGAATTGGTGAGGGTCAATAAAAGGTCGTCACTATAAGTGTCACCAAAAAGAGAATTAGTGATGGGCCTTTAACGACCCTCATCAAAAGTGTCACCAAAGAGAGAATTAGTGATGAACCTTTAACGACCCTCACCAAAAGTGTCATTTAAAATGGCTTTGGTGATAAACCTTAAAGGACCATCACTATATACACTTACAACAACGATTTTTTAAAGACAGTCACCATATGTGACATTGGTGACGACCCTTAAAGGTCCGTCACAAGCACAAAACATCATTAAAAACTCATTGGAATGATCAATGATGATGAACGTTTATTAACCGTCACCAAAAGTAATCAAAAGACCATTGGTGACATTCAATAAAAGATCATCACTAGAAGTGTCACGAAAGAGAGAATTAGTGATGGGCCTTTAACGACCATCACCAAAAATGTCACCAAAGAGAGAATTAGTGATGCGCCTTTAACAACCCTCACCAAAAGTGTCATTGAAAATGGATTTGGTGACAAACCTTAAAGGACCATCACTATATACACTTACAACAATGCCTTTTTAAAGACAGTCACCATATGAGTCATTAGTGATGGACCTTAAAGGTTCGTCACATGCAAGACCCTCACCAACAACCTCTTTTCTTGTAGTGAAAGCACAATGAAAAATTAGAATGTGAAGTAGTGGATCTAAGAAAAGAACTTGAGAAGACAAAATATCTTAATCTTAGATTTTCTTAAGGATCAGAAACCTTAGATGAAATCATCAAGGTCCAGCATTCTCCACTTATAAAGATTGGTCTTGGATACACTCGAGAAACATCCCAACTAGAAAAGCCTTAAGTTAGCACCAGAAGCTATCTTGATGCAACAAAAACCAATGAACAACATGTCAATCCTTAGCAAAAGCCTAAAGGTACTCCCTAGGTAAATCATGCTCATTTTATTCCAAGGGTGAACTTCAATAGAAGCATCAATCAAAAGGTGAACAACACCAAAATATTTTATGATCACAAAAACTTCTTCTTTAATGGACAATGTTTTTCATGCCATAACTTTGGTCATAAAGCTTCTCAATGTGTTTCTTACAAGACTATCATGACTAGAGAAGAAAGAAAAGAAGGAGCGTGACAGGGATCAAGAAAATATCTTATAATAACTTTTCTCCTCTTGAAAATAAAATGAAATGTTCATTTTGCAATAACTTTGGTCATGAAGAATCTGAATGCAGGAGAAAATTTTGGCCAACAATTCAAAAGGAACAAACATCATCAAATTCCAAGGTATGGAAAAGGGTGGGAAAAGGAAGGAATTACAGTCAAAAAGATGTGGCATAGCTCTATTTGTAGAAGAACAATAAAATCAGTGGTACATTAATAGCAGATGCTCTAAACACATGATAGGTGATAAAGATAGACTTCTTTCTTACAAAGCTTTAGAAAAGGCAAAAAAAGTCCCTTTTGGAAATGACACACCCACGGTCATTAAGGGTAAGGGTTTTGTTTATTTAAGAGAAATGATTAAAAATGGAAGTGTTATGTATGTTGATGGTCTAAAGCATAACTTGTTGAGTGTTAGTCAAATGTGTGATCAAAGAAATAAAGTTGTGCTTCGATCAAAAGAATGTGCAGTTCATCATATCGACACAAGAAAGACCATAATCAAGGGTACAAGAACTCCAAGAAATTTATATATATTAAAAGGAGGTAAAGAACAATTCTATCTAAGAAAAACATAAGAGAACTGGTTATGGCTCTGAAGATAGGGGCATATAAACTTTTCTCAAATAAGAAAAGCATGCAGGCTCAAGGCGGTTCGTGATCTTCCAGATATCAGCATCTTAAAAAACACCATCTGCAAAACATGTCAATTTAGTCAGTAAACCAGATTTCATTTCAATGACAAAGAAGGATCAACAAGTAAGCCTCTTGAACTCATTCATATTGATTTGTGTGGGCCAACAAGGAAAAAGTCACCTCATAGAAAAGAATACTTCATTTTATTCATTGATGATTTTTCTAGAATGTGCTGGATTGGTCTACTAAAGCATAAAGATGAAGCATTTGAAAAGTTTAAAGCCTTCAAAGCTTTAGTTGAAAATGAATCAGATATAAAAATAAAATTTCTCAGATCTGATCGAGGAGGAGAATTCATATCAGAGGAATTTTTTGATTTTTGTGAACAACATGAAATAAAAAGACAGTTCTTTCTTTCCAAAAATTCTCAACAAAATGGTGTGGTGGAAAGAATGAACAGAAAAGTTCAACAAATAGCTCGAGCTATGCTTGATGAATCTGGAACTCCTGCCACCTTCTGGGGTGAAGCTGCATATACTGCCCTAAATATTCTCAACAAAGATAATGTTCGGTAAATAGTGATCAA
The DNA here is from genome assembly GCA_031772625.1 of Pinus tabuliformis. Classification (NCBI taxonomy): domain Eukaryota; kingdom Viridiplantae; phylum Streptophyta; class Pinopsida; order Pinales; family Pinaceae; genus Pinus; species Pinus tabuliformis. Next base: position 791,357,752 of record CM062809.1, on the reverse strand, counting down.
AGTCCACATGAACTTTGGTATGGCAAGCCTTCTACTGAAAAAAACTTCAGAGTTTTTGGAAGCTAACGTTTCATAAAAAATACTAATGAAAAACTTTGTAAGTTTGAACCTAGAGCAGACAAAGGAATTCTTCTTGGTTATTCATATGGAACTAAAGGATACAAATGTTATAATAAGAGACTTTGAAAATTGTTGAATGCATTAATGTAGTAATTGATGAAACATGCAAAAATCCGAAATAGATGAAATCAACAAAGAAAGATGACAATGAGGAAGATGGTGAATGCTTTCCTATATCAAATCAAAATGATATAGAGGAAGACACCAATGAAGCATCAGAAGAAGATACAACCGATAGGGAAAAGGCTCCATCCAGGTATGTTCAAAAGAATCATCGAGAATCTCAAATTATAGGAGAAAAAGGGTGTGGAGTATAGACAAGAAGAACTCTTACAAGAACTTCCAGTTATCTAGCATTACTATCCTCCATAAAAGCAAATAATTTTAATAAAGCTATAAAATATGAATGTTGAGTTAAGGCCATGGATGAAGAACTTGACCAAATTGAAAAGAATTATACTTGGAAATTAGTTCCTAGGCCACATGATAAAAATTTTATAGGAACAAAATGGATATTTAAGAATAAGTTGAATGAAAATGGAGAGGTTATTAGAAACAAAGAAAGACTTGTTTGTAAGGGGTATGCTCAACAAGAAGGTATAGAATTTAAAGAAACTTCTGCACCTATTGCCAGACTTGAAGCCATAAGAATGTTTCTTGGTATTTCAAGCTTTCAAAAATTCAAAGTGTATCAAATGGATGTAAAATATGCATTTCTTAGTGGAGATTTAGAAAAGGAAGTTTATATTGAACAACCAGAAGAATTCATTCTAGTAAATGATGAAAAACTTGTATACAAGCTAGAAAAGGTTCTATTTTGACTAAAACAAGCTCCAAGGGCCTAGTATTATCATCTTGACAAATATATACAACAACAAGGTTTCACGAAAGGATCTATAGGCAACAACTTATATACAAAGATTGAGAATGATAAACTGCTAATTATTGTTGTTTATGTTGATGATATCATCTTTGGTAGCAATGAAGAATCTATGAGTTAGAATTTGCTTTTGTTATGCAACAAGAATTTGAAATTTCGTTACTTCATGAACTAACTTATTTTCTTGGTCTACAAGTAAAGTAAACAAAAGATGGCATTTTTATTTCACAAACTAAATATCTCAAGTAGATTCTGAAGAAGTACACAATGGAATATTGTAAACCAGTGTGTACTCAATTGGTAACATGATGTAGTCTCAGTTCTAACAATGAATCACCTATAGTGAATCAACCAACATACAAATCTATGATTGGAAGTCTACTTTATCTAACAGGTACTAGACCAGATATCATGCATGCAGTAGGAATTGTTAGAAGGTTCCAAGCAAATCTAAAGGAATCACATCTCCAGGCTGTAAAAATAATATTCAAATATCTCCAAGGAACTCTGGACTTTGGTCTATAGTATCCTAAAGATACAGATCTCACTCTTGATGCATATACATATGCGGGTTGTGTAGGAAATGTTGATGATTGAAAAAGAACTAGTGAACGTGCATTCTATATGGGATCACGGTTAGTATCTTGGTTCAACAAGAAACAAAGTTCGATTGCTTTATCTACAGCTGAAGCAAAATATGTGATTATTGCATCTTGCTGCACACAACTACTTTCGATGATGCAAACATCGCAAGATAGTCAAATCACATGTTCTCCACCCATCTCCATTCTATGTGATAATACAAGTGCCATCAGTATTTCGAAAAATCCAGTCATGCACTCCGAGACCAAGAACATACCCATTAAGTTCCATTTTCTATGAGAATAAGTGCTTGAACAAAAACTTAAATTGGAGTATGTTCCCTTGAGAGAGTAGGTTACTAATATATTTACCAAACCAGAGAAGCACTTGAATATCTCAAACAAAAGCTAGTAGTAGTTTCTGCATGATCTTGTTGTTAAATCTAGTTTTCAGAGGAATGTTTTCTATACGCAGGTTTAATGAAGCAGAGTCGTGTATAAACATGTGTTTCTATGGCTTCAGGGGCATATGTGTTTTTCTGATAGAAAAGCAGTGGGTTAGATTCAAAATCAATTTCTAACATGGGTGTTCAATCTGATATTGATGGTTACAATTTGCTAATATGCTTTGTTCATTGTTGTTTATTTTTCTAATGAATATTCCTTGATGAATGATTTCTTGACAATGCATAGGTTGCATAGGTTCATAGGGAGCATTAGCCTTCAAAATCATGTTGCATTGTTGGCATCATGGTTGCTGAATTCATCTATGGTTTCAAATACTCATATCATTTGTTGTAAAGGTCATGAAAAGACCTATGGTGTAATAATATGTCTCATTCCATCATAGTCTATTAATGAGTCCTTTTGGACATATGACGTAATTTGTACCCTGACTATGAATGGGAAGGATGACGTAATAATTGGAATGTTTCAGTGATGTATGAACATTTATTATAACCCCACTTGGTTGGGTGATTGATGTATATATGAGTCATTGGGATAGGAAGGTCATACTCACATTGTTGAGTTATAGAGTCATGTTATTCTTTTGAAAGAATATCTCTTTAGACTCTGCATGTACTCAGGGGGAGCATGGACATCATATCTTGGTCCGCCCTTTGCCCTTGATGTCAAAGGGGGAGAGTATGTTGGTGTTGTTTGATATATCTAATAGGTTCTTCAGCTTGGCGTGATAAACACCAATATGGTTTCCATCAAGTCCAAAGCGGGAGATTGGTGGCATTATGATACAGGTGTTTTCCTTGATGGAAACTCACTCACAGGTTAATTCATATTTGATAAAGGGAAACTCAGAGGTAACAGGGCAATGGTCAAGAAGATCAGGAAGTTGGAACAAAGGACTATAGATCAAAATCAATAAATTGAAGAAAAAGGATGTTTTAAGTTAGTTTAAGTTGTATATGCAGGTTCACCTTGTCCAAGAAGCATATACATGTGGGTTTAAAAAAAAAAAGAGTGTATATGTATGCACACACTTTCAGAGAAGGAAAAGCACATATTGGATGGAAAATTAAGGTTAAAAGAATTCCAACGGTCAATACCATGGTATTAGCCCACAATATTGAGCGCAGTAATGAATATTTCATCCTGTCCAAGAATACCATAGGTTCTAATTATTGTTTTGGTCTGAGGTATTAAGAAAGGCTAAAACTATATAAGTAGGAGAAGATAAAAGGGCTAAGTGTGCAAGTGAAAGGGTTTTTCATGAATACTTCTATCTAAAATATCTTTTATGTTATAAGGGCTATGGTAATGATATGTTCTGAAATATCATGTGCACCTTCTGATACAATGTTGGATCAGGATCATGAGACCTAAAATGACTTATCATTATATGCTCTGATAATGGATGGGCTAGATATGAATGCTAACAAATGTTTTATTATTTAAATGTTATGATCTCGGTACAGCTGAAGTCTCGAATAGTTGTGAAATTTTAAGTTAGTATTTGCATATCTATACGTTGGTTTGCCTTGGTGAAGGAGTGTATACATGCTTGTTTGATAGTACCAAGTGGCATATGAAAAAGAAAATCCTGTTGTTCAGAAATGACTGATTTATCTGAATAGTGTTGTTGTTTTACTGTTGTCTGTCAATGATGTCTTCTTAGATATGAAAGTAGAACTAAATGCATAAGGATATTAAGTTTGATTGATTTATTGATTAAGTGAGAAGGGTGATCTTTTCTTCTGTATGTTTAGATCTCTGTAATTTGACAATAGATCTTCAAAATGTTACTGGTTGGTACAGTTTTGATTCAAAGGTTTTCATGATTCAGTAATTCTGGAAGTATACACAGGTTGGATTCAATAAGGTATCATATACATTCTAACATATGAATTTTGAGGTTGTAATTCATTCTGGACGATGATGTAGGTTTCTTGGTTTAGCACAGTGTTTTAGTAATAGTGATCTGACTATTCAGATTGACTGATTGTTGGTTGATGCAGTTATTATTCAGTTTTAGCTTCAATGTTACTGATGGGTCCAATATGAAAATTTGATGAAACGTGGCCTTCATATTGTGTTTTTGTGTACCAAGAGTATCCAGTTTGAAAATTTATGAAACGTGGCCCCTGGAGGAAGAGAGAAGGTTGTAGCCTTCTGTAGGTCAGCGCCTACATACTGGTAAACATATCCACTAGTACAAGAGCTAGGGGATTGTAGCTCTCTTCCAGTAGAAGCTGGAGAACAAGAGAAGGTTGTAGCCTTCTAAAGGTGGGTACCTACATACTAGTATGAGTCTGCACCATTACTAAATTGTAAACATATTTTCTTTATATTAAAAGAAGAAAGAGACAACAACAACAGGTGGTTTTTTTCCCGTATTGGGTTTTCCACCTTAAATCTTGGTGTTCATGTGTGTTTCTCTTGTGTTATGGTTTATTGTGTTATTACTGCACATAGTTACTATTTAATAAAGTACTAATGCACTGATTAAAGATCAACACATGATAAATTAACTGAATCATAAGTTCACTAGATACACATTGGTTTCATTAATAACAGTTAAGTGCACACACGATTTCACTTCACTGGAGTAGCGTATATAAATCTGGTTATGAAATGAAAAGTTATTGAATTGTAAATGCTAATTCATCCCCCCCAGTATTATTTCCAACAATTGGTATCAGAGCAGGTCCTTCAGAAGAAGCTTGATCACTTGAAGGAAGATCTCTCTAGATGAACAATCACAAAGGCATGGGATCTATCAGACCACCACTCTTCAACCAAAACAACTTATTATATTGAAAGATAAGAACCAGAGCCTATCTTTAGTCGTTTGGAGCTAATATTTGGGAAATTGTTGAAGGTGGATACCAATTTCCAGAAGCAATAACCATAGATACAGTAGGAAAGAAGTTATACGAAACCAATGCCGAAGTCGTCAATACTTTATTAGGAATTTTGTCAGAATCAGAATTTGTCAAAGTCATGTAGCTTAAGATAGCCAAAGAAATATGGGACAAAATCATTCAGAGCTATGAAGGAGACTCCTAGGTAAAACGTGCTAAGCTCCAAACTCTCAGAATTCAGTATGAAACTCTCAAGATGCATAGTGATGAAAGTATTGCTAGTTACTTTTTATGAGTAGATGAGATTGTAAATTGTATGAAGAATCTGGGTGAAGAAATAAAGGAGGCTACTTTAGTAGAGAAAATTTTGAGATCTTTGTCTTCTAAATTTGAGTCAAAAGTATCTGCCATAGAAGAAAAGCAGGATCTTCAATATATTATTATTGTTCAACTTCACGGAATTTTAACTACCTTTGGAATGAGGAAAGGAGGGCCATCAGATATTAGAGAAGTCACTTTCAAAGCTTCATCAAAGGGAAAAGAAGAGTAATATCTCAAGGAATCAGGATATATTTTAGAATAAGATGAGGTAAACTTTGTAAATAAGCTTCAACAGGGTTCCAGAAGATTCAAAGGTAAGCTTCCATTCAAATTTTTTTCTTGTGGTAGAGTTGGCCATTATATTGCTAAATGTCCTCATAAAGATAATCATGAAATGGGAAAGGAGTCTACAAAGGGTAATAGAAAATATTTTGTCAATATAAGAAGTTATTATACTCATGATGATAGTGATGCCTTGTCTAATAGTGATGAAGATGAATCTTAACAAGAATTTAAACTACTCATGGCTTATGACAATGATAATTTTATGGATGCCCTAGAAGAGGAATATTTTCTTGAAGAAATCACTAAACTTAAAATCTATTTGGAAGAAAATAATATAGTCATAGACACTTTTACATGTCAACTCACTGAAAAAGAAAAGCATAATGAAAAGTTCGAATGTGAAGTAGAGAGTCTAAGAAAACAACTTGAGAAGACAAAATATCTTAATCTTAAATTTGCTAAAGGATCATAAACCTTAGATGAAATCATCAAGGTCCAGTGTTCTCTACTTAGAAATACTGGTCTTGGATACACTGGAGAAACATCCCAACTAGAAAAGCCTACAGTCGACACCATGAGCTGTCTTGGTGCAGCAAAAACTAGTGAACAATGCATCAATCCTTAACAAAACTGTAAAGGTACTCCCCAGGTAAATCATGCTCATTTTATTGCAAGGGTGAAATTCAATAGAAGAATCAATCAAAAGGTGAACAACACCAAAAGCTTTTGTTATCACAAAAACTTCTTCTTTAATGGACAATGTTTTTCATGCCATAATTTTGGTCATAAAGTTGCTCAATGTGTTTCTTACAAGACTATCAAGAATAGAGAATAATTAAAACAAAGGAGCGTGACAGGGATCAAGAAAAGATCTTATAATAACCTTTCTCCTATTAAAAATGAAATAGAATGTTCATTTTGCAATAACTTTGGTGGCTTTATATTATTATTGTTATTTTGTTATTTTTGTGGCTTTATATTATTATTGTTAGGTCAGCTGGATTATATTGTGACTCCTTAGACTCCTATATATAGAAAGGAGGTTTTGTCATTTGTATCATCCAAGAATTGTTCATTTATGTAATGTAAAGGAGGTTGCCCCCTCGAAGAGGCTGAATTTCAGGCGTTGATCTATCTTTTCTATCTTTCCTTGAGCTGGTTTCATAACACTATCAGACCACCACTCTTCAACCAAAACAACTTATTATATTGAAAGATAAGAACCAGAGCCTATCTTTAGTCGCTTGGAGCTAATATTTGGGAAATTGTTGAAGGTGGATACCAATTTCCAAAAGCAATAACCATAGATATAGTAGGAAAGAAGTTATACGAAACCAATGCCAAAGTCGTCAATACTTTATTAGGAATTTTGTCAGAATCAGAATTTGTCAAAGTCATGTAGCTTAAGATAGCCAAAGAAATATGGGACAAAATCATTCAGAGCTATGAAGGAGACTCCTAGGTAAAACGTGCTAAGCTCTAAACTCTCAGAATTCAGTATGAAACTCTCAAGATGCATAGTGATGAAAGTATTGCTAGTTACTTTTTATGAGTAGATGAGATTGTAAATTGTATGAAGAATCTAGGTGAAGAAATAAAGGAGGCTACTTTAGTAGAGAAAATTTTGAGATCTTTGTCTTCTAAATTTGTGTCAAAAGTATCTGCCATAGAAGAAAAGAAGGATCTTCAATATATTATTATTGTTCAACTTCACGGAATTTTAACTACCTTTGAAATGAGGAAAGGAGGGCCATCAGATATTAGAGAAGTCACTTTCAAAGCTTCATCAAAGGGAAAAGAAGAGGAATATCTCAAGGAATCAGGATATATTTTAGAATAATATGAGGTAAACTTTGTAAATAAGCTTCAACAGGGTTCCAGAAGATTCAAAGGTAAGCTTCCATTCAAATTTTTTTCTTGTGGTAGAGTTGGCCATTATATTGCTAAATGTCCTCATAAAGATAATCATGAAATGGGAAAGGAGTCTACAAAGGGTAATAGAAAATATTTTGTCAATATAAGAAGTTATTATACTCATGATGATAGTGATGCCTTGTCTAATAGTGATGAAGATGAATCTTAACAAGAATTTAAACTACTCATGGCTTATGACAATGATAATTTTATGGATGCCCTAGAAGAGGAATATTTTCTTGAAGAAATCACTAAACTTAAAATCTATTTGGAAGAAAATAATATAGTCATAGACACTTTTACATGTCAACTCACTGAAAAAGAAAAGCATAATGAAAAGTTCGAATGTGAAGTAGAGAGTCTAAGAAAACAACTTGAGAAGACAAAATATCTTAATCTTAAATTTGCTAAAGGATCATAAACCTTAGATGAAATCATCAAGGTCAAGTGTTCTCTACTTAGAAATACTGGTCTTGGATACACTGGAGAAACATCCCAACTAGAAAAGCCTACAGTCGACACCATGAGCTGTCTTGATGCAGCAAAAACTAGTGAACAATGCATCAATCCTTAACAATACTGTAAAGGTACTCCCCAGGTAAATCATGCTCATTTTATTGCAAGGGTGAAATTCAATAGAAGAATCAATCAAAAGGTGAACAACACCAAAAGCTTTTGTTATCACAAAAACTTCTTCTTTAATGGACAATGTTTTTCATGCCATAATTTTGGTCATAAAGTTGCTCAATGTGTTTCTTACAAGACTATCAAGAATAGAGAATAGTTAAAACAAAGGAGCGTGACAGGGATCAAGAAAAGATCTTATAATAACCTTTCTCCTATTAAAAATGAAATAGAATGTTCATTTTGCAATAACTTTGGTCATGAAGAATCTGAATGTAGGAGAAAATTTCGGTCAACAATTCAAAAGGAACAAACATAATCAAATTCCAAGGTATGGAAAAGGAAGCAATTTTAGTTAGAAAAATGTGGCATAGCTCTATTTGCATAAGGACAAGAAAATCAGTGGTACATTGATAGTAGATGCTCTAAACACATGACAAGTGATAAAGACAAACTCCTTTCTTAAAAATATTTAGAAAAGGAAAAGAATGTCTCTTTTGGAAATGACACACTCGAGGGCATTAAGGGTAAGGGTTTTGTTTATTTAAAAGAAAAGGTTAAAGTTGGAACTATTATGTATGTTAATGGTTTAAAGCTTAACTTGTTGAGTGTTAGTCAAATGTGTGATCAAGGAAATGAAGTTTTGTTTCGATAAAAAAATGTGTGGTTCATGAGCTCAACACAGGAAAGACCATAATCAAGGGTACAAGAACTCCAAGCAATCTATACATACTAAAAGGAGGTCAAGAACAATGATATCTAAGAAAAAAAGAAGAGAATTGGTTATGGCACAGAAGATTGGGGCATCTAAGATTTTCTCAAATAAGAAAAGCCTGCAAGCTCAAGGGGGTTCATGATTTTCCAAATACCAGTATCCCAGAAAATACCATCTACAAACCATGTCAATTCAGTAAGAAAATAGAGTTCATTTCAATGAAAAATAAGGATTAGCAAGTAAGCCTCTTGAACTCATTCATACTTATTTGTGTGGGCCAATAACAAAAAAGTCACCTCGTGGAGAAGAATACTTCATTTTATTCATTGATGATTTTTCTAGAATGTGTTGGATTAGTCTACTACAGCATAAATATGAAGCATTTGAAAAGTTTAAAGCCTTCAAAGCTTTAGTTTAAAATGAATCAGATCTAAAAATTAAATGTCTTAGATCTGATCGAGAAGGAGAATTCATATCAAATGATTTTTTATTTTATTTTTGTGAACAACATGGAATAAAAAGACAGTTCTATGTTGCCATAACTCCTCAACAAAATGGTGTGGTGGAATAATGAATAGCACAGTTCAACAAATGTCTTGAGCTATGCTTGATGAATCTGGAACTCCTGCCACCTTATGGGTTGAAGTTGCATATACTACCATAAATATTCTCAACAAAGCTAATGTTTGGATAAATAGTGATTAAACTCCATATGAACTTTGGTATGGTAATCCTCCTACTATAAAACACTTCAGAGTTTTTGGAAGCAAATGTTTCATAAAAAAGAATGATGAAAAACTTGGTAAGTTTGAACTAAGAGAAGAAGAAGGAATTCTTCTTGGTTATTCATCTAGAAGTAAAGGATACAAATTTTATAATAAGAGACTTCAAAAAATTATTGAATTCATTGATGTAGTAATTGATGAAGCATGTAGAAATTTGGAACAGATGAAATCAAGAAAGGTAGATGACAATGAGAAAGATAGTGAATGTTTTCTCACATCAAATCAAAATGATATAGAGGAAGAAACAAATGAAGCATCAGAAGAAGATACAACTGACAGCCAAAAGGCTTTATCCATGTATGTTCAAAAGAATCATCCAGAATCTCAAATTCTAGGAGAAAGAGGGCCTGGGGCATACATAAGAAGAACTCTTACAGGAAATTACAGTCATCTAGCATTACTATCCTCCATAGAACCACATAATCTTAATGAAGCTAGCAAAGGTGAATGTGGGGTTAAGGCAATGGATGAATAACTTGACCAAATTGAAATTAATGATACTTGGGAGTTAGTTCGTATAACATGTTGGGCGACGAATCCCCCGCATAATGGCTTTGGTGCTCAAAGCCCACAATTTTGGGTAACAGTACGGTACAGGCTCCGCAAGATGCGCAGAGTGCAAATTGTAATGAGTCAAGTCAAAGGGTTGTCTACTCGAAAAATAATGTAAGAAAATAGATAGTAAGTTAGCCTGCCCATGGTCTGCAGACCATGGGAATGTATAAATAAAGCAAGGCTCTAAGGGCAGAGGGGAGCTTTTGTTTTTGATCTTGAATGTTATGGGTTTATGAAGGCAATATTGTCTCTGTGTCTGTAAGTCCAAGGTGAGGGTGTAGTAGATAGATAGAGGCTCTGCAACTGTGTACGCGAACTCCTGTAGCTGAATATGCAGGGTAGATCTGGTTGTATGAACAAGAGATAAATAAAGATAAGAGTTTCTGAATCATTGTGTGCTTTATCACGACACTATCTATTTGCTTATATTCTGAATTTACGCATATATATGATTGCAAGTGCTGGTTATTACTATTAAATGTTTGCTTAAAGACCTTAAGAAATAGATCATCTCTATAATAACTCATTAATAATAAAGTTCATCGGTGCGGATCTATGCGGAAGCTTGACGGCAGTGCAGAGTGGTGCGAGGGCACAAATCGGTTCGTGACCCCTCCAGACCCCATCTAGACATCCCAAGGGTGCGGAAACCTAGTTCCAGCACCCTCCCCTACTACCTCTAGTGAGACTTCAGCTCACGCTCTATGGGCTATTGCCGAAAGGGCCGGTAGTGCAGGATTTGTTTGGCTAATACACTTCCGAGCCTGGGTCAGGCCCCAATAAGCCAACAAATGGTTCCATTGCCAGGACTAGGATCTGTCTAAGGGATGTCTGATGTCAGAACACTAGAACCCTATGAAGAAAGAGATTGAAGATTGGTTGGATTAGAAACTACACGAGTTCGTGGTACATGAAAACAAGAACCCATGAATATCTGAAGAAAGGTGGTTGGATCGCTACATATATATGGAGATCCACAAGATCTTCTTTGCGACCTTCTTGTTAGAACTGTATGAGTGGATCGAGAGGCTAGCTAACAGTGTGGAAAGGTGCAGACTTGATCAACCAATAGTGTGGACTCCATAGTTGGTGCACAAGCTAGAGGCATCTGAAGATAAAATTTCACAGGCAGTAGATCATTGGCTAGATTAGATAATAGGAGGGTTTATCACTGAGTTCGTGATAGACACAACCGTGAGTTATAGCAAAGTGGAAAGGCATTTTCTCTAGGGGCCAAGGGGTAAGTACATCAAATCATTGAATACTTGGATTAAAATGCTATTATGTGAAAAATGGGTTATGCAAATCCATTGATGTCTGGGGTAACACGGACAGAAGAGGCTACTGAGGGACCGAAGGATTGGAGAACAGTCCCCTGATTTCATTTTCGCGAGAAAGTGAAGAGGAACTCGCTAGGTTCTCTCTGAGAAGCGTGGTTCGGCTAATAAAGTAGTGCATTCCACTTTTACCACCTCCATCCACACCATTACCCACTTCACCTACATCAACCCCATCTTCACCTACCCCACCTCCACCACCTCCAAGGCTTGGAATGGCGAGTGCAATCAAATTACCCATATCCAAAGGTGTAGGAAATGAGGATTCAGATTAGTTCTGGTTCATGGTAAAGGCAGTATGGGAAGCCCAAGGCGTAATGGATGATAACATAAAAAAGGATACTCTGGTAAGCACGCTGCAAGATCGCTTGTTGACGTGGTATATAAATCACTCTAGCGATCATCCGAATGTGGGAATAATGGAGATCCAGTATGCATTAAAAAAGGAATTTATCCGGCCAAAATTAGAGACACAATCAATTATAGGTTTAAGGAGATCGTGATGCTGCCAGGGGAAACTCCTTGGGATCTGGATCAAAGACTGAAGGGTATGATCCATGAGGCTAACATGACGATGACAGATGCGCAACACTCCATGTGGTTTGTGGCATCTTTGACACCACATCTGAGAACGACGCTATCACAACAAAAGATCTCGACCCAGGCTAAAGCATTAGAGATAGCGATGAGGTTGCTGAAACCAAAATACAGGATCCTGGGTTGGGAGTTAAAAAAATCCACATGCAACTACAAAACATATGCTTGGAGATGCAAAGTTTGAAACAAGATAAGGCACCCCGGTCAGAGGCGCGCAAAGAGGTGTGGTGCATAAAATGTAGAGGCCAAGGCCACAATAAGGATCATTGTCCGATATTCACAAACTATTTGACAGGGGGGACCAATTCCATTGCGACCAGAGGCACAGGTGGGGCCCAACATGGCACCCACGCTCTAGTGCTCGATCTGTTAGGTGGGAGGGAAGCACATAATGGACAACTGTCATCTATTGCAGAAATTTATACAACCCCCCAGCAACTATTTTGCAATTTTTGTAGATCGATGGGCCATGACGAACGAAATTGCTGAAGTTATGAGTTGCTGATGGATCAAACACTTGCTTATAGGATAGAGACTGAGGCGCGAGGTCAAGATCCAACTGCCACAATAGCACATGGTGGATTCTAGGGACGTGGGCAAGGATGAGGAGGAATGGGACCCGGACGAGGGCACAGACAATTAATCTACTACAATTGTGCGTGACCTAGGCACCACGCGCATGACTACACGAACCCGACCAGAACATGTTGCGCTTACTATTACTAGTTTGATCATGTAGTGGTAGCTTGCCCCACACTAATTGCACAGATGCCTGGAAATGGGGTGCTTCAGTCTACTCCCACACAGAACGTCCAAATGAAGAAGGCTAAACCGCACGAAGAGGACCCTAACATGAACATGGTGCTCAAAAGCGGTGTGACTACATGAGAGAATAAGGGGAAACAACCTAAGGAGGATACATGGGTTTGCAAGGCCCCTACAAAGCAACTTGGTTTGATTTGGAATGTGCAAAGGATACATTTATAGATGCTAAGAAGAGCTTCAAGGAGGCCTCTACTTCAGGTAGGAAGGGTCAAATTGAACCAGAAATGGATCCTTCTATGCTAACTACCTTTTTAGAGACATGCATGAAGCTACTAAGGGACAATAAAGTAGTTAAAGGATTGCAAGAGCTGATAACTAGGTTCGTAGGGTCAAGTGAACCACGCATGGTCCAGAAACTAAGCAAACATGCTTTGCGCACTAGGTAGGAAATGCGGTTGACTGCAAAGATTAGTGACTATGAGATGGATTAGGTCGTTCTTGACTTGGGATCAAATGTGAAAGTGCTACCTAAATAGACCTGGGAACGCATGGGCAGGCCCACACTGCAATGGTCTCCTACTCAATTATGGATGGCGAACCAACATAAGATTTTTTCCCCTGGGAAGATTGCAAGGAGTTACATTAGACATCGAAGGTGCGAGCACACAAATAGATTTTGAGGTAATAGAAATTGTGGATGACAGTAACCTGTATCCTACATTATTAGGGATACACTAGGCCACAGATATGAACGAAGTCATCAACCTAAAGAGACAAAAAATGATTTTCGAGAAAAATTCTCTCCACATAGTGCTTCCATTAGACCCAAACGAAGGGGCGCACTACACTGAGCCTGTGTGTGATGAGGATAGTGACGATGAATTGGACTGCATCTACTAGATCATAGCGCAAGACCAAGATTGGGTGAATCTGACAGTGGATAGGAGAATCTCGTGGGAACATGAAAATTCCTGCACGTCAGACTTAGATGAAGATATTGAGTGATGGCAGAACCGATTGCATGAAGTAACAACGCTAAATTGTAATCTGATGGTTAGATCACTACGCCATGTAACGATAGAAGCAAGGGAGTTGCCAACAGATGCAGGTGCAACAAACATGGAGGAACTTTTAGACCACTGTGAAAAGGAAATTCTGGAACAAAAGTAGCAGGGTGTGCAAACAAGGACGTTGTGTGCAACAACTACACAAGGGTGGAGTACATGCCGAAAGATTAGGAGAAAGTGGCAGGTGCGCGTACGGTTTGGAGGACAAAGCAAGGTGAGTGTCCAATGGCGGTGTAGGATGCAGGTGTATGTTACGCAAATGCCTAACTAACTAAGAACCAAAAATCAGAATTTGCCACAGCAATGCATTTCACCAGCTGTTCACAACAAAGAATGCATAAAACAGGGGGGAGCATGAACAGTGTCCGCCTGATAAGACGACCCAATGGGAATCTATGGATACCAAGGGTTCGATAGGCCTATATGACCATCAACAAAAGGTGGGGGGTGAAGGTGAGGGAAGAAAATCCCCAGACCATAAAATCCGCAGTTCGGACCGCACGTGAGGTCTTGGGCAAAGGAATTTGATAGTTACAGGAAGCCATTCAGCATGGCAATACTAGGCTTCATGAAATTGATGAAGACTGGGCATGGCTGAGGAGGAAAAGCACGATGTTGGATGAAGAAATCAACAAAATAAAACTCGGCGTCACAAAATCAGGCCGTGTGAATCTACAAATAAGGGAACCAGGCCTAGCCGGGTCTACCTCAGTATTAGAACGAGCTGTGACCTTGCTATCATGGCTATGACAGCACCAATGGAGAAGTGTACCATATACAGCAGCACACAATGGGATAATGGATACTAAGGAACTAGAAAGGTGCCCACAACCTGGGCTAGAAGGGAAGCTGAAATCTCGCACCTGGGGTTCGACCACCTGACTAGCTGTGGAAAGCACAATCTCAGAATTCCAAGCAGTTGAAAGGAGGCGCGGGACTATAAAAAAGTCTGTGGGAGGCCTGCGCAGAAAGAAGGTTCCGTGCAGGGCCAGTTAGTTAGCAAGGTCGCAGTCACGCCGAAGGGGCTGTTCCGCCGCGTGGGAAGGTTGGGAGGTGACCGTTGACATCATTATTCATGACAAGAAGTTCGAGTTACGATAGAAAGGAGTGGGTGGTGGGTCATTAAGATAAGAGTCCCGAGCTAGATACAAAAAGATCTGCCACCATGGTGATATTAATGAATTGGAAGTGGAGGGAAGGGTTACATTCAA
Organism: Pinus tabuliformis; assembly: GCA_031772625.1. Taxonomy (NCBI): domain Eukaryota; kingdom Viridiplantae; phylum Streptophyta; class Pinopsida; order Pinales; family Pinaceae; genus Pinus; species Pinus tabuliformis. The sequence goes on along the minus strand of CM062809.1, from coordinate 791,342,675 downwards.
ATTTACGCATTCCTATAAAAACCCTGGGAGAAATGGGATATTTGAGATTTGAGCCAGTACAGAAAAGAAAACATCCAGCTACCAGGCATCCCATGAGTACCATGGCTAGAACCCAAGCATGGTTCATGGAAGAACTATATCCGACCCAGGAGGAGCTAAAAGAAGTGGCTACTTCCCCTGAGGTTCCAAATTCCCCATGCACACCGCAACCAATCACCACTAAAATAGAGGAGGATGAGGAAGATTTGCAAGCCTTGATCGCTCAGATTGAAGCACAGGATGAGGAAGAGGAGGATGCTTTCCAAATACCTTCACTACCACCTTATACCTCTCCATGGAATGGGATGGATAAGGTACCTAAGGACCTAGAGGCCATGAAGAGTACGCTTTGGACTCCAGTTCTTCCAGATGAAACAAGATTTGATGGTTTTCTGGTGGGCCGAATACCGAATATCAAGTTTGAAGATTGGGATCTTGCGGACAGCGAGAAGTTCCCCCAATTGACCGAGTTGAAATTACTACAGTGGAAGTGGTTACGGTGTGTGGAATAGGCGGGATTACTCAATCTGAGGTAGATACCCCACTATCACCGCATGGCCATCACCATTTTTGTTATCCGAAAGTTACTATGTCTGGTACATGATGGGTATCTCTGGCTAGAGGAACCGATTCCCATCACAGCTAATTTAGTACACTGAATTACCCATCTACCTACTAAAGGGAACGACCCAGCAGACATAGTTGGAACAAGTAGCGATGTGGGTCTCGCAGAAGCAATGAAGGCTAAATATAAGCTGGAAAAGTGGAAGCACAGGTATGTAATAGCAATCATCAAAGACCAAGGGGCGTGTGTCACCACCCAGTTATTAGTCGGTAATCTCATGAGGAAATGCCACACATATGAGGTACCAGTCTCTGTCATTGCGCTCACAGAGCAATGTGCAAAAGGGGTTCATTTCAATTTGGTGTTGTTCCTCTATAATGAATTTTTGATGAATTATCGGGAAGCGTAGGAGCAAGGTAAGACTTTCCATTATGCATGGTTACTCCTTACAATCCTACTGGTGGCAGGAGAGCTCCCGAAGGGCAGCCAATTTGCTGACATTGAGAAGAACCTCCCTAAAGCTGTGCAGTATAACTCGCTCCAGGTTACGAAAGATGCCATGAGGATTCGTGAGATCAAGGTGTTTTGGATATTCATGGAGGTGAGTATCCAGACATAGATCGCTCGCAGACCACGGTTATCCCTGATAGTATACAACATTTTGCAAAGCGTGGCTAAGTTCAAAGTGGACATGCATAATATGTATATCTGAGCGTGGAAGGATCCAAATCAAACATGGGTAAAGCTCCTATTCATTGCAACGGATGATGCAATTTACGAGGTAATGGTAGCATGGGCCCCAGAGTGACGCGCCCCGAATGTGGCCAAATTGGAAAAGATGGCAACACAGCAGTGAAAGAAGGAACTCAAGCTGCGAATCATTAGGATGGTGGAAAAAGTGTTCCAAGAACAGAAAGTAGCCTCACAGTAGGAGGCAACCGAGGAAACAGCAGCAACCACCACCACAATCGCTGAAGAAATCAGGAATGATCAGGAAATGTCCACAGAGCAGGACATACAAGGGGAAGTAGAGACATAGGAATGCACTACAAAATCGACCCAAGTGAAGAGGCTACGCACCTAGGAGTCACGAGATACATGGAAAAAGACAAAGACAACAAAGACCTTGGAGAAATACTTTCCAGACAGCAGCGAACTGGCGCGTGATGTCACTCAAGGTGCTCTACAGGAGTTGATGATAGAGCAGACAACTATGTTGGGGGAGCTTAGGGCACAGTTGTAGGCATTACAAGTGTCACCCCTAGGAGGGATGATTCCGACCCTCGTGGAAGGTATAACCACAATGAAGCGGATAGTGCGCGCCTCCACCATGAACACTTTCGTATTACCAACAAGCGTCGTTGTAGCAGAAGTTGAAGGTAACTTGAGGGGTTGGGGGCTGAATTTTTCCACCCTTCCTAGAGAAACCCTATACCGACTGTAGGATGGGGTAACCACTGAGCTCCATGCCAGGGTAGGTCACACCCTTCAATTCTTAATGGAGCACAGGACAAATATGGAGTAGGTTAGTCTACAACGCGATGACTTGGTTATACACACAATAAGGAATTAGAACAGGCCATGGTAGAGGTCTGTAGCAAGGTACCAGAGTTGGCTGTGCCAACAGAACTTCCAATAGCTAACAAGATTCATCACATGGCCGCAGGATTTCGTATGGCCCAAGAAGAGGCCACGAAAGCTCAGTGGGAATTAAACTTAGAAATTGTAGAACTAAGGATGAAGATGCAGCCGCCTACACCCGCGAAAGTTCAAGAACAGTGCCATGGTGAAATTCAATCAGGACTGGAAGTGATAGGGCGTGCTATCGAATATTGCTCAGGATTGTTGGATCAGTCCCTCCTTATGCTCACATCCCTTCAAGAAGACCCAACGCTACAGCAGGTAGAGACAAAAGCATAGGAGTTACAACAGACTTATGACAAAGTCCGGGGATTGCGTAAACAGTTGCCATCATGCAGCAATTGGCCAAAATGAGGGAGGCCCATGTTCTCAAGGCACAAGTGGATGTCGCTCGATAGAAGGAAGCAATGCTTAAAGAATGCATCTAGCCTTGGCTAGATGAGGCATTCGCGGTCTCCACCAACACTGAGGGATAGTTAGCCCACGTGCAAGTAGTATATGAACCAAAACAAGCACTTGAAACTAATATGGATGCATCGATGGCTCGTGTATAACAGGTACAACAGATGACAGAAGAATTTTTTGCGAGCGTAAATGAAGCGCAGAAGTTGTTGGTGGACCTTCGCGCGAAGATTGTTGTACTACCCGAGTGACTCGAGACAAGTCACAATGATTGTGTTGGGGGCCTGTTGGGCAATGGATCCCCTGCGTAATGGTTTTCGGGCTCAAAGCCGATAATTTTTGGTAATAGTATGGTAAAGGCTCCACGAGGTGTGCGGAGTGTGAATTGTAATAAGTTAAGTCAAAGGGTTTTTTGCCCGAAAATAATGTAAGAAAATAGATAGTAAGTCAGCCTGCCCATGGTCCGTGGAGCATGGGAATGTATAAATAGAGCAAGGCTCTAAGGGTAGAGGGGAGTTTTTGGTTTTGATATTGAATTTTATGGGTTTATGAAGGAAATATTCTCTCTGTGTCTGTAAGTCCGAGTTGAGGGTGTATTAGATAGATAGAGGCTCCATAGTTGTGTGCATGGAGGCCTGGTAGAGTCTGCAACTGTGTGCATGGACCCCTGCAGCTGAGTGCACAGGGCGGATTTGGTTGTACTGAACAAGAGATAAATAAAGATAAGAGTTTCTGAACCATTGTGTGTTTTATCACAACTCTATCTGTTTTCTTATGTTTTGAATTTATGCATATATATCATTGCGTGCACTGGTTATTACTATTAAATGTTTGCTTAAATACCTTAAGGAATAGATTGGCTATATAATAACTCATTAATAATAAAGTTCATCAGTGTGGATCTATGCAGAAGCCTGATGGTAGTGCAGAGTAGAGTGAGGGTGTAGATTGGTTCGCAACCCCTCCATACCCCATCTAGACATCCCAAGGGTGCGGAAACCTAGTTCCAGCACCCTCCCCTACTACCTCGGGTGAGACTTCAGTTCGTGCTCTGTGGACTATTTCCGAAAGGGTTGGTAGTGCAGGATTTGTTTGGCTAATACACTTCCGAACCTGGGTCAGGCCCCAATAAACCAACATATAACACATGATAAAAATGCTATAGGAACAAAATGGATATTCAAGAATAAGTTGAATGAAAATGGAGAGGTTATTATAAACAAAGAAATACTTGTTTGTAAAGGGTATGCTCAACAAAAAGGTATGGACTTTGAAGAAACTTTTACACCAGTTGCCAGACTTGAAGCCATAAGAATGTTTCTTGCTCTTTCAAGTTTTAAAAAATTCAAAGTGTATCAAATGGATGTAAAATATGCCATTTTTAGTGGAGATTTAGAAGAAGAAGTTTATATTGAAATACCAAAGGTAAAACTTGTATGCAAGCTCAAAAAGACTCTATATGGACTAAAACAAGCTCCAAGGGCCTAATATTATCCTCTTGACAAATGTCCATGACAACAAGGTTTCACAAAAGGATCTACAGAAAACAACTTATATAGAAAGATTGAGAATGATAAATTGTTAATTATTGTTGTTTATGTTAATGATATCATCTTTGGTAGCAATGAAGAATCTATGAGTTAGAACTTTGCTTCTGTTATGCAACAAGAATTTGAAATGTCCTTACTTGGTGAACTAACTTATTTTCTCGATCTACAAGTATGAAAAACAAATGATGTAATTTTTCTTTCACAAACTAAATATCTCAAGTAGGTCCTGAAGAAGTATGGAATGGAAGATTCTAAACCAGTGTGTTCTCCAATGGTAACAGGATGTAGTCTCGGTTCTAACGATAAATCACCTACAGTGAATCAACCAGCATACAAATATATGATTGGAAGTCTACTTTATCTAACAAGTACTAGACCAGATATCATGCATGCAGTAGGAATTGTTGGAAGGTTCCAAGAAAATCCAAAGGAATCACATCTTCAAATTGTAAAAAGAATATTCAAATATCTCCAAGGTATGAAAGACTTTGGTCTATGTTATCCTAAGGATACAAATCTCACTCTTGATGCATATACAAATGCGGATTGGGTAGGAAATGTTGATGATCGAAAAAGAACTAGTGGAGGTGCATTCTATATGGGATCATGGTTAGTATCTTGGTTCAGCAAGAAACAAAATTCGATTTCTTTATCTACAAATGAAGTAAAATATGTGGTTGTTGCATCTTGCTGCACACAACTAATTTGGATGATGCAAACATTGCAAAATATTAAAATTACATTTTCTCCACCCATATCGATTCTATGTGATAATACAATTCCATTAGTATTTCAAAAAATCCAGTCATTCACTCAAAGACCAAGCACATACCCATTAAGTACCATTTTCTATGAGAATGAGTGCTTGAACAAAAAGTTAAATTGGAGTATGTTCCCTCGAAAGAGCAGGTTACTGATATATTTACCAAACCGCTACCTAGAGAAGCACTTGAATATCTCAAACAAAACTTGGGAGTAGTTTCTGCATCATCCTACTATTAAATCCAGTTTTTAGAGGAATGTTTTCTATACGTGGGTTTAATAAAGAATAGTTGCGTATATATGGGGGTTTGTGTGGCTACGAGGGCATATGTGTTTTTTTGATACAAAAATGGTGGGTCAGATTCAAAATCAGTTTCTGACATGGGTGTTCAGTCTGATATTGATGGTCACAGTCTGCTGATATGTTTTGTTCATTGTTTTTTATTTCATTGATGAAGGTTCCTTGATGAATAATTTGTTGACAATGCACAGGTAGCACAGGTTTAGGGGGACCATTAGCCTTCAAAACATTATGCCTTGTTGGCATCATGGTTTCTGAATTCAACTATGGTTTCAGATATTCATATCATTTGTTGTAAAGATCATGAAAATACCTATGGTGTAATAATATGTATGTTTCTGTCATATTCTATTAATGAGTCCTTTAGGACATATGGTGTAATTTGTACCCCCACTATCCATGGGAAGGATGATGTAAAAATGTTGGGTCCCTATAATACTAGTGATTACCCCATTACTAATGTAGTTATACCCCTTATTTATATTGTTGTGCCCCTATTACCCCCATATTGTTATTTCTGTGCCCCATAGAATCCCTCTATTGTTATTTTTGTGGCTTTATATTATTATTGTTAGGTCGGCTGGATTATATTGTGACTCCTTAGACTCCTATATATAGAAAGGAGTTTTTTTCATTTGTATCATCCAATAATTGTTCATTTATGTAATGTAAAGGAGGTTTCCCCCTCGAAGAGGCTGAATTCTAAGGCGTTGACTATCTTTTATATCTTTTCTTGAGCTGGTTTCATAACATTTGGTATCAGAGCTTTGGATTCTAGGGTTTCGCTGCTCCAAACAAGTCATCGTGGAATTTTCGGTATAATTTTTTCTCTGTGACGTTTCAGAAGTTGCAAAAAAAAACCATTTGAAAAGAAATCGCGATGAACCTTGGGTCCGAATTTCAGAGCTTTTCGCGCGATATTTGCTGAGGAAGTTGGTCTTTCTGCAGACTCCTGAATTACATTCAAAATAGGTGACCTGGGAAAAATGTCATAACTTTCTCTCTGGGAATCAGATTGAAATTTTGTAAGAAGGTATAGAAAGAGGAAGGACTGTAGTTTCATGTATATCTTTTTCAGAACCAAAGATCAAAAATTGTACACGTGGCACTTCATACAAGTTCGCTCTTCTGGAAAGGTCTATAATCAAGTCATCTTGGGAGATTGTGCATAACTCTTCCTTGGAGAATCCAATTCAGATCAGACATGTGGCATTGGAAAGAGGACACAGAGAGCTACTACAGGTCACAAATTCAGAACTAGATGATTGGAAAGTACAGAGATACATCAGAGGCAATATCAAGCTCCTACAAAGTGAAAAAAGGTGTGTAGATTTTTTTATATTTTTGCTTAAGCTTGGTTTGAAAATTTATTTTGAAGGAATTCAAAGGGCATTGTAGAGCATTATTATCGGTAACTGATGCCCCGAGGAAAGAAAATGCAAACACCTAGTAAGGAACCTGAAAGCTCTAGCATGACTCATGAAGAAGAGGAAGAAATGCTACATGATATATCAAAATTACAAGAACAAGTGCAACAAATGTCACGCTCACAAAAGTTAACAGAAGCTAAGATAAATGGCGTGGAAGCTAAGATGAATGGCATGGAAGCTAAGATGGACAATTTGAAGATAGATTTGAACACAAATTTGAAGACAGGCATGGCAGATTTGAAGACAGATTTGACAAATTTTCTACAAGAAATACTTACTAATGGTGAAAAGGTAGTAAAGGAAACTCATGATGAGAACAAAAGAAATGTTAATCATGATTCCATAGACGCTAATGTTGGATTGAAGAATCACCATATTCCAAAAATAGATATGAGGAAGTTTGATGGCAAGGATCCTGCCACATGGATATTAGAGATGGAGCAATTCTTCGATCTCAATAATGTGCAAAACGCACAAAAGGTACGTATGGCAACTGTATATTTGGAACCAAATCAGTTTGTATGGTATCAATGGCTTTGTTCTCGTAAACAATTTATCACTTGGGTAATTTTTACGGAATAATTGATAGCACATTATGAGGATACAAAAAGCAACACTTTTTTAGCCAATTGATAAGTCTCAAACAAAAGGGTTCAATAATGGAGCACATTGAGGAGTTCCAAAAATTGAACATAAGGGTAAAAGATATTCCAGAGGAGCATAGGATTGATGTGTTCATAGGGTCTTTAAAGGATAATATCAAACATGATGTTCGCCTTTGGGAACTTGATTCATTAGAGAAGGCATTCAGGTTAGCAAGAAAAATGGAAAGAAAAATTATGGCAACTAGGAAGCATACCACTCACAACTATAAAGACGGAAGTGTTGTTCCCCTAGTCTTCCACAACCTACAAGGTTGACACCACAAAAATTGGAAGAAAAAAGAGAAAAAGGGCTTTGTTACAGTTGTGATAGCAAATACACAAAAGGTCATAAGTGTGCTGAGAAGAAATTATTCTACATAGATTGTGAAGAGGAAGAAGAAAAGGAGCAAGAAAGGTCAAAAGAAGAGGATATACTCCAGGAACAAAGCCTAGATGAAGAACAAATAAATCCGACCATATCTTGTAATGCATTGGCGGGAATTACCACTCCTCAAACCATCAAGATAGAAGGACAAATCAAGAAGAAAAAGGTAATAGTGTTGATTGATTCAGGAAGCACCCACAATTTTATTCATTGTAGGGTAGCAAAAGAATTGAATTGTTTCCTATATCCAGCACCAGAGTGTCAAGTGATGATTGCAAATGGAGGAACAATAAATTGCTCTGGAAAGTGCCATAATATCAAGCTATCCATGGGAGAATATGTATTGACTAGCCCAATGCTTTCCATTCCAATGGGAGGTGCTGATGTTGTACTAGGAGTCCAATGGCTACAATCCTTGGGTACAATAGCTTTTAATTTTCAAGAACTTTTCATCAAATTTTCTACAGAAGGAAAGGAAGTTGAATTAAGGGGTATTGTAGGGAAACCAGGAAAGATAATCAGCTCTAATGGCATGAAAAAGCTTCTAAAAAAGGAGCAAAGAGGTGTAATTGCACAATTATGTTCGCTAGATGTTTCCACATTGGAATCATCTATTTCTCCAGATCTCCAAAAAGTCCTGGACAATCATTCCAAGGTATTTGAGACTCCCAAAGGTCTCCCACCTATGTGTGATCATGATCATGCTATTCATCTGATTCCAGGAAGTGTTCCTCCAAACATCAGGCCGTACAGATATCCCTATGTCCAAAAAAGTGAAATTGAACGTATGGTTGCAGAAATGCTAGAGGCTGGTATAATTCAACCGAGTCAAAGTTCTTTCTCAGCTCTAGTAGTATTGGTGCACAAGAAGGATGGATCATGGCGCATGTGTCCGGATTATAGGGAGCTCAACAAGCTCACTATTAAAGATAAGTTCCCCATTCCTGTCATTGATGAATTACTAGATGAATTGCATGGATCAATTTACTTCACCAAGTTGGATCTTCGTTCGGGATATCATCAAATCAGAATGAAGATTGAAGACATTCTGAAAACGGCATTTAGAACTCATGAGGGTCATTATGAATTTTTGGTCATGCCTTTTGGCCTTACCAATGCACCTTCAACATTTCAAGGTTTGATGAATTCAATTTTCAAACCATTCCTTAGAAAATTTGTGTTAGTATTTTTTGATGATATACTAATCTACAACAAGTCTTGGAAGGATCATGTTGAACATGTTGACAGGGTGCTACAACTATTGGAGGAGAAACAATTATATGCAAAAAGATCCAAATGTTTCTTTGGAGTCCAGGAGGTGGAATATTTGGGTCATATTGTATCTCATGAAGGAGTTAAGGTAGACCCTAGCAAAATTAAAGCCATTAAGGAATGGAAAATCCCCACATCCATAAAGCATCTGCGAGGATTTCTTGGGTTGACAGGGTATTATCGCAAGTTTGTTAAGAATTATGGGAGAATAGCAGCACCTCTAACAACATTATTGAAGAAAGATTCATTTTCATGGACTCTGGAAGCAACAAAGGCCTTTGAACATCTTAAAGAGGCAATGTGCCAAGCACCGGTCTTAGCTACACCGGACTTCACAAAAACCTTTATTGTGGAATGTGATGCTTCAGGAAATGGAATTGGTGCTGTTCTAATGCAAGATGAAAGACCCATTGCTTTTGAAAGTCGTCCAATCAAGGGAAAGTTTTTAAGCAAAGCTATTTATGAGAAGGAAATGTTGGCAATACTCCATGCACTTAAGAAATGGCGACCCTACCTAATGGGAAGACACTTCAAGGTAAAAACGGATCATGATAGCCTTAAATACTTTTTAGAACAAAGATTATCCTCTGAAGAGCAACAAAAGTGGGTCACAAAGATGTTGGGTTATGACTTTGAAATCATCTACAAAAAAGGGAAGCAAAATGTGGTGGCAGATGCACTCTCAAGAAAGGATGAGGATGTGGAAGCATTGTTGTGTGGCATTTCTATTATCCAACCAGATTGGATAAACGAAGCAAGGGAGGAATGGAAGAATGACGAAGAAGTGTGGGCACTTATTCGAAAGCTACAACAAGATTCCAGTACTTCTGATACATTTAGCTGGCAAAATGATTCGTTATGGTACAAAGATCGCTTATACCTCTGTAAGAATTCCCAGCTAAAACAAAAGATTCTTATGGAATTGCACACTTCTCCCTTAGGAGGGCACTCAGGATTTTTAAAAACTTACCACATGGTTAAGAAGGAATTTTTTTGGGATGGCCTTAAATCAGATATTCAAAAGTTTGTGGCGGAATGTTTGGTTTGCCAACAAAATAAAGTTGAAACAATTAAGACACCGGATCTATTACAACCTTTATCCATTCCAAGCCAACGTTGGGAGGAGGTTTCAATGGATTTTATCACAGGTTTACCCAAGTCTGAGGGAAAGAGTGTCATCATGGTGGTAGTTGACAGACTTACCAAGTATGCACACTTTTGTGCATTATCACATCCATTTAAAGCCAGTACAGTTTCTACTACATTTATGGAAACAGTTCAAAAGCTACATGGAAACCCAAAGATTATTGTAAGTGACAGAGATCCCATTTTCACTGGAAATTTTTGGACAGAATTATTTTCTTGTCTTGGTACTCAGTTAGCTCATAGCTCATCTTATCATCCTCAATCTGATGGGCAAACTGAGATAGTAAACAAATGTTTGGAAGGATATCTTCGTTGCTTTGTATCTGATAAACAGACACAATGGGTCAAATGGTTGCCTATGGCTGAATGGTGGTATAACACTTCCTTCCATACAGCAACAAAATTGACCCCATTTATGGCACTTTATGGGTATCAACCACCATCCATCACATCATATTTAAGAGAAAATTCTAAGGTTCAGGTAGTGGAACATCACATCGAACATCAACAACAAGTCCTCCAACTCTTAAAGGATAACCTCGTGTTGGAACAAAATAGAATGAAACAACAGGCAGATCAACATCGCAGTGAAAGAAGTTTTAATGTAGGTGATTGGGTATTGCTACGGCTACAACCATATAAGCAAATGTCGCAAAAGCAAGCTAAGAAGGATAATAAATTATCACCAAAGTATTATGGTCCGTACAAGGTGTTGCAAAAGATTGGTACTATGGCATACAAATTGGAGCTTCCTGCAGCTTCTCGATTGCACCCAGTTTTCCATGTTTCATGTTTAAAGAAGGTTATAGGCGACAAGCTCCCAATTCAAACAATATTTCCGGAACTTGACGAGGAAGGAAAAATTATATTGGAACCGGAAGTAGTCACAGAAACAAGAACTCGGCAGCTACGAAATCGATCAATTTCAGAGTATCTTATCAAGTGGAAGAACTTATCCGCTGAATATTCCACATGGGAGGATGAGAATTTTATGCAGAAGTATCCAGAACTACTCAAGCGTTGAGGACAACACTTTTTTGAAGGAGAGGGGCATGCTGGGTCCCTATAATACTAGTGATTACCCCATTACTATTGTAGTTATACCCTTGTAATTTTTTAGTCATGTATGAACATTTGGTATATCCCCACTTGGTTGGGTGATTGATGTATGTATGAGTCATTGGTAATAGGAAGGTCATACTCACATAGTTAAGTTATAGAGTCATGTTATTCTTTTGAAAGAATATCACTACAGAGATAGATTAATAGATAGACCAAAATTTAATTTTTCAATCCGGAAAGTTCGTGAACTTTGAGACACAACACTAGAAATGCCAGAAAAAGCCCTTGGAAACTTGCAAAACAAATGCTAGTCTATATTAAGTATTGATATCATCAATAAATGAAATCTTGCACTAAAATAGAATTCAAGAAAACACCAATCCAAACAATTAAATCATGTGAGAAATAAATGGAAAATAAAAATGTGAAAGGACATTTAGAAATGAAATCATAACTGGAAACCAAATAGTGTCGACACAATATCAAGAGACTGTAAATGCTAGAAGGAATTCAAAAGATATTCAAAATTATTTTTCCTGCTACATAAATGACTTATGAAAGAATTTAAGTTAATATGAATCTCTCACCTTCCTTCTCCCTGAAAATGAATCATGTAGAATTGTCCAGAAGTTAAAGGACAACTACAATACCAATTGAACATTATTATAGTTCAATTCCCTTTTATACATGTTGGCTTTGTGTTATAAGAATCACAACTTTAGATAATATAAACTTATATGTGATCGTTGCTTAATGATGCACGAGTTAATGATTAAATGATTTCACCATTTCATAATTATTCAAATGCATAACGTGAAACCGATCAAAGCACAAACCCGTCGATTCTCGACCAGAGCAGAGGATTCTTATTAAAACTTGTAAAGGCAGGATGTTGCAGCATAAGCCAATATTGTAAGTTCGGATAATCTGGAGGACGCAATTGTTATTTAAAATATTTCAAGTGAAAATATAATTAACAATGCAACAAATGAAATAGTGTGTAGAGGAACAACTTGCAACAAATTAACTTTAAAACTGAGAATAAAAGATTGCAACAAATCGAATTAATTCTAGAACTAGAAATAAAACATCTGCAGCAATTTAGATAACATCAATTGAATGAAAAAATAAACTATAAATAAACAAATAAAATTCACACAACAAATAAGAATTGAAATTATATTTAGTTTGAAAGATGAGAGCAGTGTCACGCTGGTCTGGCGACCAACAGAGCCAACTCGCACCCTCTTTGAGTGCCTAGTTCACATAGAAATTAACACCATTAGATGAAAAAAATAAATGGACAGTTCATGGATAAAAATCGCTTCAATTAACTCCTTAAAACAATATTTTACGTGATGCATACATCGGCTTAACTCCGGAAATCAGGAGAAGCGATCCACAACTAAAATCTGCATGCTGCTACATAGCGACAACTTCTTCTTCCTTCTACGCTTCCTTCAGTCCTTGTGCCTGTCCCTAAAGCTCTCTTCATCGTTAGCTAACTAATTAAGATTTTTTTTCTAAGCTCCAGGTAATCTATTATATATGCATTGAATTGCAATCTAGACATTTAATTAGCTCATTAGAATTTAGGAAGCAGATCTCAACAATTTGCCATAAATAAAATTGGTTTTCAACTGAATGTCGAAATAGGGATGATTCTAGCAAATTGTTCCTCCTGGAATGGTGTTGTTGCTGGACTCCACGTAGGATGGGCACAACATTGCATCATAACCACTTGGCATAGCCATAGAAGAATAATTATTTAGCGTGAAGTTTGTAACCATTCTACGCAATTGCCAAAATACTATGTGCAATGTGATCCACTTTTGATCCAGGATAATCATGCATTTGGGTAGAGACTTTAAAGCTCATAACATAATATGCATGAATATGAGTATTCATGTGTGTGATCCAATAATAAAATGTATGTGCTGTAAGCCATTTCCATCAACATCTGAATAGCCAGCACTGACATGCAAACAATCTTCTAGAGAAAGATAAACACCAATGTTATAAGATGCCCCATTTTTGGGAGTATCGATTTCCTCCTTGCATGTGCTTCTCACAGGTTGGCATCAAAGATTTGGGTGCACATATCAACCTACCATATCACAATGTCTGAACCCCATGTAATTCTAGCTCCAAAACCTACAATTGCAATAACATGGCCACTTTGAACTCTTCCACTCTGAACAATTTCATCAAGTGCTAGAGGAATAGATGTAGCATTTGTGTTACCATAATCAACTACTTTTTTTATTACCCTATGTAATTCAAAAATTACATTTGTATGATACTCTATATCATGTCACCATTTCCAATATGAATTGAATGATGCTTGACTTCAACATAGCTCCTTGTAGTAATCTCGTCCAGAATTTCGACATTTGACATCTTGTCGGGCAGGGTTTCCACAATACTATGAGTGTGAGATAATTCACCTTTTTCATGGTATATTCTCGGAGCTTCTTTTGTAGGTTTTAACCCCATGCAGAAATTACCTACATACGAATTCTTAAACACAGAAAATAAACAATGTGAGAGCATAATGCATAAAACACATATACACAGAGTTCCCCTGGATCCCAAAACCGGGACTAACAGCTTGATTTTTCATTATGATCCTTCCAATGTTACAATACATATCTATACATACCAAAGCATCCAATACCATGGATTTAAAACCATCACTTCCAAAACCATGGACCGAGAACAATCACGTCCAAAACCATGTGCGAAAAAGCATGCAGAAAATCACAGGTAGGTCTGCCAACCTAACATAGAGTCCAAAAACAAAATTTTTAAGGCGTTGCCTTGGACCCCATAGAGTGGGGTTACCTACACACCTCAAACACCCTGTGACTCCCCTTGCTATGCAATCAGCGCAACGAATGGGGGGCTCTACCCCCCTTCTAACCCCCTAGTTAACTACATGGGCTAGTCATGGAAAGAATATAACACAACCCAACATTCTCCCACTTTTTGTTTTCTTTCCATAGGGGGCCACAAGATAGCTTAGTCATTTATATAGGCATGGAATGCCCATTGTTTCTCTACACCAAGAGAATTTCTCAGAGCTCACATATTTTTTCAATGCATCTACAGTATTCTTCAAAGTGTCCACCTTTACCAGCAACACCTTTTTGTCTTCTATCATATCCCTCACAAAGTGATACTGAAAATCAATGTGCTTTGTCTTTGAATGACATGCAGGGTTCTTTAACAAGAAAATTGCACATTGGCTGTCACAATCTATCCTTATAGCTTCCTGTACTAACCCCATACTTGAACACAAACTCTGCAACCAAACTACTTCCTTGCTTGCATGAGTGGCTACCCTGTATTCTGCCTCTGTTGTTGATAGTGCCAAACAGATTGTTTCTTATTCATCCAACTGACTACACATCCAAATAGGTTAAACACATACCCACTTGTAGATCTTCTCTTATCCAGATCTCCATCCCAGTCTACATCAACAAAGCCACAAATATCCAACACTCTATCCAATCATAGTCTTCTTTGGTAGCACAAACCATAATCACTAGTGCCACGCAAATACCTGAAAACCTGCTTCATTGTTGTCTAGTGCTCCTTCCCTAGTTTTGACATAAACCTACTCAATACTCCCACTGCATGTGCAATGTCTGGTCTAATACAGACCATCGCATACATCAAGCTACTGACTACACTTGCATATGGAGCACGTGACATGTCCTATTTCTCTTCTTGTGTCTTGGGACACTGTTCAGCAGATATCCTCACACTTACAGGAATAGGAACCTTCACCGGTTTACTATCCTACATATTAAACCTCTGCAGTATTGTCTCGACATACTTCCTCTGGTTTAACCAGAGCTTCCTCTTTTCCCGGTCTCTTTTAATTTCCATGCCCAAAATATAGTTTGCAGCAACAAGATCTTTCATGTAGAATTTGGAGGACAAATGGGTCTTCAAATCCTGGATAATTTCTTTGTCATTTCGAACCAGCAACATATCATCCACATATGAGACCAAATAAATAACACAATCACCAATTAATTTAAAATACACACAGTGATCTTCTTTGTTTCTAGTGAAGCCAAGTCCCCATATAAATGTATCAAATTTCTAATAACACATCCTTAGTGATTGCTTTAACCCATATAGAGACTTCTTTAACTTGCATACCAGTTCTTTCTTACCTTTCTCTGCAAACCTTCAGGTTTCTTCATGTAGATCTCCTCTTCCAGATCCCTGTGAAGAAATGTTGTCTTCACATCCATTTGTTCTACCTCAAAATCAAAAGTAGAAACAACAGATAAAAGTAATCTAATAGAAGTTACCTTGGCAACAGGAGAAAAAATATCACCAAAATCAATTCCCGACACTTGGGAATAACCTTTTGCTACCAACCGAGCTTTGTATTTCTCCACCTTTCCTTCTGCATTTGTCTTCTTCTTGAACATCCATTTGTTGCCAATGGGTTTCCTTCCAGCCATAAACTCCACCAAATCCCAAGCCTCATTTTTATGCAAAGATGCCATTTCATTAACCATGGACTCTTTCCGTAATTTGCCATCGTCTAAATCTACTACTTCCTTCACAGTTCTGGGATCATCATCAGTAACAGATAAAGAAAAATTTGAACAGAAAGCATATGAACTATACCTTTCCAGCTGCCTTCTTTCTCAAACTGATCCTCTCACACCCAGAGTTTGTGGCTCTTCATCTTCTAATTCCTCCTCTGCTATAGAGTCTAATTCTTCCTCCTTAAGCTCAAACTCTATCTTCTTAGGTTCCTTTGGTTGGAATTCATGTTTAATAACATCTTTCACCTCTCTGAACACCACATCTCGATTGTACACAACCTTCTTTTTTACTGGGTTCCAAAGCTTATAACCCTTTAAACCATCCTTGTACCCAATAAAGATGCACTTTTCAGATTTACTATCCAACTTGGTTCTTTTCTCCTTTGGAACATGTACATATGCATCACATCCAAATACCTTCAAATGTGAAAGAGAGGGTTTCTTACTAGTCCATACCCCTTTTGGAGTCTTATCCTCCAACATTGATGAAGGTGATCTGTTGACCAAGTAAAATGTTGTCTCCACCACCTCTGCCCAAAATTCCTATCCTAACCCGACACCACTGAGCATGCTTCTTGCCCTTTCCATCAATGTCTTGTTCATTCTTTATGAAACTCCATTTTGCTGAGGTGTGTATGGAGTAATCTTCTGTCGTGCTATACTACACTTCTTACAGAATTCTTCAAATGCCTTGCTGCAAAACTCTCCACTGTTATCTGACCTCAACAACTTTATCTTCTTCTCTGTATCGTTTTCCACCAGAGCCTTAAATTCTTTAAACCTGTCAAAGACTTCAGATTTCTTCTTAAGGAAATATATCCATGTATTCCTTGAGAAGTCATCTATAAATGATACATAGTACACAGACTTACCTAGTGATGGAACCTTCAGAGGTCCAAACACATCGCTGTGCACAAGCTCTAATATCTATTTCGCCCTCTCACCAGAGGGGAAACTCACCCAGTTCTGCTTCCCATATACACAATTTTCATAGAAATCAAAATCCAGAGAGCTATTACTCATACCTTCTACCATACCTTTACCATGAAGTATTCGAAGGCCCTTCTCTCCAATATGTCCAAGCCTTTAATGCCACAGCATGGTCTTCTCTCCAGAGGTCACTAGATTTTCTACTCCACGTTCAGGAACCACAGAACTGTTGCACCCATCAACAACAGTCCTACCTTGAAGCTTGTACAGAGTTCCAATTTGAACTCCCTGCATCAATACCAGTGCCCCCTGAGCCATCTCGCAGGTATCCTTTTCGAACACTATTTTTTCACCTGCATCATCCAGCTTGCTTACAGAAATCATATTTCAGGCTAATGTAGGAATATGAAGAACACCCTGAAGTGTTCTAACCCTTCCACCTTGCAACTTCAACTTTACTTTTCTGTGACCAATGATTCTAGCCTTCCTATCATCCCCCAAGAAGACATCACCACCATCATATTTCTCATACTTGCAAAACCACTCTCTATGGGGAGTGAAGTGAAAGGATGAACCTGAGTCAATCAACCATGCCTCATGATCTGCATGTGTACTTGAAGAAGCCAAGTACACATCCCCACCTTCATTGAGGTGGTTTTCGCCTCTGTAGAAGGAGCATCATCAGATCCCTTTCCTTTATCAGGAGCTTTAGATTTACAACCCCTTTTGTAGTACCCTTGATTTCTGCATTTCCAGCACTCCACCTTTACAGGTTTTCCCGGAGATTTAGATCTCCCTCTAGATTTAGATCTCCCACTCGATGACTTATTTTTGTTTCTGTTCTGGGACCATCCTCGTTTAGACAAGGCATCACCATTCTGTCTCTCCATATTTTTCCATCTCATCTCCTCTGTTAACAAGGATGAGACTATTTCATCAAAGTGCAAGGCAATTGTATTACTACCTATTGCAATAACCAAACTATCCCATGAATCCGATAGAGACCACAACAAACTGATGCACTTATATTAATCTAAAATTTTAATATCAATAGATAATAACTGACTTACCATATTATTAAATGCATTCAGATGCTCTATCACTGAGTCTCCATCTTTCATCCTCAGTTATACAGCTTTTTCCGCAAGGAGAGTTTATTCACCAAAGACTTAGATTGGTACAAAGTCCCTAACATGTCCCACGAAGCCTTCGTCGTAGTTTCCCCTAACACATTCATCAATACTGAATCTGAGAAACACAAATGTATTGTGCTCTTTGCCTTCTGATCCAACTTCTTCCATTCTTCATCAGACACTCTCATTGGTTTAGTACCCAGATCTACCACGATCCGCTGATCTTTATCCACCAACAGATCCTCCATCATAAGTTTCCATAACTCAAAACTCTGACCATTAAATTTCTCTATCTCTAGCTTTCCACTGCTCACCATCTTCTTTCACCACCAAAATCGATCTCACAAATCTCGCACTGAACAGGGTCTACCACAGGCCCGAGCAAAACCCCTCAGCAACAAAGGTGTCCCCTTGAAGCCAAAATAGTTCTAATAACAAATGTAGGTTTTAACCCCATACAGAAACTACCTTCATATGAATTCTAAAACATAGAAAAAAAACAATGCGAGAGCATAACACATAAAACACATATACATAGATATTTTCTCGTGGATCGTAAAACTGAGACTACCGGCTTGATTTTTCATTATGTTCCTTTCAATGTTAAAATACATATTTATACATTTCGAAGCATCCAATACCATGGAACGATAACCATCGTGTCCAGAACCATGGAGCGAAAACCATCGCGTCCAAAACCATGTGCGAAAAATCATGCACAAATCATAGGTAAGTCTGCCCAACCTAATATAGGGTCCAAAAAAAAAAATTCCTGGGCGCTGCCCTGAACCCCATAGAGTGGGGTTACCTGCACCCCTCAAACCCCGTGTGACTCTCCACGCTACACAATCGACACAACGAAGAAGGGGCTCCGCCCCCCTTCAAACCCCACGGTTAACTACATGGGCTAGTCATGGAAAGAATATAACCCAAACCAACATTCTTCATACTCATGTGCATTAAGTTCCCACAAGTATTTAGTATTGAAATACTTGGGAATAATTTACTTTCAGATCAGAATAATCACCATGAACAACATCGGGAAAGGAATGCCACCAATTGAAATCCAAGTAATCCAATAGCAACCCAACAAGTATAGGATCTGAAAGATGTTGAATGCAGATATGACCTCGAATGGTACTATCTCCACAAATGAAGCATGAGCATTTTATAGGACCTTGAATCTGTGGTTAGGGATGATAAACATGAGTAGATTTTTTTTTCCCGGAGCTGATTTCCTTGTAAGCTGTCGAGAGCCATGTATGTGAATTAACCCCATAGTACAGAGGGGGGGATTTTCTTAATACTTGGCATCACTAGTACATGGAGTCCAACCATAATAGACTGAATTAAGTTGCTCAGATGTTTCTCCTTCAACCTACAAGAATGGGATGAAGGCTTTGGAGGTTTAAGTGTTATGCCATTTGAGCTATGTAAGTCCTTCACTACACCTTCTCCAATGGATGGGACACTCAAATGTTTTTTACCATGCTTGTCATCTGCATTTGACTAAAGTAATAACCCATATGTGCTATAGGAAGCCAAGGAAAAAAATCCTTATACAAGTCAACACTTTGATCCCCACGAATGGAGGGTTTGAGTACATGCACAGAGAATGTGAGTGCAGTCCAGGAATCCTTCGGAGTGCAAGCAGGTAAATGGTATAAGCACGTAAGTGAAATGGTGCAAGCATGTAAATGCAATGGTGCAGGTATGTCCCATAGTATAATCAAACTAGTTTTAATCCTGCAACATACAAACCTTAATTAAACTCTCATTAATGTTATTTTAATCATGTTAAAACAAAGAAGTAACAAATACTCTTCGAAAATAATCATTTACTAATTTGACATCATGAGAGAAATAGATAAAAATAAGACAAAACAGAGACACAACATCCCCACATGTTGACCATCTTACATGTCCTCGTGTAAGGAAATCTGGTACTATCACTTCCTCACAAAAAAACAAAAATAGAAACATTTGTAGGTATTCAAAATGATGTTCCTGCAATTTTGCATGATCACACTTCCTACACTAGTTAGAGCTTGTTCTAAAAACAGAGCGTCTATTGGACTCTTTATTTGCTTAGACTGATTTCAAGAAAACCTAAAATGAAAACTGCCATAAAAAACTAAATTTCACGGATGGTGTTATTACTTGAATAAAATAGCTAACTTTTAAAATTTCCAAAAGAATATCTCGAAGGCATCCCTTATCAGAAGTTACACTTTAAAATTGTCATTGTAAATATGAGTGACATGATTTAAAATCCATGGTGTTAAAAGTAGACATAGTAATACCTTCCCACAATGACCATCTTACCAATATCCATGTATATTTGAATCTCCTCTTGTCTGGGCACAGTGAATTAACTGCACTAAGGGTCCCACATCCATAAAAATCATTCCAAAAAGATATAACTCCAAGGTATATCAACAGAAGTACTTTAAAGCCATTCTCAAAGAGATTAATAATGACTTTAGGGAAAGAAAAAACAACCAACTAAATTATAGTGTAGAGTTAACTTTAATACCACAGGCATGGCCCTGCTTCCAACAGGTGTCTATAGCCTTGACAGGGATACCTTTTAACCTTATGAAATGCTTTTATCCCACCTATTAGATATATATTTAGAGTTATTTAAGAACATTTTACTTTTTTCTCTTCTTAGAAGTTAATTGAAGGTCGTTGTCCTAGCTTGGTAACCAGCTATTGACAGTGCAATTCATGAGAACTAACAAGAATGAACAAGTTGGCTTGCGATGAGACCTCTCATATTCCAATTTTTCAACTGAAAGTAATTACCCTGGCTTGGTGACCACTAAGGTAATGTCATTCTCCTTAGGACCCATGATCATAGTAGGTCGGCTCTCAATGAGACCTGTTATCCCTCAATTAATTCGTTTATGTTTTTTAGAAAAAAAACTCTGATTATGATTAACCTCAGATGGGTTACTTAATAGGTGAGTAAGAAAATCTACTATTTAAGAGTGTAGGATGGCATGAAAATATTTTAATTACTATCCTTTACTGGTTGGTCATGCTACCCTAAGAACTTATTTAAAAAACATCTCGGATAATGATCAAAAATATTCCTTGAGTTGATCATGTCAGGATTCTTTATGAAAGCATATTAGAGTTTTGTAGGCATGGTCCACCATAGGAGGCTTTTCACTAGTCCCTTCGAAGAGGAATTTGAAAATATTTTCTGGATGATAGTTTGCTAGAATAGGAAAAAGTATTACATGTAACTTAAAACAATACCCTTCACTGGCATGTTAATCCATAATCAAAGTCACTTTAAAATATGAGGTATTAAGTGTAAATTTCTTCTGACAAGTCTTACCATGAGAGTGCGTGATAATAGAACTTTCAAAAAGTTTTCTTTTATAGAATCACAAGTTCAAGAGAATTTTCAAACATCTTTATTCATTATTCTCATATTACCCTACCCTATTTTTAAAGAAAGAAATATCACCTTTAAGTGAAGGCATACTTCCAATGAAGCCATGTGCATAACAAAAAGCTAATTATACCCACACTTTGTATTAAAGAATAGACTTCAAGACATACCAAAGCATGAGAAACTAATTTCTTCAATTAACATGGCACCAAGAGTTTCCAAATGATGAGGAAATAAGGTGGCTTGATGACTGCTCAAAACCAAGATTCAATGGAATCCACATGTATGATTCTCCAACTGATGCAAGTCTTCCACAGTTTGATAGTCACTCTCCTGGAGGCACAAAGAATCTAGTGAAAGACAAAATATAAATCCCTTAAGTTTAGGCTCAAATGTTTGATTTTCAAATTGACAAGAATGGTTGAGAGAGATTCTAGGGTTTCGAGCTTCAAAAACATTTTGAGAACAAGTTCCAATGAAATATTTCTCCTATGATGGTCTTTGAACTATATCTTCCTTGGATAAATGTTTAGCAGTAATGGGGGAAGTTTCCAAATTCATTCCCTTTCCAAACATCGAAGATGTAGCATTTTGTTCAATGGGAAGAATAGGTGTTTGAAACTGTTGTGAAACCTGATGGTTTAGATTAGGGTTTATGATATGGTTTGGGCTAAGGTTTTGGTCAATGCTTGGAGTAAGGTTTGGACTTGGATTAGGATTAGGCTTTGGGCTAGGGTTAGGTCTAGGTTTTAAATTTAGAATTGGGGTTAGGCATAGGGTGTGGATTAGGGTATGGACTAGGGTTAGGATACAGATTAGGGTTTGAATAAGAGCTAGGGTTTGGGTAAGGATAAGGAGTAGAGTAAGGATAAAGATAGGGGGTTAAGGCTAGGGTAAGGTTTCACATGCGATTGAGGCCATCGGGGAGGATAACTTAATGGTGCATTGGAAAGAAATTGTGGTTGTTGTTGGTGCTCATATGATTTAATTTTCATGGGAGATCTCCCTAGAGATAAGGATCCAAATGATTCTTGAGGCCATGGAGATATTTGGCTTGAGGATGAGGGCCAAGGAGAGAGCCACTACAACCATGAAGTAGGATAATCAATTGGAGGAGGATTAAAATTTTTCCATGAAACTGCAGGATTATTAACATGTTGATGAGCCTGCTCAAGAAATAAGCATTATGCCAAGTATCAAATGATAATGGGTTTTGAGATATACCAGGTAGTTGATTTGATTCCTTGATTTCCCGAGCATCTGCAGTAATCTTGGTAGTGCTGGGCAATGTTCCATTAGATGATCATCTTCATAAATTTTGAAAATTTTTAGGCTACTAAGTGGACACTTTCCAAGGAGGTGTTTCTTTCTATAGTTGGTGAAAAAGATAAGTGGTGGGTTTTCATCCTACTCCCACTCTTCCTGCAAATCATCCAATTTTGAAATCAAAGATTTAATAACATCATTTTTATGTTTAATCAAAATATTAAAATTTTCAATTGTTAATTCTTCATTGGATGAATTGTATGTCTTTGTAGCAACATAAAAATTCCTCATTAGATGATTCCCCAAAATACCATTTTCTTGTTTTTAACAAGCCAACTGGTACATTCGTTAGCACATGAGTAGTGTGTATATATATGTGTAGGGTGGGTGGGGGGTTCTCACAACATTAAAGAAAATTAGAAACCTTAAAGCAACAATGTAGAAAAGAAATAAAAACAAAGAACATAAAAATGCAAAAGAAACTAGGTGAAGGAAAGAAAATATGGAAGATCACCAAGGTCAATCCCCTCAGTGCCTCCCCGAAAACGGTGCCAAAATTTTGGGTACATTATAGGGATTATAAATGTACCAACATTTAATTTTTCAATCAAGAAAGTTCGTGAACTTTGAGACGCAACACTGGAAATGCGAGGTAAAGCTCCTAGCAACCTGCAAAACCAATGCTAGTCTATCTTGCGTATTAATCTCATCAATAAATGAAATCCTGCACTAAAAGAAAATTTGAGAAAACACCAATCCAAACAATTAAATCATGTGGGAAATAAAAGGAAATTAACAATGCCAAAGTATATTCAGAAAGGAAATCATAACTGGAAACCAAACACTTTCAACACAATATCGAGAGACTGTAAATGCTAGAAGGAATTCAAAAGCAGTTCAAAATCATTCTTCCTGTACTAATTCTGTGTGAAATTAACTTGAAATCATCAGCAAGTAAATATACTGCGTAAATAACTTATGAAATAAATTAAATTAATATGAATCTCTCACCTTCCTTGTCCCTGAAAATGAATCATGTAGAATTGTCCAGAAGTTAAAGGGCAACTACAATACCAATTAAACATTATCATAGTGCAATTTCCCTTTTATACATGTTGGCTTTGCATTATAAGAATCACAACTTTAGATAATATAAAATTATATGTGATCATTGCTTAATGATTCATGAGTTAATGATTAAATGATTTCACCATTTCATAATTATTCAAATGCGTAACGTGAAACCAATCAAAGCAGAAACCCGTCGATTCTCAACCAGAGCAGAGGATTCTTATTAAAATTTGTAAAGGCGAGAGGTTGCAGCATAAGCCAATATTGTAAGTTTGGATAATTTGGAGGACACAATCATTATTTAAAATATTTCAAGTGCAAATATAATTAACAATGTAGCAAATGAAATAGTGTGTAGAGGAACAACTTGCAACAAATTAACTTTAAAACTGAGAATAAAATATTGCAGCAAATCGAATTAATTCTAGAACTGGAAATAAAACATCTGCAACAAATTAGATAACATCAATTGAAGGCAGAAAGAAACTATAAATAAACAAATAAAATTCACACAGCAAATAAGAATTGAAATGATATTTAGTTTAAAATATGAGAGCAGTGTTGAGCTGGTCTAGCAGCCAACCCAGCCAGCTTGCACCCTCTTTGAGTGCCTGGTTCACACAGAAATTAACACCATTAGATGCAAAAAATAAATAGATAGTTCATGGATAAAAATTGCTTCAATTAACTCCTGAAAACAATCTTTTACATGATGCAGACATCATCTTAACTCCAACAAGCAGGAGAAGCGATCCACAACTAGAATCTGCATGCTACTACATGGGGACAACTTCTCCTTCCTTCTGTGCTTCCTTCAATCCGTGTGCCTATCCCTAAAGCTCTCTTGATCGCTTAGCTGACTAATTAAGATTTTTTTTCTAAGCTCCAGGAAATCTATTGTATATGCATTGAATTTCAATCTGGGATTTTAATTAGCTTATTAGAATTTAGGAAGCAGATCTCAACAATTTTCCATAAATAAAGTTGGTTTGCAACTGAATGTCGAAATAGGGATGATTTTGGCGAATCGTTCCTCCTAGAATGGTGTTGTCACTGGACTCCATGTAGGATTGGTGCAACGCTGCAAAATAACCACTTGGCGTAGCTGTAGAAGAAGAAATAGTTAGCGCGAAGTTTGAAACCATTCTACGCAATTGCCAAAATGCTATGTGCAAAGTGATCCACTTTTGATCTAGGATAATGATGTATTTGGGTCGAGAGTTTAAAGCTCACAACCTAATCTGGATGAGTATGAGTATTCATGTGTGTGCTCCAATAATAAAATGTATGTGGGTCGTAAGCCATTTCCGTCAACATCTAAATATCCAGCACTGACATGCAAACAATACTCTGGAGAAAGATAAACACCAATGCCATAAGCTTCCCCGGTGTTGGGTGTATTTATTTCCTCCTTGCATGAGCTTCTCACAGGTTGGCATCAAAAATTCAGGCACACATCTCAACCCAATCTCACAATGGCTGAACCCCATGTAACTCCAACTCCAAAACCTACAGTTGTAATAACATGGCCACTTTGAACTCTTCCACTCCGAACAACTTCATCAAGCACTAGAGGAATAGATGAAACACTTGTCTTACCATAATCAACTACATTTGTTGTTACCCTATGTAATTCAAAAATTGCTGTTGTATGAGACTCTATATCATGTCACCATTTCCAATATGACCTGAACGATGCTTGACTTCGACACGACTCCTTGTAGTAATCTTGTCCAGAATTCCGGGATCTCACATCTCATCAAGTAGGCTTTCCATGGTGCTATGAGTGCAAGATAATTTGATTTTTCACGGTATATTCCTGGAGCTTTTTCACACTCGGCTGCATCAAGTTCCCACAAGTATTTAGTATTGAAATACTTATGAAGAATGTATTGTCAGATCGGAATGAGCACCAGGAACAACACTGAGAAAAGAATGCCGCTAATTGGAATCCAAGTAACCCCATAGCAAGCCAACAAGTATAGGATATGAAAGATTGTGAATGTAGATATGACCTTGAATGGTACTATCTCCACAAACAAAGCATGAGAATTTTCTATGACCTTGAATATGCGGTTAGGCATGATAAACAAGACGAGGCTTCTTTCTGAGAGCTTATTTCTTGGTAAGATATCGAGAGCCATGTATGCAAAGTAACCCCAGAGTACAGAGGTGGGGATTTTCTTAATAATTGGCATTGTTGCTACGCAGAGTCCAACCATAATGGACTGCATTAAGTTTCTCATACGTTTCCCCTTCACCCTACAAGAATGGGATGAATGCTTTAGAGGTTGAAGTGTTGCACCATTTGAGCTATGTAAGTCCTTCACTGCACCTTCTCCAATGGCTAGGACACTCAAATTCTTTTGACCATGCCCTTCATCTACGTCTAACTGAAGTAATAACCCATATGCGCCATAGCAAGCCAAGGAACAAAATCCTTATACAAGTCAATACTTCGATCCTTATGAATGGTGGGTTCGAGTACACGCACAGAGAATGTGAGTGCAGTCCAGGAATCCTTCAGAGTGCAAGCAGGTAAATGGTGCAGGAATCCCTTGCATGGTGCAGGTAGGTAAGTGCAATGGTGTAGGCACGTAAATGCAATGGTGCATGCATGTCCCAAGCTATAATCAAACCGGTTTTAATCCTGCAACATACAAACCTTAATTAAACTCTCATTAATGCTATTTTAATATTATTAAAACAAAGAAGTAACAAATACTCCTCGAAAATAATCATTTATCCAATCGACAGCATGAGAAAAATAAATAAAAATAAGACAAAAAGGACACCCAACAATGCACTCAGGAGGAGCATGGACATCATATCTTGTTCCGCCCTTTTCCCTTGATGTCAAAGAGGGAGAGTAACTTGGTGTTGTTTGATATATCTAAGAGGTTCTTCGTCTTGACGTAATAAAAACCAATATGGTTGCCATCAAGTCCAAAGGGGGAGATTGTTGGCATTGTGATATAGATGTTTTCCTTGATGGCAACTCACTCATAGATCAGTTTAGATTTGATAAAGGGAAAATCCCACTATAAAATGTCAATTGAAAGGTAAAAGGGCAATGTTACAAAAGATCAAGAATTTGGAACAAAGGACTATATATTAGAATCAAGAATTTGAAGAAAAAGGATGTTTTATGTCAGTTTAAGTTGTATACGCAGGTTCACGTTGTCCAAGCAGCATATATACGCGGGTTCGCAGAACAAAAAGAGTGTATACATATGCACACACTTTCACAGAAGGAAAATCATGTATGGGATGGAAAATTAAGGTTAAAAGAATACCAAGGGTCAATACCGTGGTATTAGCCCACAATATTGAGTGAAGTAATGGATATTTGATCTTGTCCAAGAATACCATAGGTTCTAAGTGCTGTTTTTGTCCAAGGTATTGAGAAAGGCTAAAATTATATAAGTAGGAGAAGATCAAAGGGCTAAGTGTGCAAGTGAAAGGGTTTTTCATGAATACTTATATATAAAGTATATTTTGTGTTGTAAGGGCTATGGTAATGATATGATCTAAAATATCGTGTGCACCTTTGGATACAATGTTGGGTAATGATCATAACACCTGAAATGACTTATCATTGTATGATCTGATAATGGATGGGCTAGATCTGAATGATAACACATGTTTTAATTTGTAAATGTTATGATTTGGGTATGATTGAAGTTTAGAATAGGTGTGAAGTTTTAATTTAGTATCTGCAGATCTATACGCTGGTTCGCCTTGGTCAAGGCATGTATACACAATTGTTCGGCACTACCAAGTAGTGTATGCAAAAGAAAATCATGTTGTTCATAAATCACTAATCTATCTCATCATTGTTGTTGTTTTACTACTGTTTGTCAATGATTTCTTCTTAGTTATGAAAGTAGAATTGAATGCATAAGGAGATTGAGTCTGATTGATTGATTGGTTAAGTGAGAAGGGTGATCTTTATTGCCATATGTTTAGATGTTTGTAATTTGACAATATATCTTCAAAATGTGACTGATTGGTACAATTTTGATTCAGAGGTTTTTATGATTCAGTAATTTTGGAGGTATACGTAGGTTTTGTAAAAGGAAGTAGTGTATACATGCAGGTTGGCTTCACAAAAGTAGCGTATACATTATGACATATAAATTTTGAGGTTGCAGTTGGTTATGGATGATGATGCAGGTTTCTGGGTTTAGCACAGTGTTCTAGTAATAGTGATTTGACTGTTCAGATTGACTGATTGTTGGTTGATGCAATTATTTTTCAGTTTGAGCTTCAATGTTACTGATGGGTCCAGTATGAAAATTTGATGAAACATGGCCTTCATATTGTTTTGTTGTGTACCAGGGGTATCCAGTTTGAAAATTTATGAAACGTGGTCCCTGGAGGAAGAGAGAAGGTTGTAGCCTTCTGTAGGTTGACGCCTACGTATTGGTAAACATATCGACTAGTACAAGAGCTAGGGAGTTGTAGCTCCCTTCTAGAAGAAGCTGGAGAATGAGAGAAGGTTGTAGCCTTCTGCAGGTGGGTTCCTATGTACTAGTATGAGTTTTCACCAGTACTAAATTGTAAGCATATTTTCTTTATATTAAAAGAAGATAGAGGTGACAACAGCAGGTGGTTTTTCTCCCGCATTGGGTTTTCCACCTTAAGTCTTAGTGTTCATGTGTGTTGATTATGTACGATGGTTTATTATATTACTACTGCACCTAGTTGTTGTTTAATAAAGTACTAATGCACTGATTAAAGATCAACACATGATGAATTAATTGAATCATAAGTTCACTAGATATATGTTCGTTTCCTTAATAACAGTTGCGTGCACACGTGAGTTCGCTTCACTAAAGTAGTATATATAAATTTGGTTATGAAATTATGAAAATTATTGAATTTTAAATACTGACTCAACACCCCCCCACCCTCTCTCTAGGTATTATTCCCAACACTTGGCTTAAGTGTGGAATTGTAAATTGTCCCTCAAGTAATTATCTGGCTTTAGGAATCTCTTCACCCTATGGTCTGCTCTTACAGGGATAAGGAATTAAAGAAGTTATTCTTCTACAAAAAAAAAAAAATAGCTTCCCAATATTGTGAAATTAAACAAATCTATATGAATAACAAACTAGATGAGGTTCTTTAGCCAAAGAAAACCCAAGAGTCCACCGTGAAATCTTTAAATTATCAAATCATGTTTAACTTTTCCTCTAATGTTATCATATTTTGGGTTGAAAATGTAGCATATATTATAGTGACAGATGGGACATAATGAACTCAATGAAAAAGCATTTTACGTCGATTTATTTTTAGAAAAGAGGATATATATTGAGTTTTTTGTTAACATCAAAATCAACTTTTGTTAACATCAAAATCAACAGTTGAGTTAAAATATAACATTACAAGGAACTAGCATTAAAACTATAATTCCTAAAACTACATACCTATGTCAAAGTGGGCATTAATTCTCTAATATTTGGATGGAATTTACTTTCTTATCCCCATAACCTTGTCTAATTTCAGTGCAAACCATAGAGCTATGCAACTATTCCTTAGTCCCTTATAAATGGTTTTTCCCATATTTATTTAGCAACCTTCTATAAAAAATGGACAGTAACTCTCTACTAGATTGGTCAACCTTACTTTCTTATCCCCATAACCTTGTTTTTTGTGCATGCATACCACATGGTTGTGTCACTATTCCTCCTGAAATTCCTCAAAAGGGTTTTCCCATATTTTCATAATGACATTTCCTTAGAATTGTGATTGTGTGGTGTATGGAATATCTAATGCCATCAGTGATTCCTCTTGAAAAATATAGTAATGGGTGATTTGCAATTTGAAATAATTAATGTTTTCCTCAATATATGGTGGATATTCTCAAGAGAGAAAGAGTGTCACTCTTTCTGGTACAACACATGGCTTTAGATGAGGCTGATCATAAGCTTGACATGGGTTTTGAGCCTCAAATCTATAAAATTGTTCAACGCATGGATGATTTTTTTCTTTGTTATTTGATAATACTTGCCATGTCTTTTTTTGAATCACGTGTAGGAATTTACAGGGCAAGTTCCTCAGACAGAACACCAAAGGACACCGCTCACAACCAGATCGCAGATCAATACACCAGTGTTTTTGACGTGGTTAAAACCCTCAAAGAGGGAAACAGTCCACGGTCTAAGCCAACGTGGCCACTTCAGGCAATTTATTAATAAAAGAATGAAAATTTACATATGTTTCTCTCATGCATGAATTACCCTACAAATGACCCTCCATGCGCTTTAAATAGAAATCACAGACCAACCGGGTATCAAGCCACGGATCAAGTGTCGGTAATACCGAGGAGAGAATGAACCGTCGGATCACTACATATCGTGACCGTCAGATTGTAAGTTACAAAATGTACAACGGTAAAGAAACACACTTTACCTAACTCTATACTAGACCAAGTTGTACTTAACTATTTCCTATTTGTTGGAATATCCTAACATCCCCCCTTAAGAACAACTTGGGATAGGATTGAAGGATTTACAAATATGACACAATAGGAGAAGGAAGGAAGCACTAGAGCCTATCCCCTCTTAGTGACAACTTCCTGAACTCCAACCATAAATCGAAGCTTAGTGAACTTCGCCTCTGTGAGAGCCTTTGTGAAGATGTCTGCAACTTGATCATCTGTTGAACAATATTGCACTTCAAGAACATGGTCTTGAATGAGCTTTCTGATGAAGTACATGTGCATTTCAATGTGTTTGCTGTGCTGATGTTGGACTGGATCTTTGCATAGTTGAATGGCACTTTGATTATCACACCAAAGTGTAGTCAGATGTTGCTGCTGAAAGCCAAACTCTGACAGGATCTGATGAAGCCACAAGGCTTCCTTACTAGCTTCTACGACACCACGATACTCTGCTTCTGCTGATGAAAGAGAAATGGCACCTTGTTTCTTGTAAGCCCATGTAATAGGTCCTGAACCAAGAGTGAACACATAACCAGCAGTAGACTTCCGATCATCAGGGTCACCAGCCCAATCAGAATTAGTGAAACCAACCAATAGAGGAGCTGCTTCGGCACTGTAATGAATCCCAAACTGAATTGTACCTCGAACATAACAAAGTATTCTTTTAGCTGCTTTCCAATGACTTTCACGTGGGTTTTGCATAAACCAAGCAACAAGGCCAACAGCAAAGGAAAGGTCAGGATGAGTATGGGTTAGATACAAAAGTTTTCCTACAAGTTGACAGTATAAGGTAGCATCAACTTCAGGAGAAGTACAAGTGACTGAAAGTTTGACTCCAAACTGAAAGGGAGAAGGGGCTGGCTTACAGTCTTCCATGTGAAAGTGGCGTAGAATATCACAGGCATACTTGGACTGAGAAAGGGAAATACCTTCCTTGGATTGCAAGACTTGAAGACCGAGAAAATAATGTAAGTGTCCTAAGTCTGTCATTTCAAACTTCCTTTTAAGGCTAGACTTCACATGGTTTATAAGGTTGGGATCACTACCGGTAAGGATAAGATCATCAACATAAAGAACAAGAATGATAAGAGACTTTCCCACTTGCTTGGTGTAGACAGTATTGTCAGAATGACACCTAGAAAAGCCAGATTCTAAAAGAAAGCTATCCATTTTGGCATACCAAGCTCGAGGATCTTGCTTGAGACCATAAAGGGATTTCTTAAGCCGATATACAAGGCTGGAGTCTGTTTTTATGAAGCCAATGGGTTGTTCCATGTAGATTTCTTCATGCAAGTCCCCATGCAAGAAGGCAGATTTAACATCCATCTGATGGACTTCCCATTTGAACGAGGCAGCAAGGGAAAGAACATGACGGATAGAGTTCATTTTGGCAACAGGGGAAAGGTTTCAGTGTAGTCAATGCCTTCAACCTGTGAAAAACCTTTAGCAACAAGACGAGCTTTATGTTTATCAACTTTCCCATCTGGTCCATACTTGGTTCTGTAAACCCATTTGCATATAACAAGTTTTCGTCCCTTTGGTAGAGGAACAAGATCCCATGTATCATTTGCCAATAATGAATGATATTCTTCATTCATAGCTGCTTACCAATCTAGATGGCCTGAAGCTTCTGCAAAGGTGTCAGGATCATAATTTACTGGAGCTTGAGCCAGTAAAGAAGAGGCTCTCTCGAACTGAGAACGTGTGCGTCGCTGATCTGTAGGATCACCGACAAGATCACCTACTGCATCTCGAGTAGAACGAACCCATTTTGGAAGCTCAGGAGCTGAAGGAGGATTCTAAGATGGTGGCGGAGGATTGTCATCCTCACTTTCATCATCTGAAGAAGAAATGTTTTCAAAGGTAGAAGAGATAGGGAGAGGTGGCACATCTGCCGGACTAGGCTCGCAGGCCGATATATTTTCATCAAATTTTACATCTCTTCTAATGATAACATTTTTGGACTTAAATTGAATAAGTCTATAGCCTTTGACATCTTCAGAATATCCAACAAATGTACATTTTTCACTCTTAGGTTCTAAAGCTTTGTGCTTTTCATCTGGAATATGGGCCCACGCTTCACTTCCAAAAACACGAAAGTGACTTACATCTGGTTTGATTGAGCTTCATGCTTCTTCTGGAGTGATATTCTTTAAATCCTTAGTAGGAGTGCGATTTATTATGTAATTTTCACAGTTAATTGCTTCTGCCCAAAAACTAAGACCAAGTCCTTTAGATTGTAGCATACAATTAGCCATTTCCTTTAAGGTGCGATTCTTCCTTTCAGCTACACCATTTTGTTGTGGAGTATATGGAACAGTATTTTGCATTTGAATTCCATTCTCAGTGCAAAAGTTGATGAATGTGTTTTTAACATATTCTCCGCCATTATCAGATCTTAGCTTAAGAATTTGATGTCCAGATTGTTTTTTAACAAAGGCCTTGAAGGCCAAAAATGTGTTAAATACTTCACTCTTGAGTTTTAAGAAGTATACCCAAGTGCATCTGGAGAAATCATCAATGAAAGTTAAGAAATACTTGCAGCCAGAGAATGAAACAACTGGAAGTGGACCACATAAATCACTATGCACAAGCTGTAAAGGGGCTAAGGCATGCCAAGAGGCATGTTTTTCAAAACTGTCTCGATGATGTTTTCCGAGTACACATCCAGAACAAACACCATCTCTGCAAGATACCATAGGAGGACCTGTCACCATATTTTCTTTACATAGATGCTAAAGGGAGCGATAGTTTAAGTGACCAAATCGCTCATGCCAAAGTTTGCTCACTTCATCATTATGAGCAACAAATACTGAGGGAAGATTTGATAACCCAAAGTTGTGAAACTTATACAACCTTGTAGAATCATCAGCAATGCCAGTAGCCAAATTTTGTTTAGGATCTCTTAAGTCCTTGATTACAACATCATGAGGTGAAAATTCAATGATTTTACCTTCACCTGAATGAGTTATCTGATATACAGATAGAAGGTTGCAGGATAAGGTTGGAACACATAATACATCATTAAACTGACCATTGTCTAGATGAACAGTTCCAGTCCCTACAACATTAAGAGATCTATCATCACCAACATATATATTTTTGGTGTTACAATCATTTAAAGAAGAAAACATGGCTTTGTTTTTGGCCATGTGATAAGAAGCTCCAGAATCAATGAGCCACTCATGAGAATGAGAAGAAGAAGATACATTTAATGCATAACCAGACCGAGATGATTGACAACCACATGCAGAAAGTGCCATTCCTGAAGATGAAGTTGAAGTTGAAGATTGCCCCAAATGGATGTTATGCTTCTTCATTGCTGCTTCCAAGGCTTCCATCTTCTTAAAGCATTTTGATTCTAAGTGGTCATCTCGATTACAAAAATTGCAATGTCTATCAGTCTTCTTCCCTTTATTTTTATTTGTCTTATCATTTTGTTGAAATGATTTTTCATTTTGGGGCTGAAATTGCTTAGGACCCTTGTTTGGTTTAGGACCATTCTTTTTAGGATATGACTTCTTACGATTCTTTGAATTTGGTTGCTGCTGGGCGGCTAACGCTTTCTTGGAAGAGTTTCCAAGATTAAGAAGACCAAGGTGTAAGAGTTTTTCTTGTTCTCTTATTAAAGAATCACAAAAAGAGTCAAAGGAAGGGGACTTGTAGTCTGTTCCTTGAGAAATGAAGGCTTCTCTTGTAGAATGGAAGGTGGAAACAAACACAGAGTAGGCTGGTCCCAACTTTGTAAGAATGGAATAGATAAGGTTACTATCTTCTTTCTTAACTTTAACACCTTCCAAGAGATATCTAAGGGTCTTGAACTTGGACAAGGAATCTTCAATGCAAGAAAAATTATTAGGGTCCAATGTAAGCAACTCATTTTCAAGTTGATGGGCTCTAAGTTCATTTTTAATCCCAAAAACTTTATTGATTTGTTTCATTGCTTCATCAGGAGTATCAAGTTCTGCAATATGGAATCTAAGATCTGGAGAAATAGACATCCCTATCAATCCACGTGCTTGATCTTGCCTATTTTCCCATTTAGCAGCTTTATCTTCATCCTTCGGTTTCTTTTCTTGGCCTGAGGCTATTCTGTAGAGACCTTTACTTCTAAGTAAATCCTCAATGTAGGACAACCATTGGAAGTAGTTGGTGTTGTCAAGGGTAACTTGGTATTGACTTTCCATTTCAACGAAAACTGAAGCTAAAGATGCTGAAACTAAGTGTTTCAATGGATAGATCTCGAAAAATTATGCTGGTTTAAAAAAAACGGCTCTGAAAACGGCTTCCGGATGAAGAAGTTATGGCTTTTTGAAAAAAAGTTGTTGAAGTTGCCGACGAAGTGCGGGAATGTGCAGAAATGAAAAAGTCTGCCCCCACAAAATGGAGACTTGAACCCAAGACCTCTACTCTCTTAAAATAGCTTTGAACCAATTGAGCTATACAAAAAATTAGAGAGAGAGAGAGAGAGAGAGAGAGAGAGAGCTTTGAACCAATTGAGCTATACAAAAAATTAGAGAGAGAGAGAGAGAGAGAGAGAGAGAGAGATAGCTTTGAACCAATTGAGCTATACAAAAAATTAGAGAGAGAGAGAGAGAGAGAGTGGGGGGTGCTTTGGGTTGCGTGCTTGTTTTGAGAAAGCTCTTTTTCCCTACAAAACAAAAAACATAAAACCCAACACGGACACGCAAAGAAAATGAACCTTACTACTCGAAGTTAGCTTTAGCCGAAAAACTAAATATTTTCAAAAATGAACCTTGCGGCTCAAAGTTAGCTTTAGCCGGAAACTAAATATTTTCCTCAATGTTTCTGATTTTCCGAGATCACCCTAAGGCGCAGGGAAAAGAGCATACGCATGAGAAAAATCCTTCCTTTCTGTTTCTGATTTGCCTAGATCGCATAGAGTCGCAGAGCAAAGAGAATACGCAAAAATGAAAGGTATAGATCCGGTAATAAAAAAGGCTAAATAAACCGAAACCGAAATGCGCAGAGAGAAAATAACCGTAAACTGCAAATAAACACTGTATACCTCCAGATCTTAAAAATGACGCAGCTAGGGCTACCAGAAACCTTTTCGCGTGAAACGAAAGGGGTTACTCACTGGAACAGATGCTCCCAACATGACAGAGCAGTCCTCTCAGCTCGAAAGCAGTCAGAAACAACAGATCTAGGAAACGGCAGTCGGATGCAGTTCTACCGGCTTCAGATTTGGATCACCAATGGATGCGGCCCTCAAATAGCTCTGATACCATGTAGGAATTTACAGGGTAAGTTCCTCAGATAGAACACCAAAGGACACCGCTCACAACCAGATCGCAGATCAATACACCAGTATTTTTGACGTGGTTAAAACCCTCAAAGAGGGAAACAGTCCACGGCCTGAGCCAACGTGGCCACTTCAAGCAATTTATTAATAAAAGAATGAAAATTTACATATGTTTCTCTCATGCATGGATTACCTTACAAATGACCCTCCATGCGCTTTAAATAGAAATCATGGACCAATCGGGTGTCAAGCCACGGATCAAGTGTCAGTAATACTGAGGAGAGAATGAACCGTCGGATCACTACATATCGTGACCGTCGGATTGTAAGTTACAAAATGTACAACGGTAAAGAAACACACTTTACCTAACTCTATACCTAACTTTATACTAGATCAAGTTGTACTTAACTATTTCCTATGTGTCGGAATATCCTAACATCACGAAAACTTATTTGTTTTCTATTTCGATTCTTTTATATCCCTTCATTATCAAGATTTGATAATAATCTCTTTTCTAGACTTTAAAAGCTTTCTTCTGGTTCATTGTCAACTTTGTTGTAGATTTTGTCTTTGTAAATAGGTACATTCTAGGAGTAGCTACAAGTGATATTAGAGAAACCTTTTTTTCTAGTGAAAGAAACTTCCATATACTTGGGAGGAATGATAATGCAAGCAAATAAAAGTGTGGTAATGCTCATTCAATGTGATTTGGAGAAGGTCATCGATGATATACATTCTGCATGGATTGTACTAATATGTCTAGAAATATAGAAACTCAAGAAATTGGTTATTAAAAAGTAACATTAGAGTAAAAAAATAATGGGGTTTATGGATGCAAATTATTAGATATTCATGAGAAAATGGTTAAGTGATTAATAACGGTATTGACCAAGTGATATATAACATGGAAAATGACATCATGGATTTTTGAATGGCTGGTCTTCATTTCCTTAGAGTTTAGTTAAAACATTAAACATATTTTCATTATGGATCATACCATGTGACAAAGACGTTCTAATGCTATCAGAATGGAATAAGTTTCATTTGCATCATCACTTTTTCCTTCTAAAGAGGAAT
Organism: Pinus tabuliformis; assembly: GCA_031772625.1. Taxonomy (NCBI): domain Eukaryota; kingdom Viridiplantae; phylum Streptophyta; class Pinopsida; order Pinales; family Pinaceae; genus Pinus; species Pinus tabuliformis. The sequence goes on along the minus strand of CM062809.1, from coordinate 791,306,305 downwards.
GATAACTTTAGTGGAGGATAGTATACTATGATATGATGCACTTGGTGATAGATGTTTTCCTTTCTACATATTCTCATACATATTCTTCTATAGAGGAGAATCTTTTGATGCATTCCACACTTCACTAGGAAAAACTACATACTTGGAGGCGTTTCTCACCACTTGCACCGTCTCACATAACATGAGGTATTTCTATATATTTGGAGGCATGACTCATCTTCTAGTGGGCTTTACAAATAAATGGGGAGGCTTAAGGAGAGTTTCATTAATGAGATGGTGACAAGTGACATTTGAAGATTTTCTTTGAAGTTTAAAGATACATCCTAGGAGATGGACCCATTATCTTATACTATTTTTGGAGGAGTGTCACATGCACCAAAGAAGAGAAAGAATCCAATATGGAAAGTCTTTAGTGCTTTTCAAAGAAAATAAAGGCATGGTGAAATACCAAAATACATTATTTCATAGAATAGCCTAGCTAGAGAGAAAACAAATGGTATGAATGCATTATTTAAAGAAGAATAACAACACAATTTGTGGAGATATCCACCTCTTCTTGAGTTTTATTGCTATTTTTTAAGAGGAAACTTCTAGCTAGTCATTCTTGAAGGCCACCCAAGTGAGGAAGTTGATACATGGTAGCAAAGAAGTATCTATCACATTTCCCAATCCCAAAGAAGAACCTATATGAGTGATCTCATTCAAGGAAACTTCCAGACCTTATGTATATTTTAGAATTATGTTTCGAAGGAAAAAGGTGATCTATAACTTTTTGGAGAAATCATGATAATATTTTCTTAGAAAGTGGTTGATGAAAGAACCTACAAAAGGAGGATCACTTCTCATTTGCAAGGCATGGTTGGATGAACAGGATTTTGCATCCAATATTAGTTGAATATGTCATCATAGAAAGAACTTAAGGGTCAAGTTCATTGTAAGATTTCTCTATTTCTTGTTTCTTTTGCATGGACATCTAAGATTTTGCAATGATTGCCATTGTATGTTGCTACTAGAATATTCTTTGTAGAAGGTAATTATTGCTCCAATTAGAGGATGTTAGTGTTTTTGTTTTGGTAGTTCACTATCACTTTATTATCTAAACCTAAAGGTATCTTTATACTACAAATATGTTTTTTATATAGCATGGTAATTGAGGGTCGTCATTTTAATAAATGAATTTCTTAATTGAGGTGAATGAATGAGCACTTCAGGGGTTACGATCCACATTGCATGGAATCCATATTATCTTAGCAAAATAATTTGAAAAAACTATTCATTCCATTGCCCAAGATCCTAAATATATATATATGTTTAAAATTAATCCATGTCTTTCTAGTTTAATCTCATGCTTATTTTTAATATTTTTTCACTATTTTGATTATGTTTTATTGATATTTTCTTTAGGTTCACGTTTTTTATATGTAGTCTAGTTTAGTTAGTTTTTTTAAATCTTGTGTATTATACATTTAGTGGGTCCAAAAATTGAGATTTGTTAACTTCCATGGTTGGAATTGTTGCTATTGTTTGAAATCATTTTCTTCTAGACCTCATAGAAAATGCTAGCTTGTAATGTGAAATTGTTATTATGCAGACCTCTGTTTCCCTAGAACAACAATAAAAATAGAATAATGTTGTGTTTCAACATTTTCTTCATTTATGAAATATTCCCCCTTATAGTTCATCTCAAATTTAGAAGTACCTAGAAGTGTAGCCTCTAAATTGGACAGAGGTTCAAATGGAATCTAAACTCATGGAACCTCCAACCATTAAAAAATGGAGCAATATTCTCAAGCATAAAATCCAAACTCTTAGATGAAACAACAAGATCATATTCAATGTGTTTTACATTGGATAAACCAGTTCTCCCTATATATTTCATGACATGGACTAACCACCTCTCATGGATCCTTATCTCTGGCAATGAATTCATTGACTAACACCTACGGGTTTTGGTCTAAAGACAATCGTGATTCCCAACAAGTGGTATCAGAACGTAGTTCATGAGTTCAATACACACCCAACTCACGTTTGGGGGAAGATTGTTGGCATTGGATAAACCAATTTTCCTTGTGTGTTTCATGATGTGGACTAACCGCCTATTGTGGATCCTTATCTCTTGTGATGTGAACACTGACTAACACCTATAGGTTTTGGTCTAATGACAATCATGATTCCAAACACAAGGATAGTAACAATTATAGAAACAAAGCCACTAGGAATGAAAAATGGCATTTATTTCTCTGCTTCAATCATAGGCACAACAACTCAATTATGATGCTAATATTGATTGATTCATGCAAGGGGACTCTTTCTAACACTTTAATGCTAAATGTGAAAGTAGGAAGGTATTTTATATTAAATGGATTCTTGTAAAAAAAAAATCTCATGAGTTCATACAAATATATTCATATGTACATATATGAACATGTCTACAACATTGGAGAAAAACTAGTCAAAAGGAAAATATTTATCCTATGTTTTAGTATTTTGTTTAGAATGATGGAAAGCATTGTGTCTATTTGATTTTGTTTGTGATTTTTTATTATTTTAGATTTCCTTATAGTTGAGATCTTTTATAATTCCCTTGCCTCCATCTAGCATAATAGTTCACCGTGAGAACAATTTCACAATAATATCACGAAACCAACTCAACATAACTTATAAGGAAGCTAGTTTCCTTATCGAAAAAATCAAGGGAATAGGGAAACGTTTTTGAATGTTTAGTTAAGGTGCTTGTGGTTACATTCTTTTCTTCCAAGACAAATATATTTATATTCCATATGGGAAATTGTTAGGCATGGAATCCCCCCACGACATGTTTTGGGGCTCAAAGCCCAAGTTTTGAGTTGATATTATTGTAAAGATCCGCAAATTGCGGGCGTGAAATGTATGTTAGAATCATAGGCTATCTTCCCTAGTCTTGAATGTAAGATCGACGTACCCATGGTCCGTAGACCATGGGATTGTATAAATAGAGCGAGGCTCTAAGTTGTAAAGAGAGATCCAATCTAATGGAGAATGGGCTTGAAAGGTCCTAGAGATTAAGTTGAAGTACAAAGTGTGTCTTGGGTCGTAGAGTAGGAAAAGGCTCTACAGTTGAGTGTGCAGAGGTCTACTAGAGTTTGCAACTGAGTGCGCAGACCTCAGCAGCTGAGTGCACAGGGTGGAGTCGAGTCTATAATCGGAAAAGAGATTAATAAAGAAAGGATTTGTTACCAATTCTATGTATCTGTATTGAGTTATTATATGTTTGATATCATGTGCAAATATATTGTTTCTTTACTGCGCACACTTGTATGAATTGTGAATATTGTTAAGTACAACTGAAAGCATACAAATAAGCTAAGTTAATCAACTAATATCGGATTACTAGTAAGGACTTGGGTAATAACATTGCTCAACCCCCGAGTAGGGCTGTGTGAAGGCAACACCTCAGGTTGTGAGGAACAGTTAAGTGCGCATAGGGTTGAACCACGGACCACTTGAAACCATCAGACATCTCCAGGGTGTGGAAGCCTGGTTCTAGCACCCTCCCATACTACTTCGGGTGAGACCTCAATCCACACTCTGCAGACTATTGTCGAAAGGGCCAATAGTACCGAGATTTATTTGGCTAAATCACCTCTAAACCTGGGTTAGGCCCCAACAAGCCAACAAATGGTTTCATTGCTAGGACAGGGATCTGCATGAGGGATGTCTGATGTCATGTCACTGGAATCCGATGAAGAAATAAATTTAAGGGTGGTTGGACAAAAAGATTCACAAGTTCGCGATGCTAGAAAACAAGAATCCATGAGTGTCAAAGGAACAGTGGTTAGAGCATTACTTATATACGGAAATCCACGAAATTTTCTTTGCATCCTTCCTCCTTGAGTTGTATGAGTGGATCATGAAGCTAGCAGATAGTCAGGGAAGGTGTAGGCTCGACAAACTGATTGTGCAGACTCCAGAATTGGTGCGCAGACTAGAAGTATCAGAATATAAGATCGTGCGCACTGTGGACTATTGGCTTGGTCGAATTATAGGAGGGTTTATCACCGAATTCACAGTAGACACGTCAATCAGCTACAGCGAGGTGGAACGAAGCTTCCTCAAAGGACTGCGAGGTAAGTACATGAAATATTTGAACACTTGGATTGAAATGATATTGTGTGAAAAGCGGGTTATGCGAATAAATTGATGTTTGGGGCTACGCAGAGTGGGAGGATCTATAGAAACAAAGGTAGCATAGAGATAGAGAATAGCCCCTTGATTTCGCCTCAGCAAGAAAGTGAGGAAGAGCTCACGAAAGTTTCACCAAGAAGTGCGATCAGTCAGATAAGGTAGCAAATTATGTGCATACTACCTCCACCTACACCACCACTAGTCTCACCATCTTCACCCCCATCTCCACCCATACCACCTCCGCCACCACCACAGTTCAATATGGCAAGCGCGATAAAATTTCCAGTGTTCAAAGGAGTAGGGAACAAAGGTCATGGATGACAATATAAAGAAGGTAACACTGATAAGCACATTGCAGGATCGCGCACTGACATGGTACATTAAGCATTCTAATGACCATCCAAACACGGGGATCGTAGATATCCAGGATGCGTAAAAAGGGAATTTAGCTGGCCAAAATCGAAGACATAGTTGGTTATCAGGTTTAAGGAAATCGTGATGCTTTCAGGCGAGACCCCCCTAGGAGCTGGATCAAACACTGAAGAGTATGATTCATGAAGCCAACATGACCTTGACAGATGGAAAGCACCGCGCATGGTTTTTAGCATCACTAACGCCGTATCTAAGGACCACACTGTCGCAACATAAGTTATCTACCTAAGCCGAAGCTTTGGAGATTGCAATGAGTGTTAGGCCCCTATAGTTATTAGTACAACCCCCTTATTATATTGTTGTACCCATGTAGTCCCCATATTGTTAGTATTGTGCCCCATAGAAGCCCACTATTGTTATTATTGTGCCCTTACATTATTATTGTTATGTCGGCTCTGATTATATTATGACCTCTTAGACCCCTATATATAGAAAGGAGGTCTTTTCATTTGTATCATCGAAGAATTGTTCATGTGTGTAATGTAAAGGAGGTTTCCCCCTCAAAGAGGCTTATTTCTAAGGTGTTCATGTATCTTTTCTATCTTTTTGTGAATTGGTTTCCTAACATTTGGTATCAGAGCTTTGGATTATAGGGTTTCACTGCTCCCAATAGGTCATTGTGGAATTTTTGCTATAACCTTTTTTCTGCGATGTTTCAGACACTAAAACAAAAACCCATTTGGGTTGAAATCATTCTTAACTTTAGTTACTAATTTTAGAGCTTTTCTTGCTATATTTGCAAAGATATGATCTGAGAAAGTTCGCATTGTTGCAAACTCGCGAATTACATTCCAAACAGGTGACCTAGGGAAAATAGTCATAACTTTTGTTTTGAGCATCAAATTGAAATTTCATAAGAAGTTACAGAAAGAGGAAGGACTGTAGTTTCCTATATATATTTTTCAGATCCTAAGGTCAAAACAGTGACACATGGCACATCATACAACTTTGCTCTTCTAAAAATGTATATAATCAGGTCATCTTGGGAGATTGTTCATAACTCTTTCTTGGAGAATCTAAATTCGATCAAACTAGTGGCATTGGAAAGAGGACATAGAGGAACACTGCAGGTCACAATTTCAAAAATTAAAGATCTGAAAGTACAGAGTTACAGACGTTTCAAGATCGAGCTCCTAAAATCAAGAAAAACGGAGATGAGGAAGTTTGATGGCAAGGATCCAGTAAATTGGATACTATAGATGGAGAAATATTTTGATCTACATGGTGTACCACTATTACAAAAGGTATGTATTGCATCTTCACATTTAGAAAAAGATAAATTTTTATGGTATAAAGGGATCTTTTCTTGTAAACAACTTGTTACGTGGTCAATTTTCACAGACGAAATTATAGCACATTATGAGAATACAAAGAGCAACACCTTCTTTAGAGAAACACCACAACAATTGGAAGAAAAAAGAGAAAGAGGGCTTTGTTACATAATGGAAAGAAAAATTATGGCAACAAGGAATTCTACCCCACACAACTATAAATATGGAAGTGTTGTTTCTCCTAGCTTTCCACAACCTACAAGGGTTACACCACAACAATTAGAAGAAAAATGAGAAAAAGGATTTGTTACAATTGTGATAGCAAATGCACTAAAGGTATTAAGTGTGCTAAGAAGAAATTACTTTACATAGAGTATGAAGAGGAGGAAGAAAATGATCAAGAAACATCAAAAGAAGAGGATATATGCTAGGACCCAACCCCAAAGAAAGAAGAAATGAATCTGACCATATCTCATAAAGCATTGGAAAGAATTACCACTCCTCAAACTCTCAAGATAGAAGGACATATCAAGAATAAAAAGGTTCAAGAAGTGAAAGATCACATCAAGAAAGAAGAAATGAATCCAACCATATCTTGTAATGCATTGGCAAGAATTACCACTCCTCAAACTATCCAGATAGAAGGACATATCAAGAAAAAAATGTTCAAGAAGTGAAAGATCACATCAAGCATCAAGAAATGAATCTGCCCATATCTTGTAAAGCATTGGAAGAAATTACCACTAATCAAACTCTCAAGATAGAAGGACATATCAAGAAGAAAAAGGTTCAAGCAGTGAAATATCACATCGAGCATCAACAACAAGTTCTCCAACTTTTAAAGGATAACGCCAAACAACAGGTAGATCAACATCGTAGTGAAATTTTTTTTGATTTAGGTGATTGGGTATTTTTACTGCTACATCTCAAGCAAGATATTTATGAGAAGGAAATGTTGGCAATACTACATGCACTTAAGAAATAGCGGCCTTACCGAATGGGAAGACACCTCAAGATAAAAATGGATCATGATAGTCTTAAATACTTTTTAGAACAACTATTATCTTTAGAAGAACAGAAAAAATGGGTTACAAATATGTTGGGTTATGAATTTGACATCATCTATAGAAAAGGGAAGAAACATTTTGTTGGAGATGCACTCTCAAGAATGGATGAGGATGTGGAAGCATTGTTTTGTGTTATTTCCAATATCCAGCCAGATTGGATAAACAAAGCAAGGGATGAATGGAGGAAGGAAGAAGAAGTATGGGCACTCATTCAAAAGTTGTAGAAGATCCCAATTCAAACAATATTGCTAGAACTTGAAGAGGAAGGAAAAATCATATTGGAACCTGGAGCAGTCACAGAAACAAGAACCTGACAGCTATGAAATCGATCAATTTTAGAGTATTTCATCAAGTGGAATAACTTACCCACTGAAGATTCCACATGGGAGGACAAGAATTTTATACAGAAGCATCAAGAACTACTCAATCATTGATGACAACACTTTTTGAAGGAGAGGGGCATGTTAGGCCCCTATACTACTAGTGTAACCCCTTATTGTTATTAGTACAACCCCCTTATTATATTGTTGTACCCATGTAGTCCCTATATTTTTACGATTGTGCCCCATAAAATCCCACTATTGTTATTATTGTTCCTTTACATTATTATTGTTATGTCGGCTCTGATTATATTATGACCCCTTAGACTCTATATATAGAAAGGAGGTCTTTTCATTTGTATCATCGAAGAATTGTTCATGTGTGTAATGTAAAGGAGGTTGCCCCCTCAAAGAGGCTTATTTCTAAGGTGTTCATGTATCTTTTCTATCTTTTTGTGAGTTGGTTTCCTAACAATGAGATTGCACGAGACCCTGATACAAGATCCTAGCCTGGGAGTCTAACAAATCCACACGGAAACTAAAAAATTTGTGTTTGAAAATGCAGAATTTGAAACAGGATAGGACAACTCACCCAGAGGCATGCGAGAAGGTATGGTGCATAAAGTGTAAGGGACAGGGACACGAAAAGGACCATTGTCCAGTCTTTGCAAACTACTTGGCGGGAGGATGGCCAATGCCATTAAGACCAGAAGCACAAGAAGGACCGAGCGTGGCACCTACATTATGGTGCGCAATTTGTTATGTAGGAGGAAAACATGCTATAGATAATTATCACCTATTACAGAAGTATATGCAGATGTCCAAGTAGTTGTTCTTTAATTTTTGTAGATCAGTAGGCCATGATGAACGCCCCCGTAGAAGTTATGAATTGATGATCGATTGGACTCCTGCCTAAAGAGTTCAAATCACAACATGAGCCCTTGATCAAAATGCAGGAATGGTACGCACTGGATTCTAGGGGCGCAGACGAGGTCGAGGTGGAATGGGACTAGGAAGGGGTTGCATACAATTGATTTGTTACAATTGTGGAGGGCCAGGGCATTATGCCCGCGATTGTACAAATTCGACGAGGGCATCATATTTATATTGTACCCAGTTTGATCATGAGAAGGAGGACTGCCCAACACTGATAGCAAGTTTGTGTGATAAAGGAATACTCCAACCTCCCCTGACTCAGAACCTACAAATGATGAGGTCTGAGCCCCGGAAGGAGGACCTGAATGTAAACATCGTTCTTCGAAGTAGTATCATAATAGGAGAGGACAAGGGAAAGTAGCCTGAAGAAAGTGTGTGGCTTCGTAAGGCTCCCACAAAAGAAACTAAATTTAATTTGGAGCACGCGAAGGAGACATTCACAGAAGCTAAGAAGAGCCTCACGGAGGCCTCCACTTCAGGTTGTAAGGATCAACTAGAACCGAAGATGGATCCTTCAATGCTCACTACCTTTTTGGAGACATGCATGAAGCTGTTGCATGACGACAAGGCTGTGAAGTGACTATAGGAACTCATCACTAGGTGCGTTGGGTCCAGAGAACCATGCGTAGTCCAGAAGCTTGAAAAGCACACATCGCAAATAGAAAGGGAAATGAGATTGACTGCACAAATTGGGGAATATGAAATGGATCAAGTAAATCTAAATCTAGGATCGGATGTGAATGTACTGCCAAAATAGACATGGGAATGCATGGGCAGGCCCACATTGCAGTGGTCCCCTACTCAACTACCAATGGCGAACCCGCAGAAGATCCTACCGATGGGAAGATTGTAGGGAATAACGGTAGACATCGAAGGTGCGAGTGCACTTGAAAATTTCGAAGTGATAGAGATTGTCGATGACAACAATCCCTATCCCACGTTACTGGGAATATATTGGGCCACTAACATGAACGGAGTGATAAATCTAAAGAAGCGGAAAATGATTTTTGACAAAAAGTCATTATGCATAGTGGTACCTTTAGACTCTGTAGAAGGATCGCGCTACACAGAGCAAGTGAGCAACGATGAAAGTGACGACAATCTAGAGTGAATCTACAAGATAACTGCTCGAGAACAGGATTGGGTAAATCTTGCAACGGATGGCAGGATTTCGTGGGAGTACGAAAGCTCCTACACATCAGATTCGAATGAGGAAATAGAACGATGGCAGAATCGTTTACATGAGGTAACCACACTCAATTGCAACATGATGGTAAGATCACTACGCTACATGACAACAGAGGTAAGGGATCTACCCATGTATGATGAACTAACAATGGTGGATGAATTCTTGAACTAATTTGAAAGAGAGGTACCAGAACAACAAGGTTTTGATGCTCTGAAATGGGCATTGCGCGCTACGCCCACAAGATGGTGGGGTATGCATCAGAGGAGTTTTGAGGATTGGCATGGATGTAGAAGGATGATCCACTTATGATTTGGGAAACCATAGATGTGGCTAGTAGACAAGTATGACGGACGGGATGATCCATGTACGCACCTCACGAAATGGACCAAGGTTTACGAGGAAGAGCCACAACCTGCATGGGTGCATTTGTTCTATCATACTATGGATGTCATACCCATGAATTGGTATACTGAGACAGAGCTCTGCCATGGCACGAGCGAATGGGATATCTTGCGCGAATGATTCCTACTAACCTTCACGTTTGAAGGTCATTGGTGGGATACTATTGATGATGCGCTACAAGCAGTAAAGGTAGCTATCTTCAAAATACCCCAGGAGCCAATGGAAGTTCTTCAGCTGGAATGGGAAACACAGCTGAGCTGTGCGCTGGAGTGTTACAATGTAAATGTTGAGGAGGATGATGAGGATCCACGAAATATTAACATTCCAGAAACAAAAGGATGTTGCACAGTTCGAGGACCATTGATTAAGGATCTCGACATCACCACGCTCCCAAAAACAAAGCAGGTAAACATTGGAACAGAGGAAGAACCAAAGTATGCAATGCTTGGAGACTATTGGGATGAAGCCACAGTGCATAAGGTTGCTGAGTTACTCCACAAATACCAAGACTTATTCCTGACCAAAATTACGGATTTAAAAGGGATCGTTGGCAACTTAGGGATGATGAAGATCACCCTGAAACACAATGCAAAGCCGGTTAAGTAGAGGCCTTACCGCTTGAATCCGAAATATAAGGAAAAGGTCCATGTAGAACTAGACAAAATGATCGCAGCCAGAATTATTGAGCCAGTGGAAGAATCCGACTAGATGAGTCTTGTGGTAGTACAGGAGAAAAAGCAGAAGGGAAAAATAAGAATATGCATGGACCTCAGGAAGCTGAACAATGACTATGTACATGACCCATTCCCAACACCATTCACAAATGAAGTATTGGTAAATGTTAGTAGACAAGAAGCATACTCGTTCACGGATGGGTTCTCGAGATACCACCAAATAAAGATCACGCTAATAGATAGGAGAAAAATGACCTTTGCAACAGAATGGGGTTGCTTTCAATACACCGTTATTCTATTTGGATTGAAGAATGCACCATCCATCTTTTCGTGCATCAATGTTGCCGCATTCAAATAATACATCCACAAGTTCCTAGAGGTATATCTAGATGATTGGACGGTCTTCGGATTAGTTAAGCACCACGTAGCAATCTTACGCTTGATGTTGGATACTTGCCGATGACACCAGATTACTTTGAACCTTAAGAAGTGCACATTCCTGGTTCCCTTTGGGAACCTGTTGGGACACGTGGTCTGCAAACAGGGACTAATGCTGGACCCTATGAAGATTACACTAATTCTAAATTTGGAAACACCATGAAGTGTTAAACAGCTACGCACTACCTTGGGACACACAGGATACTACAGGAAGTTCATCAAAAGCTATGCCCAAATCACCGCATTGATGAAGAAACTATGGAAAAAAGATGTCACATTTTTCTCGAATGATGATTGCATAAAGAGCTTGGATGTCCTAAAAGGGAAATTGGCCTTTGTTCCAATCCTATTCTTCCCAAAATGGGATGTGGAGTTTCATGTCCATATTGATGCATTGTGTATCACGCTAGGAATAGTGCTCACGAAATAAGGCAGCAAGGGCTTGGACCAGCCTATCGGATTTGCAAGTCATAGATTGTCTAAAGTCGAGAAGAACTATTCCAAAATCGAGCGCACGGGGTTAGCGATGGGGTATGCGCTCCAAAAGTACTGACACTATTTTCTAGGAGGACATTTCAAGATGTATACAGACCATTCCGTATTGAAATACTTGGTCAATAATCTTGTGTTGTGGGGGCGTAGATGCAGGTGGCTCTTATTATTTCAAGAATATGACTTTGAGGTCGTGGTCAAACTTGGATGCCTGAATGCAGGACCGGATCACTTGTTGTGTATTAAGACGGGCAAGGACCCTACTAGTTTGGAGGAAGGATTACTTGATGCATAACTCTTTACGGTGCACGTCGCAAATGGACACTTCAAAGATATAATCCATTTTCTGACAACAAGGACTGCACCAAAGGAATACTCTGTCCAACAGAAGAAGGAATTGGTGGTGCGTGCAATGGGCAATGATGAGATATTGCGAAGATATGTACCTGAATTTGAACGAAGTCAGATCCTCGCAGAAGCATATGGTGGCACTGCAGGAGGAAACTATGTAGGAAGAGAAACTACACAAAAAATTCTCCTCATAGGGTTGTGGTGGCCAACCCTACACTAGGATTCGAAAGCATAGTGTAAGGCCTGCGATATATGTCAAAGGACTGGAAAACCATCACAGAGGGACGAGATGCCATTAGATCCACAAATTACACTGTAGCCATTCGAAAAATGGGCAATCGACTTTGTAGGACCGATCAAACCTCATGGAAAGACGGCTACACGCTACATCATCACCGCAACGGAGTATCTGATACAATGGGCGGACGAACAACTGATCAAAGACTGCACGACCGCTATGGTTGTGAATTTTTTGTTCAAAAATGTGTTGACCTGATTTGGCTGTCCGAAAATCTTAATGAGTGATCGCAGAACACATTTCTTGAATGAAACCATCAGCGCACTCATAGAAGAATTCCAAGTGTATCATCAGAAAATTACACTGTATCCCCCACAAGCCAATGGGACTGTAGAGGCCTTCAACAAAATACTGGAGACTGTGTTAACCAAGTGTGCAATGTGCAGTGAAGCGATTGGGACCTACGCGTACCTACAGTGCTATGGGCTTACAGAACAACGTGCAAGAAACTGACAGGACAAACACCTTTCAGTTGGTTTATGGCATGGAAGTTGTCATGCCTATGGAATATATCGTACCTAGTCTACACATAGCCACACTCATAGGGATAATAGGCTGTGAAGCTCTGGAAGAAAGGCTTGTGCAATTGGAAGAACATGAGGAAGAATGGTTCTTGGCTGAGTTTCATCAGAAGGTACAAAAGCAACATGAAAAAGCCTGGCACAACCACCATATCAAGTTACGCACCTTCAAGGTAAATGACTTAGTATTTCTGTATGACAGTAAGTTTGAAAAGTTTCCAAGAAAATTCAGAATGCATTGGCTGGGACCATACGTGGTTAAGGAGGTCACAGACGGAGGCGCGGTCCAGCTAGTCAAACTAAATTGAGAAGCCTTCCTAGGCAAAGTAAATGGTAGCTACTTGAAGCCCTACATGGGTGGGACGACTATCTAACTAACCGGCCGAAGCAAAGTCTTCGCACTCTGAGGAGCCGAACAAAGGAGCAGGACTATAAACATATGCAACAGATGCTGATATAGATGTAGGGAAACAATTCAGACACAGAGGTCTTGGAACAATGGATGCAACAGGTTCAACAAGCAGCAGCCTAGTGTGTTGCAGACATTAGTACCGTTCGAGAACAATTGGAGGGACTCTGTGCCAATATCACCGTGTCGATAGAGTGACTCGAGGGCAAGTCACGATGTTTGTGTTGGGGGCCTGTTGGGTGTGGAATACCCCCACGGCATGTTTTGGCACTCAAAGCCTAAGTTTTGAGTTGATATTGTTGTAAAGCTCCACAAATTGCGGGCATGAAATGTATGTTAGAATCATAGGGTTGTCCACCCTAGTCTTGAATGTAAGGTCGGCCTAGCCATGGTCTATGGACCATGGGATTGTATAAATAGAGCGAGGCTCTAAGTTGTAAAGAGAGATCCAATCTAATGGAGAATGGGCATGAAAGGTCCTAGAGATTAAGTTGAAGTACAAAGTGCATCTTCGTTCATGGAGTAGGAAAAGGCCTACAACTAAGTGTGCAAAGGCCTAGTAGAGTCTGCATCTGAGTGCGCAGAGGCCTACTAGATTCCGCAGCTGAGTGCGCAAACCCATGCAGCTGAGTGCACAGGGTGGAGTCAAGCCTATAATCAGAGAAGAGATTAATAAAGAAGGGTTTTGTTACCAATTATGTGTATCTGTTCTGAGTTATTATATGTTTGATATCATTTGCGAATATACAGTTTCTTTACTACGCGCACTTGTATGAATTATGAATATTGTTAAGTATAACTGAAGGCATACAAATAAGCTAAGTTAATCAACTAATATCATATTACTAGTAAGGACTTGGGTAATAACAATGTTTGGCCCCCGAGTAGGGTTGCACGAAGGCAACACCTCAAGCTACGAGGAACATGTAAGTGCGTGTAGCGACGTATGCACAGGGTCAAACCGCAGACCACTTGAAACCATCAGACATCTCCAAGGTGCAGAAATCTAGTTCTAGCACCCTCCAATACTACTTCGGGTGAGACCGAGATTTGTTTAGCTAAATCACCTTTGAACCTGGGTCAGGCCCCAACAAGCCAACAAAAATTTACACATTTCGGTCCTCAGGGGACTACTCAGACTCAATAGTAGGGCTTCAATAAATTACAACAAAGCTCATCATGTCACTTGCAAGAATTGAAGCTAGGTGGGGAGGGTTACAATTGTTCCTCCCAACCACTTGAGATAAACCCAATTAACTACTTATGCTTACATTGTCTTGATATTTTTCAATTTAAAGGTATTTTGTGCGTCTTACTTGCACTACCTATGAATAGTAAAAGAGTTTAAACTATTCTTATTCATTTGGAAATAAGGTTTAACATCATAACATTGTACAAAATGAATGTCATATTTTTAGCTCTAGTTATATTTGATGTCTCTCATTGATATATTAACATTGTAACATGCTTGCGAATTTGCATTCAAAAGAAGGTTCGTTATTCCGTATGTGTTTATTCAACCTTTTTTTACTTTGGAGATTTTGTTGTCTAAGTGTTATTCTTCTTTTAATCTGCAACTATGGGATCCACACATGCAAGATGTTGGCATTTATGAAGATTATGTTTGTTGCAATGATGTTAACATATCTAATGTTGATCTTACATTTGAAAACTATGAAGGCATATTTGTTGGTTCTGAAGATCATTTTGTATCCCTGTTTAGGGATGTAGGAACAAATTGTTATTCCACAAAGATGAATGTTTCTTATTTTTTATTTTAGTGAACACATTGAGAGTGCCCCTGAGGTTTGTTTACTTATAGCCACATACCGTGTGGTTGATAAACATTATTCTATTGATATTAGTTGTAGTGCATGTTTGTCCCCCGTAGGTTGTAGTTTTACATGAAAGGGACATTGTTGTCATCTAGAGCTATGGATAAAAAAAAACACATTATCGTTTTGTCCAAATATATGTTACCTTATAACCTATTATAGTTGTAACTAGTGAAAAGAAAATAATGGAAATGTGGGATGTTGTATAACACTTCCTTAATGTTACAAGAACATTAACATAAAATACTTCTCTAATTTTTTCTTATAGATTACATCAATTTTTTTATAGTAGTTTTGTTGATTATATCAATATTGTAAAATTTTATATGATATTTTGATTAGTATGAATGGTGATGTCCCCCAGTATAGTAAGAATAGGTTGAATACGATAAATGAATATGAAAGATGAAAATCAAGTGGGAACATTTGGTTAGATACATTGAAAGCGTATTTAAATAACATAATTTTAGAAACAATTCCAAAATTACATTTTTTTGACATATCAGACATTTTTAGTAGATATGTGGATATATCATGTGAAAAGGATATTATGTAGTATAGCTAGTTAATGTTGGACTTATTTCTTTTTGGACTCACAAAGGAGAGGCAAGGCCAAGATGCAACCAATCAATCGTTATGTTAGTAGGAGATTTAATTTCTCTGAGCCCTAAGGATCGTGGCATATTGGGGCATGTACCCACCCACATGTATGGGTAACCATAGGAGAATCTTTTTCTTCTATGATTCAATTTCATACAATATTTGTTATATGTTGTCTTTTTAAATCCATTTGTTTTCACAAGTTATCTACAACCTAAGCTTTTTAACACGTAACATAGTTGGCATGAATGTGCCTAAGCTTTTCTTGATGGTTGAATACTAAGTTCCTAAGCTGTTATTTTCTATGGCGACATTTCATATTCTTTATAATTTTGTACATGTCATATCACAACATAATGGCCACTATTGTCCAATTGAAGAAAACTTGTTCGACTTTCTTGATTTTCTAGGGAAAAATGGCATTGACATTTTCGATGTTGAGGCATATATCATATAAATCCTTTATAGTATAATTTAGTTTATATTCCTGTGTTTATAATATTTTGTCTTATACTCTACTTTGTATCTTCTTTCATTTTCAAAACAAACTCAGTACAAACGGTAAGAAGCAAATACTGAAGAAAGAAGAGAAAAATAACACTAGAGCAAAAAATGCAGAAAGATAGAGAGAATAGAACCAGTCTAGTGATACCCTTAAATCTAATACCCTGCATTGTACACACACATACAAACTAATTTTCAAGTATCTAGAGTTGGTGAATTCATTTCCAATGCCTTTGAAAAATAATGATAATTTTTTGAAGTAATGAAACAATATTTCACGTCTAAATTATATTCCAACCAATATTAATTTGGAAACTTGTATTGTAATAATTGACATTTTATATAATATTATTTATGTTATTAAAATTATTTATAGTTGTACTTGATATTATTTATTATTGTAATTAACATATGTAACTTTGTGTTTTCATATTAGATGAACATGCACATTGTGTGGCATTTTTTTTTAATTTAGTCACAAAATCATACTAATTAATTTATGTTGATTGATAGTGAACACATAAAATAAATCTAAAACTACTAAATTAGTAGTTTATATTGACTAATGATGAACACAAATAAAATGAATATACAACTAAAGTAGTGATTTATAATTATTATTAATGAATGTAAATAAAATGAATATAAAGTACTAAATCAATCATTTATATAATGAATATAAAACTACCAAAAATAGATAAATGACTACTATAAATGATAAATTTGTGGTTACAAATGATCACTAAATTTTCCATATATACAACTATTAGTAGCTAATTTACAGTATCTTATAATATGACTAAAATTAAGTCATATTTCTTTGGTATTAATTAGTTTGAAATGATGACTAAAATTTGTTGTTGAAAATGTAACAAGGAATGACTTCTTTGAATTGTGTCTTAGTCAAATATGCCAATTCAAATTCAGTATCATAGTTACTTGAGTTAGATTTTAGTTAAAATGTGTGATGTGGTGTATCATTGAGTTATTGTCAGTTAATTTGAGTTAGATGGTATGCAGTGAGTTGTTGACTAATTGATGGATAAAATTAACTATATATTAGAGTTAACTCTAGTTCTATTAGTTAACATATCTCTAGTCTAGAATAAAGATAGACATGAGTTTATTTGAGTAGTTTGACTTTGTGTCAATTAAACTTACTCTCAGTTAATTGTAGCAACTACTAAAATTATCTCTGGTAGGTCATGCAATTCAAACTACCTATTGAGATTGAATGAAGGCACAAATGTATTTATTTATTGTATACAAGTTTTAGTGTACAGGCTTGGTTGAGTAGGAAAAGTTATTTATCTTGTGAATTTCACAACAAAATATGAGAAATTCCTATTTTTGGGGGCATATTTTGGCTATGAAATATGAGGCTCATAACAGTCCTTATTTTCCTAAGCATTGGGAAATTCTAGTGTAGAGTTGACTAGTATTGCAAGGAACTTTAGGATTTAAGCATATTATATGTAATAGATCAGATTTCTCAATTGTTTTAATATAATCAAGAAGGGTTTTTCCCTAGTTAGGTTCCCTAGATAAATTTTGTTTTCTATGTGTGATTGTGTTTCTATCCATTGTTTTCTTTCCATAGATTTTTGGTAGATAATTGTGTGTCTTTTGTAATCAATTTTCTCTCATTAGTAGTTTCAAGGTTTCAAGGATTTTCTACATGGTATCAGAGCAAAGAATAAGATAGAGATCGAGTTCCTTAATTAGATCTAAAGTGCATTGAAGAGAAGACGAGTTAATGCAAGAATTCTACAAGTGCATGAATCATGTCTTTCTGTGGGTTGAGGACAGAGCATGCCCTAGAAGGGACTTCAATTTTTTGTGCATGGAAGGATAAAATGGAGGTTTTGTTATATGATAAAGGGGTTTTAGAATACATCAAGACTAAAATTCCTAAACCTTATGCATGAGATGCACAACAACTAACTCAATGGAGGAAGGATACTGCCGAAGCTAAGAGGATGATCCTAGAAGGAGTTAGAGAAAATATTGTTCCAAATTTGAATGGGAAGGAGACAAAATTCCAGATGTGGAAGTCCCTTGTTGGTCTATTCAAAATCAGTATTGGTGCCAGAAAACTAGCTTTGAAGGATAAATTGAGGAATACTCAAATGGGAAAGAATGAAACCATTATTGCATATTTATCTAAGTCTGCTCAAGTGAGAGATGAACTTGGAGTTTTTGAGGAGACAGTTCCATGGGAAAATCTTGTGATCCTTTCTCTTCTTGAGGTTCCCAAATCCTAGCAAAGTTTATAGGATCTTATGAATGGCATATATAAGAACCCTTATTGGAGAGACTATGGTTATATCTTGTGCAGGAAGGGATAAGGAGGAACACAAGGAATGGAGTCATAGATGAAACTAATGATGAAGATAAGTTTTCCTTAGCTAGAAAAGGGAAGAAATCCAAGGGCAAGAAGGCCTAAGGCAAGATTGAATCTAGTCAGAATGGAGGTGAGAAAATGAAGGATCTTAGCAAGATCAAGTGTTTTCATTGTCATGAATTTCGACACTATACTACAAAATGTCCAAACAAGAAATCCAACAAGCATGTTGCAGCAACAGTAGGAGGAGAAGCACACTCTTCTCAGTTCAAATTAAATTTCTCTCTAATATCTTGCATGGGAATCTCACTTCAAGGTAGTGTTTGTTATATTGATTTAGGGGTTTCATTCCACATGACAGGAAATAAATAATTCTTCAACAGTTTGGAGGAGAAAGACATGTAATTCCATATTGATATTGGCAATGATGGTAGATGCATGACCAAAGGAGTTCGTACATTGAGCTTTACGAGGGACATTGGTTCCATTATTCATCTCAAGAATGTGATGTATGTTGAAGGATTGAAGAAAAACCTTGTCTCAGTAGCAGTATTTAAAGACAAAGGGCATGATGTAGTATCCAACAAAGGGAAGGCATACCTTAAGCATTCTTTTTCAGGAAAAATCAAGCATATTGGTGTCAAGATTAGTACATATATATTTTTTATGAGTTTAAGGGTTAGAGAAAAAAATAAAATTAAGATATTACAAGGAGATTATTATCCTTAATCTAAAATATTAAAAATATCTCTAAATCTCCATTAGGGAAAAGAAGAAAATCCAATATATTTAAAAAAAAAAAAAAAAAAAAAAACTTTATCTTATGTTAATGTGCATAGACCAAAATTAAATCATAATGTCAAATATTTGTCATAATATTAATCTCTTTAACCTTCTAATTCATCAAAACTATGATGATTTTGGAACTTTTCTCATAACATTTTTCAAACACAAAACTATAGTTGTAAACAAATCCAAAAAATCTTTTAAATTTATTAATATATGATAGCAGGAAAATTGAACTTTCCTTCTACAACTCATCATCATTTTCTATAAATAGATCTCCATACGATCTCAACATAACCTAGAACTAAATTCAATACAAAATTCACAAAGAATTTAACTACAAATCTCCCATCATACTAATGATTCTTGGTCTCCACCATTTAACACATGTAGTAAATTTAATTCCACTAATATTCAATAAGGTTTCTCTTCCCAATTCACACACCTACATACTTAATTATACTAATTCTATATTTTAACAATTGTTAAATGATCGTGCACATAGATACTTCATACACAAAATATATGAAAATTCATTTCATTAAGAAAACCTATACACATTAAAATACTCAAAAATATTTGTTTCTCTCTATGAGATTGATTCGACGTTCATTTGGTCATTATCCTTTCTTGTAGGCTTACAATGATTAAATAGAAAATTAAAACAAAAATATATTTTCCTACATCCATAAATCTCTCCTTGATTTATTTCATAGATCTCTCATGATTTATTCCATAAAGCTTTCATTATTTATTCCCTAAATCTCTCATGCTTTTCAAGGTAAATTAGTTTTTTCCTTATGGACAAAATCTCACCTATCCATAACTTTTCTAAAACTATGACTCATTAGTTATAAAACTCATAAAAGAAAACAACTTGGAAAATACATTATATTTACATAGAAGAATGTAAATTATTCTCAAAAATCAAGAACCCATTTCGAATCTTTTCCACATAAAATAGTTAATGGCTTCAAAGCTCTAATGCTCTTGCATCAGACTCCCATTGCAGAGAGAATTCATGACGTACTAGTCATGTTTCATTAATTTGTTTAATCCTCCAGGATCCCAAGCTTTGCGCTATTGTGATCATCCATCTCATCATGTTTTTGTCCATACACTTATGCTTTTGTCAACTTCAATATTCCTAGTTTCCAATCCTTATCTTGTTGTTTTCCTCTTGCCCTGTTAATGCAAAGTCTCACAATCAGCTTTTCCTTGTCGTTGGTTGTCCTTTTCCTATTTTTGTACCTTCTCCTAGTCATCTTGTTCATCAACATCCACAACATGTCTATTTCCTCATCTAACTTTGTCTTTAATTGTAACTTTCTTGCATCTCTCACTTGTTGTTGCATTTACATTTGTATAAGAATCACAAAATTCTTATTCACCTCTGGTTCAAAAAAATTATGCTAATCATACCTTACAGTATCATTAACTTTAGTATCCTTCAAGACAACGTCCTCCTCCAATTCTAGTTCTTCTTGCTTGATATTTACCTTTGGATCTAATAGTTTCTCTACCAAATAAGATAATTCTTAATCCAAACTAGAAAACCAAGCTTGACTTGGTTTTAAAAACTCCTTGCAACATTCATTACCATTGTCCTTCACCAACCACTCTTCCAAGAGTTTTACTTCTTCTTCGAAGTCCACATCTACTTCCTTTCGTAGAAGACATTCATGCTCAATTCCATTGAATGTAATCTCCTTGAGTATGCCTTCATGGTCAACATTTCTCTTTGTACCTCCTTTCATGAGTGTTCCGTTTAAGTGTTGCTCTTCATCGTGGCTTAAAACAGAGTAAGAGTCTTGTCCTCCTTCACAATCATCACTTGTAACAGAATTTTCATTCTACTCTTCCTATAATTTTGTGATCATTGTAGGTAATCATCCAACATCTCCCATACTTGCATCCATAGAAAATTCATTAATTTTAAAAATATGAGAATCTTAGATCTCATCCTTTGCTTCATCCTCATTCTCTCCAAGCAATGGCCCTTTCTTTGGTTCACAATAGTGCACTTTTTATTCCTCGTACTCAACTGCTTTGAGTTCCCCTTCTTTCAACTAGGTTCTTATCACGTGCCCCATATTCTTCCACAAGTTTTTTGCAAATAATTCCTTAACCACCCATTTAACTTCTTAAAAATCCAAGTGCATTTTTGGTCTACAACTTCTTGATGTAGTAGGTCCATAAGCACATTCAAGAATGCCTTTATTTCAGTCATCTCTTTCTCAAATTCGGCATCTTTCATCTTCCTATTTATGTCATTTGTCTTGACATCTGCTTTCATTCTTATCTGTCTTTCACCCAAACCTTGTAATGACCCTCTATAGTCATCTTTATCTATATATTTGTGAGCTTCTCCGTGCTCAATAGTGAACTACAACCAAGCCTCTCCTCTATAGAAAGTCTCATTTTCTGGCTACTCAATACCTTACCAAGCTTTCTTCATTAGCTTGACCTTTTGGTAGTTTCTCTAGTTCTCTCCTTAGAACCTTTTCTAGCACTTCTCTACTCCTTTGACTGTTGCACTTACTCAGTTTACTTCTTTTCAAAACTTCTACTTGTTCCCCGCTTCCTCTACTATAAGGTTCTTCTGCCACTTCACTTCTTCTCTCTGTCACAACTTCCAAGCTATGGTCCACTACTACTATCCTTCAGCTACTACACGCAAACATCAATTCCTCTACCCAAATGAATTTAGAAATATGAAGACAAGTTTACCTATTACATTGTCACAGTTTTCCAATCTCCTTGAGCTGTAAAACTCTAATTTTTGTACAATCATCTATCATTTATTCCAATCTCAAAGAGCATAATCATCTCTTACTCTCTTTTATAAAGAGCTAACTAGCTCTGATACCACTTGATAGCATGAAAATTGAATTTTACTTTTATAACTCATCTTCCCTGTTTATACATAGATCTCCATATGATCTCAACATAACCAAAAACTAAATTCAATACAAACTCTGTAAGGAATTTAATTGCAAATCTCCCATCATTAGTTTGAGGAATGATTCTTGGTCTCCAACCTTTAACACATGTAGTAAATTTAGTTTCACTAAATATTCAATAAGATTTCTCTTCCCAATTCACACACATTGGCACTTAATTCTATCCATTCCAAGTTTTAAGAATTCTTCAATAATTATGCACATAGACACTTCATAGACAGAAGGTATGAAAATTGATTTTGTCAGGCCAGGCAGTAACTCTCCAAAGGCAGAAAAACTAATTGGTGTATTATTCCATAGGTAACCCATTGTTATCTACAATAGGGAGTGATTGTTCAGTTCATCTCCCGATGACTGTTCACCTTCCCAATTTATTTATTTACATAAAATTCCCAATC
The DNA here is from genome assembly GCA_031772625.1 of Pinus tabuliformis. NCBI lineage: Eukaryota > Viridiplantae > Streptophyta > Pinopsida > Pinales > Pinaceae > Pinus > Pinus tabuliformis. The sequence continues at coordinate 791,283,911 of CM062809.1, read as the reverse complement.
ATGAAGATTAGGTGTCAACATTCCCCCCCTTAATCTGAAAGGATGTTGGTGAGTCCAAGCATCATTCTGAATCGTTCAAGCTTTTCCTTTCCAAGTGCTTTGGTGAAGATGTCTGCAATTTGCTCATTTGTGGAACAATGACAGAGATGGATTGTTTTGGCCTCAACATGATGTCAAATCAGATGATATTTAGTATTGATATGCTTTGTTCGATCATGGAACTTTGGGTTCTTGGCCAGTTTTATTGCAGAGGTGTTATCAATCATGAGTGGAGTTGATTGTACTTGTTTTACCTGCAAATCTTCAAGAATTTTCCTGAGCCACACAATTTCTTTCGTTGCTTCAGTTGCTGCCACGTATTCTGCTTCTGTTGTGGAATCTGCTGGAGCTGATTGTTTGCATGATCTCCAAGAGACAGCTCCTGATCCAAGACTCATAGCATATCCTGAGGTAGATACCCCAATTTCTTTGTCTCCATCGAAGTCTGAATCAGAGTATCCAATCAAGCTGAAGTCGTCCACCTGTGTATACTTGATTCCAAGGTCTTGAGTTCCCTTCAAGTACCTTAGAACTCTTTTTACAGCAAACCAATGTCCCTCACAAGGGTTTTGCATGAACCTGGAGAGGATTCCAACAGTAAATGAAATGTCTGGTCTAGTACTAGTGAGGTAGATGAGACTTCCTACAAGTTATCTATACTTTGTTGCATCCTCAAATTCCTTTCCTTCAATAGATGTGAGCTTTAAGTTTTGTTCCATTGGATTAGAAAGAGAATTGCACTCTGTCATGCCAAATCTGTTTAACAAATCTCCAATGTATTTCTTTTGAGAAAGAAATATGGATTTTGGATGTTGGGTTACTTCAATGCCAAGATAGTAATGAACATAGCCCAAATCAGTCATTTCAAAACTTTTCTCCAATTCCTTCTTTATGGATGCAAGGTAGCTTTCATTGTTCCCTGTCATTAAAAGATCATCTACATATACCACAAGATACACAACTGTTTTGCCAACTTTCTTGACAAATAAAGTTGCATCATCAAGATCAAAATGATTGAAGTTGAGTTTCAGAAGATGCTCAGTTAGTTTTTCATACCAGGCTCGCGGTGCTTGTTTGAGGCCATACAAGGATTTCACAAGTTTGCATACTTTATGTTCATGTCCTTTCATAGAAAATCCTTCAGGCTGGGACATAAAAACATTCTCTTTTAGATCTCCATTCAAGAAGGTAGTTTTTACATCCATTTGATGGACTTTCCAACCGTTCTGAGCTGCTAGTACAAAGAGTGTCCGGATGGTGGCCCATTTTGCTGTGGGGGCAAAAGTTTCCTCATAATCGACCCCTTCCTTCTGTGCAAAGCCTTTTGCCACAAGCCTAGCTTTGTGCTTGTCAAGTGAGCCATCAACTTTGTACTTGTTCTTGTAGACCCACTTGCAGCCAATTGGTTTGGTTCCAAATGGAGGAACAACCAGCTTCCAAGTGCCATTCTTTATGAGAGCATCATACTCCTTTTGCATCGCTTCTTTCCATTCATCATGAGAAGCAACTTCTTTGAAGAAAGTTGGTTCAAAATCTCTAGACAAGTTCAATTCACAATCATAAGTAACATCCATATCAACAGGTGAATTAGAGTCATCTACATCACCTCCATTTTGTCGGTTTGAATTTCTGGTTCCTGTTTTTCCAATTTCATCAGGATGAACGCTTTCAAGTGTCTTTGTCAGCCACTTTGGGGGACCTTTCTGAGATGGTCCAGGCTGCTCTGTTGATTGAGTTGGGAGTGAATCAAGATTGAGTCTCCCAATTCTATCAATTACATCACTTAAAGCATCATCCGTTGTTGGAGTTTCATGCAGGGGACATTGTTCTTCAGAAGAAGATTCCACATGTTGATCTAGTATAGGAATCCCCCCTTCAAGATGTGGAATCTGATTATGAAATTCTTGAAATGATTTCGTTTTTGCGAATCTATCCAAGCGATCAAGTTGCTGCTCAACAACATTGTCAGATTTGGATGATTCAAGAAAAATTACATCTCTAGATACAACAAACTTTTTATTTACTTCATCATAGAGACGGTATGCTTTGGAGGTGTTTGAATACCCCAGGAAGATACACTTACGACTTCTAGCACCAAGTTTGTTTCTATGTACCTTTGGTATCAAAGCATAACAGGTGGAGCCAAAGATCCTGAGATGTTTTACCGAAGGAACATGTCCATACCACAATTCATATGGAGTCTTGTTTCTTATAGCATTAGATGGACATCTATTCTTTATATATGCAGCACATAGAACAGCATCAGCCCAAAACATTATCTTTACATTTTTGAAGAAAAGCATGGATCGTACCATATTCAAGATTTTTTTATTCATTCTTTCAGCTACACCATTCTGTTGGGGATTATAAGGCACAGTTGTTTGATGTTTGATCCCATGTTGGCGAAGATAGTTTTCAAATTCATTTGATGTATATTCTTTTCCATTATCAATGCGAATAGACCCAATATGAGATTGTGCATCATTTTCAATCCATTTATGAAAATTCTTGAATGTTTGAAAGGCATCAGATTTGTTCTTCAATAAATAAACCCAACACATTCTGGTGTAATCATCAATAAATGTCATGATATATTTATTTCCATTTGCAAAAGGAACAGGCATTGGACCACATAAATCTGAATGAATGAGTTCAAGCTTCCTAAGTGCTCTTGAATGTGAATCATGAAAAGACTGTTTGCTATGCTTTCCTAGAATGCAAGCATCACATTGCTTATGTTTCCTAGGAATTGTAGGCAAACCAGCAACACCATTTTTCTTCAATAAGCGAAGACTGTCATAGTTTAAATGTCCAAATCTAGCATGCCATAATAAACTTGATGGAAGTGTACCTTCTTCATGATGAGAAATATATGAGAAATGTTGTGCATGAGCAGAGGTTCCTTGCAGTTTGAGAAGTCTTTCTTCTTCTATTCCCCTCATGACAAGTGAGTGGTCAGATGCTTTTCTTACCTCAAGCTTGCCATCAAACATATGAATGGAGTGACCTTGCTGGTGGATGTGAACCAAGGACAACAAGTTTCTCTTGAGCTGTGGGAGATATAGAACATGATCCAGAAGAAAGTCTGGAAGACCAGGTAGTTTAAGCCTGATTGTGCCAAGCCCTGATGGCTTGATTTTTGACTGATCTACAAAGTATACTGCTCCATCAACATTGTCAGTGAAATATTCAAAAAAATCTTTCCTATGAGTCATATGACAGGTTGCTCCTGAATCAAGCAACCAATCATTTTTCGAAGAAGCAAGTGAAGCATTAAACAAATCTTCATTTACTCCATTGTTACATTGTGCCTCAATATAGTGAGTGGATTCAGGTGCTTTATCTTTGTCTGTATCATCAGTTTTACCTTTCTGCTGGTTTCTTTTCTGCTCAATTTTGTCCCATGGTAGCTTACATGTAGAAGCATCATGTGATCCATTTCGTTTGCAGTGAATGCAATGCAGATCTGCCTTTTCTCCTTGAGAATGTTTGCCCCCCTGCCTCTAAAATATCTTCCTCTTACTCTTCGTCCACCTCTTCCTCTTGTAGAGTCTTGAGCAGGATGCTTTTCTTTATGAGCAAGGCACACAGTCTCTTCAGAAGATTCAGGGACTATCTTCTTTCCAAAGGCTTTCTCTCTTTCAGCAAACTTTTTCACAAGAGAGTCAAAGGTTATATCTTTAAGATTTCCATTTGCTTGTAAAGACTCAAGATAATTGAAGTAGGATAGAGTGCCTTGAGAAAAGCAATAAGAGGGATATCCAACTCATCCTTAGTGGATTTGATATCATGCATTATGGATTTTACTTCAGATGTAAGAGCAAGAGGATCATTATTTTTCAGTTCAAGAGTGAAGAGTTTAATCATGAGCTGAACAACTTCAAGTGCAGAATGTGAGTCATAGAGTTCTTTAAGCTTTTGTAAAGCTTCAAAGGCAGTTGAATATGATGAAATACGGTGACTTACTTCTTCATTTACAGATGTTGCGATTAATGCATAGGCTTTGCTGTTCTTGTTTTCCCAAATGACGAGCTCTTTGTCTGATGTAGGCTGCACTGGGTCATTGTCTCCTTCTCCAACACACACTCCCTTCCACAACTCATTAAAGATGAGGGTGTGTTTTATCATCCGGGACCATTCAGGGTAGTTCTCCTTGCCAGTGAGAACTATTCCTACCATAGAGATGATTGAATTCATTCTGTAAAAAAAAACTTCTGCTGATAATAAAGAATACTTCTGCTGATATACAGTGAAATTGTACTCAAAAGGGAAAAAAAAAAATTCAAATACTTTTATGTACTGTTTCTTCAAATCCCTCCAAGGATCCTCATATAATATATCCACCATATTCCATATGTACAAGCTATTTTAATGTCGTCATGATCCATTCATGAGACAACCTCCCTTTCTGCTTACAATATAATATGATGTGTTTAAATCCTTAACAGTACCACATTTGTAATATACAAAACCCAATCATAAACAAAAGCTAAAAAAAGGGCACCACGGGATCATATCAAAGCCTCAATGCTACTTACATCAGATAAATTCATAATCCACCAAGAAGGTCAATGTTATCAGCTATATTATAAACAGCAAGATGTTTCCAACTAGAACCAAAGAGCTGTTCACCACCTATGGAAAATGTCAATGCCCATGATAGAATCACCGTGTCAGGCTTATACCATGTCAGGCTTATACAAACACCGCTGTATACACTATAAATCCAATGGCTGAACCGACTTATTCAAACAGCGTCCAAGGCATATTCAAATGTCAGGCTTATTCAAACAACGTCCAAGGCATATACAAACAGCGTCCAAGGCATATTCAAATGTCAGGCTTATTCAAACAGTGTCCAAGGCATATACAACTTTCAAGCCACAGTTACAGCGCGTTCAAAACATAAACATAAATGCGACTTCAGCTTTAATTCAACAGCGCGTTAATATGACTTCAGCTTTTCAAAGGAGCCTTTTATCTTTCAAGGAGTTCAGAGAATTGAATAAAATAGCAGATACCAGCTTTAATGCACTGCGCATTCAAAACGATGATACCACTGCGCATTCACCATTCCAAATCTCCGTTCTGGAACTCATTCTCGGTGGAACCTCCATGTCTGAGAGAATTCACAACTTGGTCAAGGGTTCAAAACAAAGCACATCATTCACGGTTTTCACTTCAAGGCATACATACGCCCATCAAAATGCGTACTGGTCAAACACCTTCACGTAGAATGCGACACCTGATGCACCATACTGTGACCATCAGAAATGATTTTGCACCAACACATAGGAGTTACGCACAGTTCTTTCAACGCTTCAAAAACCAGCACTCACGGTGGACGCTCAATGTAGCTCTCAATTGATAGCTGGAGGCAGAGCAGTGCTCAGGACAGAGCAGCGCTCAGGACAGAGTAATCAGGTGAATGCAATACAATGGAGGCAGAGCATTTCAGGATAGAGACAGTGGCAGAGATGAAGGGAGTTACAACTATTTTTAGAACTAGCTCTGATACCATGTTAGGCCAGGCAGTAACTCTCCAAAGGCAGAAAAACTGATTGGTGTATTATTCCATAGGTAACCCATTGTTATATACAATAGGGAGTGATTGTTCAGTTCATCTCCTGATGACTGTTCACCTTCCCAATTTATTTATTTACATAAAATTCCCAATCATGAAGATTAGGTGTCAACAGATTTTATCAACAAAACTTGTATATATTAAAATACTCAAAAACAGTTGTTTCTCTCTATGAGTTTGATTTCACATTCATTTGGCCATTAACTTTGCCCATATACTTACAATGATTAGAAAAAAAGTAGATTTGCCTACATCAATAAATCGCTCAAAATATAAATTATGCTCAAAATGCAAGACCCAATATTGAATTTTTTTCACATAAAAAGAATTAATGACTTGAAAACTCTAATACCCTACACCAATATCTAATATACCAATTATGATATTAGTAAATATTAATTATTAACATTATCAACATTTTCTCTCTCACTTATATATATAAAATTAGTTTTTCAAATCTATGTTAAGTAAAAAAAAGTTACCTATCTTAATATTATGTAAACCAGAAACATTTTTTTTAATTATTATTTATCTGAATAAATTTGATAAAAAAAGTTACTTTCTATAATTGTAAAATATTAAATTATTTTATTTATAAATAATATAAATCTTATTTTTTTATTAATATTCTTTTAAATATTACACATTAATTTTATAAAAAAAAAGACAAATTAAATTTAATATATTTATTAAAAATGATGTAACAATTAGCTTGGAAACGTAGATAAAAACATCAATGTCAAAGTGTGCTAAATTTATCAATAGTAATGAAATGTACTAAATTTGACCTCTGTATCAAAATGAAATATCACATTTGACATATATGTCAAAATCAATATCAGATTGGCTTTCGTTCTTTCACGTTGATGGCTTATTTTTCTTTTAAGCTAGTTCAGTTACAACTCAGCTTCTAAACTTAATTTTAATTAAGACGAACTCGATAATTTTTTTAGTATTCGATCGGTTCGTGGTTTAATATCGCAGTTCGAAATTCAGTATGGATATTTATGGATTCATATACAATAAAGCCGTAGTCTAAACCATTGTTTTTTTATTCCGAAAATTATGGAAATTTAGGTTAGATTTTGATAATATTTGTTTGGTAGAGATTTTTGTAAATTTAGAATACAGTGGTTAAATTTCAAAATTTCGAAGTTTTTGATGATGCTAAATCCATTTTCACCATGAAAAACATAATTCAAATACTATTATTACAATTTTTTTATTTTATTTTTTGCAGTAATTCTAGTCACTTTTAACCATCAAGCAATTCCCAGCTTAAATATCCTTCTTGTAAAATAAATAATTCGTCGAAGGCTACTTAGTTTTCAAACAGTTCTGGGATCAATGATTTGGTATATTTACTATGAAAATTTTGAAAGTAAAATTTAAATTTCTTATTAATGGTGTTAATTAATTTAGTTATAATTAGCTTATAATATTACTAGATATTTTTATTACAAATGATCACAAATTAAATAAATATTAAATTGTAATATTAATTTTTGTACTACAAAATAAAAGTCAATTTGATTATACTAATAAATAATTAGTAATTACAAATATTACATTTTATTGTTAATTGATACAAAGTATAATTTAATTTAGTTTGATAAATGAGTAATAATAATTAAGGATATAAATGTATATTTTGAAATAATGTTTATACACATTTAATGTATAACTACATTTCAAACATAAATTTAGTTGGCAATTTGGAATCTATATTGTTCACTACAATGTGGAATTTTTATGAAGTTCAATTTATATTGGGCATCATATAATATATGATATATTTAGATATATATAGATAAATACAGATTTTTTATAATCTATTATTTCAATATAAAACCATATTTTTTCGTTTTAAGATAATTCTACTTGCAACATTTATCATTAACAACCATTTTTAAAAGACTTTCTAAATTTTCCACATTATAATAATCTGTTTCATTTTTTAAATATTGAAAAATAATATATAAACATTTTTTTTCAATATTAATTTTTTAATTATTGCAATTTGGTAATTATTATACAAACTACGATTCAGTAACTATTATACAAACCATGATTAACAATTATACAAACCATTATTAACAATAGGCAATGTTTAAACTACTTTAAACATTCTGCAAAGGAAAATTAATTCCAACATCTTAGTGGTAGAACTATTTGACTCGGATAAAGCGATAATATTTGGCAAAAGCTAAATATCCAGTACCATAAACGTTGCATATACGGTATATACTACCATATTGCGTGCCACAATATTTGTCAATTGAAAGTTAGAATTTCACAGGGGCTTTAGAGTTAGGAATTCACGTCCTGGACATCATTTACATGAAAGACAGACCTATATAGCTATTCTGTGTGTGCTTCTATTTTTATATAAGTTTTTACGTAGTTACCTGTATTAAAAATTAATTTTGTCCCTTTAGATTTCCACGAAAGACCGTCTTTGGATTAGGCTGAGGCAGTGTTGCCCCTTAGGATTAGGGTTAGGCTGAGGTAGTGTTGCCAAGCTAAGGCAGTGGAGGCCTGAAATAATTATTAGTTCTATATTCTCTTCTTAATTATTTTATTATTTCACTTTTAGCCATTAGTTTGATTTTTAAATCCATTTAACACTTTTAATATTTTTACTTTCAGGTAAATCTTTTTTCTATAGCATCAATTTCTTCATCCATTGTCTTTTTATCTTTAGATCTTCTTTCTATAGAATCAGTTTCTTCCTCCATAGATTTTATCTGAATTTTTTGTTTAATAACTTCATTAAAATTTATAGGATCATATGCAATTAATGCAAAATTAAACATTTTCTTTAAACTTCTAATCTTTAAACATTTAATTCCATTACTTAATGTAGCTAATGTAGGATTAGATCATTACCTACTTCTGATCCTATTGTTTGTGTACCTAATGGTCCCCCCTTCTCTTAGAGTTCTTGGTGTTATATATTGTAATGCGTTGACTCATGGTCATTTCCTTGTTGAAGTGTTTGCATCATGTGTATATGGAATCAACTATCTGCATAGTACTTCTTTCTCATCTTCATCATAATTTCCATGAGATAATATATCTCCCTTCGCAATAGATTTATCTATGCTTCCATCTCAAGTTGTACTAATAATATATTTCTTGGTAATGGGATTATAGAACCTATATGCCTTAGACTCCTAAATTTATCCAATAAAGTTACAATTCACACTTTTTCATCTAACTTCTTTCTCAACTCTTTAGGTACATGTGCATAAGCAATGCACCCAAAAATTCTTAAATAAGATTTATTGCAACTCTCACCATTCCAAGCTTCTATGGAACATGGTCCTTCACATTCTTATTTGTTAAGAATATAAACAACACAACTAATTTATTTTCCCCAACATTCATTTGGTAGATTCATTGAGCCATATTAATAATGATTTGATTTTTTCTTTTCTACAATTCCATTTTGTTGTGGAGTATAACATGGATTCCATGGGACTAGCAAAAATCAACGAAATCATTTAGAATATATTCACCACCTCTATTTGACTTTAAAATTTTAAGATATTTTCCACTTTCCTCTTCAACCATAACTTCAAACTTTTTGAATATAGTAAAAGCTTCATATTTCTATTTCAAAAGATAAACTTAAGTTTTTCGAATGTAGTCATTAATAAAAAATAATAAGTAAATATTAACAACCAATGAGATTGTTCACATCGGTCCACACAAATATTTGTGTACAATCTCCAATGGATCTTTCGCCCTATATGAAACTCGAGATACAAATTTATCTTTGTGATGTTTTGCAAGTATACCACTTTCACATGAGCTCGTTGGTTGTTGAATACTAGGTAACCCTTTCAGCATCTATTTCTTCTAGAGCAAATTCATATCACCAAAATATAAATGAACATATCTTAAATGTGCTAATCAAGATTCATCCAAATTCCTAGTTTTATCAGGGTTTGAAGGAGATAATTCATTTCCCATTATAAGCAGAAACATCATATTCTTTGTCATCTCCACTCTTGTTATTAGATGCTCAACATATTGTATCTTAAACTAGGTACATAATACAATTCATCAATTGTTCATCTTTCATGATTTTTAGTATAAAGAAAAATCAATTCTTTACCTTTAACACATACCTTATTATTGTTGTTGAGCTTGACCTCACACTGAATACTATTTTCTTGAATGGAAAACAAATCTTTGTTTCTAGTCATGTGATTGTTGCATCTAAAAGTCAAATATCATTTGAACATTCTTGAGTCACATGACAAGTCAAAAATATTGGTTTCTAATTATCTTCGAAGTCATATAAGATGTGTGCAAATTGTTTACTGGCATATCCTTGCTTCTTCCAACATTTGTTAGCAAAATGACCATATTTTTTTGCAATAATATCATTGATCCTTAGACTTATCATATCTTTGATTTCCTTGGTACCAGGTTCTATTGTTACTTCCCCATAAATTAAAATGGGAATACTCAAATTTCTCCTCATGCTCAGAATTATCTCATATATGTCTTTGATTAGCTACTATGTTGTTTCTTCCTCTATTAATCAACCTTCCTCTACATCTTCCTTTAGTAAATTGAAGTTGATTTTTGAATGTCTTCTCCAATGCGTTATCATCATATCTGGTCATTTAGGATACATGTGCAATCAACAAACCAATCAAATCATCAATTTGAACTTGACTTCTGTATTTAAACTCTTCTATGGATACAACCATGACTTCAAATTTCTTTTGAAAATGAGAGAAGACATTCTCAAAGACTATATTATTTCATAGGTCTTCTCCATATCATCTCAATTAATTAATCATACTCATGACCTAAGTCATAAATTTGTCCACAGTTTCACTATCTTTAGTTTTCACATTTTTCAAAAATATCTCTTAAATTCTATAACTTGACATTCTTTACTTTGAATACACCCTAGTAACATGTTTCAAGAGTGTCCCATGCATTATTTGAAGACTCTGCATTTGGCACCTTTGGAAATATCACATTGCCTAAGCCTTGTTGAATGCCAAGAGCTTTGTTACCCTTCTTTCTATTCTCCTTCAACAACCTTCAATCAACATTGGTTACCTCCACCTATGTTTCCTAATTATCATGCTCTAAATACCCATCAATACTATATCCCCAAAGATCAAGAAAATGCATCAATGTCCTCACTCTAATAGAGTAAGAATCATAATTTTTCTCCATCGCAAGACAAACCTATGATTGAGCAATACTGGTATTTAATGTCATTTCCCACAGTTAGTTTAAATCTAATCTTTATATGGAGGGTAAGAGCACTTTCACACTTTGATTAGCTCCTCCATTACACAACAACTGATCAATTTGATGTGACTCCAACAACTATTTTCCTAGCATGAAATCTTGGCTAATAATGAGTTACAACTCCTCTCTCAGAAAGTTACATAGGTTACATTCTACATATCCCAAAAATAAGGTTATGACACTTATAATTCCATCAAAACTTATATGGATAATACTCCTCGAGTCTCAGAAATAAAGTTTTAATACTCCACAACTTAATGTGTGCCCCATAGTTCCACGACATAGGCTCACAACTCATCGTGGCTTCATATTCATCTCTATTCATGCTCTAACAATGATAAGTAAATATGAAATAATAATAATAATAAATAAATGACAAGTTCTCTATGGAATGGACAAGTAATATGAAATAACATGAATAATGTAGAAGGTATGACAACTCAAGATTATGCTCCAGCAATAATATCTCATCGTTGGCTCATGCTCCATGATAGCTCATGCTTATTGTTGAGATTTTCTGTTTTATTTAATTTAGCAAAAATCTCATGTAGGTGACAACAATAGGATTTGTTGCTATATTAGCTCCATTATTCTTGAGAAGGAGTTAATGCATCCTAAATTTGTTGTGAGAGAATTTATGATTCAGTTCTATACTCCAGCTATAAGAAATGTAAGCCCGTAGAGGATATTGAGTGTGTAGAAAATAGGGTAAGCTGAGAGTATGTGTGAAGAATTAAATTGTTGTAATCTCCTGTTGAATAATAAGATTCTCGATGCCTCTGTTTGGTGGATGAAACACAGATTGGTTGGGTGAACCACGTTAAATATTTGTGTTATGTTTTTTATGATTTTGTATGTGCTGTGTATGCCTTTTAAATTTTCGTTGTGCATTATTTGCTTCAACAATTGGTATCAGAGCATGTTGTGGAGCTGGTACATGTGACAGAGACGCTGCGGAAGGCGAAAAGTGGAGCTTTTTTGTTGGCGCGGTTTTGGCATGAACATTCACGCCAATTTTGAGCTAAAGAGGGAGCTGGCATGGTTTATTCAGTAACAGTCGTGCCCATTGGCGCGGAAGATTTAGGAACAGTCGCACCAGCGCGCCAGAAAGGGCTATTGGCGGGGAGACGAAAGGGTTAATCGCACCAATTTCATGCCTAGCATGGATTTTGATTCAGGCGCGGATCTTCCGCCGTCGAGGAGCACCGGGTATTTTTCCCTCTGGTAAAACTGCAATTTTTTTTATTTTTTGAAATTATAATAACATGGTACGACAAAGGCATTATAGTATAAGGTAAAGGCATTTTTTAAATCACAAATTCATTTATTAAAAGTTGGAATTAGAGATTTTGTTTGTTACAACATGGCAAAAACTCAAAGTGCTCGTTTTGAGATCGAGAAGTTCAATGGCAAAGACAACTTCGAAATCTGGAAAGTGAAGATGCATGATCTACTTGTGCAACAAGGCATGGCAAAGGCTTTGTTGGGAAAATCCAAACAGCCTTACACCATGACATATGATGAATGGAATGAATTGGATGGAAGAGCTCTGAGCAGTATTCAACTGTGTTTGGCGGATGATGTTTTGTTTAACATTGTGTCAGAGAAAACTGCTACTGGTTTGTGGACAAAGCTTGAAAAGTTGTACATGACAAAATCCTTAACCAATAGGATTCTTCTGAAGCGACAATTGTACAGTTTGTGCATGAAGGAAGGTACAACTATTACTGATCATTTGAATGTCTTTAATATTCTCCTGGTGCAATCAGAAAGTATAGAAGTAACAATTGAATCAGAAGATAAAGCTATAACTTTATTATGCTCGTTGCCCGAGTCATGGGATCATTTTGTTACTTCTATAAGTCTTAGTATATCAGAAACCCTTGAATTTGATGATGTTGTTGGACCTTTGTTGTCCGAAGAGACAAGGAAGAGGTCAAATTCAGAAACCTCTACATCAGAAGCAATGATGGTCAGAGGTCATTCTAAAGAAAGACGCTTCAATAAGCACAACGACTCGCATTCAAAATCGAAAGGGAAGAAGAGTAAGGTAAAGTGCTGGTTTTGTGGAAAATCGGGACATTTGAAGAAGGACTATTGGAAGAGACAGCGAACATTCAAAAAAGACTCTTCAATAGAGAAGAAAGAAGCATGCACGATAGATACAGGTTAGGCATCCATTCCAGGTATGAGTGATGAAGTGTTATCAGTTGATTTGTCTAATCATGATCAACATTGGCTGTTAGATTCTGGTGCATCAAATCACATGTGCATTCATAGAGAATGGTTTAAAACTTATAAATCAGTTAATGATGGAGTAGTTTACATGGGAAATGATGTCACATGTAACATTGTGGGAATTGGAAGTAGCCAGCTGAAAATGTTTGATGGGACAAATAAAATTCTAACTAATGTAAGACATGTACCTGAATTAAGAAAAAACCTCATTTCATTAGGTGTACTAGACACTAATGGATATAAAACTTTTATTCAAGGTGGATTAATGAAAGTTTATAAAGGAATTTTACTAGTAATGAAAGCAAAGAAGGTTGGAAATCTTTTTCAGTTAGAAGGAAGAATAGAGTCAGATCATGTTTCTACAGTGTCTAAAAACGACAATAATTCTATTCGTTTATGGCATCAAAGGTTGGTCCATATGAGCAAAAGAGGTTTAAAGATTTGATCTGATCGTAAGTTACTTCCTAATTTAAAGCCTGATAAGTTAGATTTCTACAAACATTGTCTGTTTGGGAAACAAAGCAAGGAGAAGTTTAAAACTGGAAACATACTAGTAAGGGAATCCTTGATTATATCCATTCTGATGTTTGGGGTCCATCTCCTACAACCTCATATGGAGGTTCTTCATATTTTGTATCTTTTATTGATGATTTTTCTAGAAAAGTGTGGGTCTACATGTTAAAGAAGAAGTCTGATGTGTTTACAGTTTTCAAACAATTTAGAGAATTAGTTAAAAACATCACTGGAAGAACCATTAAATGTTTAAGAAATGACAATGGTGGTGAGTTTACTTCAAAGGAATTTGATAATTATTGCAAGGACGTTGGGATCGAAATACATAAAACCACTATATATACTCCTCAGCAAAATGGACTTGCTAAACGCATGAACATGACTATTTTATAGAGAGAAAGAAGTATGATGAGTAACGCCAATTTGCAGAAGAAATTATGGACAGAAGCGGTTTCTACAACTTGCTATTTGATAAATCGATCACCATCAACTGCAATAGGATGCAAAATTCCTCAAGAGGTATGGAAAGGTCATCCTTGTGATTATTCTAAACTGAAAGTTTTTGGTTGTGATGCATATGCTCTAGTTCCAAAACATCAGCGTTCTAAATTAGATCCTAAATCAAAAAGATATATCTTTGTTGGATATGGTGATGGGACTAAGGGATACAGATTGTGGGATCGTACTACTCACAAGATCATCATTAACAGAGATGTTAAATTTAATGAATCCTCACTTGAAAATCTAGATGTAGATGATAAATTGAAACAGGATAACATATCTAAGCTTCAACACATTCAGTTTGAAACCAGTTCAAATACTGATGATAGTCAAGATGAACATGGTTCAGATGCAAGTCATGAAAAAGTTTCAGATGTAGATCATGAACATGTTTCAGATGTAGATCGTGAAGAAGTTCCTACAGATAATAATCAGCAAATTATGGAAGTACCAGAAACATCTTTAAGGAGGTCCACGAGAATCAAACGTCTTCCTAAAAGGTATGATGATTATGTTACTTCAGTTGCTTTAACCGCTAAGGATGATGAACCTTTGTGCTATCAGGAAGCTGTAGAAGGTTCTAAAAGTGAAAAGTGGAAAGAAGCTATGAAGGACAAGATGATGGCATTAGACAAGAATGGCACATGGGATCTGGTAGAACTTCCTAAAGACAGAAAAATTGTGGGATGTAAATGGGTTTACAAATTGAAAAGGGGTGTTGACGATACAAAGGATAGGTACAAAGCAAGGGTGGGCGCAAAAGGTTTTTCTCATAAAGCAGGCATTGATTTTCATGAGATATTTTCACCAGTTGTAAAAATTGTTTCAATTCGAATTGTATTAGCATTAGTTTCTTTACTTGACTTAGAATTACAGCAACTAGATGTTAAAACTGCATTTTTACATGGAGATTTAGATGAGGAGATTTACATGGAACAACCGGAAGGGTTTGTTCAAAATCACAACAAGAAATTTGTCTGCAGGCTCAAGAAATCATTGTATGGTCTGAAGCAGTCGCCTCGACAATGGTACAAGAAATTTGATTCTTTCATGATGAGTCAAAATTATATAAGAAGTGAATATGAGCATTGTGTTTACTTTAAGAAATTAAGTAATGGCATGTTCATTATCTTAGTGTTGTATGTTGACGATATGCTTTTAGCAAGGAAAAGCATAGTAGAGATCAACAGGTTAAAGGCTCAGATGGCTAGGACATTTGATATGAAAGATCTAGGAGCAGCAAGACAAATTTTGGGCATGGAGATTTTTAGAGACATAAGCAATAATAAGGTGTGGCTATCAAAATAGAAGTATATTGAGAAGATACTCTTGAGGTTTGGTATGAACAATGTGAAGCCTATTTCAGTCCCTTTAGCTTCCCATTTTAAGCTTTCTTCAAGTTTATTTCCTAATACAAATGAAGAAAAGCAATATATGTCTTGAATTCCATATGCCAATGTAGTAGGTTGTTTAATGTATGCGATGGTTTGTACTCGACCAGATATTTCACATGCAGTTGGGGTTGTTAGCAGGTATATGGCAAATCTAGGAAAAGAACACTGGTCAACAGTAAAATGGGTGCTTCGATATTTGAGAGGCACAAGTGATTATTGTATCACTTATAACAGGAGTAGTGAATTTGTTTGCGGATATGTTGATTCTGATTTTGCAGGTGATTTGGATAAGAGAAGGTCAACTTCAGGGTATGTCTTTACTCTTGCAGGTGGAGCTATTAGCTGGATGTCAAAGCTATAGAATATTGTTGCTTTATCCACTACTGAAGCAGAATACATAGCTACTTCACATGCTTGCAAAGAAGCGGTTTGGTTGAAGGGTTTGTTTGGTGAGTTTGGTAGGTTACAGGACAACATCAAGTTAGTTTGTGATAGTCAAAGTGTAATTCATTTGGCTAAGAATCCGGCCTATCATAGTAAATCAAAGCATCTACCTATCAAGTACCATTTTGTATGACAAGTTATCACTGAAAGGGGAGTCTCTCTTGAAAAAGTGCATACTAAGGAAAACTGTGCAGACATGTTCACGAAACCAGTTTTGTTAGAGAAGCTACGTTGGTGTCTGGCTTCTCTTGGCTTGTAAAAAAGACAAAATAATAAATGAACAGGGTATCAGGCTAATTGTTGTCAAGGTGGAGATTGTTGAGATTTTCTGTTTTATTTAATTTAGCAAAAATCGCATGTAGGTGACAACAATAGGATTTGTTGCTATATTAGCTCCATTATTCTTGAGAAGGAGTTAATGCATCCTAAATTTGTTGTGAGAGAATTTATGATTCAGTTCTATACTACAGCTATAAGAAATGTAAGCCCGTAGAGGATATTGATGTGTAGAAAATAGGGTGAGCTGAGAGTATGTGTGAAGAATTAAATTGTTGTAATCTCCTGTTGAATAATAAGATTGTCGATGCCTCTGTTTGGTGGATGTAGCCCAGATTGTTTGGGTGAACCACGTTAAATATTTGTGTTATGTTTTTTATGATTTTGTATGTGTTGTGTATGCCTTTTAAATTTCCGTTGCGCATTGTTTTCTTCAACACTTATGTTACTCTCTCCGCACCCAAGTCGCCAGGCCTGGAATACACATCAATTATATGCTCCACATTAGGCTCTAGTATTCACACGTCCAATCTTGCATCGATGCCCATCCATAACCATCCAAAACAGTTGCATCAACTTAATTGTTGTATAGTTTTCATCAATGTTGGTCACATGTTGGCTATACTTTAATGCACATGTCTCTATGCTGGTCATACTTTCCCGTTTCCATAGGTTGCACATGGGCCACACAAATCTTCCACTTCCACTAGTCTTCCAATGAGCTTTAGGAACAATATACACGTTCAAGTTTAAACATGTTGGTCCAACTACAAGATACTCCACGAAGTTTCAAACTCACACGTTAAATATTTCATAAAATATCACAACTTATCGTAACTCTCGCTCTAGTACCAAATTTAAATACAAAGCATAGCACATAGCTACAACTTCGAACAAAATTTCATAGACAAATAGAAACAAGGAAGACCACTGATACAGCTACTCTGTCCATGCCTCCATATTTATACAAA
Source organism: Pinus tabuliformis (assembly GCA_031772625.1). Taxonomy (NCBI): domain Eukaryota; kingdom Viridiplantae; phylum Streptophyta; class Pinopsida; order Pinales; family Pinaceae; genus Pinus; species Pinus tabuliformis. The sequence goes on along the minus strand of CM062809.1, from coordinate 791,266,665 downwards.
ATTTTACATCGGTTATTTTTCCCCTTTAGATTTCCATGAGTTTCAGTGGTGGTTATCCCTTCATATCGGGTTGAGGCAGTGTGGCCCTTTGGATCATTCTAAGGTGGTGATGCCCCTTTAGATTGGGTTGAGGCTATGGAGGTTATGAAACTATGAAATAATTAATATGTCTAACATTACACAATCAAATTCTCAACTTATGTTATTACACTAGGTTGTCATGACTCAACATAATAATACTTATATTTTATTAAATGAATCAAAGCTCCAAAGTAATGATGTATATACCATGTTGTTATTACCATATCTATTAACACTATTACACCAAATTGTCATCACTTATAACAATAACACATCTGATCTAACTAGTAATAGTTCCAAATTAATGTTCAACTTTCAATCCCCATTTATTCTTGATCATACGTATAATAATTAGGGAAAGACTTGTATATGTGAAGGATAAAGCCAACAATTAAATGTAAAAAACTTTAGTTTGCAACACAACACATATATCACTTACATTTTCTATTTAGATTGACCTATCTTTAGTATAGATCTATTTTTATTATGGATTTAGCAAGTACACGAGGATTAAATATATTAAAGTATAAATCTCTTTTAGAGTGCAAAGAAAAAATATTTACACCTTAACTTTTTTTTATATTAATAAGTATTTAGTAGATCCGTGGTTATGTGTGTGTGTTTTTATTGGTTATATTACATTTTTAAATGTAAAAATATCTTTTAGCACTTGGATTGTCTAGACTATAAACCTTAAACTTACAATTTCAACAAGTCTTCACTGTATTTTAGATAAAATGATAAAAAGTATATTGTAAAAAGAGCCAAAATGTAGAATAATAAGAATACTTAAATGTTTTAAACCCATATACTATATTAATTGTAAAAAAGAAAATTTAAGTAAATTTTGAAAAAATGGAAACAACTAATCTATATTAAACCAATAAAATGAAATGTAGAACACATGTATAGAATAGTTTGGCCATATGTAGATCTTTGCTACATAACTCTATAGAAATCACAACTTCGAAGTATCCTTATTAGACAGCATGGAGTATAAATAATATCTAAATTAATTCACATATCCTATGTATCACAAGAATAACATATCTAATCCAATTTGCAAAAACGTCACTAGTCTAAATACACATGAATTTCGTCTACAATTTTTGGTAGGAATGGCTTCTAAGAACTTAGAATTCACTAGAAATAGTTCCTATAAAATTCCTCTAAGGTTAGCCTAAAGTACAAAATTTCCCAACCTCTCCCATTTAGGGAATTGTACTCATTTAATATAATTACAACAATCAATCCCTATGATGAGGTGGAGTGGGATCCCAATTATAATACTAGATTGGCTTTAGAATATGATAGATAATTAAATGAAGAAAAATTAGGTAATTGGAGGTGGAAGAGAATATGTGATTCCTTTGATGGCTATGGGAATCTCTGATTGGTTGTGGATCTATTTTATCTACATATCAATATTGGGAGGATTTGTTCCATTATTAGGCCATGCTCACTGATGGCCCATGAAATATATTTGATATTCCTTTGAGAAATCTTCCCAAAAAATTTCAAATGGAGTACCTCCTCTAAAAAGGAGACGGGGATAATGAAAAGGGGCACTTGGTCAATGCTCTTTAATTGTTGCATCATTATGACCTTCTACTCCAATATTTGAATACATTCTTCAAATGCTTATTGGGCTTGGACTCAATTTGGTCCAACTATGATAATTATTTCAAATCCAATGGTTATTCTCAATTGTCTCCCATAATTAGGTGAACCTTTCTGTTACTGCAATTACAATTACATGTAACCATAGAGAAATCTCCTTCCAAAAGTTGAATGAGGCCTAATGTTTGATCAACTCCTTTTGACCTAATCTCGGGATATCGCCTAGGTTCTCTTCAAACTATGATTGACATTATTTGATTCCTTGAAGGTCTTCTTAGACATTTTCATGTCCAGCCTTTGTGTCTCCCATTGTTTGTGTAAGTCAACTAGTTCTTTGAGGAAAACCCATACAATTCTCCTTTTTCTAAAGAATTTCTCCATATATTTTCTGTACATAAGGTTTGTAATTGCTTCCTTCCCATTCATTTAACTTGTTACAAGACTAGATGATCCTATTGATGTTAGTATGTTGCATATTAAATGATTTTATTTTTCAACTCCTCCATAAGTATTTTCTCTTCTATTTATTATTATGATGATTTTGTATACATGGACGTCATGAAGCCATCATGTTTGTATCTCATGTTTTTTATCCATGGATATGGCTAGTTGACTGAGATCATTAGCTTGTGATAGGTCCTTCCGTATACATTTTCCCTCTAGGATGGAAATCCAACTTCTTTAATGATCTAGGTTAGTGATTAGCTCCTAAACTAGAGAGGCATTTTCCAGAGCAGATGTTGCCAAGATGAAAGCCATCTTAGAGGGTCATTGTTTGTGATTTGGTGTTAGAAAATTTATAAAATCTTACTTCACTTGTAGTTCCAATGTTTGGAAGAACACATGTCTTCCTCTGCTTCTTATACCTATTCATAGCTCTTTGCTGCAATATATAGTAAACTAATTCTCAAGGGACACTACATGCACCCCAATATACACTTTCAATCTCAAGACCCAAGGTGTGTGTGATATGAAGATTATTATTATTATTATTGTGACATGGAGAGTGAGTTCTTGACTTATGCTTCTCTCACATTTTCTAACTACTATGGAGAAACATATCTTACTCTCTCGTTTTCCATTCCACCTCCTCTAGAAATGTGTCTCCCTACTCCTTTCTTATTCCTTCTTCAACTACTTATTTATTCATTTCTTCCTTCTTATTTTTCTCTAGTTCCTCAATGACTTTGCTTTCTTACTTTTTCTTCTTCTCCTCTTCTGATTTTCTTACCCTCTATACGTTTACTACTTATTTCTAAGACACGGGCATAATTTCCTTCATTTTATTTTCTCATCTCCACCCTAGGCCTCAAACATTCCACCACTTCCTAGTCCTTTTGTTTTTTCTCAAGAATTATATGCTCCTCATTCTTCCCTTTTTCTTCTTTAAGTTTTAGTTTTTGCTCATCTTATGAGGATTTCTATTGTAAGTGTCATTTTCCTTTTCGAATTGTTTTCATCCTCTCTTTAACTCCTAATAAGATTAAGATCACTAGCATATTTTTCTTCTCACAATTCTTAGTGAGGTTCACTAGAATATTTTTTCTTTTGACAATTCTTAGTGAGTGTAAGGCTAGTGAAGTTTGATGCCTCAAAAGTATTGGTTGACTAATTTTTTAGGATGATATTTTTGAATTCTACCCTCTTAAATATTCAAGTCTTAAATATGTTTGTCTTCTATATTAAAACGCTGGTTGTTTTTCCATTTGTAAACCATGAGCAGGAATAAGTAATTTGAACAAAGGTTCTTGTCACTGTGGGATAAGGACTCATGGAAGTGAGAAATGACTATTTGGACACAAATTTTCTAAGGGCTACCATGTCTAGGACAAATTTTAGTGCTAGATGAAAGCTGCTAATGATTCCATAAATAACAAGGAATGTTGGATGTTCCTCTAATTTTCTATAGGCATGATTGTGACCTATGCTTCCTCCAAGAGCTAATAATTAAGCTTATTTGAAAACCATGTATATATATATATATATATATATATATATATATATATATATATATATATATATATATATATATATATAGATATATATTGGGCCGACAAAACCATATTATATATCAACAAATTGAAGCTTGCATTTATTTGCCTATAGATGTTTTTAGTAATGTGCACAAGAATTGAACAAGAGTCCATATCTAATCGAAGAATTGGAATACACACCTAATGCATACAAGGTCAAATAGATAGGTTAACATATCAAGACTGTTATGCTATTAACCTGCAAGACGATACCAGAACACCAAATGTGCGAAGAAATATACCCAAAACATAGGACACTGAGAAATAACAAGAAGTATTTTATTATTCAGAAAACAATGTTCACTTGCCTCTTCGAGGGGGCAACCTCCAATAGGGCTGAGCTCACTTACAAAATAAGACACGATGCTGCTAGAGGGGAGTCTCTATCCTTTATATAGGATTCATACATGCAATACCATGGGGGAATACCATGGTTCTTATTAATACCATCTATCTAATACCATGGCCCATTTGCAACTAATTGTGGTCCCTTCATTAAATGCGGGTCAACCACTTACAATTATTAATATGGGCTTTATTGACTCTTTACTTAACTATAACTATGACTCGATCCTATTACATAAATAAGGGGGTTAGGGTTGGACCCTAACATGCCCTCCCCCATAAGAATAGCCTTGTCCTCAAGGCTGAAGCTACGGAAACTGTTGAAGGATAGTGGTTGGTTCCCAAGTTGCATCTTCCGGAGAGGTGTCTTTCCACTTGACAAGGACTTCCTTGATCGTGCAGTCATGCAGGTGCCGTTCTCGTGTGTCAAGAACCTATTCAGGTTGGAGCCAGATTGAGCCTTCTTCATCCACTTTAGGTAGACTGGTTTGAATTCTGCAATGGTTCCCAATCACTTTCTTGAGGCATGAGACATGGAAGACTGGATGGATTTTTGCAGTGGGTGGCAAAGCTAGCTTGTATGAGACTTCTCCAATGCGCTGAAGTACTTGATACGTTCCATAGAATTTTGGAGATAATTTTTGACAACCCTTGTCTTTGAGTGATGTTTGCTTATATGGTTTCAGCCTCAAAAATGCCTGATCCCCTTCTTGAAATTGGCGTTCTGAGCAATGTTGATCTACCTATTGTTTCATGCAGTTTTGAGCTTGATGAAGATTCTCTCTAAGGTGGGCCAGCATTTTTGTGTGGTTCTATAGGAGTTGATCCACTGCTTGTACCTTCGAGCATCCCTTGATATAAGAAGTAGGGGAAGGAGGGAGTTGACCATAAACTGCTTCATATGGAGTCATTTTGGTGGTGGCATGATAGTTGGTGTTATACCACCATTTGGCTAGAGGTAACCACTGTACCGAGAGATGTTGATTTTTTGAAGTGAAACACCTAAGGTAGGTCTCCAGACATTTGTTGACTGCTTCAGTTTGACCATTATTTTGCGGATGATAGGAAGTACTGAGTTTTAGTTGGGTACCTTGTAGCTGGAAGAGTTCCTGGCAAAAGTTATTGGTGAAGATCGGGTCACGATCAGACACAATGAAAGTGGGCATGCCATGCAATTTGAAGATCTGATCCATGAAAGATTGAGCAACCAAATTTGGTGTAAAAGGGTGGGGTAGGGCACAAAAATGAGCATAAATTTTTTTCCACAACCACCATGATGACTGACTTGTTTCCTAACTTTGGAAGACAAGTAATGAAATCCATAGAAACCTCCATCCAGATTGAGGCCGGGATTGGCAACGACTGTAATGTGCCTAGGGATTTGACTGTTTATCCTTTGTGGCACTGATAGATGTCGCATTCAGCTACAAACTAAGAATTTCATTTTTCATGCCTGTCCAAAAAAATGATCTTTGAGTGCGAGCATACGTCTTCTGAAAGCCCGAATATCCTGCAGTGGGAGATGAGTGCAACTCCACCAAAATGCGGCTTTTGAGGGTGGATGTTGTTGATATTACGACTCTGTCCTTGTAGCAAAGAATCTCATCCTGCCATGAGTAGCCTTCTATGGAATTTGGATCTGTCTACAATTGATTAATGAGTTGGGAGAGCCAGGGATGTGAAAACCATTCCTTGCGAGCCTCTTCAATCCACTTTGGAATGGGAAGGGAAATTGCAAGCAGGGTACTTTCCTCCTCAAATTGGTGGGATAATGCATCTGCTACAATATTTTTGTGCCCTTTCTTGTAAATTATCTCATAATCATATCCCAGCATTTTGCCGAGCCATTTATTTTGTTGTGGTGAGGATGGGCGTTGCTCCAAAAAATATTTAAGGCTTTGATGGTCTGTGCGGATTGGGAAACGTCACCCCAATAAGTATGGTTGCCAGGTGTCTACTGCATGTAAGATGGCCATCATCTCCTTCTCATAGGTAGATTATCCCAGATTCTTCCCACTTAGTTGTTGGCTTGTGAAGGCCAAGGGTCGACCTTCCTAGATTAAGACTACCCCAATACCTGTACCAGAAGCATCACATTCAATCACAAAAGATTTGTTGAAGTCTAGTAGTGCTAAGAATAGAGTGGAACACATGGCATGTTTGAGAGCTGTAAAGGCCTGTTATGCTTCATCATTCCAGAGGAATGAAATTTTCTTGAGGAGTTGAGTGAGGGGCCTAGCAATGTGACCATAATTGCGGACAAATTTACGATAGTAGCCTGTGAGACCCAAAAATCCTCTCAAGCTCTTCAAGGTCTTTGGTTGAGGCCAATCCTGCATGGCCTGGATCTTTTTGGGGTCCACTGTGACACCTTCACACTCCACAATGTGGCCCAAATACTCAACTTCTTCCATGCCAAAAGAGCACTTGGACATCTTGACAAATAATTTATGCTTGCGGAAAAATTACAAGAGCAGATCAACATGCTGAAGATGTGTGGCCCAGGTGCGATTGTAGATGAGGATGTCATCAAAGAAAACAAGGAAAAATTTTCTGAGATATGGTTTGAGCAGGTGGTTCATAAGGCTCTAAAAAGTGGATGGGGCATTACAAAGACCAAATGGCATAACCAGGAACTCATAATGGCCTTCATGAGTTCAGAAAGTAGTCTTTGGAATGTCTACTTCTTTCATGCAAATTTGGTGGTAGCCCGAGCGAAGGTCGAGCTTAGTAATGAAGTAAGCCCCATTTAGTTCATCCAACAAATCATCAACAACCGAGATGGGAAATTTATTTTTTATGGTCAACTTATTGAGGGCCCTGAAGTCTAGACACATACACCATTCCCCATATTTCTTGAGCACCATGACCACCGGCGAAGAATCAGGACTAATGCTAGGACCTATGACACCTGCTTCCAAGAGTTCCTTCAATATTTTTTCAATTTCATTCTTTTGGGCAAACAGATATCTATATGGGTGCATAGTTGGTGGTTGGGCTCCTGTGACCAAAGTAATTCTATGATCATGTTCCCCTCTCGAGGGTGGAAGCTCATGAGGCTTGTCAAAGACAAGCAAATGGTTGTTTAAGATCTGTTGCATCTCAGGATGAATATGAAGAGAATTGGGTTCAAAGGCCTGGATGGCATTAAATTGGGCTATAACTCCATGGTCGACATTTTTTAACAATTTTTCCATCCGATGTGAGTTGATGACAGAGGGAGCTCTCGCTTGGAGTCCACAAAGGGTATGTGTGTGGTTATTCTACTTAAAGATCATATATAACTCCTAGAAATCCATTGTGATTGGACCAAGTGTGCGAAGCCATTCAACACCTAGGACAATGTCTCACCGTCCCATGTGTATGGAAAACATGTGGGTCTTTAACTGATAATCCCCCATTTGAAGTTTGAAATTTTCACAATGGCCTTCACATTTCATTGTTCCCCCATCAGCAATTTGGACCTGGAAGTTAGAAACTGCTTGGAAAAATCAATGCACTACTTTTGCGACTCTTTGATGGATAAAATTGTGTGTACTGCCACTATTAATAAAGACTACTACTGGGTGACGCTTAATAAAACCTCTGATTTTGAGAGTTTGGGGAGAAGAAATCCCTGCCAAAGTATGCAGCGAGATAATTGGTTCTTCAGGTACATTTTCCTGTTGGTTGTCCTCTTCTTCCTCCTCTAGTTCCTTAAGTGGTGGGGCTTCCTCCAATGAACTATGATCAATAGCATCAATTTGAAAGAATTTAGGCTCCTTGCATTTATTCCCAAGGGAGTATTTCTCATCACAGTAGTAACACAATCCTTGCTTTCTTCTTTCCTCCATTTCTGCTGGTGACACCTTCTCAACCTTAAGTGTTTGGGTAGTGCTTTGAGCCTGTGTGGGGTGACCCTTGGCGATGAAATTTGGGCGATTAGACTGGGCCACTAATGCACGTTTTACTTTATGAGCTATCCTGCAAGCATGCAACCATGAGCTAGGGTGGTGCAGTCAAACGTGGGCTTGTATGGCTTCTTTGAGACCACTGACAAAACATTCCATGTAGAACTCATCTTGTAGACCTCCAGTACAGAAATCTAAGGCTTCAAAGGCCGTAATATATTCATTCACTATTCGCACGGTCTGTCGGAGCTTAGTGAGACGACCCAAAAAATTAGATTCATGGTCAAAGTGATCCGTAAGAGCTTTTTTGAATGTCTGCCAAGTCAAGGGCCTTCCATAGCAACGTTGATGCCATTGCCACCATTGCCATCTTTCATTGTCCAAGTACATGATACCCACACTAAGCTGAGTCGCATCATCCAGGATGTAATTCAGTGTGAAATATTGCTCCATTTGTGCTATCCATGCGGCCAGGTGAGAGCCATCAAATTTATACATGTCCAGCTTGGGTGGTCGCAGATGGGATTGTTGGTGGGTGCCAAAGAGGTGAAGAGACTGGCTAGACTCACCCTCAATGTTTTCATTGCCAATATATGCCTCCGCACGTTCCACCACCTTGTCCTTAGAGAGTCTTTAATTTATGTTCTTCAGCTGCAACATGACCTTGTTCAATTGTGATTCAAGGTTGTCAATCCTCTCATTGGCCATAGCTTGAGCTCTAGTTTGTACCATGTATCGATCCATTGTACTTGAAATTTGGGACCACCTGAAATTTTTGGCACTAACAATTGAATGGTACCACCTTGCTCAGTTCATCGACCTGATTCTTATGGGCTAAGTCACCAATAAGCATTCCTAGGGGTCTCAGGATTTTTTTTTTTATTTACTCCGAATGGAGTTTTACTCCTTGCTTAGGAATACTGCAGTAGTCGAATCCCAGAAATGTCAATCTTACCCAAAGTCCTATGAAAATCACGCCCAGGTATAGGAACCCCCACAATTAGTCAAATCTGAATGACAAATCTGATTGTTGCGATGGCTATAGAGCCCAAACTGCTAGATCTGGATGGAAGATCTGATGTCTCTGGCGAAATTGATTATTGTTGTGGATCTGATGGATCTAGATGGTTGATCTGATAGATCTGAACGATGGAACTGATTACTGCTGCTATGACAAAACCCCTCTTGCGAGATTTGATTTGGAAAATATTATGCGTGATCCAGAGATAGAGAAGGGAACTATGATCTCCAGGAGTGTTAGGTGCTACAGATCGCAATATACATAAGGGTTTGACAGTAGTACTCGGCCCAACTTTTTAGGGCACTAACCAAGGAGGATCAACCGTACCCTTAGCCGTACAACCCGACTACCCTATCGTATGCGTGAGTAATCTCTCTGAGTGCTGTTCTCAGTGTACTGTAGTAGCAAGATGACTGACGGTTTATCTATAGCAAGGTTTCAAGGAAGCTAGGGGGCTTCCGATATACCCAGAGGGTACTTGGAAGATAGTCCGTGTGTGGTTTTGTCTAATGCGCTACTACTCGAAGGGGTACCCACACGGGTTATAAGGGAGTCCAACAAGCACCACCACCTCTTGTATTTCCTGTGTGCATGCCACCCCAAATCCGCAGGTTTATGCGCTCAACGACAAATCCCATGGGTTAAATACGCTCGAACACATCTCTAGCCAAAAAAAAAAAATTGTTAAAAATTGGAGATCCCACCGGCCCTAGAAAATGTTGTAATACCACTTGTTATGCTCTTAACCTACAAGACCATACCAGAATACCAAATGTGCGAAGAAATATACCCAGAACATAGAACAATGAGAAATAACAGCAAGTATTTTATTATTTAGAAAGCAATGTTTACTTGCCTCTTAGAGGGCGCAACCTCCAATAGAGCTGAGCTCACTTACAAAATAGGACACGATGCTCCTCAAGGGGAGTCTATATCCTTTATATTCGATTCATACATGCAATACCGTGGGGAAATAGCATGGTTCTTATTAATACCATCTATCTAATACCATGGCCCATTTGCAACTAACTATGGTCCCTTCATTAAATGCAGGTTAACCACTTACAATTACTAATATGGGCTTTATTGACTCTTTACTTAACTATAACTATGACTCAATCCTATTACATATATAAGGGGGTTAGGGTTGGACCCTAACAAAGACCATCATTTTGCATGAGTTCTCATCTGACATATTAGATGATTGTGTTATGGAGGTTCCATAAAATATCATTTCCTAGTTAAAACATGTGCCCTTCTCTATGAATTAATCGATTAATGACACCCATTTTAGCTTAAGGTGGCCACTTCTCTTTCTATGTAGAGTTGGGTAGCTAACATCATGGTGATTTTATAAGTTGGGTGGAATCTTGTGGTTCGGTATATCCCATTTTTCTTCCTAATGAATGGTTTCTAGTCACTTCAACATTCCTCCAAAACTTCTTGTAATGAGGGATGTGATTCTACATAGGAATCTAGGTATTCTCTATCTAGTTGTTGCTTTGGGGGATTGAGCTTGTATATCTTTGAAATTTTTAAACTCCTCTAAGACCCTAGTTCCTCTTGGACATGGCCAATTATTATGAGAGTTCCAGTTCAAGCATGGTCAAAGGAACCTCTTAATTATTTCCTATCTCTCTATCCATTTCATCCTTCAAAACATTCTCTTCGTATAATTAAATGAAAAATTACAAAATTCATCCTCTTATAATGTACAAATTATAAACATTTTTTTTGCAATACTATCTAATAAGTATAAACAAAACCGATAAAAATAATATTTTAAATAAATATTAAATAATAAATTACTTTATTGATAATTACGATTTAATATTTAAAATTATCTTTAAAGTATAATATATCAACTTTATTAAATATAATAATTTTAAATTTAATTTAATATATTAATAAAAATGGATAACAAATTTAACAACTCATGCGCAGATTCCAAAGGTAAAGGTTTATTTTAATTATTAAATAACTTCAAAATAGAAGTTAAAAATTAACTTTGACACTTCGCTCAAAAATCGATTTCAAAGTGTACCAAATTTATCAATAGTAAATAAATGTAGTTGATATGAATAAAAAAACAACATCACATTTGAAATATATATGAAACACCGACATCACATTAGCTTTAACACTTAGATCAAAAACTAATGTCAAAGTGTGCTAAACTTATTTATCAATAGTAATTAAATTTACTAAATTTGACATTTGTATCCAAAGTCAATATCACACTTGGGCATATATATCAAAAATCAATATCACATTCGCATTTTGCTCTTTCATGTCAATAGATCATTTGCCTTTTTAAGCTGTCTTAGTCACAACTCAGCTTCTAAAGTTGAAAAGTTAATTTTAATTCAGATTAATTCAAAATTGAATCCATACCTATATTAAAAGATCAATATGAAATTGAAGTTTGTTTTAAAATCCACATTATTTTCTCAATGGCTATATAAAGAAATCAATATGAAATTTAAGTTTGTTTTAAAATCCACATTATTTTCTCAATGTCTGCATTATTGCTCAATTACTATTAGGTTTGAAGGTGCTTTTCTTCTTTTACATCATCCATCATGCATCCAAACAAGTAGGCAGGTGGTGGATTGTCGACCTTTTATTGCACACTTGTACATTAAATATCATTTTCGTTATGTTCACATCAAAATTGAAATGAAAGGGACTGGAGTAGAAAAGATCATCTACAGTCGGATAAAAGATCAATATGAAATAGAAGTTTGTTCTGAAATCTGCATTATTGTCTCCGTACTACTAGATTTCAGTTTTCTTTTCTTCTTTTATATGTACAGATATTTCGTTTTCAGTGTGTACAAACATGGAATAACAGGGTAGGTGGTGGAATTGTCGGCGCCTCACTGCACGTTTGAACATTATTTCTGAATTTGATTAAGGTAAATCTAAAAACTTTTTTTTTTTTTTTTTTTTAGAGAATTTAAATATTAGTTTGGAATATAATAGAAATTATGATAAAATTTGGTAGAAATTTTTGAACATCTAAATTACAATTGTCTAAATTTAGGATTTTGGGTGTCCTAATAGTTTTTTTTAATGGCAGTAAATCCATTTCCAATATCAAAAAAATGATTTAAACATTCTGGTTTTTTGGTTTTTCTGAAACTTATTTATCGGATTCCCATAAATTTCTGCAGTCAGACATTTTTGCAGTCAGGCAAATTTGTCACTTGGGTAAACAAAGCCCATCCAAAATTGAGTTGTAAAGGACTAGAACAAAATCCTATATCAATTAGCAATATCAAATGTTTCTGTTATTTCCCATCAAGAACTTATCTGTTTTTACATTAAGGCTCCCTAAAAACCGGAAATAACAACTAACCAATAAGAAGTGACATAGTTGAATTCAAAATCAAAATGTAAAAACTAAATTACACAACTATATAAAAAACAATATCAGAATCAAGTTTCTTTCAAAATCTACATTACCATACTATTTATACTTGAGTTGAAAAAATACCTCGAGTAGAAAACTACATAATATGACATTACATGAATTTTTGGTAGGAATGGCTTCTAAGAATTTAGAATTCACTAGAAATAGTTGCTATAAAATTTCTCTAAGGATAGCCGAATGTACAAAATTTCCCAACCTCTCTCATCTAGGGACTTGTTCTCATTTAATATAATTACAACAATGAGTCTCTATGATGAGGTGGAGTGGGATCCCAATTATAATACTAGACTGGTTTTAGAATCTGATAGATAACTAATTGAATCAAACTTAGGTAATTGGAGGTGGAAGAGAATATGTGATGCCTTTGATGGCGATGGGAATCTCTGGTTAGTTGTGGATCTATTTTATCTACACATCGATATTGGGAGGTTTTGTTCCATTATCAGGCCATGCTCTCCGATGGCCCATGAAATAGATTTGATCTTCTTTTTAGCGATATTCCCACAAAATGGTAAATGGGGTACCTCCTCTAAAAAGGAGACGGTATAATAAAAAGGGTCACTTGGTCAATGCTCTTCAATTGTTGCATCATGATGACCTTCTACTCCAATCTTTCATTACATTCTTCGAATGCTTATTGAGCTTGGAATCGATTTAGTCCAACTATGATAACTATGTCAAATCGAATGGTCATTCTCAATTGTCTCCCATAATTAGGTGCACTTCTCTATTATTGCACTTACAATTAAATGTAACCATAGAATAATCTCCTTCCAAGAGTTGAATGAGGCCTAGTGCTTGATCAACTCCTTTTGATCTAATCTTGGGATGTCACCTACGCTCTCTTCAAACTATGATTGAAATTATTTGATTCCTTGAAGCTCTTCTTAGAAATTTTCATGTTCAGCCTTTGTGGCTCCCATTTTTCATGTAAGTCGACTAGTTCTTTATGGAAAACCCAAAAAATTCTCATTTTTCTAAAGAATTTCTCCATGTATTTTCTCATATCTTCAAATTTTCTCATACATAGGGTTTGGAATTCCTTCCTTCCCATTCTTTTCACATGTTATAGGACTAGATGATCCTAATTCCTATTCATGTTAGTATGTTTCATTTTAAATGCTTTTATTTTTCAGCTCCTCCATAAGTTTTTTCTCTTGTGTCTATTCTTATGATGATTTTGTATACATGGATATCATGAAGCCATTATGTTTCTATCTCATGTTTTTTATCCATGGATATGGCTAGTTGGTTGAGATCATTAGCTTGTGATAGTTCCTTCCGTATAAATTCTCCCTCTAGGATGGAAATCCAACTTCTCTAATGATCTAGGTTAGTGATTAGCTCCTCAACTAAAGAGGCATTTTATTGAGCGAATTTTTCCAAGATGAAAGCCATCTTAGAGGGTCATTGTTTTGGATTTGGTGTTATAAAAGTTATAGAAGCTTACTTCACTTGTAGTCCCCATGTTTGGAAGAACACATCCCTTCCTCTACTTCTTATACCTATTCATAGCTCTCTGCTACAATATAGAGTAAACTAATTCTCGAGGGATATTACATGCACCCCATTCTACACTTTCAATCTCAAGACCCAAGGTGTGTCTGATATGATTATTATTGTTATTATTGTCACATGGACAGTGGGTTCTTGACTTATGCTTCTCTCACATTTTCTAACTACTTCAAAGAGACATAGCTTACTCTCTCATTTTCTATTCCACCTCCTCTATAAATGTGTCTCCCTACTCGTTTCTTATTCCTTCTTCAACTACTTATTTAGTCATTTCTTCCTTCTTATTTTTCTCTAGTCCCTCAATGACTTTTCTTTCTTACTTTTTATTCTTCTCATCTTCTGATTTTCTTACCCTCCATACATTTACTAACTTTTTCTAAGACACGACCATAATTTCTTTCATTTTATTTTTTCATCTCCACCCTAGGCCTCAAACATTTGACCACTTCCTAGTCCTTTAGTTTTTCTCAAAAATTACATGCTCCTCATTCTTCTTTTTTTCTTCTTCAAGTTTTACTTTTTGCTCATATTTCTTTTTCTTTAACTCCTAATAAGATTAAGATAACTAGCATATTTTTTCTTCTGACAATTTTTAGTGAGGATTGCTACCATATTTTTTCTTTTGGAAATTCTTAGTGAGTGTAAGGCTAGTGAAGTTTGATGACTCAACAATATTGGTTGACTACTTTTTTAGGATGATATTTTTGAATTATACCCTTATAAATATTCAAGTCTTAAATATGTTTGTCTTCTATATTAAAATGTGGGTTGTTTTCCATGTGCAAACCATGAGCAGGAATAGGTAATTTGAACATACGTTCTTGTTACTGTGGGATAAGGACTCATGGAAGTGAGCAATGACTATTTGAACATGAATTTTCTGAGGGCTACCATGTCTATTAAAAATTTTAGTGCTATATGAAAGCTACTAATGATTCCATAAATAACAGGGAATGTTGGATGTTCCTCTAATTTCCTATAGGCATGATTGTGACCTATGCTTCCTCAAAGAGCTAATAATTAAGCTTATTTTAAAGCCAGATATATATATATATATATATATATATATATATATATATATATATATATATATATATATATATATATATATATATATATATATATATATATATAGGGCCCATAAAACCATCTTATAGATCAAAAAATTGAGGCTTGCTTTTATTTTCCTATAGATGTTTGTAGTAGTGTGAACAGGAATTGAACAATAGTCCATCTCCAACTGAATAATTGGAATACACACCTAATGCATACAAGGTCAATTAACTAGGTTAACATATCAAGACCATCATTTTGCATGAGTTCTTCTCTGACATATTAGATGATTGCATTATGGAGGTTCCATAAAATATCATTTCCTAGTTAAAACATGTACCCTCCTCTATGACTTAATCCATTGATGGCACCCATTTTAGCTGAAGGTAACCACTTCTCTTTCTATGTAGAGCTGGGTCGCTAACATCATGGTGATTATATAAGTTGGGTGGAATCTTGTGGCTGGGTATACCCTATTTTTCTTCCTAATGAACAGTTTCTTGTCACTTCAACATTCCTCCAAAACTTCTTGTAATGAGTGATGTGATTCTACATAGGAATATAGGTATTCTCTATCTAGTTGTTGCTTTGGGGGATTGAGCTTGTATATATTTGAAAGTTTTGAATTCCTCTAAGACCCTAGTTCCTCTTGGACATGGCCATTTATAATGAGGGTTCTAGTTCAAGCATGGTCAAAAAATCCTCTTAATTATTTCCTATCTCTCTATCTATTTCATCCTTCAAAACTTTCTCTTCCTATAATTAAATAAAAAATTACAAATTTCATCATGTTATAATATACAAACTATAAACATTTGTTTTCACTACTATCTATTAAATATAAATAAAATTGATAAAAATAATATTTTAAATAAATATCAAATATTAAATTACTTTATTTATAATTACCATTAAAATATTTTATTATTAATAATTGTCCCTAAAATATAATATATCAACTTTATTAAATATAACAATGTTAAATCTAATTTAATATATTAATAAACATAGATAACACATTTAACAAGTCATGCGCAGATTCTAAAGGTAAAAGTTAATTTTAATGATTAAATAACTTCAAAATTGAACTTAAAAATTAACTTTGACACTTCGATCAAAAATCATTTTCAAAGTGTATCATATTTATCAATAGTAAATAAATGCAGTGTATATGAATAAAAAATCAAGATCACATTGAAATATATAAGAAACACCGACATCACATTCGCTTTAACACTTATCAAAAACCAATGTCAATTTGTACTAAACTTATTTACCAATAGTAATTAAATTTACCAAATTTCACATATGTATCCAAAATCAATATCACACTTGGACATATCTATCAAAAACCAATAGATAACAAAAATCAATATCGCATTCGCATTTTGTTCTTTCATGTCAATGGCTCATTTGCCTTTTTACGCTGTCTCAGTCACAACTCAGCTTCTAAGGTTGAAAAGTTATTTTTAATTCAGATTAATTCAAAATTGAATCCATAGCTATATAAAATAATCAATATGAAATTGAAGTTTGTTTTAAAATCCACATTATTTTCTCAATGTCTATATAAAAAAATCAATATGAAATTCAAGTTTGTTTTAAAATCCACATTATTTTCTCAATGTCTGCATTATTGCTCAATTACTATTAGGTTTGAATTTTGCATCATGCATCCAAACAAGCACGTGGTGGTTTTTCAACCTTTCATTGCACACTTGTACATTAAATATCATTTTCGTTAAGTTAACATCAAAATTGAGATGAAAGGGACTAGAGTAGAAAAGCTCCTCTACAGTTGGATAAAAAATCAATATCAAATAGAATTTTGTTCTAAAATCTGCATTATTGTCTATGTGCGGCTATATTTCAGTTTTCTTTTCTTCCTTTATATGTACAGATATTTTTTTTTCAGTATGTACAAACATGGAATAACAGGGTACGTGGTGGAATTGCCAGCGCCTCACTGCACGTTTGAACAGTATTTTTGAATCTGTAAATTTAATTATTAATTTAATAATAGAAATTTTGGTAAGATTATGATAAAATTTTAATAAGATTGGGATAATATAAGAAATTCTGATCAAATTTTAAGATTTTGGATTTCCAAGAATTCTACTTCATCAGGCTCAATCCATTTTCAATATAAAAAATGATTTAAACACACTAGCTTTCTTCTTTCACATGGTGCATCAAGCATCCAAACAAGTAGGCAGGTGGTGGATTGTCGACCTTTCATTGCACACTTGTACATTAAATATCATTTTCGTTAGGTTAACATCAAAATTGAGATGAAAGGGACTAGAGTAGGAAAGCTCATCTACAGTTGGATAAAAAATCAATATCAAATAGAAGTTTGTTCTAAAATCTGCATTATTGTCTCCGTACTACTAGATTTCAGTTTTCTTTTCTTCTTTTATATGTACAGATATTTTGTTTTCAGTGTTCTTTTCTTCTTTTATATGTACAGATATTTTGTTTTCAGTGTGTACAAACATGGAATAACAGGGTAGGTGGTAGAATTGTCAGCGCCTCACTGTACCTTTGAACGTTATTTTTGAATCTGTAAATTTAGAAAGTTTATTTTAAATAATTTAATTATTAGTTTGAAAAATAATAGAAATTTTGCTAAGATTCTGATAAAATTTGCCATAAATTTTTGAAAATCTCAGTTATCGTTGTCAGATTTTAAGATTTTTGGTACCCAGGAGTTAGCTGAATGGATTTCTAATATCAAAAAAATAATTTAAACACTCTAGTTTTCTAATTTGTTTGAAACTTATTTACCAAATTATGCACTCAGGAAAATTTGTGACTTAGGTAAACAAAGCCCATCCAAAATTGAGATGTAAAAAACCAAAACAAAAAGCTATATCAATCAGCAATATCAAATGTTTCCATTATTTCCCATCAAGAACTTATCTGTTTCTTATATTATAGCTCCCTAAAAACCGGAAATGACATAACAACTGGCAATAATGAAGTGTCCTAGATGAATTCAAAATTGAAATGTAAAAACTAAATTACACAACTATATAAAAAAACAATATCAGAATCATGTTTCTTTCAAAATTACATTACCATATCTATTTATACTTAAGTTGAAAAAATACCTAAACACAGAGTTCGAGTAGAAAACTACATCATATAACATGCTTTGTGAAATACTTTACAAGAAAGCTCACTCAAATCAACATTATTTAACTTATCAAGGAATTTCTCTATTTAGGTGAGACTGACTTAAATTTTTCTTCTTTCATATCAATAACTTTAGTGTTTTTAAAAGCATCTTAGTGTAAGAAATAACGCAATAAAAAGCATCTTAGTAGTATTTACTAGTAAGAAATAACGTAGTCCGAAACCGCATAATTTTATTTCAGACTGGATGTAAAAGCATAAACTCTGTAATTTTTCAAGAATAAATATAAGTCTTAATATATTTTATTGTTTATATTATAATATTATAATATATTATTTTCTATTTAAGTTTTTGTTGATATTAACGATGAATTAAACTTTTATTAAAAAACACGGCAACCCATAATTTCTGTTATATAATTTCTAAATTAATATCTAATTACAAAATTACAAAATCCATATTTGAATGTGCTTTCGTTCGTTCATGTCTCTTTTCACTCAGAAAATGTTTAAACGACTTTAAACATTCTGCAAACGAGAAATTAATTCCTTGTTTTAGTAGCAGAACCTATCTGACTCGGATACAGCGATATTATTGGTCAAACTATGAACACCCAATTTTATTTATATATATATATATATATATATATGGAGTTGTCTATAATGTGATTTTTTTGGAGATTTTGGGAATCTGGCGGAATAAATTGAGGTTAAATCTTGATTTGTTGTAGTTAAAATGGTTTTTTAACTGCATGTTTGGATTCAGCACCCTGAAAAACCCCTGGGACGCCTTGATTGTGCAGAAACTAGCTATCAAACTTGCGATTCCAATAAATTGCTGCGGGATTTTGACCGGAAAAACCCACCGAAAAAACTTCCAAAAAAATCTCATTATAAACTGCTATATTTCATGTATTCATATGGCTTTTTTCCGATATGTATCCATTGATTGGACAAGCAAGCATAAACATTGATTTATAAACTGAATATCAATTTTTTGGGGGTGTAAATACTCTTTTATATTAAATAATATAATCTAATCAACTCTGAATATGCTTTAATAATTATACATAAAGTTGAATATTTTTTATTCAATACAAACTGATAAAAAATAAACTTATTCGACTTTTTAATATCCATTTATCTAGGGTTCATCATATGTGAAAATTTGTTTATCCATTAATTCCATGGTATAGATTAATTCTTTCTTATTACATAGTAAAAAAGATTACGCGTCATCCTATGTAATAATATTTTTATTGCTATTATAATATAATATAAATATATATATCTATATATATATATTATTATTATGTAATTATATTTTTAAATATTAGGTTATAGAATGATTATGAATCAACTTGATTATTTTTTATTTATTATTATTAATTCTTTTTTTAAGGAATTAGATAAGTTTGGTTTAAAGGCTAAAACCTTTTACAAAATAGTCTAAATATTGTTCATTTTATACATTTTGAAACTAGTTCATCCCATATACTCTCCAAGAAACACCAAGAAAAATTACAAATCTACATAACATGACCAAAAACTAAAATATCAAAGAATTGCATTCCTTGCATACTAGGACTTGGACTCCCTTTGCTTCTGCACCAAGCTAAACTAGAATGAGTCCTTGTTCATCAATGCCTTCACATTATTCCTCATTCATTTGTTCCTCTTGCTCAATCTACTACTGTTGGTATGCATTCACTTCCATGTGTTTATCAACACCGAGCCTTTCTTAATTCTGTATCATGTTTTCTACACAAATTCAAGCATCTCATTTACAAGTTGTAGTCGGTCCATCTTAGGCTCAAACAAACTTATACGATGAGTGATTTCTTAAAAATGGGCCTTGGATTCTACTAGAGTCACCTTAGTATGTTGAGAGATCAGGGAGTTTACAAACTCCAAAGATTTGGCCACCCTTGAGAGAAGAAGTCGGAACTCCTCCTCTGCATCCCCTACATTACCCTCCATGAATCGGATATTAGACAAGATATAATTGAGAACTTGGAAGATTACATCCCTTACAACGATTCCATTGCCTCCATACTCACCTCCACATTCCTTATATATATTGATTTGTCCCTCTTCACCATATTCCTACTCCAAGCACCATTAATGCCAAACCTAAACAACATTCCCAAATGTTCAGACTCCATTATGGAAAGATTGCAGACATAGCAAGTTCCAATGTGAAAATCTCCAACAAGCTAAGAACCAAATGCAATGAATGAAACTTCCCACATAAGAACTGCTCTGGGAATTAAATCAAGCACTCTATTTGTCTTGTGTTGATCTCACCATGAAACTTGTTTCCCAAGTGTCCTATACAACACATTTCTCCATGACGACAACATGCCTCCGTAAATGCATATTTAATGAGGGTTTGTTATAGTGCACTTCCAGAGTAACGGAAGGGATTCGCCTCAATAACCAATGGATACCTCTTCTCAGAAGCGGATTAAAGCACACATGAGTACTAATAATTAAGGGATAGATTTGATTACAGAATCAACGTTATCAATTTTTAAAATTCCTTATTCCAGTTGCACACCTATTGTAGAGGCTGCAACACCCTCCAAAATTTTGGCCTACACTCGAATTTTGGAGCCTACAATGGATCCTCTTATCAATTGTTCCTTAATCACTTATTGGTCAGTTGATGATTTCAAGCCCCCTTCTCGAATATCACGTGTCTTTCACGCTTTTGCAGGACTCTTGAAATCAATTTTTCTTCATTTATTGAAAAATGGGAATTGAGAAAATGTGCAAGCATTGTTTTGTGCTATTTCTATTATCCAACTAGATTGGATAAACGAAGCAAGGGATGAATGGAAGAAGGACGAAGAAGTATGGCCACTCATTCAAAATTTGCAGAAGATCCTAGTTCAAACAATATTTCCAGAACTTGACGAGGAAAGAAAAATCATATTGGAGTCTGGAGTAGTCACAAAAATGAGAACCCAACAGCTATGAAATCAATCAATTTTAGAGTATCTCATCAAGTGGAAGAACTTACCCACTAAAGCTTCCACGTGGGAGGACAAGAACTTTATACAGGAGCATCAAGTACTACTCAAGCGTTGAGGACAACACTTTTTGAAGGAGAGGGGCATGTTAGGTCCCTATACTACTAGTGTAACCCCTTATTGTTATTAGTACAACCCCCTTATTATATTGTTGTGCCCATGTAGTTCCCATATTGTTATTATTGTGCTCCACAGAAGCCCACTATTGTCATTGTTGTGCCCTTACATTATTATTGTTATGTTGGCTCTGATTATATTATGACCCCTTAGATTCCTCTATATAGAAAGGAGGTCCTGTCATTTGTATCATCCCGGAATTATTCATTTGTGTAATGTAAAGGAGGTTGCCCCCTTGAAGAGGTTGATTTATAAGGGATTCATCTATCTTTTCTATCTTTTTGTGAGCTAGTTTCATAACATGTTCCTAGAAGGATTTAGAGAGAATATTGTTCCAAATTTGAATAGGAAGGAGAAAATATTCCAGATGTGGAAGTCCCTTCTTGGTCTATTCAAAATTAGTATTGATGTTATAAAACTAGCATTGAAGGATAAATTGTGGAACATTTGAATGGGAAAGAATGAAACCATTATTTCATATCTATCTAAGTTTACTCAAGTGAGGGATGAACTTGGAGGTGTTGTGATCCTTTATCTTCTTGAGCTTCCCAAATCCTAGTAGATTTTATAGGATATTGTGAATGGGAGAGACAAGAACCCTTATTGGAGAGACTATGGTTAGATATTGTGCAGGAAGGGATAAGGAGGAACACAAGGAATGGTGTCTTAGATGGAACTAATGATTAAGATAAGTTTTCCTTAGCTAAAAAGGGGAAGAAAGCCAAGGGTAAGAAGGCCTAAGGCAAGATTGAATCTAGTCAGAATGGAGGTGAGAAAAGGAAGGATCTTAGCAAGATCAAGTGTTTTCACGGTCATGAGTTTTAACACTATACTACAAAATTTCCAAACAAGAACTCCAACAAGCATGTTGCAACAACAGTAGGAGGAGAAGCACACTCTTCTCAGTTCAAATTAGATTTCTTTCTAATACCTTGCATGGGAACTCACTTCAAGGTTGTGTGTGGTTTATTGATTTAGGGGTTTCATTCCACATGACAGGAAATAAATAATTCTTCAGCAGTTTGGAGGAGAAATACATGTAATTCAATATTGATATTGGAGATAATGGCAAATGCATGACCAAAGAAGTTGGTACATTGAGCTTTAAGAGGGAATTTGGTTCCATTCTTCATCTCAAGAATGTGATGTATGTTCAAGGATTGAAGAAAAACTTGTCTCAGCAGCAATATTTAAAGACAAAAGGCATGATGTAGTATTCAACAAAGGGAAGGCCTACCGTAAGCATTCTTCTTCAGGACAAATCAATCATATTGATTTCAATATTAGTACATATATATATATATATATATATATATATATATATATATATATATATATATATATATATATATATATATATATATATATATATATATATATATATATTATGAGTTTAAGGGTTAGAGAAAAAATAAAATTAAGATATTACAAGGAAATTATTATCTTTAATCTAAAAGATTAAAAATATCTCTGAATCTTCATTAGGTAAAAGAATAAAATCTAATATATTTTAAATAATAACAAATTCTCACAAGCTTTCTCACAAGCGAAAGTGTGAGACTAGACATTAAACAAGTATCAAATGGTTGAAGATAAAAAACACTTTCTCTTAAGTTAATGTGCATAGACCAAAATTAAATCATAATGTCAAATATTTTTCATAATATTAGTCTCTTTAACCTTCCAATTCATCAAAGCTATGATGCTTGGAACTTTTCTCATAACATTTTTCAAACACAAAACTACAGTCATAAACAAATCCAAAAAAAAAATTAAATTTATTAATATCTAATAGTAGGAAAATTTATTTTTCCTTCTACAACTCATCTTCCTTTTCTATACTTAGATCTCCATATGATCTCAACATAACCTAGAACTAAATTCAATACAAAATTCACAAAGAATTTAACTACACCATTTAACACAAGTAGTAAATTTAGTTCCACTACTATTCAATAAGGTTTCTCTACCAAATTCACACTCATGCACACTTAATTCTACCAATTCTATATTTTAAAAATTGTTAACTGATCGTGCACATAGACACTTCATACACAAAATATATGAAAATTCATTTCATTAGCAAGACCTATACATACAAAAAGACTCAGAAAGATTTCATTGACATTCATTTGGCCATTACCTTTCTTGTAGGCTTATAATGATTCTTGGTCTCCACCATTTAACACATGTAGTAAACTTAATTCCACTACTATTCAATAAGGTTTCTCTGCCAAATTCACACTCATGCACACTTAATTCTACCAATTCTATATTTTAAAAATTGTTAAATGATCGTGCACATAGACACTTCATACACAAAATATATGAAAATTCATTTCATTAACAAGACCTATACATACAAAAGGACTTAGAAAGATTTCATTGACATTCATTTGTCCATTATCCTTTCTTGTAGGCTTATAATGATTAAATACTAAATTAGAAGATAAATTGATTTTCCTACATCCATAAATCTCTCCTTGATTTATTTCATAAATCTCTGATGATTTATTCCATAAAGCTTTCATTATTTATTCCCTAATTCTCACATGCTTTTCAAGGTAAATTAGTGTTTTCCTTATGGACAAAATCTCACCTATCCATAACTTTTCTAAAATTGTGACTCATTAGTTATAAAACTCATAAAAGATAACAACTTGGAAAATACATTCTATTTACATAGAAGAATGTAAATTCTTCTCAAAAATCAAGAACCTATTTTGAATTTTTTTCACATCAAATAATTAATGGCTTCGAAGCTCTAATGCTCTTCCATCAGACTCCCATTGTAGAGAAAATTCATGGCCTACTAGTCATGTTTCACAAATTTTTCTTTATCCTCTAGGATCCCAAACTTTGCATTGTTGTTGGTCATCCATCTCATCATGTTGTTGTCCATACGCTTCTGCTTTTGTCAACTTCAATATTCCTAGTTTCCAAGCCTTATCTTGTTGTTTTCTACTTGTCTTTTTAACGCAATGTCTTACAATCAACTTTTTCTTGTTGTTGGTTGTCCTTTTCCTATTGTTGTACCTTCTCCTGGTCATCATTTTCATCAACGTCCACAACATGTCTATTTCCTCATCTAACTTTGTCTTTGATTGTAACTTTATCGCATCTCTCACTTGCCATTGCATTTCCATTTGTATAAGAATCACAAAGTTCTTATTCACTTCTAGTTCGAAAAAAGTATGCTAATCATACCTTACAGTATCATTAACTTTAGTATCTCTCAAGACAACTTCCTCCTTGAATTCCAATTCTGCATGTTGGATATGCACCTTCGGATCTAATAGTTTCTCTACCAAATAAGTTAATTCTTCATCCAAACCAGCAAACCAAACTTGACTTGGTTTTAAAAACTCTTTGCAACATTCATTACCATTTTCCTTCACCAACCACTCTTCCAAGAACTTTACTTCTTATTCGAAGTCCACATCTACTTCCTTTGGCAGAAGACTTTCATGCTCAATTCCATTGATTTTAATCTCCTTGAGTATGCCTTCATGTTCAATATTTCTCTTTTTACCTCCTTTCATGAGTGTTCCGTTTAAGTGTTGCTCTTCATCATGGCTTAAAACAGAGTAAGAGCTTTTTCCTCCTTCACAATCATCACTTGTAAGACAATGTTCATTCTTCTCTTCATATAAATTTGTGATCGTTGTAGGTAATCATCCACCATCTTCCATACCTGCATCCATAGAAAATTCATTAGTTTTAAAAGTATGAGAATCATAGATCTCATCCATTGCTTCATCCTCATTCTCTCCAAGTGATTTCCCTTTCTTTGGTTCACAATAGTGCACTTTTTCTTCCTTGTACTCAACTCATTTGAGTTCCTCTTCTTTCAACTAGGTTCTTTTCATGTGCCTCATATTCTTCCACAACTTTCTTGCAAATAATTCCTTAACTGCCCATTTAACTTCTTAAAAATCCGTCTGCATTTTTGGTCTACAACTTCTTGATGTAGTAGGTCCATAAGCACATTCAACAGTGCCTTTATTTCATTCATCTTCCTCTTTATGTCATTTTCCTTGAAATCTTCTTTCATTCTTATGTGTCTTTCACCCGAACCTTGTAATGGCCTTCTATGGTAATCCTTCTCTCTATATTTATGAGCTTCTCCATGCTCAATAGTGAATTGCAACCAAGACTCTCCTCTGTAAAAATTCTTCTCTTCTTGCTACTCAATACCTCACCAATCTTTCTTCACTAGCTTGACCTTTTGGTAATTTCTCTAGTTCTCTCCTTAGAACCTTTTCGAGCCCTCCTCTACTTCTTTGACTATTGCACTTACTCAGTTTACTTCTTTTGAGAACTTCTACTTGTTCCTCGATTCCTCTACTACAAGGTTCTTCTGTCACTTCACTTGATCTCTCTGCCACAACTTCCAAGCTATGATCCACTATCATTTTCCTTCAACTGCTACCCGCAAACATCAATTCCTCTACACAAATGAATTTAGAAACATAAAGACAACGTTACCTATTGCATTGTCACAATTTTCCAATCTCCTTCGGCTGTAAAAATCTAATTTTTGTATAATAAACTATCCTTTATTCCAATCTCAAAGAGCATAATCATCTCTTACTCCCTTTTATAAAGAATTAACTAGCTCTGATACCACTTGATAGCATGAAAACTGAATTTTCCTTTTACAATTCATCTTCCTGGTTTATACTTAGATCTCCATATGATCTCAACATAACCAAAAACTAAATTCAATATCAAATTTGCAAAGAATTTAATTGCAAATCTCCCATCATTAGTTTGACCAATGATTCTTGGTCATGTAGTAAATTTAATTTCACTAAATATTCAATAAGATTTCTCTTCCCAATTCACACACATTGGCACTTAATTCTATCCATTCCAAGTTTTAAGAATTCTTCAATAATTATGCACATAGACACTTCATAGACAGAAGGTATGAAAATTCATTTCATCAACAAATCTTGTATGTATTAAAATACTAAAAAACATTAGTTTCTCTCTATGAGTTTCATTTCACATTCATTTGGCCATTAGATTTGCCCACATGCTTACAATGATTAGAAGAAAAATAAATTTTCCTACATCAATATATCACTCAAAATATAAATTCTGCTCAAAATACAAGATCCCAATTTTAAAAATTTTCAAATAAAAGAATTAATTGCTTGGAAACTCTAATGCCCCTGTATCAATATTTAATATACCAATTGTAATATTAATAAATATTAATTATTAACATATTATATATATATATATATATATATATATATATATATATATAGTAAATAAAAGTTACCTATCTTGATGTTATATGTAAACCAAAAACATTTTTATTATCTATTTAGATAAATTTGATAAAAAAATTATTTTCTATAATTATAAAATATTAAATTATTTTATTTATAAATAATATAAAATTTTATTTTTATTATTAATATTCTTTTAAATATTATATATTAATTTGATATAAAAATAAAATAAAATCAAATTTAATTTAATATATTTATTGAATATGATGTAAAAATTAGCTTTGAAACGTAGATAAAAACATCAATGTCAAAGTGTGCTAAATTTATCAAAAGTAATGAAATGTACTAAATTTGACTATGTATCAAAATCAAATATCACATTTGACATATATATCAAAATCAATATCAGATTGCCTTTCTGTTCTTTCACGTTAATGGCTTATTTTTCTTTTAAGCTAGTTCAGTTACAACACAGCTTCTAAACTTAATTTTAATTAAGATGAACTCGACATATTTTTAGTATTCGATTTTGTCCGTGGTTTAATATCGCAGTTCGAAATTCAATACTGAAAGACACAGGGGCTTTAAAGTTGGGAATTCACGTCGTGGAAATCATTTACATGAAAGACATACCTATACAGCTATTCGGTGTTTGCTTGTATTTTTATAGAAAATTTTGCGTAGTTACCTGCATTAAAAATTAATTTTGTCCCTTTAGATTTCCACGAAAGGCGGTCTTTGGATTAGGCTGCTGCCCCTTAGGATTAGGATTAGGCTTAGGCATAAGCAGAGGCAGTGTTGCCCCTTCGGACCAAGCTAAGGAACTGGAGGCTGAAATAACTAATAGGTCTATATTCTCTTCTTAATTATTTTATTATTTCACTTTTAACCTTTAGTTTGATTTTTAAATCTATTTAACATTTTTAATATTTTTATTTTTAGGTAGATCTTCTTTCTATAGCATCAATTTTTTCATCCATAATTTTTATCTGAATTTTTTTTTTAATAATTTCATTAAAATTTACAATTTATATACAATTAATGCAAAGAGACATTTTTTTTAAACTCTTAATCTTCTAACATTTAAATCCATTACTTAATCTAGCTAATGTAGAATTAGATTATTACCTACCTCTGATCCTATTGTTTGTGTATTTGATGGCCCCCGTGCTCTTGAGTTCTTGGTGTTATAACTTGTAATGGGTTGACTCATGGTTTGTGTATTTGATGGCCCCCCTGCTCTTGAGTTCTTGGTGTTATAACTTGTAATGGGTTGACTCATGGTGATTTCCTTGTTCAAGTGTTTGCATCATGTGTATATGGAATCAACTATCTGCGCAGTACTTCTTTCTCATCTTCATCATAATCTCCATGAGACAATATATCTCCCTTCGCAATAGATTTATCTATGATTCCATCTCAAGTTGTATAATATATTTATTGGTAATGGGATTATAGAACCTATATGCCTTAAACTCCTAAATTTATCGAATAAAGATACACTTCATACTTTTTCATCTAGCTTCCTTCTCAGTTCTTTAGGTACATGTGCATAAGCAATGCACCCAAAGATTCTCATTTCTTTAGGTACATGTGCATAAGCAATGCACCCAAAAATTCTTAAATGACATTTATTGCAACTCTCACCACTCCAAGCTTCTATGGAACACGGTCCTTCACATTCTTGGCGAAACATTTGTTAAGAATATAAACAACACAACTAACTTCTTTTCCCCAACATTCATTTGGTAGATTCATTGAACCATATTAATAATGATTTGATTTTTTATTTTCAACTACTCCATTTGTTGTGGAGTACAACATGGATTCCATGGGACTAGAAAAACTCAATGAAATCATTTAGAATATATTCACCACCTCTATTTGACCTTAAAATTTTTAAGATATCTTCCACTTTCCCTTTCAACCATAACTTCAAAATGTTTGAATATAGTAAAAGCTTCATATTTCTATTTTAGAAGATAAACTTAAGTTTTTTGAATGTAATCATTAATAAAAATTAATAAGTAAATATTACCAACCAATGAGAGTGTTTGCATTGGTCCACACAAATCTTTGTGTACAATCTCCAATGGAGCTTTCGCCCTATATGAAACTGGAGATAAAAATTTATCGCTGTGATGTTTTGCAAGTATACCACTTTGACATGACCTTGTTGGTTATTGAATACTAGGTAACCCTTTCACCATATATTTCTTTTGAAGCAAATCTATACCACCAAAATATAAATGAACATATCTTAAATGTGATAATGAAGATTCATCCAAATTCCTAGTTTTATAAGAATTCGAGGGAGATAATTCATTTCCCATTATAAGCAGAAACATCATATTCTTTGTCATCACCACTCTTGTTATTAGATGCTTACATGGATATTTAATGCTCAACATGTGGTATCTTAAACTAGGTACATAATACACATCATCAATTGTTCATCTTTCATGATTTGTAGTATAAAGAAAAATCAATTCTTTACCTTTAAGACATATGTTATTATTGTTGCGGAGCTTGACCTCATACTAAATACTAGTTTCTTGAAAGGTAAACAAATCTTTGTTTCTAGCCATGTGATTGTTGCAGTCACTATCTAAAAATCAAATATTATTTGAACATTCTTGAGTCACATGACAAGTCAAAAAAATTGGTTTTTGATTATCTTCAAACTCATATAAGATGTGCACAGCTTATTTACTGGCATATCCTTGCTTCTTTCGACATTTGTTAGCAAAATGACTATATTTTTTTTGCAATAATATCAGTAAACCTTAGACTTATCATATCTTTGATTTCCTTGTTACCAGGATCTATTGTTACTTCCCCATAAATTAAAATGGAAATGCTGAGATTTCTCCTCATGGTGAGAATTATCTCACATACGCCTTTGATTATCTACTATGTTGCTTCTTCCTCTATTACTCAACCTTCCTCTACATCTTCCTTTCGTAAATTGAAGTTGATTTTTAATTGTCTTCTCCAATGCGCTATCATCATATCTAGGCATTTAGGATTCATTTGCAATCAACAAACCAATGAAATCATCAATTTGAATTTGACTTGTGTGTTTAAACTCTTCTATGGATACAACCAAGGCTTCAAATTTATTTTGAAAATGACAGAAGACATTCTCAAACACTATATTATTTTAGAGGTCTTCTCAATTGATTAATCATACTCATGACCTAATTCATAAAGTTGTCCATAGTTTCACTATCTTTCATTTTCACATTTACAAAAATATTCTCTTAAATTCTATAACTTGACATTCTTCACATTGAATACACCCCATTAACATGTTTCAAGAGTGTCCCATGCCTTCTTTGAAGACTCTCCCTTGGCACCTTTGAAAATATCACATCGCCTAAGCCTTATTGAATGCCAAGAGCTTTATTACCCTTTTTCTATTCTCCTTCAACAACGTTCGCTCAACATTTGTTAGAGCCACCTATGTTTCTTGATTATCATACTCTAGATACCAATCAATACTATATCCCCAAAGGTCATGAAAATGCATCAATGTTCTCACTCTAATAGAGTAAGAATCATAATTTTTCTCAATCACAAGGAAAACATGTGATTGAGCAATACTGGTATTTAATGCCATCTCTCCCAGTTAGTTTAAATATTTATATGGAAAGTAAGAGGACTTTTACACTTTGATTAGCTCCTCAAATACACAACAACTCTTCAATTTGATATGACTCCAAACAACTATTTTCTTAACATGAAAGCTCAGCTAATAATGAGTTATACCTCCTCTCTCAAAAAGTTACATAGGTTACATTCTACATATCCCAAATGAAGGTTATGAAACTTATAATGCCATAGAAAGTTATATGGATAATACTCCTCGAGTCTCATAAATAAAGTGTTAATACTCTACAACTTAATGTGTGTGCCATAGTTCCACAGCATAGGCTCACAACTCACCGTGGCTTCATATTCATCTCTGTTCATGCTCCAACAATGATAAGTAAATACGAAATAATACCAAAAAAAATGACAAGTTCTCTATGTAAATGGACAAGTAATATGAAATAATATGAATAAGATAGAAAGTATGACAACTCAAGATTATGCTCCAGCAATAATAGCTCATCCCCGTCTCATGCTCCATGATAGCTCATGATTATGTTGATATATCCACACCTAGGTCAGTCGCCATGCTTGGAATACACATCAATTATATGATCCACATCAGGATATAATATTCACGCATCCAATATTGCATCGATGTCTGTGAACAAGCATCCAAAATAGTTGCAACAACTTAACTGTTCCACAGTGTTCATCAATGTTGGTCACATGTTGGCTATACTTTAATGCACATGTCTCTACATTGGTCATACGTTCATGTTTCCATAAATTTCACATGGGCCACACAAATCTTCCACTTCCACTAGTCTTCCACTGAGCTTTAGGAATAGTATACACATTCAAGTTTAGACATGTTGGTCATCAACTCATAGATACTTCATGAATTTTCAAACTCCAACATCAAATATTTTATAAAACTCCACAACTTATCGTAGCTCTGGCTCTAATACCAAATTGAAAGACAGAGCATAACACATAGCCAAAACTTCGAACAAAATATCATAGACAAATAGCAACGAAGACCACTGATACAACTACTCTGTCCATGCCTCCATATTTATACAAAATTTTACATCAGTTATTTTTCCCCTTAAGATTTCGATGAGTTTCGGTGGTGGTTATCCCTTCATAACAGGTTGAGGCAGTGTTGACCCTTTGGATCATTCTAAGGTGGTGATGCCCACTTAGATTGGGTTGAGGTTGTGGAGGTTACGAAACTATGAAATAATTAATAGGTCTAACATTACACAATCAAAATTCTCAACTTATGCTATTACACCAGGTTGTCATGACTCAAAATAATAATACTTATATTTTATTAAATGAATCAAAGCTCCCAAGTACTCATGTTTATACCATGTTGTTATTACTATATCTATTAACACTATTACACCAAGTTGTCATGACATATAACAATAACACATCTAATCTAACTAATAATAGTTCCAAATTAATGTTCAACCTTCAATCCAAATTTATTCTTGATCATACATATAATAATTAGCTCAATACTCATATATGTGAAGGATAAAGCCAACAATTAAATATAAAAAACTTTAGTTTGCAAAACAACACATATATCACTTATATTTTCTACTTGGATTGCCATATCTTTAATATAGATCCATTTTTATTATACATTTAGCAAGTACACAAGGACGAAATATATTAAAGCATAAATCTTTTTTAGAGTGCAAAACTTGAAAAAATATTTACATCTTAACTTTCTTGATATTTAATAATTATTTAATAGACCGTGGTTATGATATATGTGTGTGGGTGTGTGTTTTCATTGGTTATATTACATTTTTAAATGAAAAAAACTCTTTTAGCACTTGGATTGTCTAGACTATATACCTTAAACCTATAATTTCAACAAGTCTTCACTGTATTTTAGAGAAAAATGATAAAAAGTATATTGTAAAAAGAGCCAAAATGTAGAGTGATAAGAATACTTAAATGTTTTAAACCCATATACTATTATTAGTTGTACAAATGAAAAATTAAGTAAATTTGGAAAAAATGGAAACAATTGATCTATATTAAACTAATAAAAAGAAATGTAGAACACATGTATAGAATAGTTTGGCCATATGTAGATCCTTGCAACATAACTCGATAGAAATCACAACTTCGAAGTATCCTTATTAGAAAGCATGGAGTATAAATAATATCTAAATTAATTCACATATTCTATGTATCACAAGAATAACATATCTAATCCAATTTGCAAAAATGTCACTAGTCTAAATACACATGAGCTTCCTCCGTAATTTTTGGTAGGAATGGATTCTAATAATTTAGAATTCACTAGAAATAGTTCCTATAAAATTCCTCTAAGGGTAGCCTAAAGTACAAAATTTCCCAACCTCTCCCATCTAGGGACTTGTCCTCATTTAATATAATTACAACAATGAATCTCTATGATGAGGTGGAGTGGGATCCCAATTATAATACTAGAATAGTTTTAGAATCTGTTAGATAATTAATTGAAGTAAACTTAGGTAATTGAAGGTGGAAGAGAATATGTGATGCCTTTGATGGCGATGGGAATCTTTGATTGCTTGTGGATCCATTTTATCTACACATTGATATTGGGATGATTTGTTCCATTATCAAGCCATGCTCTTCGATGGCCCATGAAATGGATTTGATCTTCCTTTACCAATCTTCCCACAAAATGGAAAATTGGGTACCTCCTCTAGAAAGGAGATGGGGATAATTAAAAGGGTCACTTGGTCAATTCTCTTCAATTGTTGCATCATGATGACCTTCTACTCCAATATTTGATTACATTCTTCA
The DNA here is from genome assembly GCA_031772625.1 of Pinus tabuliformis. NCBI lineage: Eukaryota > Viridiplantae > Streptophyta > Pinopsida > Pinales > Pinaceae > Pinus > Pinus tabuliformis. Next base: position 791,233,718 of record CM062809.1, on the reverse strand, counting down.
AATGCTTACTAGGCTTGGACTCGATTTAGTCCAACTATGATAACTATGTCAAATCCAATGGTGATTCTCAATTGACTCCCATTATTAGGAGCGCTTCTCTATTACTGTACTTACAGTTACATGTAACCATAGAATAATATCCTTCCAAGAGTTGAATGAGGCCTAATGCTTGATCAACTCCTTTTGAGCTAATCTTGGGATGTCACCTAGGTTCTCTTCAAACTATGATTGAAATTATTTGATTCCTTGAAGCTCTTCTTAGACATTTTCATGTTAGCCTTTGTGGCTCCCATTTTTCATGTAAGTCAACTAGCTCTTTATTAAAAACCCATACAATTCTCATTTTTCTAAAGAATTTCTCCATGTATTTTCTCATAGCTTCAATTTTTTTTCATACATAAGGTTTGGAATTCCTTCCTTCCCATTCAATTCACTTGTTATAGGACTAGATTATCCTAATTCGTATTGATGTTAGTATGTTTCATATTAAATGCTATTATTTTTCAACTCCTCCATAAGTTTTTTCTCTGGTGTTTATTCTTTTGATGATTTTGTATACATGGACATCATGAAGCCATTATGTTTCTATCTCATGTTTTTTATCCAAGGATATGGCTAGTTGGTTGAGATCATTAGTTTGTGATATTTCCTTCTGTATAAATTTTCCCTCTAGGATGGAAATCAAACTTCTCTAATGATCTAGGTTAGTGATTAGCTCCTCAACTAAAGAGGCATTTTCTTGAGAAAATTTCTCCAAAATGAAATCCATCTTAGAGGGTCATTGTTTGGGATTTGGTGTTATAAAAGTTATAGAATATTACTTCACTGGTAGTCCCCATGTTTTGAAGAACACGTCCCTTCCTCTGCTTCTTATACCTATTCAAATCTCTCTGTTGCAATATAGATTAAACTAATTCTTGAGCGACACTACATGCACCCCATTCTACACTTTCAATCTCAAGACCCAAGGTGTGTGTGATATGATTATTATTGTCATTATTGTCACATGGATAGTGGGTTCTTGACTTATGCTTTGGAGAGACATAGCTTACTCTCTCATTTCCTATTTCACCTCCTCTAGAAATGTGTCTCCCTACTCATTTCTTATTCCTTCTTCAACTATTTATTTAGTCATTTCTTCCTTCTTATTTTTCTCTAGTCCCTCAATGACTTTGCTTTCTTACTTTTTCTTCTTCTCCTCTTCTGATATTCTTATCCTCTATACATTTACTACTTTTTCCTAAGACACGGGCATAATTTCTTTCATTTTATTTTTTCATCTCCACCCTAGGCCTCAAACATTTCACCACTTCCTAGTCCTTTTGTTTTATCTCAAGAATTACATGCTCCTCATTCTTCTTTTTTTCTTCAAGTTTTATTTTTTGCTCATATATGTTTTTCTTTAACTCCTAATAAGATTAGGATCACTAGCATATTTTTTCTTCTGACAATTCTTAGTGAGGATCGCTAGCATATTTTTTCTTTTTGCAATTCTTAGTGAGTGTAAGGATATTGAAGTTTGATGCCTCAACAATATTGGTTGACTACATTCTTAGGATGATATTTTTGAATTCTACCCTCATAAATATTCAAGTCTTAAATATGTTTGTCTTCTATATTAAAATGCAGGTTGTTTTTCCATGTGTAAACCATGAGCATGAATAGGTAATTTGAGCATAGGTTCTTGTTACTATGGGATAAGAATTCATGGAAGTGAGCAATGACTATTTCGACACGAATTTTCTGAGGGCTACCGTGTCTATGAAAAATTTTAGTGCTAGATGAAAGCTGCTAATGGTTCCATAAATAACATGGAACATTGGATGTTCCTCTAATTTCCTGTAGGCATGATTGTGACCTATGCTTCCTCCAAGAGCTAATAATTAAGCTTATTTTAAAACCATATATATATATATATATATATATATATATATATATATATATATATATATATATATATATATAGTGGGCCCATAAAGCCATCTTATAGATCAAGAAATTGAAGCTTGCATTTATTTTCCTATAGATGTTTGTAGTAATGTGCATTGAACAATAGTCTGTCTCCAACCAAAGAATTGGAATACACACCTAATGCATACAAGGTCAATTAGCTAGGTTAACATATCAAGACCATCATTTTGCATGAGTTCTTGTCTGACATATTAGATGATTGTGTTATGGAGGTTCCATAAAATATCATTTCCTAGTTAAAACATGTGCCCTTCTCTATGACTTAATCGATTAATGACACCCATTTTAGCTAAAGGTTACCACTTCTCTTTCTATGTAGAGGTTGGTAGCTAACATCATGGTGATTTTATAAGTTGGGGGGAATATTGTGGTTGGGTATACCCCATTTTTCTTCCTAATGAACAGTTTCTAGTCACTTCAACATTCCTCCAAAACTTCTTGTAATGAGGGATGTGATTCTACGTAGGAATATATGTATTCTCTATCTAGTTGTTGCTTTGGGGGATTGAGCTTGTATATATATGAAAGTTTTAAATTCCTCTAAGACCCTAGTTCTTCTTGGACATGGCCATTTATAGTGAGGGTTCCAGTTCAAGCATGGTCAAAAAAACCTCTTAATTTTTTCTGATCTCTCTATCTATTTTATCCTTAAAATTTTCTCTTCCTATAATTAAATGAGAAATTACAAATTTCATCATCTTATAATATACAAACTATAAACATTTGTTTTCAATACTATCTATTAAGTATAAATAAAATTGATAAAAATAATATTTTAAATAAATATTAAATAATAAATTACTTTATTTATAATTACCATTAAAATATTTTATTATTAATAATTATCTTTAAAATATAATATATCAACTTTATTAAATATAAAAAATTTAAATTTAATGTAATATATTAATAAAAATGGATAACAAATTTAACAAGTCATGCGCAGATTCTAAAGGTGAAAGTTAATTTTAATTATTAAATAACTTCAAAATAGAAGTTTAAAATTAACTTTGACACTTCGATCAAAAATCAATTTCAAAGTGTATCATATTTATCAATAGTAAATAGTAAATAAATGGAGTGGATATGAATAAAACATCAAGATCACATTTGAAATATATATGAAATAGCGACATCACATTCGCTTTAACACTCCGATCCAAAACCAATGTCAAAGTGTGCCAAACTTATTTATCAATAGTAATTAAATTTACCAAATTTGACATTAGTATCCAAAATCAATATCACACTTGGACATATATATCAAAAATAAATATCACATTCGCATTTTGTTCTTTCATGTCAATAGCTCATTTGCCTTTTTAAGCTGTCTCAGTCACAACTCAGCTTCTAAAGTTGAAAAGTTAATTTTAATTTAGATTAATTCAAAATTGAATCCATAGCTATATAAAAAAATCAATATGAAATTGAAGTTTGTTTTAAAATCCACATTATTTTATCAATCTCTGTATAAAAAAATCAATATGAAATTCAAGTTTGTTTTAAAATCTACATCATTTTCTCAATGTCTGCATTATTGCTCAATTACTGTTAGGTTTGAAGGTGCTTTTGTTCTTTTACATCATGCATCCAAACAAGCACGTGGTGGATTGTCGACCTTTCATTGCACACTTGTACATTAAATATCATTTTCGTTAAGTTAACATCAAAATTGGGATGAAAGGGACTAGAATAGAAAAGCTCATCTACAGTTGGATAAAAAATCAATATCAAATAGAATTTTGTTCTAAAATCTGCATTATTGTCTACGTACTGCTAGATTTCAGTTTTCTTTTCTTCCTTTATGTGTACAGGTATTTTGTTTTCAGTATGTACAAACATGGAATAACAGGGTACGTGGTGGAATTGTCAGCACCTCACTGCACGTTTGAACAGTATTTTTGAATCTGTAAATCCAAAAGGCTTATTTTAAAGAGTTTAATTGTTAGTTTAATAATAGAAATTTTGATAAGATTGTGATAAAATTCTAATAAGATTATGATAATATAAGAAATTTTGGTCAAATTTTAAAATTTTGGGTTTCTAGGAATTCTTCTTGATGGTGCTAAATTCATTTTCAATATTAAAAAAATGATTTAAACATACTAGCTTTCTAATTCGTTTGAAAGTTATTTACCAGATTCCTATAAATTTCTGCAATTAAACAAATTTGTGACTTAGGTAAACAATGCCCATCCAAAATTGAGATATAAAAAACTAAAACAAAAAGCTATTTCAATTAGCCATATCAAATGTTTCTATTATTTCCCATCAAAAGCTTATCTGTTTTTTATATTGTGGCTCCCTCAAAGCCAGAAATAACAACTGACCAATAAGAAGTGACATAGATGAATTCAAAATCGAAATGTAAAAACTAAATTACACAACTATAAAAAAAAAAATATCAGAATCAATTTTCTTTCAAAAATCTACATTACCACATTTATTTATACTTACGTTGAAAAAATACCTAAACATAGATGAATGGGAGTTCGAGTAGAAAACTACATAATGTGAAATCAACATTATTTAACTTATCGAGAAATTTACTCAAGGAATTTCTCTATTTAGGTGACGCTGATTTAAATGTCCTTGTCTTCTTTCAGATCAATAACTTTATTGTTTTTAAAGGCATCTTACTAGTGTTTACTAGTAAGAAGTAACGCAATAAGAAATAACGTAGTCCGCACTTGCATAATTTATCAAGAATAAATATAAGTCTAATTATTTATATTATAATATCGTTATTTATTTAAGTTTTTGCTCATTTAATGATTATACTGGTTGGTTCCAAACAAATCAACCAAAAATTTCTGTTATATTATTTTGAAAAAAATTGTTTAATTAATATCAAATTAAAAATCCAAAATCCATATTTGAATGTGCTTTCGTTCGTTCATGTCCAGAGCAGTGTGCATTATTGTCTCTTTCTGCTTATTAAGAGCAGAAAATATTTAGACGACTTTACTGGCAGAACCTATCTGACTCGGATAATATTGGTCAAACTATGAACACCCAATCATATATATATTTCATGTATTCATATCGCTCTTTTCCGATATGTATTCATTGACTGGACAAGCAAGCATAAACATTGATTTACAAACTGAATATCAAATTTTTTTGGGTGTAAATACTCTTTGTATTAAATAATCTAATCTAATCAACTCTGAATATGCTTTAATAATTATACGTAAAGTTTAATATTTTTTATTCAATACAAACGGATAAAAAATAAACTTATTCTACTTTCCATGTAATTTCCGTTTTAATATCCATTTATCTAGGGCTCGGCATATGTGAAAATTTATTTATCCATTAATTCCATGCTATAGATTAATTCTTTCTTATTACATTCATTACACCTCATCATATGTAATAATATTTTTAGTGCTATTTTATATATATATATATATATATATATATATATATATATATATATATATATATATATTTATTATTATTATTATTATTATTATTATTATATTTTTAAGGTTATAGAATGATTATGAGTCAACTTGATTATTTTTTATTTGTTATTATTAATTTTCCTTTTTTAAAGAATTGGATAAGTTTGGTTTAAAGGCTAAAACCTTTTCCAATTATACATTTTTTTGAAACTAGTTCTTCCCATATACTCTCCCAAATACACTAAGAAAAACTACAAATCTACATAACATGACTAAAAACTAAAATATCAAAGAACTACATTTCTTGCAGATTAGGACTTGCACTCCTTTTGCTTTTGCATCAAGTTGAACTAGAATGAGTCCTTGTTCATCAATGCCTTCACATTCTTCCTCATCCATTTGTTCCTCTTGCTCAACTACTCTTGTTGGTATGCATTTACATGCATGTGTTTATCAGTGCCGAGCCTTTCTTCATTCTGTATCATGTTTTCAACACAAAATTCAAGCATCTCATTTACAAGTTGTAGTCAGTCCATCTTAGGCTTGAAAAATCATCGACGATGAGTGATTGCTTTAAAATGGGCCTTGGATTCTGCCAGAGTCATCATAGTATGTTGAGAGATCACGGAGTTTACAAACTCCAAAGATTTGGCCACCCTTGAGAGTAGAAGTCAGAACTCCTCCTCTACATCCCCTCTATTACCCTCTATGAATTGGATATTACACTGGATATAACTGAGAATTGGGAAGATTGCGTCCCTTATGAAGATTCCATTGCCTCCATACTCACCTCCACATTCCTTATATATATTTGATTTGTCCCTCTTCGCCATATTCCTACTCCAAGCACCATTAATGCCAAACCTAACCAACATTGCCAAATGTTCAGACTCCATTATCGAAAGATTGCAGACATAGCAAGCTCCAATGCAAAAATCTCCAATGAACTAAGAACTGAATGCAATGAATGAAACTTCCCACATTAGAACTGCTCTGGGAATTAAATCAAGCAATCTCTATTTGTCTTGTGTCGATATCACCAAGAAACTTGTCTCCCAAGTGTCATATACAACACATTTCTCCTTGACGACAACATGCCTCCATAAATGCATATTAAATGAGGGTTTGTTATAGTGCACTTCTGGTGCACTTAGGGACTTGACTCAATAACCAATGCCTACCTCTTCCTAGAAGCAGATTAAAACTCACATGAGTACTAATAATTAAGGGATAGATTTGATTATAGAATCAACGTTATCAATTTTTAAAATTCCTTGTTCTAGTTGCACACCCATTGTAGCGGCTGCAACACCCTCCAAAATTTTGGCCTACACTTAAATTTTGGAGCCTACTATGGATCCTCTTATCAATTGTTCCTTAGTCACTTATTGGTTAGTTGATGATTTCAAGCCCCCTTCTCGAATATCAAGTGTCGTTCACGCTTTTATCTTTATATAGCAAGTGTCATCTTTGGGCATGGGAATTATCACTTGTCATGCAAAGGGGATTTTTGGTTTGCATCAAGGGGAAATCTTTGTGAAAATGAGTTGTTCTCATCATATAGACATGTTTCACACTCATTTCCAAGGTTTCACACACCATTACACAAGTTTCGTCATTATCCTCACAAAGTCCATCGACGGGGACACACTTATCATAATTTTCCACAAAGATTGTTGCATTAAGCGAAGTATGTTTTCATATGTTCTAGATGATCTACATTATATCACCAATTATCCAAGTGTGTGGTCACAGTCAAGTTATATCACTATTCACATCAATCCCATTCATCCCACACTTAGCCAAATTCTGGAATATCCCTAGCAACCTAGCCTCATCCATCCTTCATAAATTGTGGACTTCACATCTACAACCCTCAAGATTTTTTATTTCTTGTTGGAAATATGCATTGCACAGAAAGCCCAACCTCCGTTTAGCCTCCAAAACTGAGCATAAGCTTCCTCTAGTGTCCTTCCCTCAGCCGAAGCTCACTGCCTTCAGAAACTGCATAGTTCTATCTCTCAAATCTCTCAGTTGCCCGGTCCCCCTTGCCTCCTGAGCCTGCGTACTTTTTCCTCCCAAGGGCCCATCCCACAATAGCCACTACCTGCTTGAACTATGCAATTTTGTCCCTCAGTGGACACAACACAAATTTTTCCTTCAATTGGCACTATGCAATCCTATCCCTCAGTCTAGCACATTCACTGAGCCTTCCCCTTTGACCTAATACCAATTCTGTCTCAGTCAATGGATTATCATACGACATATTAGACCAGGAGTTTATTAGATTGATGTCGTCTTGCCATGAATTGATTGTAGATAGAAGAATTCTACCATGCTATGGCAAGATGATGAAGAAGGAGATGAAGAATTAGGACATGCCAGATGAAAATTAAGGGGATGAGGAAAAAAGATAATCATCAGATAAGAAGACTAAGGAACCCTAGTATGATAGAAGATCGAAGATCAATGCTGCAAGGAGACTCCATCTAGTTCACAACCCTTTGGAGGGTAGGTACAAAAACAAAGCACATCTTTCATGAAGTTGAAATGCACCTCTTAGAGTAGTATGAAGGACATATTATAATTTTCATATAATTATGTCTTCAATATGTATGTTTACAAACACTGAAAGACATTCCATATGTTTTCACTAAGTGTTTCACTCCCTTTCACAAGGTAGGCAAGATGTCATCTATTTGCATGTTGGTTGTCAAACTTTATGCATAAGCTCATTCTAGGTGTTCGAAGGGCTCAACTTTGTGTTGATGAGTTTTCCTAACCATGTAAGCACTTGTCACGCTCATTCACAAAGTTTTGATCATTTTCGCACAAGTGTCATCACAGTGATCATAAAGTCCATCCTACGTTTCGCACTTGTGATAGTTGGTCACTAAGCAGTCATACACAAGCAGAAGTGTTGTTCTTCTGTCATGGGTGATCAGTTTTATTGAGTCGTCAACTATTCTAAGTGTTATGATATATTCTAAGCTCCATCACATCACCTGTCAGTTTCACTGGTCCAACACTTAGCCCTTTTTGAGGAAGCTCCCCGACCCTTCAACTCAGCTTCACCTAATCTACATAGACTACGTATTGCATAGAGCCAGTCATGAAGATGTTACCTTGACCCTTGGATATGTACAATGCACAGTTCTTGTCCCCTAGCACTACTGCATTGGGAAATTCCTGAGCCCAAAACCCAACCTTCCCTTCCATAATTGCACAATCTTTTCAGTTATCCTTCCATTCCAAAACTATCTAAAGGTTTCCTTTAGTGCTCCTGCCCTCATCCTACCATAGTGTCTCCCAAAACTCCGTAAAATTCAGTCAGCCTCCTTCTACGGAACTGCACGAAAATATTCCACAATGTACCCTCCTTCAACCGAACTCACTGTCTCTCAAAACTGCATAAAGATTGTCCCTCATCCCAGCCTGAACTGCACATTGTGTAGTTCTAGTTCTCAAGCCTCAGCCCTGGCTTCTAGGACTATGGAATGCACAGTTGCTGAGCCTCCCTTCCCAACTTGTACCTCAGTTCTGGGTCAGTCCCTCGACTAGAATGCAACATCTTAGGCTTGGAATTTTTTGGGTTGATGTCATCTCATCATGAGTGAGTTGCAGATATAGGAACCTAGTGGGATGATGAAGAAGGAGATGCAAGGAGGAAGATGCAAAGCACATTCTTGTAGCTGAGCATGGAAATTGATCCATCAAGGAAAAAGGACACCAACTCGCAACCAAAACTGAAGACTTGAGATCACTGAAGAGTCCTACCACCAAGCCATAAGGAGGTTGAACACATGAGTATTCTTAAGATGACATCACTCACAGCAGCAACAGTGGCCATACACTACCACAAGCTCTAAGTAGTTTACATTAATAGTTCCATGTCATGTTTTTTCAAGGGTTGTCATATGCCAAATCATCATTGTGGACCATGTATATTGTATTCAAATGTATTGTAAAACGGAGGTCTAAAGGATACACATGAATATGGAGAGTCGTGTAAGTTGAAATGTCATAGGAAGTTGAAAATTCATAGGAAGTTGAACAGTCATGAGGGTAGTCAAAGAGTCACAAAGGGAAAGCATCATCTCTTGATTATATATACCGCCTCATTGTATGACCAATGGATTTTTCACCTTGTCTCCTCCCGTAAGGCATTAGAGAGATCAACTAGTTCTTTGTGGATCAAGGAGTGGATCCAATGTCCCACTATTGGGGTGAGTGATGTACATTGTAAACATGTGTCTTGGAACTTTTTCTTAATAACATAAGTCTTTTAAGGCCAACACACTCTTCAAGCATGGACTATGAATGTTTGTAAGACTATTCTTTGGACATTTGTATTTCCTATTTTCTTTCACATGTACTAAAATAGTTGAACTATTTCAGATATTTTAGTGCCTATACTATTGGGAATGTGCTGTTATGGTTGTTATCGCAATCCCATCCTTGCAGACTATTTCACAGGATACTAGACATATCTTTCCTTGATGTTTGTTGTAACAACGATCGCATCTGTTGTAGACTAGTCTGTTGAATGTTAGATGAAGCTTTCTGGCTCATGTGTGTCTCTTCCTAGGTAGTACGATTTCCTCTTGCTTAGAGGCTATCTTTTCTTCCCCCCTTTATAATAGAAGAACCTTGACACAGTTGTAACTTCACACTCACCAGGCACACCTCCCTTTCTTTTCGAAGACACCATTGCATCACTCTCCTATGCTGATAGCTAGATCCAAGGTAGATCTTTAAGAATTCGACAACTAGGCCTTTATATCGGATTGGACTCCTACACCAAATGGTGTGAGGTTTGATTGGGATGTCATATCGGCAAGATCCTCCTAATTGATGGAATTTAAGTTCAATGTTGAGGGCAAATCAAATTTTCATAAACATGTGTTTCAAGGTGTTCGTCTTTGTTTTTTTAACAGAATATGTTGCAAATATGTCATGGATAGATTACTCACCCTTACATTCGAAGGTCGTGTTAACCATTGGTGCCATACATTACCCATTTCTTCTATCCATTCATTTGACTAGTGTAGTTTCCTATCTAGGGTGCTAGATTAGGCTATATTTATTATCGACCAGGATCAGTAAACTTCGAGGCATGCATCTACAATTTATAGACATAAAGGATTCCTAACTAAGTGTTTGTGATGGTAGGTTACAGAACTTCTTTACGGAAGGTTGAGGTATGTTCCCTATCACCTGGACACTCAGGTCACTCAACTCATCTACTTATCTAAAAACACTGTGTATTACTTAAACCAAGATTTCAATCCCCTTACGAGGATGCTCTGCATAAAACCCCTGTTCAGTGAACACTCAGCATTCAATGTTTATCATTCATGAAAGATTGAAATATATTAAAATCATAAGCACACTTAAAATCCAAATATATGAGAAACAGGGTTCATGAAGATGCTCTTAAAAATAATGAAAGATCAGCTCCCTTATAGGATACAATTCAACAATCTCAGTGATTAATCCTTCAAGCTACCATCATAAACATTACTCATACGAATTTCTAATTGAATCAACGAAAGCATAAACTGAACTCTAATCACTGTGCATACTATTGAATATTCAGAAGTTGCAAATGAAATAAAATAACAGTATACCCGTTCCACGCAGGGCCCGTCCACGTTTCAGAGGTATATTGGACTGTGCTCAAGCAACTACAGAATCAACGCAATAAGGAAATCGTGACTGCAACCGTGTTTTTGGTATTAAGTTCAAAACTCTGTTTTCAAAACGATACAATGATAACCACTAACTGACTACACATAACTGTGTTTTCATATGTTTTTACAACGTTTACATTTCGAAATGAATGTACATTCATGATGCGGCTGTTGCCGCTTTTGCTATGGCATAGTTTTTAAGTTGTTTCCATTCTGAACCGATTTCAAAAAGGAATAAAACTACATCGGTTTAGAACCCTATGCTGTTGCTGCTTTTGTCGCCAACATGCTATACTTTGACCGTCATTGACCGTGCCTCCAGGAGCGTTGGTTCTGCTGTAGGATAGGTGTTCGTCCATGCTTGTACATTCTACTTTTCATCCCTACCCTTTGCTTTAGCCTAGCTGTCATGCCATATGTCAAACAATAAACCAATTACAGGATGTTGCAACTTCCTGTAGTCTTTTTATCAAAAATCCCTAATTTTTTAACATAAAACTCATAAATCAATTCTAATGTATTTAACAACTATAATACTGTTAACTAATCAATTTCAAGGGGTCTAAGAGATGTATGAAGGAGAAAGGTAGGCAAACGATGTGTTTGAAGAGGAAAAAGGAGGTCAAGTAATGGTACCAACATCTCTCCTCGACTTAATGAATTAGCATGACCTCATGCTAACCCTGATGTGCTTCCTCTGAACTCTGTCCCTGCCTGTACCTCTGCTGCCTTCAACAATGTATCCACATTCTTCTTCACCTAGGCATCTTTCTGGCCATGGAGCTCATGCTCTAAAGTTTTGTACTTTTCCTTGAGGACCTTCTTTTGGTTGTACCATTTAGTGGCCCACTTCCAAATATCTGTTTGTTCAGCTTCAAGTTCCTTAATTTGTTCCCTTAACTTTTCATTCTTCTGTTGAGTCTCTTTACTCTGTGCTTTGAGCATTTCATTTTCTTTCTTGATAACTTTTTCCAGCATATTAGCCTCCATTATTTCTTCCTTTAACTTCTCAATTTGCTTCTCCGGCTTCTTCTGTTTCTTTATGGCAGGCGGTGAATCTTTTTCTTGCCTGTTATTTCTTTCAACCTCCATCTCAGCTCCTGGTCCAGGTTGTGAGTGGGCACTACTTTCAATATCCATCGGCATAGGTGCATTTGATTCAGGCTGGTCTTCTTGTAGCTGGACCTTTGATGTTCTCCTGGTTCTTCTTGAATAAGTGGTAAAAAATTTATCTTGCTCTGCTTTCCGAGCATCCTCTTTTCTCATTTTCCTCGTCCTTATACTGCTAACAGGTGGAGGTACCTTGCTTGCTTTGTGTATGGGAATCTCTTCATCGATATCATTCATGAATCCTGAGTTTTCTTGTGGTTCTTCCTTGTCCTCTTCGTCTATAATTTGGTTAGCAACCAAGAACTCCTTCCACATTTTCCCTCTTCTCTGCAATTCATACTCAATAAGAATTTTAATTAACCCAAAGTGATATAAGCTCTTGTCTTCGTTACCTTTCTGCTTTTGGATGGTCTTCGACATTTTGGTTAGGCTTTGCAAGAGGAAGTATGGCAGACTGATAACACACTGCCCTTTCAAATGTAACAGTAACTTGATATGGTACAAGTAAACAATACTGTAGCGGCCTTCACAAGTTACAAACTTTTGGATGATATAAACCATCTCGTCCCAGGGATGCACCAGCCAACTTCTTGGAACGCCTTTCTTCCAATTAACAGACGAAACCCTAGATCTGGACATAAATTGGGTCCATGATTTCTCTTTAAATTGCTTTGTATTGAAGTACTTCTCCCCTTCTGGGCTGATCCCTAGGGCTTGAGCTATGATGTCTTTCGAAACTCTGAATGAAAAAATACCTATCAGAGCTTTCTCTCCGTTGAATGTAAAAGCGAACTGTTTGGTGACCTCTTCATTACTTCCACGAAATTTCTCTAAAAAGGGCAGCCACTGTATTTCATTAAGAATTGAAATGCAATCTTCGTGATACTGGGAACTGTTGAATATGCTTGGTTCGACCCTATTGGTCATTGTGGCCGAGAGTTGTGCTCTAACTCTTCTTTGTTTATGTTTTACCACTTCAACAAAGAGGTTCTGATTTGTTACCTTTTATCTTCCACCCCCAATGCTGTTGACTTGGTGGCGTCCTCGGCTCTTTAACACTAGCTCCTTTAGTAAGCCAACGATGCTCGATTGACTATCTTGTAATAGAGGTCGAATCCAATTAACTACATTTTCCTTTCGTGGCGCTTGCTACTTTCAGTCTTTACTGTTGAAGTCATAGGAGTCGAATGCTGACATAGAACAACTGAAAACGATAGTGAAATAACCGGCTTAACTCAATTCATAGCATATTCATCTTTTGAAACAGAGGAATGGTTGTATTGGTCGTATGGATGCCATCATAGAAACATTAGAAGCATATATATGAAGTACTGGGATATGATTCCGGGTAGTCGTTTGCATCATTTGGCTTCGTCGGGTGTTTAAATCATAATTCAGCCGTTTCAAACATAATGAACCAGCCCGCATGAAATTTGGTTTCCAAACAATTCACCACGTCTCCTGCTTCTATTGGTACACGGGCAAATAGAAATGTTGGGATGGCTGTAGGGTCTAATTGATTGGTAACAGAGATTGAAAAGGGTGATATGAGAGGGGATTAACAAAATCGTATAAGTATGAGAGGGGTTGGAGTATTGGAAGATGATAGGGATTAACAATAGGATAAGGAGTGATAGGTATGGAGGTGTCTCTGAAATTGATCGTAGCAATCACAGTTATTAAATTTAACATTAAAAATTAATCTAAGAATTTAAATGTTAAGAATAAGGAATACATTACACTTCTGTTGGTTGTTCAAGCGTTGCATTGGCATGCTGGGTAGGACTAGTCTCTTTTGACTATTCTTTGTTGTTCATAACAGGTCCCCTGAGATAGATTCAAATGCAATAGGTCCCCTGAGATAGATTCAAATGCAACAGGTCCCTCTGAGATCTTGAAGATGTTCATGTAGCTTCTTTGAAATCCGGAGAAAGAATTATATGTATATAGGTTCCTTGACCTTTGGTATTTGATGAAGTCTTGGTGCCCAACAACCTATGGATCCTTGTAGAAACTTGATGAAGCTTTGTTGAAGTAATCCTGAAGTAACAGTCTCTTAACAGGTCCCTTTTATGTGTCTTAAACAGGTCCCATTACTGCTGGTGTTAGTAACATGATCTTCTAGACAGAACAGGCCCCCCTGCATAATGTTTATAACCAGGTCCCTCTGAGATAAAACAATAACAAAACAACTTCTTTATTGAAATCTGGAATGCTGAAACAAACTGCTTTGGAAATTTACAGTGAGGAGATGAGATACGAAATCTTTAAGAATTTACAATGGAGAGATAAGAGAACAAAATGCTGATGCCTCCCTCCCCCACTAATGTTTTGACTTGTCCTCAAGTCATTATTCAGTTGATAAATCAAACAAGGAACAAAAGAAAAAGGAATTCTTACCCGCCAACGAATTGGTTTTCAAGTAAGAATTTGGGGTTAGAGTGTGCCAGAGTCTAGTTTTCACATCTAACCCATTGTTATTATTTGTTTTTTTTCTGTTGTGTTTGTTTTTTTTTTTAGATTTTGTTTTTATTTATTTATTTATTTATTTATTTCTTTTTGAATTTCTAAATTGATATAAAATGAACTAAGGCAGGGATACTGCAGCTGAAGGCTGCAATATCTCAACCTCTCTTTGTTGAGATACTGTTTGGAGAAAATTTTGCTTGCTGATGGGCTTAGTGTAAAGTTACAGGCGATGACCGTTGACAGTAAAGGAATGACCTTCTCCATCAATAGTTTTGAGCTTGACTGAACCATTGTCGTAAGCCTGAATAATTTGGTATGGGCCCATCCAATGGTGGTAAACTTGGCTTTATGATCTCTGAATTTAGAGTCAAAAAGTAAAGCCCAGTCACCTTCCTTGAACTGCTTCTTCTTGATATGTGCATCATGCCACTGATTCCTTTGTTTTTGCATGAGGATTGTGGTTTCCTTCGCTTGCTGCCTCATTTCATCCAGCTGGTTCAACTGCTGAATTCTTTCTTGTTGTGCTTGGTCCAGGTCAATTTGCAAATCTGCAGCCAGTTTGAAAGTATGTATTTGAAATTCAATAGGAAGCATTACCTCTTTTCCATACACCAACTGATATGGTGTAAATCCTGTAGTATTCTTCCACGTAATTCTGTAAGCCCAGAGTGCATCTTTGAGCTTCTCTTCCCAATTCTTTCTGTTCATTGCCACAGTTTTAGTGATGATCCCTTCCAAAGTTTTGTTTGTGGATTCCACCTGCCCATTGGCCTGTGGATGGTAAGGTGTACTTCTTCTGTGCTTGATTTGGTATTTGTTTGTGATGTCCTTCACTAACTTTTAAGTAAATTGAGTACCTTGATCAGTCACTATTTCCCTTGGTACTCCATACCTTACAAAAATCTATTCAAAAAGGAAATTTACCACTGTTTGTTCGGTGGCTCTAACTAGTGCTTTTGCTTCAGCCCACTTTGTGACGTAATCAATACATACTAAGATGTACTTCTTACCATTGGAGGTTGGGTTAATGGGTCCTATAAAGTCTAGAGCCCATTTTTCAAATGGCTCTGGGTGAACTTGGGGCTGAAGTGGCATCTCGTCTGTAGCTATTGGCCTGCCCATTCTTTGGCAGCTGTCACAAATCTTCACATACTTCTTCGCATCCTTAAAAATGGATGGCCAGTAGTATCCAAGAGTAAGAACTGTGAATGCTATTCGCTTAGCTGCAAAATGCCCACCACACAGTTCATCATGGCAAGATTTTAAAATATCAATTATCTCATCATTTCTTACACATCTTCTAATAATCATATCATAACCAGTGTAAAATAAATCTCCATTAATCCATGAGTATCGAGCACTTTGTTTGACTAGTCTCTTCTTTTCCTTTGGAGTAAAGTATGGAGGTGTCCTTCCTGTAGACAAATAATTGGCCAAGTCAACATACCAAGGATTCACTATGGAAATTGCAAATAAATTTTCATCTGGGAAAGAATCTTCAACCGGAACAACCTCACCTGGATTTTGCAGTCTAGAAAGAAAATCTGCCACCTGATTCTCTTTACCTTGTCTATCTAACACTGTGATGTTAAATTCCTTTAACAATAATAACCATCTGGTAACTCTGCCACTAGTTATTGGTTTATTCATTAAATGTCTAATGTCATAATGATTAGTATGTACAAAGACTTCATAACCAGTTATATAATGTCGGAATTTATTCATAGCATATATGATGGCAAGTGTTTCCTTTTCTGTGACTGTGTAGTTTGACTCTACAGGTGTTAGATTTTTGCTAATGAAATAAATGGCATAATTACAAGATTCCTCTTTTTGGCCTAATGAGGCACCCACTGCAGTGTCAGATGCATCTGTAAAGATATGAAATGGTAAGCTCCAGTTAGGCCCTCTTAAGACTGGTGTGGTTGATAACTTCTTTTTGAGTGCTTCAAATGCTTGTTGGCAGTTCTCATTCCAGTTGAAAAGTACATCTTTTGTTAGAAGCTTAAACAAAGGTAAAGCTATTTTACTAAAATGTTCAATAAACCTTCTGTAATAGCTTTCATACCCAAGGAAACTTCTTACCTCTCTTTGATTCTTTGGAATTGGCAAATCAACAATGATCTGGATTTTTGTTGGGTCAACTTGGATGCCTTGAAAAGAAATATAGTGGCCTAATACTATCCCTTCGTTTAACATCATAAAGCACTTTTCATTGCTCAGGGACAGATTAGCTTCAATACATCTTTTCAAAACTCTTTCAAGGTTCTCTAATGCATGTTCAAATGCATTTCCATACACTGAAAAATCATCCATGTAAACTTCAACACAATCATGAACTAAATCAGCGAAAATAGCTAATACAGATCTCTAAAATGTAGCTGGAGCATTGCAAAGTCCAAATGGAAAAACATTATAAGATTAAGTGCCCCAAGGACAAGTGAATGTGGTTTTGTCCTGATCTTCTGAGGCTATCCTGATCTGGTTGTAGCCACTGAAACCATCAAGAAAAGAAAATGATGATTTCCCAGCTAAGGTGTCTAACACTTGGTCAATAAATGGTAGTGGGAAATAATCTTTGAGCGTTTCTTTGTTCAATTGTCTGTAATAAACACAAATGCGCCACTTACCATTTTTCTTGGGCACTATAACCAATGGGGATACCCACTGACTGTCAGAAATAGGATATATAAAATTAACTCTCAACAGTTTTTGCAATTCTTCTCTGACAATATCCTGGAGCATGGGCTTCATTCTTCTCTGTGGTTGCCTCACTGGTTTGATAGTACTATCTATATAAATATGGTGAGTGCATGTGTCGGGGTGAATCCCATGTATATCAGTGTAGTCCCAAGCAAATGCTTTCTGGTATTTTCTCAATAGTCGAATCAATTTCTCTTGCTGAGATGAGTCTAGGTGATTGCCTATGTTCAGAGTTTTCCCTGGACTAATCTCTATGATCTGACTCTGTGTGTTTGTGATGGATTGAACTGGAAAAATATCGTGAAATGTGGTTTGCAAAGATTGAATGGTGCATGTTTCTTGAAAATTTTTGGCTAAAAGTACATCTGCAGCATGATATTGGTCGTTTCTCAAATTTTCGGAAATATCAGGTTGAGAAAGGAATAATTTTACCAAATCATTATTATTTTGTTCTTGGAAATCATAGATTTGGTCAATGCTAAAAACAGATTGTACTTCTTCTTTATCATTGTATTTATCATCAAGCCACAAATTGTGTGTTACTGCTGGTGATTGTGCCGATGGATAAAGAGTGAGTTTTTTTCTTTCGGTCCCTCTTGAAATGATCATGTTGCCCGATCGACATCCTATGAATGCATCAGCAGTTGCTAACCATGGTCTACCAAGGATGATAGGGTGCCCTCCTATATTGGATTTGGGTTGAAGAACGAAGAAGTCCACTGGGTACTCCCAAGAGTCTAGTGAAACAATTATGTCCTCCAAAATCCCTTCAGGAATCACTTTAGACCTATCAGCTAGTTCTAGAACAATCGTTGTATGTTGAAAATTTATGAGCTGGAGTGTTCTCATGGTTTCAAGAGCCATGACATTTATTGTGGCCCCAAGATCTATTAAAGTGTTTGGAATCTGTATGTTGTTAATGATTGTAGTAACTCTGGGGATACCAGGATCAACATACTTTTCCATTGAGATGGTATTTGTCATAAGGCCAGCTAAATGTCCTATAACATGAATGGTTTGTGGATCAATCCCTTTCCTAGTGGGCTTCTTAAGACACATTTCTTTGATTGCTTTAGTGTATATGGGAATGTCTTTTATGGCTTGCAGTAGTGGAATTTTTATATAGACATTCTGTTGGCATTTTGGCACAGATGTGGCGCTATGGTACAAGTGTTGTCCTTGATGGCAACTCACTTTGGTGATAGATCTCAGTTCTAGTGCTCAGAATGGAGGAAATATTGTATACGCAGGTACACTTTGCCGAAGTCGTGTATACACGCGGTTTATACGTTCCGAAGTCGCGTATGCATATACACGCACTTTTATGCACATAAAAGTGCGTACATGATGGGAAACTTATTTTTGGTCTGTGGTTGTCAGTCCTTGGAATTTGAACCTTTGGTTGTGGACCATGGTATCTCGGCAGAAGAGTTGAACCCAGGTTTTTGGCCTTTGGTATTGGATTATTATGGTTTTGGTCCGTGGTATTGTTCAAGGCCCATAACTATAAAAGAGGAAGGAGATCATGTGAAAATGTATCCTCTGAATGATTGAATATCTAATATTGTGGTAGATCTGGAATACGGGTGATTGGGTTATGGTGCAGATCTAGATCTGAATGAAGGTGGAACCTGAGCGCAAGAAGGATAAGGACTATTGATGGATCTAAATCTCAAGGCTTCAACATTGGTATCTCTGTATGATTTTGATCTGTTATGTGTGGCGCACTCTTGATCTATAAATCTGGGCTAACTGATGTCTGAATACTTAAAAGAATAAATTATCCTTTATAGATCTGTACGCAGGTTCAGTGAATTGAAGGTGCATATATACGCGTCTTCTGTGAATGAAAGATGCGTATACGCAGGTTGGTTGTGATACAGAAGCGTATACTCGCAGGTTGATGAAAAGAGAAGTAGCGTATATGTCTTGATTTATTTTCTAGCTGCTTCTGTTTTATTGTTGCAGTGTTCTGGGTTCAGAATTAGTGTTTGATTATAGTTACTGTGTTCTGGGAGAAGTGCTTAGTTGTTTCAGCCCTCAATTGGTGAAAAGGAGTTTGGGTTATGCAGAAATTCTTGATGTTTGATTAATGTTGTTTGTGGATCCAGTCTGAAAATTAATGAAACGAGGTCCCTGAAAGCAAAGAGAAGATTGCAGCCTTCTGCAGGTAGGAGCCTGCGTACTAGTATCTCAAGCTAATACAAGAACTAAGGGGGTTGGAGCTCCCTTCCAGGGAAGCTGGAAAATGAGAGAGATTTGTAGCTCTCTGCAGGTTGCAGCCTGCGTACTGGTAAAGTCTGCTCCAGTACAAGACATTGTAAAGAGAAGTTTCTAATTAAAAGGAAGATAGAGACGAATTGCAGCAGGGGGTTTTCACCCACATTGGGTTTCCTCCTTATATCTTGTGTTCTTGTGTGTGACTATCTTCTGCTCTGTTTCACTGTTTCTGGTACTGTTTATATGCATCTCAACCACAGATTAATAACTGACATATGAAAGATAATTCAAATTATAAGTCTGATTTATATACGCGGGTTTCTTTATCTATAGTTGCGTATATATGTGGGTTGTATTAATTGAAGTAGCATATACCATCTGGAATTTTAAAAAGGAAATATTTGGCTTGATAATACTGATTCACCCCCCCTCTCAGTATTATTTCCAACAATTGGTATCAGAGCAGGTCCTTCAGAGAAGCTTGATCACTTGAAGGAAGATCATTCATCATGAGAAACTACGAGAGGGAAGCATCAATCAGGCCTCCAATTTTTGATGGAACAAACTTCAATTATCGGAAGGTAAGAGTTACTGCCTATCTTCAATCTCTTGGTACAGAAGTTTGGGATATCATAGATACAGGCTACACTTTTCCTTCAGCTACTCCTACAGATGCGGTCGAGAAGAATAAATATGAAACAAATGCTAAAGCAGTCAATACTCTACTAGGATGCTTATCTCAAACAGAATTTGTGAAGGTTATGGAGTATAAGTCTGCAAAATAAATATGAGACAAGATTGTCTTGAGCTACGAAGGAGATGAACAGGTAAAGTATGCTAAACTTCAAACCCTCAGAATTCAATATGAGAATCTCAGAATGTATAATGATGAAAGTGTGGCTAACTATTTCCTTCGGGTAGATGAGATTGTTAATTGCATGAAAAACTTGGGTGAAGAAATAAAAGAGGCTATTGTGGTTGTAAAAGTTCTAAGATCATTGTCCCCCAAGTTTGAATCTAAAGTGTCTGCAATAGAAGAAAAAGAAAATCTACGAATTCTTACTATGTCTCAGCTACACGGAATTCTAACTGCTTATGAAATGAGAAAGGGAGGTCCATCAGAAAGAAGAGAAGCTGCTTTCAAGGCTTCAGGCAAAGGAGATTATTATGAAGCAAGTCACGTGCCAGAAGAAGAAGAAGAAGAATCAAATTTTGTCAGAAATCTTCCAAGGGGTTCTGGAAGGTTCAGAGGTAAGTTACCTTTTAAATGCTTTGCTTGTGGAAGAGTAGGTCATTATGCTGCAAAATGTCCTTATAAGGATAAAGGAAAGGAACCTTCTAGATGGAACAAGAAACAGAGTGCAAATAAGAAAAGCTACTACACTCATGAAGATAGTGATTGTCTATCAAATAGTGATGAAGATGAACGAGGTAATGACTATAAACTGTTAATGGCATTTGAAGATGATGATTATATGGATGCTATATATGTGGATAGCCTTTTTGAAGAAATTACTAGACTCAAGTGATGTATAGAAGAAAAGAATATGATCATTGATACTCTACAATTTCAAATTGATGAAAAGGAAAAACATCTTGAAAAATTAGAAGGTGAAATTGTTGGTCTTAGAAAAGAGATTGAGAAAACAAAAGCTATTAATCTTAAGTTTGTGAAAGGATCTGAAACTTTGGATGAGATTATCAATGTACAGCGTTCTCCACTAAACAAAACAGGTATGGGCTATAATGGAGAAACTTCTCAAGCATCCACATCAAAAAGTTATCTTGATGCAGCAAGAAGGAATGAGCAAAAGCACAATGGAGACCATCAGGTAAAGCAGGGACGAATTGCAAACAGAGACTATCAGGGGCAATCCGTCTTAAGAGTGAACAAAAGCTATAACCAGCCACAGGTAAAATCTTCTCAATTTGGTTCAAGAATGGGTGACAATAGAAATTACAATCGTTTGGCCAGTAGATTTGATAACCACAGAAGTTTCTTCAATGGACAATGTTTCTCTTGCCATAACTTTGGTCACAAAGCAACTCAATGTGTTTCATATAAAACAATCATGACTAGAGAAGCTCAAAAACAAAGAAGTATGACCGGGATTACAAAAAGGACCTATAACAACTTTTCAGCTCTTGAAAATGAAGTTGAATGTTCTATTTGCAATAACTTTGGTCATGAAGATTCTGAATGCAGGAGCAGGTTTCAGCATACAAAGGAACAAGCCTCAAGCACCAAAACATGGAGAATAAAGGAACCACAAATAGAAAGATGTGGGATAGCATTTTATGCAGAGGGACGGGAAAATCTATGGTACATTGACAGTGGATGTTCGAAGCATATGATAGGTGATAAAGAAAAACTTGAGTCATATTCTGCTCTAGAAAAGGGAAAGAAAGTTTCTTTTGGAAATGATACTCCTGCAACTATAAAAGGAAAAGGCATTGCTCAGTTAAAAGAAAAGGTCAAGGCTGGAAATGTTTTGTATGTTGATGGATTGAAACATAATCTTCTAAGTGTTATCCAGATGTGTGATCAAGGAACCGAGGTGATATTTAGAACAAATGGATGTCTTGTTCGTGATTTTGATACAGGTAAAATGGTGATCAAAGGTAAAAGAACTCCAAATAATCTATACATATTTGAAGAAGGACAACAAAAATGCTATCTAAGCAAGGATGATGAACACTAGTTATGGCATCGGAGGTTGGGGAATCTAAGCTTCTCACAAATAAGGAAAGCATGAAGATATCAGGCAGTTCGCGATCTTCCAGATATCAAAATTCCAGACAACACCATATGCAAATCATGTCAGTTTGGAAAGCAAACCAGAACTAACTTTCCAGAGAAGGAAGGATCAGCTAGCATGCCTCTTGAGCTATTTCATACAGATACATGTGGTCCATTCAGGAAAAGGACACCTCGAGGAGAAGAATACTTGATATTATTCATTGACGATTTCTCCAGGTTTGTCTGGTTAGGACTTATGAAGCACAAAGATGAAGGATTTGAAAAATTCAAATCCTTCAAAGCCTTGGTTGAAAATGAATCAGGATACAAAATTAAGTGCCTCAGATCCGACAGAGGTGGGGAGTTTACCTCAAATGAATTTTTCGATTTCTGTGAAGAACATGGGATAAGAAGAGAATTCTCTACAGCTAGAACTCCTCAGCAAAATGGAGTTGTGGAAAGAATGAACAGAACAGTCCAAAAAATGGCTCGTGCTATGCTTGATGAGTCGGGAACTCCCACAACTTTCTGGGGTGAAGCTGCACATGTTGCGGTTGTTATTCTCAACAAAACAAATGTCTGGGTGAACAGCACTCAAACCCCTCATGAGCTCTGGTGTGGTGAGACTCCTTCGGTAAAGCACTTCAAAATATTTGGGAGCAAATGTTATATTAAGAATACTGATGAGCAACTTGGAAAACTTGAACCTAGAGCAGATGAAGGCATTCTTCTTGGTTATTCTCCACATAGAAAAGCATACAAATGCTACAATAAAAGACTTGGCAGAATTTTTGATAGCATTGATGTAGTGGTTGATGAGAAGGGATACATTCCTAGGAAAATACATCATGAAGACATCGAAGAAGATGAAGGCTACCCTCAAGGACAGAATGATGAAGAAGAAGAACCTCAAGAAGAACCAGAGGAGCAGACAAGAATAGAAGAGAAGACTCCATCCAGATATGTTCAGAAGAATCATCCAGAATCTCAGATTGTGGGGTAGAAAGAAGCAGGTGTACAAACAAGAAGAACAGTTGCAGAAGCTTCAAGCTATTTGGCATTGCTCTCTTCCACTGAACCGAAAAATGTAAAAGAAGCATGCAAGGATGAGTATTGGGTCAAGGAAATGGATGAAGAGCTTGAGCAGATCTAAAAGAACAACACTTGGGAGTTGGTTCCTAGACCAAAAGACAAGAATGTCATAGGAACAAAATGGATCTTCAAGAACAAGTTGAATGAAAATGGGGAAGTTATTAGAAACAAGGCCAGGCTTGTTTGCAAAGGATATGCTCAACAGGAAGGAATAGACTTTGAAGAAACTTTTGCTCCTATTGCTAGACTTGAGGCCATCATAATGTTCCTTGCCCTCTCTAGCTTTCAAAAATTCAAAGTATTTCAAATGGATGTGAAGTCAGCCTTTTTGAATGGAGACTTAGAAGAAGAAGTGTACATTGAGCAACCAGATGGCTTTATCCTTGGAAATGATCCAAATCTTGTATGCAAACTTAAAAAGGCTCTCTATGGGATTAAACAAGCTCCAAGGGCTTGGTACTATCGGTTGGACAAATACCTTCATCAACAAGGATTTTCAAAAGGATCAGCAGATAGCAATCTATATATAAAAATTGAAAATAACAAATTGTTAATACTTGTTGTGTATGTAGATGATATTATCTTTGGGAGCAATGAAGAAGCTATGAGTCAAAGTTTTGCCCTGGTGATGCAGAAAGAATTCGAAATGTCATTACTTGGAGAATTGACATATTTTCTAGGATTGCAAATCCAACAAAATGAAGGCGGTATTTTCTTATCTCAAACCAAGTACCTCAAGCAGATCTTGAAGAAGTATGGCATGGATGATTCGAAACCAGTATGTACCCCAATGGTTACGGGATGCAGCCTTAGTGCAAATGATGAATCATCAGCAGTGCATCAACCAACCTATAGATCCATGATTGGGAGCTTGATTTATTTGACAGGTACACAACCAGATATTATGCATGCAGTGGGAATGGTTGGAAGGTTTCAAGCCAACCCAAAAGAAACTCATCTTCAGGCAGTCAAAAGAATCTTCAAATACCTTCAAGGAACTCAAAACTATGGCCTATGGTATCCTAGAGATACAGATCTCACTCTTCATGCTTACACAGATGCAGATTGGGCCGGAAGCGTGGATGAAAGGAAGAGCACAAGTGGCGGTGCATTCTTTATGGGTTCCAGATTAGTATCTTGGTTCAGCAAGAAACAGAGTTTGATTGCTTTATCTACAGCTGAAGCGGAATATGTGGTTGTTGCATCCTGTTGCACACAACTCCTTTGGATGATGCAAACCTTGCAGGACTTTCAAATCACTTGTAATCCACCTGTCTCTATCTTATGTGATAATACAAGTGCAATAAGCATTTCAAAGAACCCAGTCATGCATTCAAAAACCAAGCACATACCGATCAAGTATCACTTTCTCTGGGAACAAGTGTTGGAACAAAAGGTCAAATTGCAATATGTTCCTTCTAACGAACAAGTTGTTGATATATTCACCAAACCACTGCCCAAGGAAACTTTTGAATATCTCAGACAGAAGTTGGGATTCTTTGATGCTTAATCCTGCTGTTGAAGCTTGTCTGTTCCAAGAAAAGTTGGTATACGCGAGTTGGATGAGGGGTATCCGCGTACATACGCCGATTTATTAAGGTGCAGTCGCGTATGTGGAGTTCTGAAGAAAATCAGCAAGGGTAGACTCTGGTTGGAGAGAGTCTGAGATGGGTCTGTCAGAGACCATTAGGCACAGATTCAGGGGGAGCAGATAATCTTCTAATAATACATTGTTGGCATTACCTTAGAAACTCTTGGACCTAGTACTCAAGTTATTTTTAGCTCAGGTGGATCAGCTGCAGAAAGAAGGTCAGAAGGTGAACATGATTGCTGATATGTACAGTGATTGTCAGATGCTACTGATAGTAGTTATTGGTCATAAGTCTTGATATTTCGTCTCTATGTCATGTATATTTGCTTATCAAGGTCATGTAACGGCCTATTTTGGTTTCCCTACTATGCTTGGGATGATTGTGATCTGTTGTCATATGTAAATTTCTGATGTATCCCCACTTGGTTGGGTGATGGTTGTAAGTATCGAGTCTTTTTGGATAGGAAGGTCTTTTATGATGTAAAAGCCATGGTTCTTCTTGAAGAACATCTTTTTGCAGATCTTGCCTACAGTCAGGGGGAGCATGTTCAGCACAGTAGAGCAGAGATATCAGCATGTACTCAGGGGAAGCACAGCCCTTTGCCCTTGATGACAAAGGGGGACAATGACTTTGAGGATCTTGGGGTTGCCATCAAGTCTAAAGGGGGAGATTGTTGGCATTTTGGCACAGATGTGGTGCTATGGTACAGGTGTTATCCTTGATGGCAACTCACTTTGGTGATAGATCTCAGTTCTAGTGCTCAGAATGAAGGAAATCTTGTATACGCAGGTACACTTTGCTGAAGTCGCGTATACACGCGGTTTATACGTTCCGAAGTCGCGTATGCATATACACCCACTTTTATGCACATAAAAGCGCGTACATGATGGGAAACTTATTTTTGGTCCGTGGTTGTTAGTCCTTGGAATTTGAACCTTTGGTTGTGGACCATGGTATCTCGGCAGAAGAGTTGAACCCAGGTTTTTGGCCTTTGGTATTGGATTATTATGGTTTTGGCCCGTGGTATTGTGCAAGGCCTATAACTATAAAAGAGGAAGGAGATCATGTGAAAATGTATCCTCTGAATGATTGAATATCTGATATTGTGATAGATCTGGAATACGGGGTGATTGGGTTATGGTGCAGATCTAGATGTGAATGAAGGTGGAACCTGAGCGCAAGAAGGATAAGGACTATTGATGGATCTAAATCTCAAGGCTTGAACATTGGTATCTCTGTATGATTTTGATCTGTTATGTGTGGCGCACTCTTGATCTATAAATCTGGGCTAACTGATGTCTGAATACTTAAAAGAATAAATTATCTTTTATAGATCTGTATGCAGGTTCAGTGAATTGAAGGTGCGTATATACGCGTTTTCTGTGAATGAAAGACGCGTATACGCAGGTTGGTTGTGATACAGAAGTGTATACTCGCAGGTTGATGAACAGAGAAGTAGCGTATATGTCTTGATTTATTTTCTAGCTGCTTCTGTTTTATTGCTGTAGTGTTCTGGGTTCAGAATTGGTGTTTGATTACAGTTACTGTGTTCTGGGAGAAGTGCTTAGTTGTTTCAGCCCTCAATTGGTGAAAAGGAGTTTGGGTTATGCAGAAATTCTTGATGTTTGATTAATTTTGTTTGTGGATCCAGTCTGAAAATTAATGAAATGAGGTCCCTGAAAGCAAAGAGAAGATTGCAGCCTTCTGCAGGTAGGAGCCTGCGTACTAGTATCTCAAGCTAGTACAAGAACTAAGGGGGTTGGAGCTCCCTTCCAGGGAAGCTGGAAAATGAGAGAGAGTTGTAGCTCTCTGCAGGTTGCAGCCTGCGTACTGGTAAAGTCTGCTCCAGTACAAGACATTGTAAAGAGAAGTTTCTAATTAAAAGGAAGATAGAGACGAATTGCAGCAGGGGGTTTTCACCCACATTGGGTTTCCTCCTTATATCTTGTGTTCTTGTGTGTGACTGTCTTCTGCTCTGTTTCACTGTTTCTGGTACTGTTTATAGGTATCTCAATCACAGATTAATAACTGACATCTGAAAGATAATTCAAATTATAAGTCTGATTTATATATGCGGGTTTCTTTATCTATAGTTGCGTATATACGCGGGTTGTATTAACTCAAGTAGCGTATACCATCTGGAATTTTAAAAAGGAAATATTTGGCTTGATAATACTAATTCACCCCCCCTCTCAGTATTATTTCCAACACATTCTTGAGCTCATCTAAAACATCAAACTGTGGTATAGACATTGGAAGTTTCATTTGGACCAATCGGTCTGGAAAAGGTGGATGCAATGGTTGCATCTTCTTATATTTGGTATCATCGTTTGGTTTTCTTTGATTTGTCATTTCATTTTCATTTTCTGTGTTTTCTTCTTGCTTATCTGTTATTGGAGAATCTTTGTGGAGTACCCTACCAGACCTCAAGTTGATATTTTGCAAGGGTAGTGTGGGATATGAGGTTCCCTCTTCTACATTGTAAGCTAGCCTCTCTGCTCTGTTATTTGGATTTGGGACAGTTTGAGTAGGAATTTGAGTAGGTCTGGGAGGTTGTGAGTTAGATGGAAATTGCAGTTGTGGTGGATTTATTGGTGGAGGAGCAGGCAGTGCTTGTTGAATAGGTTGAGGTTGGTAAACAACTTGCTGCTGAGGATACTGCTGATATGGTTGAGGATGTGATGAATATGGCTGATGATATTGTTGATATGGCTGTGAATATGGTTGGTATGATTGAGGATATGTATGATAGGATTGATAATATTGTTGAGATGGTCTCCATTGTTGCTGTGGGTGATTTTGGTGCTACCATGGCATGGGTACATTCCATGAATTCTGAGCATACATTTGATCATTTACAGGAAATTGCAAATTTTGATTTGGAAACATACCTTGAGGTGCTGGCCTTGGCTGCCATGGTCTCTTTGTGCCCATGTAATACACGTTTTCCATCTCTGCATTAGCTGCCATATTACAGTTCTGCAAAACCTTAACTTTAGGACAATTAAATATATCATGATGTTCAGTACAAAAAGAACAAACTTGGATGTTTTCTAATGGGCAGTCTTTTAAGGCATGTTTCTTCTGGCATTTTGCGCAGAAGATAGCCATTATCTGATCTTCATCTTCTTGTTTCTTCTTAGCTTTTAGAGTGTCAATTTGGTTCCCTAGGGTTCTTAACAAATCTGTTTTAAACTCTTCTAACAGATTCCCTATTTCAGCCCTTGTGACACTTGCTGAAGCAGATTTTGTGACTTTGGATGACAGGGTTCTTTTTCCAATTTTAGCTTTGCTCCTTGAATACTTTTCGCATAATTCAGCGACTTCTTCAAAAGGTAAGGTAGAAATGTCACCTTTTCCCATCAAATTAAGATCATCCATGTATTCCTCTCGGATGCCTTTCAAGAATATTATGCGGATCAAATCAAGAGGCATAGTTCGGTGTTTAGATTTTTGTAGGTTGTAGACAAACTGTTCTAAGTATTCCTCCAAGGTTTCATCCTCTTGTTGGCTCATTCTAAAGATATCATCTTTGGAATCTTTGGATCTACAATAAGGTTGATATTTCCTTAGAAATATTCTTCTCATGCCATCCCAATCAACTATCACATGCTCACCAAGCCTCATGAACCATCTTAAGGCTGATGCCTTTAATGTCACTGGGAAGAGTCTAAGCCTATGGGCATCATCTGTGTAACCATATGTTCAACATACAATGTCAAACACGAACAAGAATGAGTCTGGGTCTTCCGAAGCCATACCATAAAAGTTTGGTAGCACGAGTGGAGGTATGTTTTTCATTTTGATATCATCATCTTCTTGTGGTTCATGTATAGGAAACTTAAAAGTTGACTCTTCTTTGTCTCTCTGTCCTTGATTTGGTACTCATCCATCTCCTTCCTCAGCAATTTTAATAGGTTCCTCTGTGTCAGTGTCACTTGTTTTAAAGAGGAGATTAAAGAAAGATTGTTCGGTCACTGTGCTACTTTCTCCTTGTGTGGAGGATCTAGGAAAGTGTTTCTTTTGCGATTTATGTGCTAATAAAGTTTGCCTTTCGATGAGAGTAAGTCTTTGTCCTGACTTTTGTTTATCCTCTAATGCTTGTATGGTGACTTCCTCAGCTGGTGTTGTATTCCCTAAAGAGTCTGCTCCTGATGATGGGTTAGTTTTTGGATGGTGGGGTGTTTTTATGAATCTACCTTGATTGTCTCTAAATCTAGGCATAAATGAACATGATTTCTAAATCTATGTTTTTGCTCGTTTTTATTTATTGAATTTTTTTCTTTTTAAATCCTTTAAGTACGCCTCCCTGGCAACGACGCCAAAATGTAGTGTCCTATCTAGGGTGCTAGATTAGGCTATATTTATTATCGACCAGGATCAGTAAACTTCGAGGCGAGCGTCTACAATTTATAGACATAAAGGATTCCTAACTAAGTGTTCGTGATGGTAGGTTACAGAACTTCTTTACGGAAGGTTGAGGTATGTTCCCTATCACCTGGACACTCAGGTCACTCAACTCATCTACTTATCTAAAAACACTGTGTATTACTTAAACCAAGATTTCAATCCCATTACGAGGATGCTGTGCATAAAACCCCTGTTCAGTGAACACTCAGCATTCAATGTTTATCATTCATGAAAGATTGAAATATATTAAAATCATAAGCACACTTAAAATCCAAATATATGAGAAACAGGGTTCATGAAGATGCTCTTAAAAATAATGAAAGATCAGATCCCTTACAGGATACAATTCAACGATCTCAGTGATTAATCCTTCAAGCTACCATCATAAACATTACTCATACGAATTTCTAATTGAATCAACGAAAGCATAAACTGAACTCTAATCACTGTGCATACTATTGAATATTCAGAAGTTGCAAATGAAATAAAATAACAGTATACCCATTCCACGCAGGGCCCGTCCGCGTTTCAGAGGTATACTGGACTGTGCTCAAGCAACTATAGAATCAACGCAACAAGGAAATCGTGACTGCAACCGTGTTTTTGGTATTAAGTTCAAAACTCTGTTTTCAAAACGATACAATGATAACCACTAACTGACTACACATAACTGTGTTTTCATATGTTTTTACAACGTTTACATTTCGAAATGAATGTACATTCATGATGCGGCTGTTGCCACTTTTGCCATGGCATAGTTTTTAAGTTGTTTCCATTCTGAACCGATTTCAAAAAGGAATAAAACTACATCGGTTTAGAACCCTATGATGTTGCTACTTTTGTCGCCAACATGCTATACTTTGACCGTCATTGATCGTGCCTCCAAGAGCGTTGGTTCTGATGTAGGATAGGTGTTCATCCATGCTTGTACATTCTACTTTTCATGCCTACCCTTTGCTTTAGCCTAGCTTTCATGCCATATGTCAAACAATAAACCAATTATAGGATGTTGCAACTTCCTGTAGTCTTTTTATCAAAAATCCCTAATTCTTTAACATAAAACTCATAAATCAATTCTAATGTATTTAACAACTATAATACTATTAACTAATAAATTTTAAGGGGTCTAAGAGATGTATGAAGGAGAAAGGTAGGAAAACGATGTGTTTTAAGAGGAAAAAGGAGGTCAAGGAATGGTACCAACAACTAGCTTGCCAAGATGCTTCATAAAACCTTAGATAAGTATAACTACTAAGATATTTTTGGAAGAATCAGTCTTTCAATATTGAATTTTGTGAATCAGTTGAGGATTTTTCTAATTGATTCCTTCACCTCCATTATGAAATTCTTAAAAAACATACGAACTGGGATTTCATGAAACAAGAGTTTGAACACTTTGTTCTTTTCTCTTCATGCGGTGAACTTAAACCTCCTAATTATTCTGCATCCCAAACTCTTGTGAATCATGAGACACCTAAAATTTCAGAGGAGGATCTAACTACCCATTTTGTTCTTTATCCTTTTCCCTTTCCATTCCCAATGTGGTTCCCTCCTTAAAGTGGTTGTAAAATTGGGAAATCTACGAATCAAATCTCCAATCCATCTTCTCATTCTTCTTATACTTTTCATGATTCAGATTCAATGGAGGAAATTCCATAATGGCTCATCAAGCCTACGGTGATGACTGAATCCTCTATTTCACAAGATGTTGTCACCGTTAACAACTCTAGTCTTAAAGCTAATCTAGATTTATGTTTTCCTCTATCATCTACACATCCTCACTCTTTGTATCATGACCTGCATGATCGATCTGCTCCACTGGTTGGTTCTTCACATTTTCTTGGTTCTAAAGCTACTGGCTCAAATTGTGATCAAGTACAAAGAAGTCACATTACACAGGTAGAGGAGACAAAAGGTGAAGACATTCTCAATATTACCTCTATTTTTCACAATGTTCCATGCCAAGATATTGCGTTTCCACTCTTGGATGATTCTCAATTTGCTAGTCTCGTTAAATAATCTAATGCAATCAATTCTTTCAATCAACCCCCAACCTTCAGTAGTAATCATTCTAATGACGATGAATCTATTTCTTTATGTCATGAAGAATGCCCAAGCACGTAACATGATCTTTCGGTTTCTCATGAAGATTTTAATTTAGACCTAGAATCTAGTTTGGTTAAAGAATATATTCATATTGAAACTCTCTCTTCACCTCACTATCCCTTATGTCCTACCATTTATAACACATCTAATTGTTATGAAGATACTCCATACTCTTTAATTTCTTCATTCGATGAGTTATCCCCTCGATTGACACAGGGCAATGAGGTTGTCCATGATGAAATTAAAAAGGGTCAAATCATAGAGAACCCTTCCCAACCCTCATCATCTCTTCTCTTACATGAGGAAAAATCTTCAAATTAGCTTGCTCATGACATCTCACCAATTCATGTATCTTTGAATTTCTGATCAGAAGAGTCTGATGACTTGACAAATCTAGTTGTTGAAGTTGAAAAAGATGGAAAATTTGTGATAGAAATGGTTTTTATATGATGAGAAGTGGTTTTATTGAAACCAACAATAATAGATATCCTCAAACCATGCATGATCTGGTCCAAGCTTCAAAATGTGATTCTATAATCCTTGGAAGTTTCAGGACCTGCCAGGGAGTCGAGGCACTTCAACTTTCGTTGATATTTATGTTAGGATCTCATGACTTTGTTCATCCATCCTCATGAAAATTTATCGCATCAAACTTGACTTCGAAATTTGCATCTCTCATAGAGTCATGGAATTGCAAAGTTGATCACTCCAAGGACTATCTTCGCTTGAAGGAATCATTCTTATCAAATTCATCCCTTGATGGTCATCTCCTGGGTCTTCTTGCGAATTTTATATTGCAAATATGTCCTCTCATCACACAAGAAATCCTCTTGAGTAATAATTAATGCACAAATTGTCACACGAATCAATTTCTTCTCCATTAACTATGTCTAAACTGGTCTCATGTAATTGTGGTGCTGACATCCTTTTTAAACTCTTTTGATGACCACAATGCTTGTATAATTTGTCGCCAACTATAGGAAAATGGTCTATCATATTTGGCTTGCAAGGAACCTGGTTCAATTGTTCTGAGCATTTGTGAGACTCTTCAAATCGATTTTTCTTCATTTATTGAAAAATGGGAATTTGATGCTTCAATCAAATCATCTGACCATTTCTCTGTCTTTGGTGACTATCATTTAGCTTATCATTTTCCCATCGGCACATCCAATGATAGTTATTTCACACTCCTTGATCTTCATTATTCAACATCTCCTTATTCATATTTTTGTCAAGAAGGCAAGGCACTTCAACCTTCCTTGATGGTTATTGAAGGTCCTCATTGTCTTGGGATGACTGCTGAGAATTACCAAATCTATTTTCCCTTACTAGATTCCCATTGTGACCCCACTCCTCTAATTGAAAATTCATCTTTTTGAAGATTTCATGGTTTTCAAGAGGGTGACTGAATTTTACAATCCAATTATTGAATGGATTGAACAATCATACTTGACAAGCTCTGTAGCAAACAACAAGTTTCAATATTTCCTCGCACTTGGTAAGGGGCTCAATATAGATGAAGACGCATCCACAAAATACTTTCGAGGATTGTTGAGAAATGATATTCATTGAAAAGGTAAGCATGTGAATTGGATGAAAGTAGTGGTTTTGACATATCTTTCTTCCCAAAGGAAATACCTTCCTTTTGTACAACTTTTTCAAGTTTTTATATCTTTTGTTTCACATCACTTTTTATCTATTTTAACTCTTCATATGTCTGTGGATGGAAGTCAAGAACAACTATGATGGCTTCACTTGAAATTTCATTATAAGTGAACCTGACCTTCTCGCTGTTAGGTTAGGAATAGGATTAGCTACATCCTAGTTTTCCCTTTCTTGCACTCATTATGCACCTGTTCCCTGTAGTTTGTCCTCGTTTTTTTATTCTAGTTCTGCATGATGTTTGATTTACCCATTTGTTTCTCTTGTCTTTTGGTTTTGTTTCCTTGTTGTGTGTTTTCTTTCTTTTCATCTTGTTCTCTTTTTGGTTGAGTTTCTCCTTTTGTTTTCATCATGTGAATAAGTGTTGTGCCTGGACCTGTTTTGGCTTCTTAGTGTGTGTGTAGACGGACTATAAAGAGTCTTGTGACACTCCAACATTTGTCTAGCCATCTGTCTGCCTTCCTTTTATTGGTTACATAGTTTGGCCAATGAAGTTATAATGGAAAATATGATCCATTCGTAAGGAGAGTTTTGGTCCAACCATGAGCCCACGTCTAGTCTGGAAACCTCATGCCTATACTCAATTTTTATTCTTTGGTGTTCTCAAGCTTATCCAACTAGTAGAAGTGGAGAAGGGGAAAAATCTAAACGAGAAAACCTAAATTACAGTTCTCTATATGCTTCTCTGAAGGAGAAACCTCTTCTGATCTCGATAAGTTGGGATCCCTCTTCCGCCCCAAAATAAATAAGTGCCAATGCACAATTCTCTTCAAATAAGTAAATAATGGCGAAAGAAGAGAAAGGCTTCCTACGTAGAGAGGTGAAGCAAGCAACTTTGCCGAGGTACTATCTAGGTTCATTGGAAGTGGAGCAATGTTTGTGTTTCTGCATGACTCCGTTGGGGTACTTTCTAGGCCTATTGGTAGCTGAGAAACAATAGAGCTGATAAATTATACTCTGAAAATCTTAAGCTCGTGAGCTACACTAGCCTCCCCAACTCGAATAATTGAGATTATGTTGAATCTTATGTTGTGCTCGATCGATAAGGCACAGAGGAGACAATGTCTAGTCATAGGACAAGTGGAAAAGGACAAGGTAATCTACATGACGAATCAATACTCCCTGAAGAAACCAGGCCCCACATGAAAGGATTTAACCAAAACAGAGAAGTTGGATTCTTCGAGTGTGTCGCCATGTGTTGTAGCAGTTGCAACACCCTCCAAAATT
Organism: Pinus tabuliformis; assembly: GCA_031772625.1. NCBI lineage: Eukaryota > Viridiplantae > Streptophyta > Pinopsida > Pinales > Pinaceae > Pinus > Pinus tabuliformis. The sequence continues at coordinate 791,199,313 of CM062809.1, read as the reverse complement.
TTGGCCTACACTTGAGTTTTGGAGCCTACTGTGGATCCTGTGATTGATTGTTCCTTATTCACTTATTGGTCATTTTATGATTTCAATCCCCCTTCTCAGATATCAAGTGTGGTTCATGCTTTTATCTTTATATAGCAAGTGTTATCTTTGGGCATGGGAATTATCACTTGTCATTCAAAGGGGAGTTTTGGTATGCATCAAGGGGAAATATTTATTACTATGAGTTGTGCTCATCATATAAATATGTTTCTCACTCATTTCCAAGGTTTCACACACCATTACACAAGTGTCTTCATTATCCTCACAAATTCGACTGATGGGGCTGCACTTGTCATAAGTTGCCACAAAGGTTGTTGCATTAAGAGAAGTATGCTTTCATATGTTCTGGATGATCTACATTGTATCACCAAGTATCCAAGTGTGTGGTCATAGTCAAGTTCTATCATTATTCACATCGATTCCATTGATCCCACACTTAGCCAAATTCTGGAGGATTCCTAGCAACCTAGCCTCATCCATCCTTCCTAAACTATGCACTTCACCTTTGCAACCCTCAAGATTTTTCCTTTCTTGTTGGAACTACACAATCCATAGAAAGCCCAGCCTCCCTTGGCCTCCAAAACTATGCAAATGCTTCCTTTAGTTTCCTTCCCTCATCTGAAGCTCACCGCCTTCAGAAACTATGCATTTATGTCTCTCAAGCCTCTCAGCTAGCCAGTTCCACTTGCCCCGTGAAACTATGAAGTTTTCCCTCCTAGGGTATCATCTTGCAACAACCACTACTTACTTGAACTGTTAAATTCTATCCCTTAGTGGGAACTACAAAAAATTTCCCTCAGTGGGCACTGTGAAATCTTATCCCTCGGTCCATCCCAATCATTAAGCTTGCTCCCTTAACCTAATATGAGTTTTGGCTTAGCCAATGGATTATCATGCAACATCTTAGGCTAGGAATTTATCAAAATGATGACGTCTTGTCATGAGTAAATTGCAGATACATTAATTCTACCATGTTATGGCAACATGATGAAGAAGGAGATGAAGAAAGAGGACATTCTAGATGACACTTAAGGGGATAAGGAGAAAGGATAATCATTAGATAAGAAGACCACGGAACCCTAGGGTATGATAGAAGAACGGAGATCAGGACCACATGAAGGATCCATCTTATTCAGAACCCTTTGGAGGGTAGGTACATAAAACAAAGAACATATTTCATGAAGCTGAAATGCACCTCTTGGTCTAGTATGAAGGACATATTATCATTTTTATATTATTGTCTTCAGTGACATGTATGGTTGCAAACACTAAAAGTCATTCCATGTGTTTTTCGCTAACTGTTTCATTCATTTTCGCAAGATAGGCAATATGTCATATTTTTGCATTCTAGCTATCACACTTTATGCATAAGCTCATTTTGGTGGTTCCAAGGGTGCATCTATGTGTTTATGATTTTTTCTAACCATGTAAGAACTTGCCACACTCATTCACAATTTTTTAAGTGTTGTCACACAAATGTCGTCATGGTCATCATAAAGTCCATCTTAGGTGTCACACTTGTCATAGCTAGTCATGAAGTGGTCACACACAAGTGAAAGTGTTGTTGATGTGTAATGGGTGATCAATGTTATTGATTCATCAAGTATTCTAAGTGTTAGGAGACAATCTAAGCTCCATCACTTCACCTGTCAGTTTCACTTGTCCAACACTTAGCCTTTTCCAAAGAAGCTCCCTAGCCCTTCAACTTGGCTTCACCTAGCCTTCCTGGACTATGTATTGCACAGTTCCAGTCAGTAGGTTGTGACCTTGGCCATTGGATCTGTGGAATGCACAGTTCCTATCCCCTAGGACTGCTACATTGCGCAATTCCTAATCCCGAGACCCAGCCTTCCCTTCCATAATTGCGCAATATTTTCAGTCATTTTCCCTTCCAGAAATGTGTAGAGGTTGCCTTCAATGGTCCTCCCCTCATACTGGCCCACTATTGCCCCAAACTAGGTAGAATTCGGTTGGCCTCCCTCTCCAAAACTGTGCAAAAATCTTCCACAGTCTCCCCTCCTTCAGTCAGACTCATTGTCTCTCAAAACTGCACAAAGATTATCCATAAACCCAACCTCAACTACACATTTATGCAGTTCCAGGCCTCAAGCCTTATCCTTGGCTATTGGGGCTGCAGAATGCATAATCATTGAGCCTCCCTTCCTAACTTGTAACTCAGTTCTGGCTCAGTCCCTAAACCATAATGCATCATCTTAGGCTACAAGGCTTTTGGGATGATGTCATCTCATCATGAGTGAGTTGCAGATATAGGAACCTGATAGGATGATGAATAAGGAGATGCAAGAAAGAAGACATGCAAAGAAAATTTGTGTAGCTAAGCATGGAATATGACCCATCAAGGGAAAAGGACACCAACTCGCTACCAAAACCCAAGACTTGAGATCATTGAAGACCCCTATCACCAAGTCACGAGGAGGTGGAAGACAAGAGTATTCTCAAGAAGACATCACTCATAGTAACAATAGTGGTTTCACACTACCATAACATCCAATTACTTTACATCAATAGTGCCATGTCATGAGTTCTCATATGCCACATAATCATTGTGGATAATGTATATTATATTCAAATGCATTTTAAAGTGGAAGTCTAAAGGAGACACATGAATATGGAGAGTCATATAGTGTAGCCAAAGGGTCACAAAGGGGAAGCATCACCCCTTGGTTATATATACCCCCTCATTGTATGAACAAATGAATTTTCACCTTGCCTCCTCCTACAAGGCATTAGATAGATCAGCTAGTTCTTTGAGGAGCAAGGAGTGGATCCAATGTCCCACTATTGAGGCTAGTGATGTACATTGTAAACACTTGTCTACAAACTTTTGCTTAATAACAGAAGCCTTCTAAGGTCAACATTTTTTTCATGCATAGACTATGAATGTTTGTAAGACTATTCTGTGGACATTTGTATTTCATGTTTTCTTTCACATTTACTAATATAGTTTAACTATTTTAGTTATTTTAGTGCTTATAGTATTGAGAATGTGTTATAATGGTTTTTATCGTTGTCCCATACTTGTGGAATATTTCGCGAGATACTAGACAGATCTTTCCTTGATATTGGCTCTAATGACTATCACATCCACTATGGACTATTCTACTGGATGTTAGATGGAGCTTTTTGGTTCATGTGTGTCTCTTCCTAGCTGGTATTATTACCTCTCGTTTAGAGGCTCACTTTTCTTCCCCTTTTGCAGGAGAATAACATTGACATAGTTGCAACTGCACACTCACCAGGCACACCTCCCTTACTTTTCTAAGACACCATTGCATCACTCTCCTATGCTAAGAGCTAGAGCCAAGGAATATATTTAAGGATTAGGAAACCACACCTTTATACTGGATGGGACTCCTACACCAAATAGTGTGTGATCTGATTGAGACTTCATATTAGGGATATCCCCTTAGTTGACAGATTTCCAACACAGTCAACAACACCCTAATTAGCCAAGGCATCAACTTCCTTGTTGAGTTTTCTCTTAATGTGAAAGAAGTCAATCCGGTTATATTTGTCCATAGCTAGCTTGGTTTGATGCAGGATACAGGGATGAAACTATTCATTATTTCCTTCGATTTTAATAATTTTCTAGATCACTCTCATAGAGTCTCAAAAAACTAATAAATGGAAAATAAATTTGGAAAAATCCATTCCCAAACCCTGCCGTAATACAAGAAATTATGCCTGATTATATGTTGAGATTCCTGGCCCCCAAACAAATTGGATCACTCCTTCATTAAGGCAAAGGACAACCCCTTCGACTCTAGCCTCCCGATTTTCTATAATTAATTAAAAAAAAAAATCTAATTTTATTAATAACTCATGAATATAAACCATCCTAGATTTATCTTAATTCTGGATCTATCTAGATCTATCTTAATTTTGGGATCTACCAAGCACAAGGATCAATTAATTATGTTTTAGCTCTAAAAGTGGTTTGCATGTCAAGTGATTTGAAATGGATATGACTGGTTTTATTATTAATTATAGTTACTTAATTTGACTAAGTGAAAATATTTTATTGATAATTAGAATTAATAATTCTTTTCTTTTAATTTTTAATTTAGTTTATCTTTTATTTTATTTTGATCAATTTAAAATGTTTAAAGGAAATTACAACATCTCTATCATATTAGAAATATTTACAAACATTTACACCACTACAACATCTTCCCATACTTATTTGCTTTTAAATTTAATTAAAAAAATGTTATAAAATAAAATAACAATAAAATATTTATAAAATATTTTGATTTTGAAATGAGTGATGGTTTTTGGGCATGTGGTATTGATAATCCATGTATTGGCCCATGGTATTGTAACAAAGCCTATTTACAAGTTAATAATATCCATGATAAAATGGGGTGAATATCCATAGTTAAGGATCTTGTTGTGCCGCGTGCTATACAGCCCAGTATGGGATAGATGTAAGCATTGTACAACCCAGTATGAGATAGATGTAAGCATAAATGTTTAACATTTAACCTTTAACAAATTTAATCTAATGTCAATGTGAGCGTATAAGGATACATGTTTATGTTAAATGTTTAACATTTAAAATAAACATTTAACATTTATATGTGAACTAAATTTAAAAAAATAAAACATTAAAAGTAACAAAAAAAGAAGAAGTTAAAAGTAATATAAATTCAGATGGGTATGCATGTAAACATTTAAATGTTGACTCAATTAATAATAAAAGTTAATGTTAAAGTCAATTTGTTATATTTTGATTTTATTATTAATTTGTGAATAGGCTTTGTTACCATGTCATGGGCCAATACAATGGCTTATCAATACCACATGCCTAAAAACCATAACTTTTTCACAATCCAAATAGTTTTTAAGAATATGACATGATTCTTAACCATGGATATTCACCTCCAATTTACCATGGATATTATTAACATGTAAATAGGTTTTGTTACAATACCATGGCTTATCAAAACCACATTCTCAAAAAACATAACTTATTTCACAATCAAAATAAAAAACAATTATTTTAATTTAATCTAATTTTACAACATTTTTTAAATTAAATCTAAAAGGAAAAAGGTTATCATTACTTTTAATATATATCTAAACCTTGTATCCTCATGACTACTAAAATGATTCCCATAGAAATTAAATCAAGGTTTCAATAAAATTAAAATTGAGAATACTTTATATATGAAGATGTGAAATATATATACTATAGATAATATTACAAAGAACCAACATAGATCCATCTTAACTAATGATTCAAGAGATGAGAGAAAAAAATTGACTAACAATAATAGAGGAAAGATAGCGGATGATTGTTTTAATTTTTTCATTATGGTATTTTCTTTGATATGATTGATCCAAAATATAGGCTTGATATTTTACCAATCAATTGAGTTCTTTTTTTAATTTAGATGCTTTCTTAAACACAATATCGTGGAATCAAATTTAAATGAGAGAGAGGGGATAAAGAGTGATTTTTTTTAATTTAGATGCTTTAGTAAATACAATATCATGGAATCGAATTTAAAAGACAGAGAGGCGTGGGGGGGGAGAGATAGTGACAAGGATGGAGGGTGAAGAGAGAGAAAAAAAGTGAGAGTGATGGATGGTGATAGAGAGGGAGGTGGGAGAGAGAGGGAGATAGAAGATTGAATACAAAGAAGAGGGGAGAGAGAGAAGGAGAGAGGGAGAGGGAAAGAGATGGTGTTGGAGGGCGACAGAGGGAGGAAAGAAGAAATAGATAGAGAGATAGAGGTGGAGAAAGAGAGGGAGTGACAAGGGAGAGATGGGGGGAGAACAAGGGAGAGAGGAGGTAAGAGAGAGGAGAGGAGAGAGAGAGGGAGGGAGATAAAGATGAAGGGAATAAGAAAGAAACAGAGGCAAAAAGGTGGAGGGAGAGAGAGGGAGTGATAAGGGAGAGATGGAGATAAAGTGAGAGAGAGAGAAGAGTGGGAGGGGAGAGAGGGAGGGAAAGAGAGAGGGGAGAGATAGATAGATATGGAGAGAGAGTTTGTATATGTGGGGGGTCAGATATAAACAAAATTATATAATTGGAGGTGTGTATGTAATTAATGATTTTATTTTATCTTCATTTTATTACTAAAATTAAAATTATAATATACAAAGTTACAAATAAATTAACATGGATCTACATGGAATTAAATTATAAATTATTTACACACCTTAAGAAATTTGATGTTTTAGGAAGATTTATCGATTTGAGTTTACAATCTCTTACGTGGAAAGATGTGTTCTTGGCCATTAGCTTTAGAAAACATGATTGGTTGGAAATTACCAAACTATAATATCATAGAAAATAATAATTGTCAAAAGGAAAAGCTAAATTAATTTGGAAAAAAAACAAAATATCTAATCTATACTAAAATAAACATTTAACTACACTAATATGCAAATTAATACACATATATACAATAATTTGACCTTATGTTGATCCTTTCTACATAATTCCATAAAAACCACAACTCAAAAATATAAGTATGCAACAACATGGAGCATAAATAATATCTACAAAAATTCACATGATCCATAGAAAAAATAGATCTAATCTCATTTGTAAAAAATCACATATAAAATAGTTTGAAAACACATGCCTTTTTTTCTCTTTATTTCTAGGTATTTTAGAGATAAATGAAAGTTATATTAAGATATTTATATAAATACCCCTGATGGGGTGACCAAATGTCTCGCCAGATCACATCGGGGTATGCCTCACAAGGCACGTGGTAGGTGAGCAAAGGATGATGTATATAGTGACTTGACAAGATGTTGCGTGGTCGAACATTCCAGACCCACCACATCATGGAAAATTTTAGGTGTTAATATTCGCAAGTGGGCTAATTTTCCATGCTTTTTCCAGAAAAATGATTCACCAATTTCCATTTTTTCTAAATATGATTCACCCAAATTTTGTAGTGTAAAACTATTTTACCTTAAAGAGCACTTAAATTTTGTAGACACTATATATAAAATTAATATAAATTTCAAAATTGTTATAAAGATATCTCCAAATATACTATAGTCTACATCATAGGGACTAGTAAGATTTGTCGAAGTTTCTAAACTTTAAGATAAATTTCCATCCTTAAAAATTTCCCTGACCTATATTCGTTATATTGTGCAGAGGCATTAGTGAAATGATTGTTGTATCTTGGGTGATGAACTCAAAGTACAAGGTGGTAGACTAGAGCGTTGAAGGCCAAGCAAGCTTGTTAGGGCCATGGGGTAGTTAGAATTATGTGGAACTCTTGGATAGTGGTTTTGTGGCTTCTCAAAAGGGATTTTGTACTTTCACATGGGATCTTGATACTTTTGGAGGTATCTCTCCTCTCTGGTGTTGTAAGGTTGGTAGTGTGTGGTGGAATCCAGGAAGCTGACAAAGTAGGGATGCTTCAAGCTGGTGGGTACTCAATGTTCTCCATGCTATATGATGCCTTTGGTTCTGGTGTTTTTCTTAGCTGTTGATTCTGGTGGTGGTTAGTAATGTGACAATATCGCTTGTCCTCTAGAGTGGGTGGCCTGGTTTATGAACACATTCTCATTCTGAAGAGAATTTTCCCAAGGGTAGTCAAGGTTTGTGGTGGTTCTAGTTTTCATTGTGTACCTAATGCAAAATTCATTAGGGTGGTGGCACAACCAATCATCGAGAAGCCTGCAAGACCTTGGTTAGATGTTACCTAGTTTTGAATATTGTGGTATTGGGTGTGTTGTTGCATTCTTTTGGGGTATGAACTATTGTTGTCCCTCCATTTCTCTAGTTATGGACTTCTGGAGGAGTAAGGTCGACCAGGGTTTTGGAAGGGTGCTGGGAGAAAAGGCATGGTGTGATTTTTAGCTTGAGAAAATTTTGAAGTCACCATGTGGAGGTTGTGGCATTGCTCATGTCTGCTCAGGCATGTGCTGGTGGTCGATTCCTTCTGGGAAGTAGAGTTATACTTTGTCATTCTAGTAAGTTGTCTTTGGGTGGTGCCATCCATGCCTCACCAATGTGGTTGTCCCCATCACAGAGGTGGGCATCACGACCTTTTTGGGAACCAAGACAATGGCTCAGGTTTGGCTTTTGAGGATGCGTTCAGTGGAGAACAGGTAGGTGAGGTTAGTGGAGAATGGGCAGGTGCGATTGTTCATGCTTGTGGGTATTCTCCAAGTAGAGTTGAGGCTCCATCCATGCTAGAAACAATTGTTGAACAATTGAGAGGTGTCCAAGCCAACCTGGACATCATAAGGGAGCACCGTTGTGAAGACAAGAATGAATTAGTGGCCTACATGAAAGAAATTCAATTCAACCTATATGAGACTCTTGGGAAACTCGAGAGCATTTGACAAAACCAGAGACACCTCAATGATCATTTGTGCGACTTGGAGGCCCGAGTAGAGAACATCGATTTTCATATGCACAAGCGAGATGACTTCCCAACAGTTCCTTCTGAACTTCCTCCTCACCACCCTCTATGACATGACATTCTCAGGTTATCTGTCTTTTTTCTGCCCTTTTGCTATGTAAGGTTGGTAAGCCTATAAAAAATAATAGTTGTATGATTATATTTGATGCTTTCTCCAGAACCACTCGCTCTCTTCTCTCATCTTCATGATTCCAGGGAGGACATGAAGTCAATTTTTTTACTTTCATTTTCATTGTTGATAATTTAATATCTATATTTTAATCGACAAAAGAAAGATATTTATATAAAGAATAAAATATTTTATTTATACGGTATAAAAATATTATGTGTTAATTACATGCTAAATAAAAAATGAAATATACAACCTCTTTATATGAAAAAAAACCTATGATTCAATCATTACAAGATACAACTAAACAAGGAACTTCAGGCTTTAATCATATTCTATGTAATAGATCAAATTTCTCAATTGATTTAATATAATCAAGCAGGGGTTTTCCCCAGTTGGGTTCCCTAGATAAATTTTGTTTTCTACGTGTGATTGTGTTTTTATCCATTGTTTTCTTTCCATAGATTTTTGGTAGATAAACCATGTGTCTTTTGTAATCAATTTTCTCTCTTTAGTAGTTACAAGATTTCAAGGATTTTCTACATGTTATCAGAGCAAAGAATAAGATAGAGATTGAGTTCCTTGATTAGGTTTAAAGTGCATTGAAGAGAACATGAGTTAATGCAAGAATTCTACAAGTGCATGAATCATGTCTTTCTGTGGGTTGAGGACAGAGCATGCCCTAGAAGGGACTTCAACTTTTTGTGCATGGAAGGATAAAATGGAGGTTGTGTTATATGATAAAGTGGTTTTGGAATACATCAAGACCGATATTCCTAAACCTCCTGCATCAAATGCACAACAACTAACTCAAGGGAGGAAGGATAATTCCGGAGGATGATCTGTTAGGTCCCTAGAATACTAGTGTAACCCCTTATTGTTGTTTGTACAACCCCATTATTATATTTTTGTGCCCATGTATTCCCCATATTGTTATTATTGTGCCACATAAAATCCCACTATTATTATTATTGTGCCCTTACATTATTATTGTTATGTCGGCTCTAATTATATTATGACCCCTTAGACTCCTATATATAGAAAGGAGGTCTTGTCATTTGCATCATCCAAGAATTGTGCATTTGTGTAATGTAAAGGAAGTTTCCACTTCGAAGAGGCTGATTTATAAGGAATTCATCTATCTTTTCTATATTTTTGTGAGTTTCTTTCATAACATTTGGTATAGCTTTGGATTCTAGGGTTTCGCTACTCCAAACAGGTCATCGTGGAATTTTCTCTATAACTTGTCTTCTGCAATGCTTCAAAAGCTACAAAAAAACCCATTTGAGAGGAAATCTCACTGAACCTTGGGTCTAAATTACAGATCTTTTCTCACTATATTTTTGGCAATATGATCTGAGGAAGTTAGGATTTTTGAAAGCTCCAAAATTTCATCTAAAATAGGTCATCATGTAAGTTTCGCTATAACTTGTTTACTACAAAGTTTCGGAAGCTAAAACAATTCCCATTTGAGAAGACAGCGGTTTGAACCTCATGTCCAAATTTTAGATATTGTTTCACTATATTTTAGGATATATGATCTAAGGAAGTTAGGGTTTTTCCAGACTCCTGAACTACATCTTAAACAAGTGACCTTGGGAAAATCATCATAACTTTCTCTCTAAGCATTAGATTGAAATTTCGTAAGAAGTTACAAAAAGAGGACAGAATGTAGTTTCCTATTTATATTTTTCAAATTCGAAGGTCAAAATATTGATACGTGGCACTTCATACAAGTCCTCTTTTCTGAAAAGTTATATAATTAGGTCATCTTGGGAGATTGTGCGTAACTCTTTCTTGGATAATCCAATTTCAATCAGACTGGTGGAATTGGAAAGAGGACATAGAGGGCTACTGCAGGTCACGATTTCAAAACTGGAAATTCTGAAATTACAGAGTTACAATCGTTTCAAGATCGAGCTCATAAAATCAAGAAAAGGCAATATGAGGAAGTTTGATGGCAAGGATCCGGTAAATTGGATACTATAGATGGAGCAATATTTTGATTTACATGAGGTGAAACTGTTACAAAAGGTACGTATTGCATCGTCATATTTAGAACTGGATGAATTTTTATGGTATAAAGGGATGTGTTCTCGTAAAGCACTTGTCACTTGGTCAATTTTCACGGAAGAAATGATAGCACATTATGAGGATACAAAGAGTAACACCTTCTTTAGCTAGTTGATAAATCTAAAAAAAAAGGGTTCAATGGCAAAGCACATTGAGTATTTCAAAAAATTGAATATAATGGTAAATGATATTCCAGAGAAGAAAAAGATTGATGTATTCATAGGGACTTTAAAGGACAGCATTCAACATGAGATTCATCTTTGACAACCTGATTCAGTGGAGAAGGCATTCAGGTTGGCAAGAAAAATTGAAAGTGGAATTATGGAAACAAAGAATCCTACCACTCACAACTATAAATATGGAAGTGTTTCTTATTCTAGCCTTCCACAACCTACAAGGTTTACATGACAACGTTTGGAAGAAAAAAGAGAAAAAAGACTTTGTTACATTTGTGATAGCAAATACACTAAAGGTCATAACTGTGTTGAGAAGAAATTATTTTACATAGATTGTGAAGAGGGGGAAGAAAAGGATCAAGAAGCGTCAAAAGAAGAGGATATATACCAATAACCAACCACAGAGAAAGAAGAAATGAATCTGAACATATCTTGTAAAGCATTAGAAAGAATTACCACTCCTCAAACTTTCAAGATAGAAGGACATATCGAGAAGAAAAAGGTTCAAGAAGTGAAATATCACATCGAGAAAGAAGAAATTAGTCTGACCATATCTTGTAATGCATTGGCCAGAATTACCACTCCTCAAACTATCAAGATAGAAGGACATATCAAGAAGAAAAAGGTAATAGTGTTGATTGATTCAAGCAGTACACATAATTTTATTCATTGTAAGATAGCCAAGGAATTCAATTGCTTCCTATATCCAACACTAGAGTGCCAAGTGATGGTTGCAAGTGGAGGAACCATAAATTTCTCTGGAAAGTGCCATAATATCAAGTTATCCATGGGAGAATATGTAATGAATAACCCAATGCTTTCCATTCCAATGGGTGATGTTGATGTTGTACTAGGGGTCCAATGGCTACAATCCCTGGGTACAATAGCATTTAATTTTCAAGAAATTTTCATGAAAACTTCTTTGGAAGGAAACGACGTTGAATTAAGAGGTATCACAGGGAAACTAGGAAAGATAATCAACTCTAACGGACTGACAAATCTTCTAAAGAAATTAAAAAAATGTCGTAATTGCACAATTATGTTCGCTAGAGGTTCCCACATCGAAATCATCTATTTCTCCAGATCTCCAAAAAGTATTTGACAATCATTCCAAGGTATTGGAGACTCCCAAAGGCATCCCAACTATTTGTGATCATGATCATTCTATTAATTTCATTCCAAGAATTGTTCCTCCAAGCATTAGGCCTTACAGATATCCCTATGCCCAAAAGAGTAAAATTGAATGTATGGTTACAGAAATGTTAGAGGTTGTTATAATTCAACCTAATCAAAGTTCTTTCTCTGCTCCAGTAGTATTAATGCATAAGAAGGATCAGTCATGGCAAATGTTTCCGGATTATAGGGAGGCCACAAGCTCACTATTAAAGATAAATTTCCCATTCCTATCATTGATGAATTATTGGATGAATTGCATGAATCAATTTACTTCACCAAGTTGGATCTTCGTTCAGGATATCATCAAATCAAAATGAAGACTAAAGACATTCTGAAAACAACATTTATAACTCATGAGGGTCATTATGAATTTTTGGTCATGCCCTTTGGCCTTACAAATGCACCTTCTACATTTCAAGGTTTGATGAATTCCATTTTCAAACCCTTCCTTAGAAAATTTGTTCTAGTATTTTTTTATGATATATTAATCTACAGCAATTCATGGAAGGATCATGTTCAACATGTTGATAGGGTGCTCAAACTATTGGAGGAGAAACAATTATATGCAAAAAGCTCCAAATGTTTCTTTTGAGTGAAAGAGGTGGAATATCTGGGTCATATTGTATCTCATGAAGGTGTTAAGGTAGACCCTAGCAAAATTAAAGCCATTAAGGAATGGAAAATCCCCACATCCATAAAGCATCTGCAAGGATTTCTCAGGTTGACAAGATATTATCGCAGGTTTGTTAAGAATTATGGGAGAATAGCAGCACCTCTAATAATATTATTAAAAAAAGATGCAGTTTTCATGGAATCCATAAGAAACAAAGGCCTTCAAACATCTTAAAGAGGCAATGTGCCAAGCACCGGTCTTAGCTATGTCGGACTTCACAAAAACCTTTATTGTGGAATTTAATGCTTCAGGAAATGGAATTGGTGTTATTTTAATGCAAGATGAAAGACCCATTGCTTTCGAAAGTAATCCAATCAAAGGAAAGTATTTACACAAAGCTATTTATGAGAAGGAAATGCTGGCAATACTACATGCACTTAAGAAATGGTGACCCTACATAATGGGAAGACACTTCAAGGTAAAAACGGATCATGATAGTCTTAAATAATTTTTAGAACAAATATTATCCTCTGAAGAGCAACAAAAATGGGTCACGAAGATGTTGGGTTATGACTTTGAAATCATCTACAAAAAAGTGAAGAAAAATGTTGTGGCAGATGCACTCTCAAGAAAGGATGAGGATGTGGAAGCATTGTTTTGTGCTATTTCTATTATCCAACCAGATTGGATAAAGGAAGCAAATGATGAATGGAAGAAGGACAAATAAGTGTGGCCACTCATTCAAAAGTTGCAGAAGATCCCAGTTCAAACAATATTAACAGAACTTGACAAGGCGGGAAAAATCATATTGGAGCCTGGAGTAGTCATAGGAACAAGGACCCGACAGCTATGACATCAATTAATTTCAGAGTATCTCATAAAGTGGAAGAACTTACCCACTGAAGATACCACATGGGAGGACAAGAATTTTATACAAAAGCATCAAGAACTACTCAATCATTGAGGACAACACTTTTTGAAGGAGAGGGGCATGTTAGGTCCCTATACTACTAGTGTAACCCTTTATTGTTATTAGTACAACCCCCTTATTATATTGTTCTAACCATGTAGTCCCCATATTGTTATTATTGTGCCCCATTGAAACCCACTATTGTTATTATTATGCCCTTACATTATTATTGTTATGTCTGCTCTGACCCCTTAGACTCCTATATAGAAAGGAGGTCTTGTCATTAATATCATCCAAGAATTGTTCATTTGTGTAATGTAAAGGAGGTTTCCCCCTCGAAGAGGCTGATTTATAAGGTGTTCATCTATCTTTTCTATCTTTTTGTGAGCTGGTTTCATAACATGATCCTAGAAGGAGTTATAGAGAATATTGTTCCAAATTTGAATCAGAAGGAGACAATATTGCAGATGTGGAAGTCCCTTCTTGGTCTATTTAAAATTAGTATTGATGCTAGAAAAATAGCTTTGAAGGATAAATTGAGGAACATTTGAATGGGAAAGAATGAAACCATTATTTCATATCTATCTAAGTTTGTGCAAGTGAGGGATGAAATTGGAGGTGTTGTGATCCTTTATCTTCTTGAGCTTCCCAAATCCTTGCAGAGTTTATAGGATATTGTGAATGGTATAGATAAGAACCCTTATCGGAGAGACTATGGTTAGATCTTGTGCAGAAAGGGACAAGGAGCAACACAAGGAATGGAGTCTTAGATGGAACTAATGATTAAGATAAGTCTTCCTTAGCTAAAAGGGGAAGAAATCCAAGGGAAAGAAGGCCCAAGGCAAGATTGAATCTAGTCATAATGGAGGTGAGAAAAGGAAGGATTTTAGCAAGATCAAGTGTTTTCACTATCATGATTTTTGACACTATACTAGAAAATGTCCAAACAAGAAACCCAACAAGCATGTTGCAACAACAATACGAGGAGAAGCACACTCTTCTTAGTTCAAATTAGATTTCTCTCTAATATCTTGCATGGGAAGCTCACTTCAAGGTCATGTGTGGTATATTGATTTAGGGGTTTCATTCCACATGATAGGAAATAAAGAATTCTTCAGTAGTTTGGAAGAGAAATACATGTAATTCCATATTGATATTGGAGATGATGGCAGATGCATGACCAAAGGAGTTGGTACATTGAGCTTTAAGAGGGAGTTTGGTTCCATTCTTCATCTAAAGAATGTGATGTATGTTCAAGGATTGAAGAAAAACCTTATCTCAGTAGCAGTGTTTAAAGACAAAAGGCATGATGTCGTATTCAACAAAGGTAAGGCCTACCTTAAGCATTCTTCTTCATGACAAGTCAAGCATATTGATTTCAAGATTAGTACATATATAATTTTTATGAATTTAAGGGTTAGGGAAAAAATTAAATTAAGATATTACAAGGAAATTGTTATCTTTAATCTAAAAGATTAAAAATATCTTTGAATATTGATTAGGGAAAAGAGTAAAATCCAATATATTTTAACTAATAACAAATTCTCACAAGCGAGAGTGTGAGACTAGACATTAGACAAGTCTCAAATGGTTGAAGATAAAAAACACTTTCTCTTAAGTTAATGTGCATAGACCAAAATTAAATCATAATGTCAACTATTTTACATAATATTAATCTCTTTTACCTTATAATTCATCAAAACTACGATGATTTTGCAACTTTTCTCACAACATTTTTCAAACAAAAAACTAAAGTTGTAAAAAAATCCAAAAAATCTTTTAAATTTATTAATATATGATAGCAGGAAAATTGATTATTCCTTCTACAACTCATCTTCATTTCCTATACTTAGATATCCATACAATCTCAGCATAACCTAGAACTAAATTCAATAAAAAATTCACAAAGAATTTAACTACAAATCTCCCATCATGCTAATGATTCCTGGTCTCCACCATTTAACAAATGTAGTAAATTTAATTCCACTACTAGTCAATAAGGTTTCTCTGCCCAATTCACACACATGCACACTTAATTCTACCAATTCTATATTTTAAAAATTGTTAAATGATCGTGCGCATAGGCACTCATACACAAAATATATGAAAATTCATTTCATTAACAAAACCTCTACATATAAAAATACTCAAAAAGATTTGTTTCTCTCTATGAGCCTAATTTGACATTCATTTGGCGGTTATCATTTCCTGTAGGCTTGTAATGGTTAAATACTAAATTAGAAGATAAATTTATTTTCCTACATCCATAAATCTCTCCTTGATTTATTTCATAAATCTCTCATGATTTATTCCATAAATCTTTCATTATTTATTCCCTAAATCTCTCATGTTTTTCAAGGTAAATTAGTTTTTTACTTATGGACAAAATCTCACCTATCCATAACTTTTCTAAAACTATGAATCATTAGTTATAAAACTCATAAAAGATAACAACTTGGAAAATACATTGTATTTGCATAGAAGAATGTAAATTCTTCTCAAAAATTAAGAACCCATTTTGAATTTTTTTCACATCAAATAATTAATGGCTTCGAAGCTCTAATGCTCTTGCATCAGACTCCCATTGTAGAGAAAATTCATCACCTACTAGTCATGTTTCACTAATTTCTTTTATCCTCCAAGATTCAAACTTTGCATTGTTGTTGATCATCCATCTCATCATGTTGTTGTCCATATGCTTCTGCTTTTTTCAACTTCAATATTGCTAGTTTCCAAGCCTTATCTTGTTGTTTTCCACTTGTCTTCTTAATGCAAAGTCTTACAATCAACTTTTCCTTGTTGTTGGTTTTCCTTCTCCTACTTTTGTACCTTCTCTTGGTCATCTTGTTCATCAACGTCCACAACATGTCTATTTTGTCATCTAACTTTGTCTTTGATTGTAACTTTCTTGCATCTCTCACTTGCTATTGCATTTCCATTTGTATAAGAATCATAAAATTCTTATTCACCTCTGGTTTGAAAAACATTATGCTAATCATACCTTACAGTATCATTAACTTTAGTATCTTTCAAGACAACTTCCTCCTCGAATTCCAGTTGTGCGTGCTAGATATGCACCTTTGGATCTAATATTTTCTCTACCAAATAACCTAATTCTTCATCGAAACCAGGAAACCAAACTTGACTTGGCTTTAAAAACTCTTTGTAACATTCATTACCATTTTCCTTCACCAACCACTCTTCCAAGAGCTTTACTTATTATTCGAAGTCCACATCTACTTCCTTTGGCAGAATACTTTCATGCTCAATTCCATTGATTGTAATCTCCTTGAGTATGCCTTCATGTTCAACATTTCTCTTTGTACCTCCTTTCATGAGTGTTCCATTTAAGTGTTGCTCTTCATCATGGCTTAAAACAGAGTAAGAGTTTTGTCCTCCTTCACAATCATCACTTGTAATAGAACCTTCATTCTTCTCTTCATATAATTTTGTGATCGTTGTAGGTAATCATCCACCATCTTCCATACCTGCATCCATAGAAAATTCATTAGTTTTAAAAATATGAGAATCTTAGATCTCATCCATTGCTTCATCCTCATTCTCTCCAAGCAATGGCCCTTTCTCTAGATCAAAATAGTGCACTTTTTCTTCCTCATGCTCAACTACTTTGAGTTCCCCTTCTTTCAACTAGGTTTTTATCTAAATAAATTTGATAAAAAAATTATTTTCTATAATTATAAAATATTAAATTATTTTATTTATAAATAATATAAAATTTTATTTTTATTATTAATATGATTTTAAATATTATATATTAATTTGATATAAAAATAAAATAAAATAAAATCAAATCAAATAAATCAAACTTAATTTAATATATTTATTAAATATGATGTGAAAATTAGCTTTGAAACGTAAATAAAAACATCAATGTCAAAGTGTGCTAAATTTATCAAAAGTAATGAAATGTACTAAATTTGACTATGTATCAAAATCAAATATCACATTTGACATATATATCAAAATCAATATCAGATTGGCTTTCTGTTCTTTCACGTTAATGGCTTATTTTTCTTTTAAGCTAGTTCAGTTACAACACAGCTTCTAAACTTAATTTTAATTAAGATGAACTCGACATATTTTAGTATTCGATTTGGTTCGTGGTTTAATATCGCAGTTTGAAATTCAGTATGGATATTTATGTAATCGTATAAAATAAAGCCGTAGTCTAAACAGATTGGTTTTTTATCTGGAAAATTATGGAATTTAAGTTAGCTTGCAGTTCGCAATTCAATAAGGATATTTATGGATTCATATGAAATAAAGCCGACAGATTGTTTTTTTATGTTGTAAATTATAGAAATTTAAGTTAGATTTTGATAAGATTTGTTCTTTAAAGATTTTTGTAAATTTACAATATGGTTGTTAAATTTTAAAATTTCTTAGAAGTTTTTGATAGTGCTAAATCTATTTCCACCATTAAAAACATAATTTAAATACTGTTATTATAATTTTTTTTTTAATTTTTTTGCCCAAATTCTAATCACTTTTAACCATCCAGGCAATTCCTCCCTTAAATGTCCTTCTAAAATAAATAATTCTTGAAAGGCCACTTCATTTTCAAACAGTTTTTGGATCAATGAGATAGTATATGTAATATGAAAATTTTGAAAACAAATTTTAAAGTTCTTATTAATGGTGTTAATTAATTTAGTTATAATTAGGTTATAATATTATTAGATATTTTTATTACAAATTATGAGAAATTAAATAAATATTAAGTTGTAATATTAAATTTGTATTATAAAATAAAAGTTGATTTGATTATATTAATAAATAATTAGTAATTACAAATATTAAATTTTATTGTTAATTGTTATAAAGTATAGTTTAATTTAGTTTGATAAATGAGTAATAGTAATTAAGGATATAAATGCATATTTTGAAATAGTGTTTATACATATTTAATTTATAACCACATTGCAAACATAAATTTAATTGGTAATTTGGAATCTATATTGTTCACTGCAATATGGAATTTCTAAAAAAATTTAGACATCATATAATATATGATATAGTTAAATATATCTACATAGTATATATTTTTTTATAATATATTATTTTAATGTAAAACTATACTTTTGTTTCAAGATAATTTTATTTGCCACATTTATCATTAACAATAAATTTAAAAAAAATAATATACTGACAATTTTTTTCCCAATATTATTTTTTTAATTATTTCAATTTGGTAACTATTATACAAACTACGATTTGGTAACTATTATACAAACCACGATTAATAATAGGCAATGTTTAAACTACTTTAAACATTCTGCAAAGGAAAATTAATTCCAATATTTTAGTGGTAGAACTATTTTACTCGGATAAAGCGATAATATTTGGCAAAAGCCAAACATCCAGTACCATAAACATAGTATATACTACCATATTGCGTGCCACAATATCTGTCAATTGAAAGTTAGAATTTCACAGGGGCTTTAGAGTTTGGAATTCACGTCGTGGAAATCATTTACATGAAAGACAGACCTATGCAGCTATTCTGTGTGTGCTTCTATTTTTATAGAAAATTTTACGTAGTTACCTGCATTAAAAATTAATTTTGTCCCTTTAGATTTCGACGAAAGGCTGTCTTTGGATTAGGCTTAGTCGTAGGCAGAGGCAGTGTTGCCCCTTCGGACCAAGCTAAGGCACTGGAGGCTGAAATAACTAATAGGTCTATATTCTCTTCTTAATTATTTTATTATTTCATTTTTAACATTTAGTTTGATTTTTTAATCTATTTAACATTTTTAATATTTTTATTTTTAGGTAGATCTTCTTTCTATAGCATTAATATTTTCATCCATCATTTTTATCTGAATTTTTTTTTAATAATTTCATTAAAATTTACAATTTATATACAATTAATGCAAAAAGACATTTTTTTTAAACTCCTAATCTTCTAACATTTAAATTCATTACTTAATGTAGCTAATGTAGAATTAGATTATTACCTACCTCTGATCCTATTGTTTGTGTACCTAATGGTCCCCCCTGCTCTTGAGTTCTTGGTGTTATAAATTGCAATGGGTTGACTCATGGTGATTTCCTTGTTGAAGTGTTTGCATCATGTGTATATGGAATCAACTATCTGAGCAGTACTTCTTTCTCATCTTCATCATGATCTCCATGAGATAATATATCTCCCTCCACAATAGATTTATCTATGCTTCCATCTCTAGTTGTAATGATAATATATTTATTGGTAATGGGGTTATAGAACCTATTTGCCTTAGACTCCTAAATTTATTGAATAAAGATACACTTCAGAATTTTTCATCTAACTTCTTTCTCATCTCTTTAGGTACATGTGCATAAGCAATGCACCCAAAAATTCTTAAATGAGATTTATTGCAACTCTTGATTGGTATGATAACTGGTTGGGAGTGAAGAGTGGACGACTAGGGTCGCAGTTCTCTGAAGGCGATTTTCTCCATGGACAGGTGCAAAGGAGGGAGCTCCACTCCCTCCTACAAGGAAGCAGTGGCCAACAAGGGCAAGAAACCTCCAGAAACAGGTAGAAGTAACACTAAGGAAGGAAGAAGAAACAGGGAAGAGGAAACATAAAGTGTCAATTCGAAGGAGAATGATGGCACAAAAGACGAGGGAAATGACAAAAAACAGGGAACAAAAGACAAGAAACAAAAGGGACCGTGCAAACCAAAAGCTGAAATCACTCCTAGAGTAGTTTTAAATGATCCAACGCTGCAGGCGCACAGGGGTCACATGCAAACTGATGCAATCATCTGCAAATTCATGGTACTATGGCCCACTGAAAAGGCTTTACAAACATGGATTGGGTACCATTGGAAGCCTAAAGGGAGCATTGATCTCCATCTAGGATCCAAGGGATTCTTCACGGTGGTGTTTGCAAACATTGAAGATAAAGACAGAGTGTTTGAAGGCGGGCCCTACTTCTATGCAGCAGCAGGAATCTATATGCGGACGTGGATGATGTACTTTGTATCGGAGCAGGAAGCTTTTACTTCAGTCCCGGTTTGGGTAAGACTCTATTCTCTACCTCTTGATTATTGGCAAACATAATCACTAACTGCCATAGGCAATAAATTAGGAAGGTTTGTCAAAACTTCTGAAGCCACAAGGAGGGGAAAATATACCTCCTTTGCTAGGATCTATGTAGAGATGGATCTATCTGGAGCTCTTCCAGATGAGGTCATGTTGGAGGTTTTTGATGAGGAATGGGTGCAAACAGTCGATTACGAACATATTCCATTTAGATGTCGTAAATGTCATGAACATGGGCACCTTCTAAGAGACTGCCCTCTCAGTAAAGCAGAGAACAAAAGTAAACCTAACACATTGAAAGACACAAACAACTTTCACAAAGTAGTTCATAAAGGAAAAAGCAGAAGAAAAGGGCCAAAGCGGCACCAAAGCGAAGGACAAAAGGTTAGGCCAAATCAGTTCCAAGTTCTTGAAGAGGAGGAAGAAATAGCAGTTGAAGATCAAGCAATGAATGTTGGTTATGATAAGAATGAGAAGGAAGAAGAACGTGATTAGGAAGAGGTAAATGAAAAACAGAAAGGGATCATGATGAGTGAATCAGAAACGAAAATGGATCAGGAAATGACCTAGAGTGAGATGGAAATGGAGGACAATGAGCTACAGGAGATTCTTGACAAAGAAAACCTGGATCTAGAAGGGTTCTTGAGTAAGGGAACAACTGTTGGGGTAGAATATCTACCACAAGAAGAATGTAATCGAATAAAGTAGTTACTCTTATGGAAAACTCAGGCAAAGTGTTTGGAGGAAGTAAACAACATTGAAAGACAAGGTAACCAAGGAGTGAAAGCAGTAAAAACGACTCCAGGGTTAGTACCGAAAAATCCAGGAAAAAAAGAGGCAAGAGAAAGAAAAATGAGCTACTGATGGAATGTGCTAAGCTCGTGGTAGACTTAGGTAAGATGAAAGATCTAACTAGTTACTCCTTTACCAATCTATAATTATGAAGTTCACATATTGGAATTTGAGAGGTCTAGGTAGCAAGAGAAAACAAAGAATGTTGAATAACAGAATGAAATAGGCAGCTCCAGATATAATTTTTTTCCAAGAAACAAAATTCTCCATTCAAAATTTAAGGAAAATCCATAGTAAATGGCTCAATAGATTTGATTTTCTAGAAGTAAAAGCAGAAAATTCAGCAGGGGGTATCCTCACCCTCTGGAATCCCCAAAAAATAGGAATAGTTGATGTGGAGGCATCAAAGAATTATTTATCAGTGGTTATACAACCTATAGGAGACATGAATACTTATCTAGTTACGAATGTTCAAGGCCCTCAAAGGTTAGATGAAAAAATCAGGTTTATTGATTCCTTGGTGGATCTCTGAACCAGACATGCAAGGTTGCCTTGGGTTATAGGAGGGGACTTCAATATGATTAGATATCTCTCAGAGAAAAAAGGGGGAACAAGAGCACTAAATAAAGATTCCTCAGCCTTCCAAATCTTTTCAGAAACATAAAGCTTGTTGAAATTGAGACAAACAATGGACTATGTACATGGAACAACAAAAGAGGAGGGGATTCCCAGGTAGCTTCCAAGCTAGACAGATTCATGATCTCTAAGGATCTCATGCTTCTAGACAAGGAAATAATAACAAGAATTCTTCCTTTTGGAGGCTCAGATCACTGGTCGATTCAAATGGAGATCAAGGGCATTGGCACCCCAAGAAACAGACCTTTCAGATTTGAAAATATTTGGCTTTCACACCCAGAATTCATCAGCAACATTGAAAAATGGTGGGTGGAGGACTTGCAAATTTAGGGATCAAATATGTTCCTGCTACACAAAAGATTAAAACACATCAAGCTAAAGCTAAAGGCTTGGAACAAGAAGGAATTTGGCAATATTTTTGAGAGTAAGAGAATTGTGGAAAACAAAATTCTAGGGCTCAATCAAGCTTTGATCAAGGAAGGCTTTGATAAGGACAAAAATGATCTAGCAGAGAAACATCATCAAGAATGGGAAGAGTTGTGTAAACAAGAGGAAATTTTTTGGAAACAAAAATCTAGGGTTCAATGGCTAAAAGAAGGAGAACATAACACTAAATTTTTTCATAGATCCACCATTGCAAACAGAACTCACAACAGAATCTCTTTGATCAAGGATGAGGATGGCCAAATTCATCAATCCCATGACGAGCTAGAAGTAGTGTTAGTAAAGCACTTTCGTGACATTGCAAAGGAAAACTTTTTAGCAAGGGAACCTTTCATCAAGGACTTCACCAAACGTATCCCTAAGCTGGTATCCAAAGAGGATAATTGTAATCTCAACAGACCTGTAACCGAAAAGGAGGTCAATGAGGTCTTCAAGGAAATGCAAATGGTAAGGCTCCAGGTCCGAATGGATTCAATGTGGATTTCTTCAAGGCTTGTTGGAATATTGTCAAAAAGGATATTTTAGAGGTAGTTGAGGATTCTAGGCTAAACAAAACCATTTTGAAAGCTCTCAATACCTCCTTCATCGCCCTTATTCCAAAACAGGAGAATGCTCAATCACCAGAGAGATACAGGCCCATTGCTTTATGCAATATAGTTTACAAGATAATTTCCAAGGTCGTGGCTAATAGACTCAACCCCTTGCTACCTACAATTGTATCAAGGGAGCAAATTGGTTATGTGGAAGGCAGACAAATTCTGGATAACATAATTCAAGCTCACGAGGTGGTTCACTCGTTAACAAGTAATAATAAAGTGGGTATGATCATGCAACTGGACATAGCCAAAGCATATGACAAAGTGAACTGGATATACATCAAGAGAGTGCTTATAGTGCTTGGTTTTGATCATAATTGGGTCAGATGGGTCATGGCCCTAGTGACTTCATCCAGCTTTTCAATTTTAGTTAATGGCTCTCCATCAAAACTTTTTCTTCCTTCAAGGGGACTCAGACAGGGAGATCCGCTCTCTCCATTTATCTTCATCCTCATGATGGAAGGGTTGGGGCAGTCCATTAAGTATGCTAGAGTAGTGGGCAAAATTCAAGGACTCTAAATTTCGGAGAATGGTCAACTTCTGACTCATCAACAGTTTGTAGATGACACCATGTTACAAGGAATTCCCACAGTCAAGGAAGCGCTTACATACAAACAAATTTTGAACAACTTTGCTATGGCAACAGGTATGGAAGTCAATCTTTCCAAATCAAAATTTTTTTTCTTTAACACCCATATTGCTATCCAGAGAAATATCTCCAAAATTCTAGGCTTTCAAAGAGAATCCCTCCCCTCTTAGTATTTGGGAGTATCTCTAATAGCTAAACCCCAACATAAGAGCATATGGGATCCGTTAATAATTAAAATGCTAGACAAGGTCAGGAAATGGACAATCAGATCTCTAAATCTGGCTGGTAGACTGGTTCTTACAAAGGCAGTGCTCCAAGCTATCCCAATATTTATGCTATCAGCCCTCCCAGCTCCAATAGGAGTCCTACAACAATTTAGAAATATTCAAAGAGACTTTCTTTGGGGAAAAGAGGAAACAAGGAAAATATGGGCTTTAGTCTCTTGGAAAAAGATCTGTAAACCCAAGAACCAAGGAGGCCTAGGTTTAGATAATCTAGAGATTCTTAGTAAGGCTCTAGGAGCCAAATTTTGGTGGAGGTGGGTTAAGGATCCTAAAGCTCAATGGGCAAGCATCTGGAAGGAAAAATATGCTAGTGTTTGGTGTTCTTCTGATATTATAAGAATGTCTAGAGTTGTGAAAGGCTCTCCCATATGGAACAAGGCTTGGGAGAACAAAGAAGTGGTTCAAAAAAATAGTTTCTGGGAAATCAGAGAGGGCAATCTAGCACTTTTTTGGGAGGAAAAATGCTAACAAGAACCTATTCTACTAAAGGAGGAATTTTTGGGCCTCAAGCATGAGACAAACAAATAAAGATTAGTAAAGGTGGAAGACTTTTGGGAGCATTCTCACAATGCAAGAAAATGGAGAACACGGAGAAGATTAGATGGCAGAGAGGATAGAACCCTCAATAATAGAGCAGATTTACTTAAGATGATGCTGGATCAGAGGATGATTTTAGTAACTAAAGGGTAGGATCAACGAAGATGGGGTAGCAACAAAGAGGGCAACTTTAATATCAAGGAACCAAAAGGTTTTCTCCTTGAGCTGGATTCCCAAGCTCCAAATAGAACTTGGCAGAAGCTATGGAGGCACAAAGGCTGGATGAAAATCAAACTCTTTATGTGGCTAGTTCACCACAGGAAAATCTTAACCTCAGAAAACATTAGAAAAAGGGGTATGCTGGGACCCTCCAGATGCTAGCTCTATGAAGCCCAAGAGAAGAATATGGAATATCTTCTCAACCACTACATTTTCACCACCAGGTTATGGGATTTTTTTGCCAACATCTTCAATCAGTCTGATAGAGACAAAGAAAGTATCACTAACACTCTAAAGAACTGGAGGAATAACTTTTCGGATTATGAAGTTCTCAACTCTGTTTAGGCTCTCTTGCCAAATTTTATCATATGGAATGTGTGGAAAGAAAGAAACAAAAGAATCTTCAAAGAGGTAAAGAATTCCTCTCTTCGCCTGGTAGAGATGATATTAAAACAACTTAAGGAGACAGTTGATACCACAGTAAGGGATCTCCCCAAAAATCCTCCCTCAGAAGCAGAGTTAAGAATTCTCAGGCAGTTATGCATGCAGGGGCTCATTCCACAAGGCCTAGACAGGAAAATAATCATGAGAGAAAAGGTTGAAGAGGTCTGGTCTCCTCCCCAGGAAGGTTTTTTAAAGTATAACATCGATGGTGCTTCTAAAGGAAATCCAGGGATGGATGGATTTGGGGGAGTTCTTAGGGATGACACAGGAAGGATAATATCCCTCTTCCATGGACACTTAGGAAAAGCCACCAACAACATGGTAGAACTAATGGCTTTGGTGAAATGCTTAGAATTTCTAAAATAGGACAATTGCCAAAATGTCATAATAGAAGCAGATTCAGAGTTATTCATCAATACAGCTAAGAGAATCGGTCATGGAATTGGGCCAGAAAAGGTTACAAAACACTAGAGGTTAACTCGAGTTCTCCATAAAATTCAGAGAAATCTTCAGGAACTACGCACACTCAAATTCATACATGTGCAGATAAAGGCCAACAAATTGGCAGACATTCTAGCCAACCAAGTGGTCAGCTGTAAGGATAGCACAATTTTAATGGAGTGGCACGCAATGTCGCAGAGAAACCTGAGAAATATTTTCCATAACCAGGCGGAAGAGGACAAAGAAATGTATAAGAACAAAACTAAAGAAGCCAACTTGTAATGGACAGATTTCAGCTGGTACCAAAATTTTGGACAGAGAGGTTTGAAATGGAAGGTTGGCTAGGGTCGGCCTTAGCAGTCAAGGTTACCATAATCCGGAATATCCCTGACGTAGGGCGAAAGGTTTTCTCAGACCGAAGAGAAGTTGAAGGCAACAAGCGAAGGCATCAGTTCAGGCAACAACATCACCCAATTTTCCAGTCGCAAATGTTAAAACTACTACCTGAGCGGTTTAGGTGTGATCACACTGCTTTCATGCCAAAGGTTGTTTCAAAAAATTGGCAGCGATGCCATACAATGCATGACACATGGACGAGGGCCGGGTCTAAAAACCACCCTCATCACTCACCAAATTTCGACGGATATTGTCGTGAAATGATCGACTCAGCCGTCTGATGGAGCAAGGTAGATCAACGCTCTGGATCAAGCGAGCAGTTTGGTGGGGCCCGGGGGTTAATCTTCTTACCTCTTCATGGCGTGATTTATACCTCTGTCGTCAGATTAAAAAAGATGATTGGACAACAACGATTGAAAGGCAGGAATGGGTTTGTGCACGTGGTTACATGTGGGGAGGGTGCATATGACCTGAGATTCCCGATGATTTTACGTGTTTGTACTCAAAAAGGGTTGGGTGGGTACTTTTTGGGAAATTGAGGGCTAGGTTTCAAAAGGGAATTTACCTTTTTGCCTTTGTCCACACAGTTTTATGAAGAATGTACATATTGTAATTTTTGTTTGATTTAATGTTAAGAAGGCACAAATCTTGCTTTAGCAAAAAAAGAGATTTGTTGCAACTATCACCAGTCCAAGCTTCTATGGAACATGGTCCTTCACATTCTTGGTGAAACATTTGTTAAGAATATAAACAACACAACTAACTTCTTTTCCCCAACATTCATTTGGTAGATTCATGGAGGCATATTAATAATGATTTGATTTTTTCTTTTCAACAACTCCATTGTGTTGTGGAGTACAACATGGATTCCATGGGAGTAGAAAAACTCAATGAAATCATTTAGAATATATTCACCACCCCTATTTGACCTTAAAATTTTTAAGATATTTTCCACTTTCCTTTTCAACCATAACTTCAAACTTTTTGAATATAGTAAAAGTTTCATATTTCTATTTCAGAAGATAAACTTAAGTTTTTTGAATCTAGTCATTAATAAAAATTAATAAGTAAATATTACCAACCAATGAGAGTGTTTGCATTGGTCCACACAAATCTTTGTGTACAATCTCCAATGGAGCTTTCGCCCTATATGAAACTGGAGATACAAATTTATTGATGTGATGTTTTTCAAGTATACCACTTTCACATGAGCTTTTTGGTTATTGAATACTAGGTAACCCTTTCACCATCTATTTCTTTTGAAGCAAATCTATACCACTAAAATATAAATGAACATATCTTAAATCTGATAATGAAGATTCATCCAAATTCCTAGTTTTATAAGAATTTAAGGGAGATAATTCATTTCCCATTATAAGAAAAAACATCATATTCTTTGTCATCTCCACTCTTGTTATTAGATTCTTACATGGATATTTAATGCTCAACATGTTGTATCTTAAACTAGGTACATAATACACATCATCAATTGTTCATATTTCATGATTTGTAGTATAAATAAAAATCAATTCTTTACCTTTAACACATGTGTTATTATTGTTGCCGAGCTTGACCTCATATTGAATACTAGTTTCTTGAATGGTAAACAAATATTTGTTTCTAGCCATGTGATTGTTGCAGTCACTATCTAAAAATCAAATATCATTTGAACATTCTTGAGTCACATGACAAGTAAAAAAAAATGGTTTCTAATTATCTTCAAAGTCATACAAGATGTGTGCAGATTGTTTACCGGCATATCCTTGCTACTTCCAACATTTGTTAGAAAAATGACCATATTTTTTTGCAATAATATCAATAAACCTTAGACTTATCATATCTTTGATTTCCTTTCTA
Source organism: Pinus tabuliformis (assembly GCA_031772625.1). Classification (NCBI taxonomy): domain Eukaryota; kingdom Viridiplantae; phylum Streptophyta; class Pinopsida; order Pinales; family Pinaceae; genus Pinus; species Pinus tabuliformis. Next base: position 791,171,506 of record CM062809.1, on the reverse strand, counting down.
CCAGGTTCTATTGTTACTTCCCCTAAATTAAAAAGGAAATGTTGAGATTTCTCCTCATGGTGAGAATTATCTTACACATGCCTTTGATTATCTACTATGTTGCTTCTTCCTCTATTACTCAACCTTCCTCTACATATTCCTTTCTTAAATTTAAGTTTATTTTTAAATGTCTTCTCCAATGCACTATCATCATATCTAGGCATTTAGGATTCATGTACAATCAACAAACCAATCAAATCATCTATTTGAATTTGAGTTGTGTGTTTAAACTCTTCTATGGATACAACCATGGATTCAAATTTCTTTTCAAATGATAGAAGACATTCTCAAACACTATATTATTTTAGAGGTCTTCTCAATTGATTAATCATACTCATGACCTAATTCATAAAGTTGTCAACAGTTTCACTATCTTTCATTTTCACATTTTCAAAAATATTTTCTTAAATTCTATAACTTGACATTCTTCACTTTGAATACACCCCAGTAACATGTTTCAAGAGTGTCCCATTTCTTCTTTGAAGACTTTTCCCTTGGCACCTTTGAAAATATCACATCGCCTAAGCCTTATTGAATGCCAAGAACTTTGTTACCCTTTTTCTATTCTCCTTCAACAACGTTCACTCAACATTTTTTACAGCCACATATGTTTCTTGATTATCATACTCTAGATACCCATCAATACTATATCCCCAAAGGCCATGAAAATGCATCAATTTTCTTACTCTAATAGAGTAAGAATCATAATTTTTCTCAATCACAAGACAAACCTATGATTAAGCAATACTGGTATTTAATTCCATCTCTAACAATTAGTTTAAATATTTATATGGAATGTAAGAGCACTTTTGAACTTTGATTAGCTCCTCTAATACACAACAACTCTTCAATTTTATGTGACTCCAAACAACTACTTTATTAACATGAAAGCTTGGCTAATAATGAGTTACACCTCCTCTCTCAGAAAGTTACATAGGTCACATTCTACATATTCCAAATGAAGGTTATGAAACTTATAATTCCATGAAAAGTTATATGGATAATACTCCTCAAGTCTCATAAATAAAGTGTTAATACTCCACAACTTAATGTGTGTGCCATAGTTCCATAGCATAGGCTCACAACTCATCATGGCTTCATATTCATCTCTATTCCTACTCCAACAATGATAAGTAAATATGAAATAATACCAAAAAAAATGACAAGTTCTCTATGGAAATGGACAAGTAATATGAAATGAAATGAATAAGATAGAAAGTATGACAACTCAAGATTATGCCCCAGCAAAAATAGCTCGTCGCTGCCTCATGCTCCATGATATCTCATGGTTATGTTGCTATATCCACACCCAGGTCGCCACGCTTGGAATACACATCAATTATATGATCCACATCAAGATATAATATTCACGCGTCCAATATTGCATCGATGTCCATGAACAAGCATCCAAAATAGTTGCAATAACTTAAGTGTTCCATAGTGTTCATTAATGTTGGTCACATGTTGGATATACTTTAATGCATATGTCTCTACACTAGTCATACATTCGTGTTTCCATAAATTTCACATGGGCCACACAAATCTTCCACTTCCACTAGTCTTCCACTGAGCTTTAGGAACAGTATACCTGTTCAATTTTAGACATGTTGGTCGTCAACTCAGAGATACTCCATGAATTTTCAAACTCACACATTAAATATTTTATAGAATTTCACAACTTATGTAGCTCTGGCTTTGATACCAAATTGAAAGACAGATCATAGCTCATAGCTAAAACTTTGAACAAAATATTATAGACAAATAGTAACAAGTAAGACCATTGATACAACTACTCTGTCCATGCCTCCATATTTATACAAAATTCTACATCAACTGTTTTTCCCCTTTAGATTTCCATGAGCTTCGGTGGTGGTTATCCCTTCATAACGGGTTGAGGTAGTCTTGACCCTTTGGATCATTCAAGGTGGTGATGCCGCTTTAGATTGGGTTGAGGTTATGGAGGTTATGAAACTATGAAATAATTAATAGGTCTAACATTACACAATCAAAATTCTCAACTTATGTTATTACACTAGGTTGCCATGACTCAAAATAATAATACTTATATTTCATTAAATGAATCAAAGCTTCAAAATAATAATACTTATATTTTATTAAATGAATCAAAGCTCCAAAGTAATGATGTTTATACCATGTTGTTATTACCATATCTATTAACATTATTACACCAAGTTGTCATGACTTATAACAATAACACATCTGATATAACTAATAATAGTTCCAAATTAATGTTCAACCTTCAATCCAGATTTATTCTTGATCATACGTATAATAATTAGCTCAATACTCGTATATGTGAAAGATAAAGCCAACAACTAAATACAAAAAACTTTATTTTGCAACACAACACATATATCACTTATATTTTCTATTTAGATTGCCATATCTTCAATATAGATCTATTTTTATTATAGATTTAGAAAGTACACAAGGATGAAATATATTAAAGTATAAATCTTTTTTAGAGTGCAAAACTTGAAAAAATATTTGCATCTTAACTCTCTTGATATTTAATAGTTATTTAATAGATCTGTGGTTATGATTGATATGTGTGTATGTGTGTGTGTGTGTGTGTGTGTGTGTGTGTGTGTGTGTGTTTCCGTTGGATTGTCTAGACTATATACCTTAAACCTACAGTTTCAACAAGTCCTCACTACATTTTAGATCAAAATGATAAAAAGTATATTGTAAAAAGAGCCAAAATGTAGAATAATAATAATACTTAAATTTTTTAAACCCATATACTATATTATTTGTAAAAATGAAAACTTCAGTAACTTTGGAAAAAATGGAAACAAATAATTTATATTAAACTAATAAAAAGAAATGTAGAACACATGTATAGAATAGTTTGGCCATATGTAGATCCTTGCTACATAACTCCATAGAAATAACAACTTCGAGGTATCCTTATTAGAAAACATGGAGTATAAATAATATTTAAATTAATTCACACATTCTATGTATCCCAAGAATAACATATATAATCCAATTTGCAAAAAAGTCACTAGTCTAAATACACATGAGTTTCCTCTATAATTTCTGGTAGGAATGGCTTCTAAGAATTTAGAATTCACTAGAAATGGTTCCTATAAAATTCATCCAAGGGTACCCTAAAGTACAAAATATCCAAACCTCTCCCATCTAGGGACTTGTCCTCATTTAATATAATTACAACAATGAATCTCTATGATGAGGTGGAGTGGGATCCCAATTATAATACTAGATTGGTTTTAGAATCTGATAGATAATTAATTGAAGCAAACTCAGGTAATTGGAGGTGGAAGAGAATATGTGATGCCTTTGATGGCGATGGGAATCTCTGATTTCTTGTGGATCTATTTTATCTACACATTGATATTGGGAGGATTTGTTCCATTATCAGGCCATGTTATCCAATGGCCCATGAAATAGATTTGATCTTCCTTTTAGCAATCTTCCCACAAAATGGCAAATGGGGTAACTCCTCTAAAAAGGAGACAGGGATAATTAAAAGGGTCACTTGGTCAATTCTCTTCAATTGTTGCATCATAATGACCTTCTACTCCAATCTTTGATTACATTCTTTGAATGCTTATTGGGCTTGGACTCAATTTAGTCCAACTATGATAAATATGTCAAATCCAATGGTCATTCTCAATTGTCTCCCATAATTAGTTGTGCTTCTCTATCACTGCACTTACAATTACATGTAACCATAGAATAATCTCCTTCCAAGAGTTGAATGCTTGATCAACTCCTTTTGACCTAATCTTGGGATGTCACCTAGGTTCTCTTCAAACTATGATTGAAATTATTTGATTCCTTGAAGCTCTTCTTAGACATTTTCATGTTCAACCTTTGTGGCTCCCATAGTCAACTAGCTCTTTATGGAAAACCCATACAATTCTCATTATTCTAAAGAATTTCTCCATGTATTTTATCATATCTTCAAATTTTTTCATACATAAGGTTTGGAATTCCTTCCTTCCCATTCATTTCACATGTTATAGGACTAGATGATCCTAATTCCTATTGATGTTAGTATGTTTCATATTAAATGATTTTATTTTTCAACTCCTCCATAATTTTGTTCTCTTGTGTTTATTCTTATGATGATTTGTGTACATGGACATCATGAAGCCATTATGTTTCTATCTCATGTCTTTTATCCATGGATATGGCTAGTTGGTTGAGATCATTAGCTTTTGATAGTTCCTTATGTATAAAGTTTCCCTCTAGGATAGAAATCCAACTTCTCTAATAATCTAGGTTAGTGATTAGCTCCTCAACTAAAGATGCATTTTCTTGAGTAAATTTTTCCAAGGTGAAAGGCATCTTAGAGGGTCATTGTTTGGGATTTGGTGTTATAAAAGTTGTAGAATCTTACTTCACTTGTAGTCCCCATGTTTGGAAGAACACATCCCTTCCTTTGCTTCTTATACCTATTCATAGCTCTCTACTGCAATATAGAGTAAACTAATTCTCAAGGTACACTACATGCACCCCATTCTACACTTTCAATCTCAAGACCCAACGTGTGCATGATATGATTATTATTGTTATTATTGTCACATGGATAGTGAGTTCTTGACTTATGCTTCTCTCACATTTTCTAACTACTTTAGAGAGACATAGCATACTCTCTCATTTTCTATTCCACCTCCTCTAGAAATGTGTCTCCCTACTCATTTCTTATTCCTTCTTCAACTTATTTTTCTCTAGTCCCTCAATGACTTTGCTTTCTTACTTTGTCTTCTTATCCTCTTCTGATTTTCTTCCCCTCTATATGTTTACTACTTCTTTCTAAGACATGGGCATAATTTCTTTCATTTTATTTTTTCATCTCCACCCTAGGCCTCAAACATTTCACCACTTCCTAGTCCTTTTGTTTTTTCTCAAGAATTACAGGCTCCTCGTTCTTCTTTTTTTCTTCTTCGAGTTTTATTTTTTTGCTCATATTTGTTTTTCTTTAACTCCTAATAAGATTAAGATCACTAGCATATTTTTTCTTCTGAGAATTCTTAGTGAGGATCACTAGCATATTATTTCTTTTGGCAATTCTTAGTGAGTGTAAGGCTAGTGAAGTTTGATGCCTCAACAATATTGGTTGACTACTTTTTTAGGATGATGTTTTTGAATTCTACCTTCATAAACATTCAAGTCTTAAATATGTTTTTCTTCTATATTAAAATGCAGGTTGTTTTTCCATGTGTAAACCATGAGCAGGAATAGGTAATTTGAACATAGGTTCTTTTTATCGGGGCATAAGGACTCATGGAAGTGAGCAATGACTATTTGGAAATGAAGTTTCTGAGGGCTACCATGTCTATGAAAAAATTTAGTGCTAGATGAAAGCTGCTAATGTTTCCATAAATAACAAGGAATGTTGGATGTTCCTCTAATTTCCTATAGGCATGATTGTGACCTATGCTTCCTCCAAGAGCTAATAATTAAGCTTATTTTAAAACCATAAATATATAGTGGGCCCATAAAACCATCTTATAGATCAACAAATTGAAGCTTGCATTTATTTTCTTATAGATGTTTGTAGTAATGTGCACAGCAATTGAAAAATAGTCCATCTCCAACCAAAGAATTGGAATACACACCTAGTGCATACAAGGTCAATTAGCTAGGTTAACATATCAAGACCATCTTTTTGCATGAGTTCTTGTCTGACATATTAGATGATTGCATTATGTAGGTTCCATAAAATATCATTTCTTAGTTAAAACATGTACCCTTCTCTATGACTTAATCGATTAATGACACCCATTTTAGCTGAAGGTGACCATTTCTCTTTCTATGTAGAGCTGGGTAGCTAACATCATGGTGATTTTATAAGTTGGGTGGAATCTTGTGGTTGGGTATACCCCATTTTTCTTCCTAATGAACGGTTTCTAGTCACTTCAACATTCCTCCCAAACTTCTTGTAATGAGGGATGTGATTCTACATAGGAATATAGGTATTATCTATCTAGTTGTTGCTTTACGGGATTGAGCTTGTATATATTTGATAGTCTTAAATTCCTCTAAGACCCTAGTTCCTCTTGAACATGGCCATTTATAGTGAGGGTTCTAGTTCAAGCATGGTCAAAAAAGCCTCTTAATTATTTCCTATCTCTCTATCGATTTCATCCTTCAAAACTTTCTCTTCCTATAATTAAATGAAAAATTACAAATTTCATCATCTTATAATACAAACTATAGACATTTGTTTTCAATGCTATCTATTAAATATAAATAAAAATAATATTTTAAATAAATATTAAATAATAAATTACTTTATTTATAATTACCATTAAAATATTTTATTATTATTAATTATCTTTAAAATATAATATATCAATTTTATTAACTATAACAAATTTACATTTAATTTAATATATTAATAAAAATGGATAACAAATTTAACAAGTCATGCACAGATTCTAAAGGTAAAAGTTATTTTTAATTATTAAATAACTTCAAAATATAAGTTAAAAATTAACTACGACAATTCAAGCAAAAATCAATTTCAAAGTGTATCATATTTATCAATAGTAAATAGTAAATAAATGTAGTGGATATGAATAAAAAGTCAAGATCACATTTGAAATATATATGAAACAGCGACCACATTCGCTTTAACACTTAGACCAAACACCAATGTCAAAGTGTGCTAAACTTATTTATCAATAGTAATTAAATTTACCAAATTTGACATATGTATCCAAAATCAATATCACATTTGGACATATATATCAAAAAACAATAGATAACAAAAATCCATATCACATTCCCATTTTGTTCTTTCATGTCAGGAGCTCATTTGCCTTTTTAAGCTGTCTCAGTCACAACTCAGCTTCTAAAGTTGAAAAGTTAATTTTAATTCAGATATATTCAAAATTGAATCCAGAATGGATAAACGAAGCAAGAGATGAATGGAAGAAGGATCAAGAGATGTGGCAACTCATTCAAAAGTTGCAGAAGATCCCAGTTCAAACAATATTACCAGAACTTGACAGGGAAGGAAAAATCATATTGGAGCCTAGAGAAGTCATAGAAACAAGAACCCAACAGCTATGAAATCGATCAATTTCAGAGTACGTCATCAAGTGGAAGAACTTACCCGCTGAAAATTCCACATGGGAGGACAAGAACTTTATACAGGAGCATCAATAACTATTCAAGCATTGAGGACAACACTTTTTGAAGGAGAGGGGCATGTTAGGTCCCTATACTACTAGTGTAACCCCTTATTTTTACTAGTACAACACCATTATTATATTGTTGTGCCCATGTAGTCCCTATGTTGTTATTATTGTGCCCTTACATTATTATTGTTATGTCGACTCTGATTATATTATGACCCCTTAGATTCCTATATAGAAAGGAGGTATTTTCATTTATATCATCCAAGAATTTTTCATTTATGTATGTAATGAAGGTTTCCCCCTCGAAGAGGCTGATTTATAAGGCATTCATCTATCTTTTCTATCTTTTTGTGAGCTAGTTTCATAACATGATCTTAGAGGGAGTTAGAGAGAATATTGTTCCGAATTTGAATCGGAAGGAGAAAACATTCCAAATGTGGAAGTCCCTTCTTGGTCTATTCAAAATCAGTATTGATGCTATAAAATTAGCTTTGAAGGATAAATTGAGGAACATTTGAATGGGAAAGAATGAAACCATTATTTCATATCTATCTAAGTCTGATCAAGTGAGGGATGAACTTGGAGGTGTTGTTATCCTTTATCTTCTTGAGCTTCCCAAATCCTAGCAGAGTTTATAGGATCTTGTGAATGGCAGAGATAAGAACCCTTATTGGAGAGACTATGGTTAGATCTTGTGCAGGAAGGGATAAGGAGGAACAAAAGGAATGGAGTATTAGATGGAACTAATGATTAAGATAAGTTTTCCTTAGCTAAAAAGGAGAAGAAAGCCAAGGGAAAGAAGGCCCAAGGAAAGATTGAATCTAGTTAGAATCGAGGTGAAAAAAGGAAGGATCTTAGCAAGATCAAGTGTTTTCACTATCATGAATTTTGACACTATACTACAAAATGTCCAAACAAGAAATCCAACAAGCATGTTGCAACAATAGTAGGAGGAGTAGCACACTCTTCTCGGTTCAAAATAGATTTCTCCCTAATACCTTGCATGGGAAGCTCACTTCAAGGTTGTGTGTGGTATATTGATTTAGGGGTTTCATTCCACATGACAGGAAATAAAGAATTCTTCAGCAATTTGGAGGAGAAATACATGCAATTCCATATTGATATTGGAGAAGATGGCAGATGCATGACCAAAGGAGTTGGTACATAGAGCTTTAAGAGGGAGTTTGGTTCCATTCTTCATCTCTAGAATGTGATGTGTGTTCGAGGATTAAAGAAAAACTTGTCTCAGTAGCAGTATTTAAAGACAAAAGGCATGATGTAGTATTTAACAAAGTGAAGGCCTACCTTAAGCATTCTTCTTCAATACAAATCAATCATATTGATTTCAATATTAGTTCATATATATATTTTTATGAGTTTAAGGGTTAGAGAAAAAATAAAATTAAGATATTACAGGGAAATTATTATCTTTAATCTAAAAGATTAAAAATATCTCTGAATATTCATGAGAGAAGAATAAAATCCAATATATTTTAAATAATAACAAATTCTCACAAGCAAGAGTGTGAGACTAGACATTAGACAAGTCTTAAATGGTTGAAGATAAAAAACACCTTCTCTTAAGTTAATGTGCATACACCAAAATTAAATCATAATGTCAAATATTTTTCATAATATTAATCTCTTTAACCTTATAATTCATCAAAACTATGATGATTTTGGAAATTTTCTCATAGCATTTTTCAAGCGCAAAACTACAGTCATAAAAAAAATCCAAAAAATATTTCAAATTTATTAATATCTAATAGCAGGAAAATTGATTTTTCCTTCTATAACTCATCTTCCATTTCTATACTTAGATCTCCATGCGATCTCAACATAACCTAGAACTAAATTCAATACAAAATTCACAAACAATTTAACTGCAAATCTCCCATCATGCTAATGATTCTTGGTCTCCACCATTTAACACATGTAGTAAATTTAATTCCACTACTATTCAATAAGGTTTCTCTACCCAATTCACACACATGCACACTAAATTCTACCAATTCTATATTTTAAAAATTGTTAAATGATCATGCACATAGACACTTCATACACAAAATATATGAAAATTCATTTCATTAACAAAACCTATGCATACAAAAATACTCAAAAAGATTTGTTTCTATCTATGAGCCTGATTTGACATTCATTTGGCCAGTATTCTTTCCTGTAGGCTTATAATTATTAAATACTAAATTAGAAGATAAATTGATTTTTCTACATCCATAAATCTCTCGATTTTTTTCATAAATCTCTCATGATTTATTCCATAAAGCTTTCATTATTTATTCCCTAAATCTCTCATGTTTTTCAAGGTAAATTATTTTTTTCCTTATGGACAAAATCTCACCTATCCATAACTTTTCTAACACTATGACTCATTAGTTATAAGACTCATAAAAGATAACAACTTGGAAAATACATTGTATTTACATAGAAGAATGTAAATTCTTCTCAAAAATCAAGAACCCATTTTGAATTTTTTTCATATCAAACAATTAATTGCTTTGAAGCTCTAATGCTCTTGCATTAGACTCCCATTGTAGAGAAAATTCATGACCTACTAGTCATGTTTCACTAAAAAAAAATTATCCTCTAGGATCCCAAACTTTGCATTGTTATTTATCATCCATTTCATCATGTTGTTATCCATACGCTTCTGCTTTTGTCAACTTCAATATTCCTAGTTTCCAAGCCTTATCTTGTTGTTTTCCACTTGTCTTCTTAATGCAAAGTCTTATAATCAATTTATCCTTGTTGTTGGTTGTCCTTTTCCTATTGTTGTACCTTCTCCCGGTTATCTTGTTCATCAACGTCCACAACATGTCTATTTCCTCATCTAACCTTTTCTTTGGTTGTAACTTTCTTTCATATCTCACTTGCAGTTGCATCTCCATTTGTATAAGAATAACAAAATTCTTATTCACTTCTGGTTCGAAAACATTATGCTAATCATAGCGTACAATATCATTGACTTTAGTATCTCTCAAGAAAACTTCCTCCTTGAATTCCAGTTCTACGTGTTGGATATGCACCTTTGAATCTAATATTTTCTCTACCAAATAACCTAATTATTCATCCAAACCAAGAAACCAAACTTGACCTGTCTTTAAAAATGCTTTGCAACATTCATTACCATTTTCCTTCACCAACCACTCTTCCAAGAGCTTTACTTCTTATTCAAAGTCCACATCTACCTCCTTTGGCAAAAGACTTTCATGCTCAATTCCATTGATTGTAATCTCCTTGAGTATGCCTTCATGTTCAACATTTCTCTTTGTACCTCCTTTCATGAGTGTTCCATTTAAGTTTTGCTCTTCATCATGGCTTAAAACAGAGTAAGAGCTTTGTCCTCCTTCACAATCATCACTTGTAACAGAATTTTCATTCTTCTCTTCATATAGTTTTGTGATCGTTGTAGGTAATCATCCACCATCTTCCATACCTACATCCATAGAGAATTAATTAGTTTTAAAAATATGAGAATCTTAGATCTCATCCATTGCTTCATCATCATTCTCTCCAAGCAATGGCCATTTCTTTGGTTCACAATAGTGCACTTTTTCTTCCTTGTACTCAACTCCTTTGAGTTCCCCTTCTTTCAACTAGGTTCTTATCATGTGCCTCATATTTTTCCACAACTTTATTGCAAATAATTCCTTAACCACCCATTTAACTTCTTAAAAATCCATCTGCATTTTTGGTCTACAACTTCTTGGTGTAGTAGGTCCATAAGCACATTCAACAATGCCTTTATTTTAGTCATCTCTTTCTCAAATTCTGCATCATTCATCTTCCTCCTTATGTCATTTTCCTTGACATCTTCTTTCATTCTTATGTGTCATTCACCCGAACCTTGTACTGGCCCTTTATGGTAATCCTTCTCTCTATGTTTGTGAGCTTCTTCATGCTCAATAGTGAACTGCAACCAAGCCTCTCCTCTATAGAAAGTCTCATCTTCTTACTATTCAATACCTACAAACATCAATTCCTCCGCACAAATGAATTTAGAGATATAAAGACAAGTTTACCTATTGCATTGTCACAGTTTTCCAATCTCCTTCAGCTATAAAAATCTAACTTTTGTATAATCAACTATCCTTTATTCCAATCTCAAAGAGCATAATCATCTCTTACTCCCTTTTATAAAGTGCTAACTAGTTCTGATACCACTTGATAGCATGAAAATTGAATTTTCCTTTTACAACTCATCTTCCTAGTTTATACTTTGATCTCCATATGATCTCAACATAACCAAAAACTAAATTCAATATAAATTTTGCAAAGAATTTAATCGCAAATCTCCCATCATTAGTTTGACCAATGATTCTAGGTCTCCACCATTTATCACATGTAGTAAATTTAATTTCACTAAATATTCAATAAGATTTCTCTCCCCAATTCACACACATTGGCACTTAATTCTATCCATTCCAAGTTTTAAGAGTTCTTCAATGATTATGCACATAGAAACTTCAAAGGCAGAAGATATGAAAATTCATTCCATCAACAAAACTTGTATATATTAAAATACTAAAAAACATTTGTTTCTCTCTCCGAGTTTGATTTCACATTCATTTGGCCATTAGCTTTAGCCACATGTTTACAATTATTAGAAGAAAAATAGATTTTCCTACAATAAATCACTCAAAATATAAATTCTGCTCAAAATGCAAAACCCCATTTTTTAAAATTTTCACATTAAAAAATTAATAGCTTGGAAACTCTAATACCCTTGTATCAATATTTAATATACCAATTATAATATTAATTGTTAACATTATAAACATTATTATTTATATATATATATATAATTATAATTTTTCAAAACTATATTAAGTAAAGAAAAAACCTATCTTGATGTTATATGTAAACCAAAAACATTTTTATTTTAATTATTATCTATTTAGATAAATTTGATAAAGTTATAAAATATTAAATTATTTTATTTATAAATAATATAAAATCTTATTTTTATTATTAATATTCTTTTAAATATTATATATTAATTTTATATAAAAATAAAATAAAATAAAATAATCAAATTAAACTTAATATATTTATTAAAAATGAGGTAAAAATTAGCTTTAAAACGTAGATAAAAACATGAATGTCAGTGTGCTAAATTTATCAGCAGTAATGAAATGTACTAAATTTGACCTATATATCAAAACCAAATATCACATTTGACATATATCAAAATCAATATCAAATTGCCTTTCCGTTCTTTCACGTTAATGGCTTATTTTTCTTTTAAGCTAGTTCAGTTACAACACAGCTTCTAAACATAATTTTGATTAAGATGAACTCGACATATTTTTAGTATTCGATTTGGTTCGTGGCTTAATATCGCAGTTCGAAATTCAGTATGGATATTTATGGATCATATAAAATAAAGCCTTAGTCTAAACAGATTTTTTTTATTTGGAAAATTATGGAAATTTAAGTTAGATTTTGATAAGATTTATTCGGTAAAGATTTTTCTAAATTTAGAGTATTGTTGTTAAATTTTTAAATTTTAGGTGTGGTAGAAGGTTTTTATGGCGCTAAATTTATTTCCACTATTAAAAAGATAATTCAAACACTATTACTATAATTTTTTTAATTTTTCTACCCAAATTTTAATCACTTTTAATCATCCAGGCAATTCCCTGCTTAAATATCCTTCATCTAAAATAAATAATTCCTAGAGGGTCACTTCGTTTTCAAACAATTTTCGGATCAATGAGATGGTATATGTACTATGAAATTTTTGAAAGTAAATTTTAAATTTCTTGTTGAATTGAGGTTTGTGTGATCCATATCACACAAATCACATGATATATCATTTGTCAAGGCGTTTCAAACCAACCAGTGTGGTTCATCTTTAGGACAAGTTGAACAAAGAGATCCAGCTTTGCATGTTAAATAGTTTGAGCAGAGCCTCCAATAGCTAAGTTGACCAACAACTAAATTTGACTGTGGACCAAGTCATAAAAATCAGTTATTTAATAAATTAAATGGAAGTTAGTTATATTAAAAGACCTTACCTTTATATATATATATATATATATATATATATATATTGGTTATTAAGTTAATAGATAGTTAAAATTATTAACTATTTAATAAACACAGAAAATATAATTATTAGAATAAAATGTATAGCTAAATAGTTATAAAAGGTATAACTAATTAATTATAAATATATATATAAATTATATGTGTATATATAAATATATAAAGTAATTTTAATTTTAAATTGGTTGTTAAGTTGATAGTTAGTTAAAAGGTATTAACTATTTTATAAATACATATAAATATTAGAATAAAATAATATTAAGTTAATTGAATATCTAAATGTTAACCTATATTATATATATATATATATATATATATATATATATATATAGATAAATTAACTATATATATATATGAATATACCTAAAGGATTAAATCATCTTATAAAAATTAAATTTATATATATATATAATATATAATATAATATAAAGAAAAAAAAATTAATTAATTAAGATAATAGTTAGTTATAAAAGGTACTAATAGTATAAAAATATTAAAATAAGTCAAGGGGTGGAAAAAAAAAAAAATTAACTAATCAAATAAAATAATTGTATATGTTAAATTAACTTATTATTATAATTATCTAACAATTCAAAAAATTAGACGAGTCAAAAAACGAGGGGAGGGGGAGAGGCGGAAAGGAAGAAAACGACTAGGAAGAGAGAGTTGGGACCCAACACCTGCTGATTTTCTAGCCATCCTCTCTATTGAGATTGCTTGGCCTCTTTTCAATCTCAAGAGCTTCCCTAAATTTCCGATGGAACTACGAAACTCTAGCGATAACACTAGCCTCCTCAATACAAACATGATGATTGGCTTTTTCCTCATGCTCAGCTAAAGCGAAAGACTTTGAACTCCTATGCTTAAGGTCAGTTGCGTGCTCACTAATCCTTTGATTAATGGAGTGACCATTCTCATCAATATAGAGGGTCCCACAGGAACAAGGGATAATAAATACCCCTTTCATATCTTTATGGTCGATAGGATCCTTCGCTGATCTGAGGGACATACAAATGGTGTTAAGGGGCCTAAAGGTCACAGGTACACTATGCATCTTGAGAATCCTCGCAATCTTGTTAGTGGTCCCTTGAACAAATGGAAGATAGACACCTAGAATCCATTCCTTCAGTTCCCTTTTAGCGAGAGAATTCTTGGTAGCTTTTAGGAAAGCCTTCTGACCCATGTATCTACTATAAACATTCTCAACAAAGACATCCAAGAGATGGGATTTTTCTTTCTCAAAAATCTTTTTATCCGAGATCCTTAGGGCCCGAATAGCAAGGGTATTGAGAACCCTCATCTTCTGAGCTGGGAAATGGTGGGAATTGGCATGAAAATACTACTTCGTATGCATTTTCTTTCAAAAAACTTAGTGGGAGAGGGAACCATCACTATTCTTAGAAAGAATAATATCAAGGAAAGGGAGGGAACCATCACTATTCTTAGAAAGAATAATATCAAGGAAAGGGAGGCAACCATCAACTTCCTATTCTTTAGTGAACTTAATGGCCAAGGATTGATTGTTGAGATGATCAAGGAAGAGATCTAATTCCTCTTGGCTATGAGACCAGATGACATTGGTGTCATCCACATACCTTTTTCAAAGCTTGGGCAGGAGTCAAGATGAGTTTAGATCCTTGGACTCAAAATATTCCATAAAAAGATTAGCAACGATAAGGGATAGGGGTGAGCCCATGGCAACCCCACAGGTTTTCTCGAAGAACTCTCCCTCAAAACTAAAAAAGGTGGAAGTGAGGCAGATCTTAACTAACCGAGTGGTGTCAGGATCTGTTAGGCAGTTGATAACCTCCAAGGCCTCATTAATAGGGATGCAAGTGAACAGAGAAACTACATCGAAACTAGCAAGAATGTCCCCAGGGTCAAGCTTAATGTCCTTGAGTTCATCAATAAAGGAAGCAGAGTCTTTTACGAAGGACTCTGTACGACCAACTAAGGGCTTAAGCCTTAACGCAAGGAACTTAGCCAGAAGGTAGGTGGGACCTTCAATGGTGTTAACAATGGGCCTTAAGGGAGCTCCTTCCTTGTGAATTTTGGGGAGACCATAGATCCTAGGAGTGATAGGGTTGCTCTCAATGAGTTGATGGCGTAGGGAACTCATTGAGCTAATGGATTTAATGGCAAGAGCCACATTCCTAGCAACCTTTTTTAACGGGTTTTTGGGAACCTTTTTATAGCTACCACTATTATGAAGATGATCCAACATATTATTGTGGTAATCAACCCTGTTAAGAATGACGGCAGCTCCACCCTTGTCTGCCTTTAGAACAACGATATCTTTGTTCATGTTTAAGGATCTGAGGGCTAGTGATTCTTCCTTGCTAAGGTTGCTCTTAGGGGGCTTAGCCTTTCTCAAGACAACTGCACAATCTTGCCTAATAGTGTCCTTGATCCTATCAGGTAAACCTCTAATCCAAAACTCTATGTCACAAATGATATCATCTACAGGAATTTTCTTAGGGGAAAAGGAAAATTTAATCCTTTACCCAAAACTTTAAAAAACTAAAGGGGGAAAGAGAAACTAGAAAGATTAATATCCTCGGGGGAGATTACTAATACCATTACTACTATGATTTAAATTATTATTATTATTATTCAATATCTTATTACTTTCCATGTTAGAATTATTTGTATTATTAAATAATGTATCCTTTTTATTAATATTATCATTAACCTTACTATTAATCTCGACCATAATACTATTACTCTTACTACTACTACTACTATTATTATTATTATTATTAAGAATATTATTATAATCATAAGAATAATTATTATTATTATTATTATTGTTAAATTATTATTATTATTATTATTATTATTATTATTATTATTATTATATGGTAGATTATTATAAGTTAGATTACTATTGAAGAAATCAGAGCGCGGAGGAGGGATAGAACCCTCACAGTCCAGAACATTGGCCGGCAAAACCATCTAACGGCTTCGAGATCCTACTTCGCACCGAAGATGTGGAGCTCTCATCATGTGTTAGCCTTGTTAAAATCACCAGATATGAAACATTCAATCTTGGACTAGAACCCGAACCTGGTAAAGCAATCTTCTGCATAGAGAGAGAGCTACCCTCAGGAAGGTTGCTGTCAATAAGCTTACTCATGCAAGGAACAACTTCACACTCTGGAAAATTAGTAACATGAGGAGAGCATGTGGTAACGCTAGTGAGATCACCCTCTACATCGGTACCAGGAAGAATGCGTTCTGGTCTAGCGGAAGCACACTCCAAATTGCAAGGCGCTAGGGCAGCGAGATCGTCTTCTATGCAGAGATAAGACCATTCATTGCTCTCCAGAAAACCTGAACCAAACCCAGAAAAAAGAAGATCCGAAGGATGAAGCGAATCTAGGGGACAAATGGGACTGGTTCCATCAAAGGGAGCTGAGTTATCATGGACCTCCAGCGAAGAGAAATCAGAAACCCCACCCGAGCTACCAGATAACCAATCCTTAATCGTTGATTTTTGACCAGATGAGACACGGCTATGGGAAACTACTCCCACAGCTCTATCAGATAACGATGAATTTCCAGTTAATCTCTGAAACTTAGAAACCTGATTCTGCTTCTGAATCTCCTCTAACCGAATGGACTTCAAAGCCAAAAAGGCATCTATTCTGGCCCAAAGGGAGGCCAAAAATAAGTTCGCAAGATCCAGATGCAAATCCAAAAGAAAACGAGAAAGCAGATTCAGGGATCTCCTGACCCTGCTAATTTCCGCTCTTATTAAAGCCAAACTAACCTTAATGAAAGTCTAATGGTTTTGGGGAGTGTGAAGGCGATGATTTATCCGGGAAAATACTGGGATGATGGAGGAGTCTCTGCATCTTTTAAGAAAAGCTAAATCTGACTTCAACCTTGAAACCTAAAAGCATGCCCGTTCAAAATGATGAACCTTGGTTGCAATGGATTTTCCGTGCAGGGATTCAGTTGTTGAATTGAGGCTTTTGTGATCCATATCAAGTTTACGAGAGATTTTTCGACGTAAATCACATGATATATCATTTGTCAACACATTTCGAACCAACTAGTATGGTTCATCATCAAGACAAGTTGAAGAAACAGATCCAGGTTTTCATGTTAAATAGTTTGAGTAGAACCTCCAATGGCTAACTTGAACAATGGCTAAATTTGACTTTGGACCAGGGTCATAAAAATCAGTTATTTAATAAATCAAATGGAAGTTAATTAAATTAAGAGACCTTACCTATATATATATATATATATATAAAGTAATTTTAATTTTAGTTGGTTGTTAAGTTAATAGATAGTTAAAAGTATTAACTTTTTAATAAATACATAGAAAATATAAATATTAGAATAAAACGTATAACTAAATAGTTATAAAAGGTATAACTAACTAGCTATAAATAAATATAAATAAATAAATATATATATATATATATATATATATATATATATATATATATATATATTAATTTTAATTTTAAATTGGTTGTTAAGTTAATAGTGAGTTAAAAGGTATTAACTATTTAATAAATACATATAAATATTAGAATAAAATAATATCAAGTTAATTGAATATCTAAATATTAAATTAACCTTTATATGTATAGATATTATAATTATCTAATTATATGTATATATATATATATATATATATATATAAGGTAGTTTAATCCTTTAGGTATATTCATATATATAGTTAATTTATATATATATATATAATGATGATGACGGTTAACGTCCGCTGAGACCAAACATTGGTCTATCGGACCAAAAGAAAAAAATTATTTATTTTGATTTAAGATTTTATTCCTATGCCCAAAAAGCTTGGAGAGAAGCCTCCCGAGCTCACTATAATTTTGACATTGTAAAAGGCTAGGAAGGTTAGTATTGTAACAAATATTGTGAAACTGAGATCTAATGTAGTTGTACGCGGGGCACTCTAAGAGGAAGTGGTTTTCATCCTCGATATTCCTATTCTCACATATATGACAAATCCTTTCCATCCATGGCGTTTTAGGAACTGCCCAACAACCTATTTCACTATGGAGCTCATGAGAATTCATTCTAATCTTTGCTATATTAATTTTCTTCTTTGAGCTAGTTAAAATAGAGAGATACTTTTGATCTTCTAGGGTGAGGTTGATGACCTTCTTATAATAACTTAATTTTCTTTTAGTCACTAAATCATTCTCACACCACATTTTTTCTTTGAACTTAGAAGTAACAATATCTTTAATGTTATTTATGTTTTGCAATGGATCATTCTCGTTGATCTCCCAATAGTTTAACTAAGCCCTTGTGCCTCTATGCCACCCCCGATTGAGCCTTAGGTGGTTTTGGCTGGAATTTAAAGCTAGCTTAGGAAGTCTATGATCCTCTATGTTATTGAGTTTGTGCTTGTACAGCAGAAACCTAATCATAGCTAGGCTCTCAATAGGGGAAAGACCTGCTTCTATAAGGAGAATATATATATTTAAAGGTTAATTTAACATTTAGATATTCAATTAACTTAATATTATTTTATTTTAATATTTATATGTATTTATTAAATAGTTAGTACTTTTAACTAACTATTAACTTAACAACCAATTTAAAATTAAAATTAATATATATATATATATATATATATAGAGAGAGAGAGAGAGAGAGAGAGAGAGAGTTAGTTATACCTTTTATAACTATTTAGTTATATGTTTTATTCTAATATTTATATTTTCTATGTATTTATTAAATAGTTAATACTCTTAACTATCTATTAACTTAACAACCAATTAAAATTAAAATTTATATATATATATATATATATAAAGAGGTAAGGTCTCTTATTATAATTAACTTCCATTTAATTTATTAAATAACTAATTTTTATGACCCTAGTCCAAAGTTAAATTTAGTCGTTTGTCAAGTTAGTCGTTGGAGACTCTGCTCAAACTATTTAACATGCAAAGCTGAATCTATTTCTTCAACTTGTCCTGACGATGAACCAACTAGCGATGAACCACACTGGTTGGTTCAAAACGTGTCAATTTAAATTTCTTCTTAATGGTGTTAATTAATTTAGCTATAATTAGGTTATAATATTATTAGATATTTTTAGTACAAATTATAAATTAAATAAATATTAATTTTTGTAGTATAAAATAAAAGTTGATTTGATTATACTAACAATTTGTAATTACAAATATTAGATTTTATTGTTAATTGTTATAAAGTATAATTTAATTTAATTTGATAAATGAGTAATAGTAATTAACGATATAAATGCATATTTTGAAATAATTTTTATACACATTTAATTAGGTCGATAGGCTTTCCTATGCATCAACAATCGTCAACACTTTTAACCTGCTTCGTTGGATCAGGTGAGACACTTTCAACCATTGATTTGAAGTGTGACTTCTTTTTCCAAATATTGGTTGAGTTGCTTTACTGCTTTTTCCCATTCTTTTATGTTACTCTTGAAGATATTTTTACTTGTTTTTCCCTACCAATTGTTCTTGCTATTCTTCTTCCCTATATTTTGGCAAGAACAGGACAGAGCAGTCTCCCATGGATGTGGTGAAGAGCAATGCCATATTATCTCTGGACCTTGGCACGCTCCACAAAAACTATTACCCTGAAAATGCAATCCTTATGAACGGGGGTCACGACATCATGGTGAGTAATGCAACCTTTTTTTAAAAGCTTCTCTAGAAAGGTTTCGAGTTCGATTCCCTCTTACTCCTACGGATCTATTGCATCAGGTGAACTAGGTTGAAGGCCTCGGTAGTCTTCAGATACATGAGGAAAGCTTCACACTGTATCAATGTCATTGGCACCACCCGGAGGAGCACACCATAAATGGAGAGCAGTACAATCTCAAAACCCTTTTTTCCATCTTTGCTACACTAAATTATACTCTGCTATTTAGGCGTTGCTCACAGTTTTGCATTGAAATTATAAGCATCCACTAGAAATCCATCTAGTGCACCAAGAGGAGAACAACGAAATTGCCGTGATTGGAATCATTTATAAGGATGGCCCGTCTGACCCTTTCCTATCGCAGGTATATTTGTGAAATCTCATTTCACTCTCTCTCTCTCTCTCTCTATATATATATATATATATATAATTATGAAGCGATTATATTTTGCTGACTATGTTGGGGGTATAAAAAATAGTTAATAGATGCGATCCACGCCATTGCGCATATGGAACCGCCAGTGGAACAACTTGGTCCGGTGAATCCGACTGACATAAAATTCAATGGCAGTAGATATTACAGCTACATGGGATCTCTCACCACCCCTGTTTGCATCGAGGGAGTCATTTGGACCGTGATTGACGAGGTATTTCTATGTTCCCCCTTCTCGTTATCGTCAAAACACAAATGTGCGTTCATGGGTATCGACCCTGTGACCTGAGACTTTTTGACTAATCTATGTGCAGATAAAGATAGTGTTGGAAGACCAAATGAGGGCCCTGCAAGCAGCTGTCGATGATGGAAGTATTGGGTACTTGCTTCTTGTTAATTTATGGCGAAATAAAATTAATTGTATAATATTATAGTTTGCGTTATCACTAAAGCTCGGATTATTAATGTTTACACGGATTTATTATTTCACATATTTATTGTTTTAGAATAGTAAGTTTCAAATTATGCATTTATGTTATTTTAGATAAATATATTATGATGTTTAATTAATTATATATATATTCTATAAATTGAAGTGAATTGATATTCAATTTATTGTATTTTGCAGGGTTATGATCAAAATGCTAGACCTTTTTTTTTTTTAAAGCGAGGGGCAGTCCCTGCAGAAGCTTTTATTAGGCCCAATTTTTGTACAATATATACATCAAACGTCATATCGACTGTCACATCAGATCACAATTTAACTCTGACATATGGTTGACCGTGCAGCAACACATAGATAGGATTCGATCGTGGGTGGGGTGCGAGAAAGTCGTCAACCCCCACCACACGAACCATGCACTCGGGTGCATCATTGGAAGAGTTGTTGGCATTTACAGTCAAGAATGGATTTCTTCCTGAATTGGAAAAATGTTGTACCTTTATAAGAATAATATTGTGCATTATATAGCATAACTATTTCTTAAATTAAGAAAGCATGACAAAGTATAGTTAATATATAGTGCATGTAATAGTTTTATTAAATAAGGTAGATTAGGTATATGGGAGGTTGTTATGATTATCATCTTCATATTACTTATAAATAAATATGAAGCTTAAGATAAGTCCTTTTTATGACGTGTGGAAGAGTATTATATTTGAAAATTGGGTTATTGAGTGGTCATTCATCTCTAAACACCAAGTAAGTGTATTATCTCTATAAGTTAAGTGTATTTTTTATATGAAAATAGTGTTGGATGGTGTTTTACTTTAAATATTTTTATATAATCTAGTCGACCTAAATTACTTAGCAGTATTTTAAATTCTAAAATATTTAACCATTGGTACGAGAGTATTTTATTTTATTTTATTTTTGTAAGAGAATGTTTTAATTTAATTTAATTTTTCTTTTGCAAATCTTTAAAATAAAAAAGAAGATGGAAACATTTATAACTTAATATTTGAAAAGATGAATTGAAAAGATGAGTTTCTCTTAAAGAAAAGTATTTATGTTCAAACAAATAACAGTAAAATTCAAGATTGAAAGTTATCATATTGTTTATTTATAGTCATTGATTTTATGGCTTTCAATGAAGATATCGTGCATGTATCTTTTGGTAGAGTCCCAAGATTTATACCTAGATTAGTGCCTATAGATCTGATGGCCATGGAGTTTTATAATTGTAGTTATGACCAAATATTTAATAACTATTAAAAGATTTTTTTTGTTATTTCAAATTTCTAGTCTCAAAACCCTATCTCTAATAATTAGAATAACTTTTATTTTATTACATGGATATATTAGCCTTTATTAGTGAGGACTATGTAGTGTTGCATGTAGATTATGTGGAAGATACAAATTATTTTTGCACATTTTCTTGAGCTTGCTATGGATTATCCAAAGTATATCAAATAATGGTTATTTAAAGCCGAAGAATTCCAACCCCCCAAAAAAGTTCATATAGCACAATTCAATAGGGAGCACCAAATACACAAAATGCATGAAGCCCATGAATTAGTCCAAACTATGCAATTTTGTAGTGGGGTTGAAGATGGTTTATGATGGAGCTCCTTAGAACACTTCAACGTGACACCTAACCATTGTACACGTGACCCTAATTCCTAGGCTTACTTCAACATTATGATCAACATGTAATCATAGAACTTTGATTTATGGTGGTACTTCATAATAAACATTTAGGACAATTGAAGGTGTGATTTAGGGGTGTGATGGGGCAATGAAGGGCACATTATATCAATAATAGCAAATATCATTCAATGTAACATGGACTAATTATACTTTGCATATTATTAATAAATAAGGCCTAACATGGTAATTGATATTACATAATGTAATAAGACCTTATTAAAAATAGTCCACTAAGTAATTTTCCGATACCTTTCCAGCAGTATATCACACATGCTCAAATTCTTTTCGAATGAGAAGCTGTGATTTTTTAAAGTTCATGATTGAGAAAAAGGCCTAATCAGGGGATCGAGACCCACAAACCCCAAATTCGTTGAACGCCATGCAATTTTCTGAGTGGATCAATGTTCTTTGGTAGATCAACAACAAACAATGCTCTAACATGCACAATGTTTATTTTGTTAAATGTCATGAAACTTTGTGTATATCTAATGGATCGCATGGTTATATGAAGGAATGAGTGGCAAATAGTGTTTCAACATGAATGATTGTTAATTAATGGAGTGCCTTAGCACATAGGCCTACTCTAGCCAATTAAAATTCGACACATCAATAGGGTGACATGGCAATGTCACAAGGAGAACATGTTATTATGGAGTTATTCTTCGACCTACCACTCTTCAAGTTCTTACAAAGTATTCATCTTTGTCTAGGATTCTTTGACTGCGAGGCCAAGACCCTTTCTTGGGTTTTCTTATAGTCATTAGTGTTTGAATGACTCGAGTTCCTTTAACTTGTTATTTTAAGCCTCCCTCTCGGTAGGTTGTCTAACAAGCTTTTCGAATAGTTTTGAACTATAGTTATTCATACATTGTATTATTAAGTGAGTATGGTTGGTTGACAGAATGACTTTTCTTTCCAAGAAACCCTGAAGATTGTCTCAAATTTTTAATTGGGGTTTCTCTTACTATCGGAACTCTGACACTTATTATAAAATGTCTCTTTAGACTTTAATTCTAGTTCTATTTAAGGACTATCAACACACAATCTTTCCTCCATGGTGTGATGATGACATTACTGTTTATTCCCTTATGTTTATATTAATTAGTACATAATCGTTTCTTTCCTTAGAGGAATTTTCTTTCTACATTTATTATTTGATTTTGCATGGTGAGGTCGATGTATATATTCTGCAAATTAAAGAAAAAAAACTTTTGCATTTATTCTTAAAGTTCTTTCAATTTTATGCATAACAACGTGCCTAATTTTTTTTCATCTTTAAGCATATCAACCTACTTTTAAAGTTTTCTTACTAGTAATAGAGATATCTAATGTATTTCAATTTATTTATTTTCAAAAGGATTTGAACTCTTTCTTTCACTGTACTTTCAAATAGGTAGATGAGAATGCCCAAGTATTTTTGCAACCACTAATTAGTAATAAGCATCTCATAGAACGTGTTCTCACTTTCATCTCATCATTTTCTACAATACTCTGCATTGCATTGGCTTGCCTTGTTTCTTGTTCAAGTTTATTTTCTTTGTTGCATGGCCATGCATTTTGGATTTTACAGTGTTTTATTTTCGTTGTGTTTTTCTCTGTTTTGAATTTAATGTACGTTTTTTTTTAAAAGAGTGTTTACATGGTTTATCCCGACAATTCTATTTTGTTGATGTTATGTTAAGCAGAAGAATCAATAGAGATGAGCTTGATCCATTGGAACGAAATTCTCGAAATTTTTTATGGATAGAAGCAGGTATGCTTTTGGTTTTCAATATCTATGGGTTTTACTAATAAATTTGTATAGGGAAAAGCAACATGGTAGATAATGGCTATGCATGGAACCTAATTTTTTCAACAGTTCCAATCCATTATTTCTTTATTACGGTAAAGCCATGGAAAAATCGCAAGGGCTTTAACCATGGAGATAGTGACTTTATTTTATTTGGTAGTTTTTGTTGAATGGTTTTCCCCTGCCTATTAATTTTGCATCAGGGGAAGAGAAGAGTTTGCCATGGAGGGATAGTATAAGACGAGAAGCTTAAATAAGACATTCAATGGGGCTTTAACTATGGAGATAGTGCTTTTATTTTATTTGGCAGTTTTTGCTGAATGGATTTGCCCTGCCTATTAATTTTGCATCAGGGGAAGAGAAGAGTTCGCCATGGAGGGATAATATAAGATGAGAAGTTTAAATAAGACATTCAATGTGTTCCTTGTAATACAGATATAAACAAAACATCTAAAGAAAAGTAATTGCACAATGATCCAATCCAAGAAAACAAGGTTTTCCAGAAACCAATTAACTCTTCTAGAAAAATTCAACAATTCCAATTTAATAATCCTATCGGCCTCTCTTTGTACCTTTTGGGACAATTGCTAGTTTATAAACACATTGCAAACATAAATTTAATTGGTAATTTGGAATCTATATTGTTCACTACAATATGGAATTTGTAAAAAATTTAGTTTATATTGGGCATCCTATAATATATGGTATAATTAGATATATATACATGAATACATATTTTTTATAATCTATTATTTTAATGTAAAACATACTTTTTGTTTCAAGATAATTTTATTTGCAACATTTATCATTAACAATAATTTTCAAGAAACTTTCTAAATTTTCAATATTATAATAATATTTTGTTTATTTTTTTAAATATTGAAAAAATAATATACTGACCATTTTTTTCCTCAATTTTAATTTTTTAATTATTCCAATTTGGTAACTATTATACAAACTACGACAAACCACGATTAATAATAGGCAATGTTTAAACTACTTTAAACATTCTGCAAAGGAAAATTAATTCCAATATTTTAGTGGTAGAACTATTTGACTCGGATAAAGCGATAATATTTGGCAAAAGCCAAACATCCAGTACCTTAAACATAGTATATACTACCATATTGCGTGCCACAATATTTGTCAATTGAAAGTTAGAATTCAGGTCCTGGAAATCATTTACATGAAAGACAGACCTATACAGCTATTCTGCGTGTGCTTCTATTTTTATAGAAAATTTTAGGTAGTTACCTGCATTAAAAATTAATTTTGTCTCTTTAGATTTCCACGAAAGGTTGTCTTTGGATTAGGCTGCTGCCCCTTAGGCTTAGGCTTTAGGCTTAGGCAGAGGCAGTGTTGCCCCTTCGGACCAAGCTAAGGCACTTGAGGCTGAAATAATTAATAGGTCTATATTCTTTTCTTCATTATTTTATTATTTCACTTTTAACATTTAGTTTGACTTTTAAATCCATTTAATATTTTTATTTTTATGTAGATCTTCTTTGTATAGCATCAATCATTTTATCTATAATTTCTATCTGAACTTTTTCTTTAATAGTTTCATTAAAATTTACAATTTATATACCATTAATGCAAAATTAGACATTTTTTTTAAACTTCTAATCTTCTAACATTTAAGTCCATTATTTAATGTAGTTAATGTAGAAGTAGATCATTACCTACCTCTGATCCTATTGTTTGTATACCTTATGGTCCCTCTTACTCTTGAGTTCTTGGTGTTATAAATTGCAATGAGTTGACTCATGGTGATTTCCTTGTTCAAGTGTTTGCATCATGTGTATATGGAATCAACTATCTGCCCAGTACTTCTTTCTCATCTTCATCGTAATCTCCATGAGATAATATATTTCCTTCTGCAATAGATTTATCTATGCTTCCATCTCAAGTTGTACTGATAATATATTTATTGGTAATGGGATTATAGAACCTATATGCCTTAGACTCCTAAATTTATCGAATAAAGATACACTTCAAACTTTTTTGTCTAACTTCTTTCTCAGCTACTTAGGTACATGTGCATAAGCAATGCACCCAAAAATTCTTAAATGAGATTTATGGCAACTCTTATCACTCCAAGCTTCTATGGAACATGATCCTTCACATTCTTAGTGAAACATTTGCTAAGAATATAAACAACACAACTAACTTCTTTTCCCCAACATTCATTTGGTAGATTCATTGAGCCATATTAATAATGATTTAATTTTTTCTTTTCAACAACTCCATTTTGTTGGGGAGTACAACATGGATTGCATGGGACTAGAAAAACTCAATGAAATCATTTCGAATATATTCACCACCTCTATTTGACCTTCAAATTTTTAAGATATTTTCCACTTTCCTTTCCAACCATAACTTCAAACTTTTTGAATATACTAAAAGCTTCATATTTCTATTTCAGAAGATAAACTTAAGTTTTTGAATGTAATCATAAATAAAAATTAATAAGTAAATATTACCAACCAATGAGAGTGTTTGCATTGGTCCACACAAATCTTTGTGTACAATCTCCAATTGAGCTTTCACCCTATATGAAACTCGAGATACAAATTTATCATTGTGATGTTTTGCAAGTATACCACTTTCACATGAGCTTGTTAGTTATTGAATACTAGGTAACCCTTTCACCATCTATTTCTTTTGAAGCAAATCTATACCACCAAAATATAAATGAACATATCTTAAATGTGATAGTCAAAATTCATCCAAATTCCTAGTTTTATAAAAGTTTGAGGGAGATAATTCATTTCCCATTATAAGCAGAAACATCATATTCTTTTTCATCTCCACTCTTGTTATTAGATGCTTACATGGATATTTAATGCTCAACATATTGTATCTTAAACTAGGTACATAATACACATCATCAATTGTTCATATTTCATGATTTGCAGTATAAAGGAAAATCAATTCTTTACCTTTAACACATACATTATTATTGTTGTAGAGCTTGAACTCATACTGAATACTAGTTTTTTGAATGGAAAATAAATCTTTGTTTCTAGTCATGTGATTGTTGCATTCACTATCTAAAAATAAAATATCATTTGAACATTCTTGAGTCACATGACAAGTCAAAAAAATTAGTTTCTGATTATCTTCAAAGTCATATAAGATGTGTGCAGAGTTTACCGGCATATCCTTGCTTCTTCCAACATTTGTTAGAAAAATAACCATATTTTTTTTGCAATAATATCATTAAACATTAGACTTATCATATCTTTGATTTCCTTGCTACCAGGTTCTATTGTTACTTCCCCTTAAATTAAAATGGAAATGTCGATATTTCTCCTCATGGTGAGAATTATCTCACATACGCCTTTGATTATCTACTATGTTGCTTCTTCCTCTATTACTCAACCTTCCTCTAAATCTTTCTTTAGTAAATTGAAGTTGACTTTTAAATGTCTTCTCCAATGTGCTATCATCATATCTAGGCATTTAGGATTCATGTGCAATTATCAACAAACCAATCAAATCATCAATTTGAATTTGACTTGTGTGTTTAAACTCTTCTATGGATACAACCATGGCTTCAAATTTCCTTTGAAAAGGACAGAAGACATTCTCAAACACTATATTATTTTTGAGGTCTTCTCAATTGATTAATCATACTCATGACCTAATTCATTAAGTTGTCCACAGTTTCACTATCTTTCATTTTCACATTTTCAAAAATATTTTCTTAAATTCTATAAGTTGACATTCTTCACTTTGAATACACCCCAGTAACATGTTTCAAGAGTGTCCCATGCCTTCTTCGAAGACTCTTCCCTTAGCACCTTTGAAAATATCACATCGCCTAAGCCTTATTGAATGCTAAGAGCTTTGTTACCCTTCTTTATATTCTCCTTCAACAACATTCACTCAACATTTGTTAGAGCCACCTATCTTTCTTGATTATCATGCTTTAAATACCCATCAATACTATATCCTCAAAGGTCATGAAAATGCATCAATGTTCTCACTCTAATAGAGTAAGAACCATATTTTTTCTCAATCACAAGACAAACCTGTGATTGAGCAATACTAGTATTTAATGTCATCTCTCATAGTTAGTTTAAATCTTTATATGGAAAGTAAGAACACTTTCACACTTTGATTAGCTCCTCCAATACACAACAACTCTTCAATTTGATGTGACTCCACACAACTACTTTCTTAACATGAAAACTCGGCTAATAATAAGGTACACCTCCTCTCTCATAAAGTTGCATAGGTTACATTCTACATATCCCAAATGAATGTTATGAAACTTATAATTCCATAAAAACTTATATGGATAATACTCCTCGAGTCTCATAAATAAACTGTTAATACTCTACAACTTAATGTGTGCGCCATAGTTCCACAACATAGGCTCACAACTCACCGTGGCTTCATATTCATCTCTATTCATGCTCCAACAATGATAAGTAAATATGAAGTAATACCAAAAAAAAATTACAAGTTCCCTATGGAAATCGACAAGTAATATGAAATAATATAAATAAGATAGAAAGTATGACAACTCAAGATTATGCTCCAGCAATAATATCTCATCGTTGCCTCATGCTCCATGATAGCTCATGCTTATGTTGCTATATCAACACCCAGGTCCCCACGCTTGGAATACACATCAATTATATGATCCACATTAGGATATAATATTCACGCCTCCAATATTGCATCGATGTCCGTGAATAAGCATCCAAAATAGTTGCAACAACTTAACTCTTCTTGGTCACATGTTGGTTATACTTTAATGCACATGTCTCTACACTGGTCATACATTCATGTTTCCATAAATTTCACATGGTCCACACAAATCTTCCACTTCCACTACTCTTCCACTAAGCTTTAGGAACAGTATACACGTTCAAGTTTAGACATGTTGGTCGTCAACACAGAGATACTCAATGAATTTTCAAACTCACACATCAAATATTTTATAAAATTTCACAACTTATCGTAGCCCTTATAAAATTTCACAACTTATCGTAGCTCTGGCTCTAATACCAAATTGAAATACAGAGCATAGCACATAGCTAAAACTTCGAACAAATAGCAACGAGTAAGACCACTGATACAACTACTCTGTCCATGCCTCCATATTTATATAAAATTTTACATTGGTTATTTTTCCCCTTAGATTTCCATGAGTTTCGGTGGTGGTTCCCTTCATAATGGGTTGGGGCAGTGTTGACCCTTTCGATCATTCTAAGGTGGTGATGCCCCTTTAGATTGGGTTGAGGTTGTGGAGGTTATGAAAGTATGAAATAATTAATAGGTTTAACATTACACAATCAAAATTCTCAACTTATGTTATTACGGCAGTTTGTCATGACTCAAAATAATAATACTTGTATTTTATTAAATGAGTCAAAGCTCCAAATTAGTGACGTTTATACCATGTTGTTATTACCATATCTATTAACACTATTACACCAAGTTGTCATGATTTATAACAATAACACATCTGATCTAACTAATAATAGTTCCAAATGAATGTTCAACCTTCAATCCAGATTTATTCTTGATCATACATATAATAATTAGCTCAATACTCGTATATGTGAAGGATAAAGCCAACAAGAAGGATAAAGCCAACAATTAAATACAAAAAAACTTTAGTTTGCAACACAACACATATATTACTTATATTTTCTATTTAGGTTGCCATATTTAGATTGCCATATTTTCAATATAGATCCATTTTTATTATATATTTAGCAAGTACACAAGGATGAAATATATTAAAGTATAAATCTCTTTTAGAGTGCAAAACTTGAAAAAATATTTACATCTTAACTCTCTTGATATTTAATAGTTATTTAATAGATCCGTGGTTATGATATGTCTGTGTGTCTGTGTGTGTGTGTGTGTTTTCATTGGTTATATTACATTTATAAATGTAAAAAACTCTTTTAGCACTTGGATACCTTTAACCTACAATTTCAACAAGTCTTCATTGTATTTTAGATAAAAATGATAAAAAGTATATTGTAAAAAGAGCCAAAATGTAGAATAATAAGAATACTTAAATGTTTTAAACCCATATATTATATTAGTTGTAAAAAAGAAAAAATAAGTAAATTTGGAAAAAATGGAAACAACTAATCTATATTAAACTACTAAAAAGAAATGTAGAACACATGTATAGAATAGTTTGGCCATATGTAGATCCTTGCTACATAACTCCATAGAAACCACAGCTTCGAGGTATCCTTATTAGAAAACATGGAGTATAAATAATATCTAAATTAATTCACATATTCTATGTATCACAAGAATAACATATCTAATCCAATTTGCAAAAAAGTCACTAGTCTAAATACACATGAGTTTCCTCCATAATTCTTGGTAGGAATGGCTTCTAAGAATTTAGAATTCACTAGAAATAGTTCCTATAAAATTCCTCTAAGGGTAGCCTAAAGTACAAAATTTCCCAACCTCTCCCATCTAGGGACTTGTCCTCATTTAATATAATTACAACAATGAATCTCTATGATGAGGTGGATTGGAATCCCAATTATAATACTAGATTGGTTTTAGAATCTGATAGATAATTAATTGAAGCAAACTTAGGTAATTGGAGGTGGAAGAGAATATGTGATGCCTTCGATGGCGATGGGAATCTCTGATTGCTTGTGGATCTATTTTATCTACACATCGATATTGGGAGGATTTGTTCCATTATCAGGCCATGCTCTCCAATGGCCCATGCAATAGATTTGATCTTCCTTTTAGCAACCTCCCACAAAATGGCAAATGGGGTGCCTCCTCTAAGAAGGAGATGGGGATAGTTAAAAGAGTCACTTGGTGAATGCTCTTCAATTGTTGCATCACGATGACCTTCTACTCCAATCTTTCATTACATTATTTGAATGCTTATTGGGCTTGGACTCGATTTAGTCCAATTATGATAACTATGTCAAATCCAATGGTCATTCTCAATTGTCTCCCATAATTATATTAGGTGCGCTTCTCTATTACTGCACTTACAATTACATGTAACCATAGAATAATCTTCTTCCAGGAGTTGAATGAGGCCTAATGCGTGATCAACTCCTTTTGACCTAATCTCGGGATGTCACCTAGGTTCTCTTCAAACTATGGTTGAAATTATTTGATTCATTGAAGCTCTTCTTAGACATTTTCATGTTCAGCCTTTGTGGCTCCCATTGTTCATGTAAGTCAACTAGCTCTTTATGGAAAACCCATACAATTCTCATTTTTCTAAAGAATTTCTCCATGTATTTTCTCATATATTCAATTTTTTTCATACATAAGGTTTTGAATTCCTTCCTTCCCATTCATTTCACTTGTTATAGGACTATATGATCCTAATTCCTATTGATGATAGTATGTTTCATATTAAATGCTTTTATTTTTCAACTCCTCCATAAGTTTATTCTCTTTTTTTTATTCTTATGATGATTTTGTACACATGGACGTCATGAAGCCATTATGTTTCTATCTCATGTTTTTTATCCATGGATATGGCTAGTTGGTTGAGATCATTGGCTTGTGATAGTTCCTTCTGTATAAAATTTTCCTCTGGGATGGAAATCCAACTTCTTTAATGATCTAGGTAAGTGATTAGCTCCTCAACTAAAGAGGCACTTTCTTGAGAAAATTTTTCCAAGATGAAAGCCATATTAGAGGGTCATTGTTTGGGATATGGTGTTATAAAAGTTATAGAATCTTACTTCACTTGTAGTCCCCATGTTTGGAAGAACACATCCCTTCCTCTGCTTCTTATACATATCCATAGCTCTCCGCTACAATATAGAGTAAACTAATTCTCGAGGGACATTACATGCACTTTCAATCTCAAGACCCAAGGTGTGTGTGATATGATTATTATTGTTATTATTGTCACATGGATAGTGGGTTCTTGACTTATGCTTCTCTCACATTTTCTAACTACTTTGGAGAGACATAGCTTACTCTATCATTTTCTATTCCACATCCTCTAGAAATGCGTCTCCCTACTCGTTTCTTATTCCTTCTTAGACTACTTATTTAGTCATTTCTTCCTTCTTATTTTTCTCTAGTCCCTCAACAACTTTGCTTTCTTACTTTTTCTTCTTCTCCTCTTCTTATTTTCTTACCCTCTATACGTTTACTACTTTTTCTAAGACACGGGCATAATTTCTTTCATTTTATTTTTTCATCTCCATCCTAGGCCTCAAACATTTCACCACTTTCTAGTCCTTTTGTTTTTTTTCAAGAATTACATGCTCCTCATTCTTCTTTTTTTCTTCTTCAAGTATTATTTTTTGCTCATCTATGTTTTTATTTAACTCCTAATAAGATTAAGATCACTAGCATATTTTTTCTTCTAACAATTCTTAGTGAGGATTGCTAGCATATTTTTGCTTTCGGCAATTCTTAGTGAGTGTAAGGCTAGTGAAGTTTGATGCCTCAACAATATTGGTTGACTAATTTTTTAGGATGATATTTTTGAATTCTACCCTCATAAATATTCAAGTCTTAAATATGTTTGTCTTCTATATTAAAATGCGAGTTGTTTTTCCATGTGTAAACCATGATCAGGAATAGGTAGTTTGAACATAGACTCTTGTTACTGTGGGATAAGGACTCATGGAAGTGAGCAATGACTATCTGGACACGAATTTTTTAAGGGCTACCAAGTCTATGAAAAAATTTTGTGCTAGATGAAAGCTGTTAATGATTCCATAAACAACAAGGAATGTTTGATGTTCCTCTAATTTCCCATAGGCATGATTGTGACCTATGCTTCCTCTATGAGCTAATAATTAAGCTTATTTTGAAACCATATATATATATAGTGGGCCCATAAAACCATTATATAGATCAGCAAATCGAAGCTTGCATTTATTTTCCTATAGATATTTGTAGTAATGTGCATAGGAATTGAACAATATTCCATCTCCAACCGAAGAATTGGAATACACACCTAATGCATACAAGGTTCAATTGACTAGGAACATATCAAGACCATCATTTTGCATGAGTTCTTGTCTGACATATTAGATGATTGCGTTATGGAGGTTCCATAAAATATCATTTCCTAGTTAAAACATGTACCCTTCTCTATGACTTAATCGATTAATGACACCCATTTTAGCTGAAGGTGACCACTTCTCCTTCTATGTAGAGCTGGGTAGCTAACATCATGGTGATTTTATAAGTTGGGTAGAATCTTGTGGTTGGTTATACCCCATTTTTCTCCCTAATGAAGGGTTTCTAGTCACTTCAACATTCCTCCAAAACTTTTTGTAATGAGGGATGTGATTCAACATAGGAATATAGGTATTCTCTATCTAGTTGTTGCTTTGGGGGATTGAGCTTGTATATATTTGAAATTTTTTAATTCCTCTAAGACACTGATTCCTCTTGGACATGGCCATTTATAGTTAGGGTTCTAGTTCAAGCATGGTCAAAAAAGTCTCTTAATTATTTCCTATCTCTCTATCTATTTCATCCTTCAAAACTTTCTCTTCCTATAATTAAATGAAAAATTACAAATTTCATCATTTTATAATATACATACTATAAACATTTGTTTTCAATACTATCTATTAAGTATAAATAAAATTGATAAAAATAATATTTTAAATAATAAATTACTTTATTTATAATTACCATTAAAATATTTTACTATTAATAATTATCTTTAGAATATAGTATATCAACTTTATTAAATATAACGATTTTAAAATAAATTTAATATATTAATTAAAATGGATACAAATTTAACAAGCCATGCGCAGATTCTAAAGGTAAAAGTTAATTTTAATTATTAAATAACTTCAAAATAGAAGTTAAAAATTAACTTTGACACTTCGATCAAAATTCAATTTCAAAGTGTATCATATTTATCAATAGTAAATAAATGTAGTGGATATGAATAAAAAATAAAGATCACATTTGAAATATATATTAAACAGCGACATCACATTTGCTTTAATACATAGATCAAAAACCAATGTCAAAGTGTGCTAAACGTATTTATCAATAGTAATTAAATTTACAAAATTTGACATATGTATCCAAAATCAATACCACACTTGGACATATATATCAAAAACCAATAGATAACAAAAATCAATATCACATTCGCATCTTGTTCTTTCACGTTAATAGCTCATTTGCCCTTTTAATCTGTCTCAGTCGCAACTCAACTTCTAAAGTTTAGAAGTTAATTTTAATTCAGATTAACTCAAAATTGAATCCATAGATATATAAAACAATCCATATGAAATTGAAGTTTGTTTTAAAATCCACATTATTTTATCAATGTCTATATGAAAAAATCAATATGAAATTCAAGTTTGTTTTAAAATCCACATCCTTTTCTCAATGTCTGCACTATTGCTCAATTACTATTAGGTTTGAAGGTGCTTTTCTTCTTTTACATCATGCATCCAAACAAGCACGTGGTGGATTGTCGACCTTTCATTGCACACTTGTACATTAAATATCATTTTCCTTAAGTTAACATCAAAATTGAGGCGAAAGGGACTAGAGTAGAAAAGCTCATCTACAGTTGGTTAAAAAAATCAATATCAAATAGAAGTTAGTTCTAAAATCTGCATTATGGTCTCCGTACTACTAGATTTCAGTTTTCTTTTCTTCAATATGTACAAACATGGAATAACATATATTTTGTTTCCAGTATGTACAAGCATGGAATAACAGGGTAGGTGGTGGAATTGTCGGCGCCTCACTGCACGTTTGAAGATTATTTTTGAATCTGTAAATCCAAAGGGTTTATTTTAAACAATCTAGTTATTAGTTTGGAAAATAATAGAAATTTTGATAAGATTATGATAAAATCCGGCAGAAATTTTTGAAAATCTGAGTTATAGTTGTCAAATTTTAATATTTTTGATGCCCCTGGAATTAGTGACTATTTACCAAATTCCCATAAAGCTCTGCAATCAATCAAATTTGTAACTTAGATAAACAACTCCCATCCAAAATTGAGATGTAAAAGACCCGAACAAAAGCTATATCAATCAGCAATATCAAATGTTTCATTATTTCCCATAAATTTCTGCAGTCACGCTAATTTTTAACTTAGGTAAACAACGCCCATCCAAAATTGAGATGTAAAGAAACAGAACGAAAAACTATATCAATCAACAATATCAAAAAGCTTATCTGTTTTCTATATTATGGCTCCGTAAAAACCGGAAATAACCACTGACCAATAAGAAGTGACATAGATGAATTCAAAATCGAAATGTACAAACTAAATTACACAACTATATAAATCAAGTTTCTTTTAAAATCTACATTACCCTATCTATTTATACTTAAGTTGAAAAAATACCTAAACACAGATGAATACTAAGATGAAAAAATACCTAAACACAGATCAATAAGAGTTCGAGTAGAAAACTACATTATATGACATGCTTCGTGAAATACTTTACACTCAAATCAACATTATTTAACTTATCAAGAACTTTCAGGCTTTGTCAAATTTACACTGAAAGCTGACTCGAAAACAACATTATTTAAATTATCAAGGAATTTCTCTATTTAGGTGAGGCTGACTTAAATGTCCTTTTCTTCTTTCAGATCAATAACTTTATTGTTTTTAAAAGCATCTTAGTAGTGTTTACGAGTAAGAAATAACGTACTCCGCACCGGTAAATTTTATTCCAGACTGGAAGTAAAAGCATAAACTCTGTAATTTATCAAGAATAAATATAAGTGTAATATGTTTCATTGTTTATATTATAATATTATAACATATTGCTTCGTATTTAAGGTTTTGTTGATCTTAATGATAAAACACATGGGTTAATTCGAAACAAATTAACCAAAAATTTCTGTTATATAATCAATATAAAATTAAAAAATTCCAAAATCTAGAATGTGCTTTCGTTCGTTCATGTCCAGAGCAGTGTGCATTATTGTCTCTTTTCACTCATGTTCAAAGCTTATTTGTTTATAGCATGAGTGCTATGTACGAAGGGGGGTTAACAGCAGACGATGTTTAAACGGCTTTAAACATTCTGCAAACGAGAAATTAATTCCTTGTTTCAGTGGCAGAACCTATCAGACTCGGATACAGAGATAATATTGGTGAAACTATAAACACCCAGTTTTATATATATCGCTCTTTTCCGATCATGTATTCATTGATTGGACAAGCAAGCATAAACATTGATTTACAAACTGAATATCAATTTCTTTTGGGGTTGTCAATATTCTTATGTATTAAATAATCTAACCTAATCAACTCTGAATATACTTTAATAATTATACATAAAGTTTAATATTTTTTATTCAATACAAACTATAATAAAAATAAACTTATTCTACCTTCCATGTAATTTCTGTTTTAATATCCATTTATCTAGGGCTCAGCATATGTGAAAATTTGTTTATCCATTAATTCCAGGTTATAGATTAATTCTTTCCTATTATTTACACCTCTATATATATAAATAAAATGTCATTATATTTTTAAATACTAGGTTATAGAATGATTATGAATTAATCATTGTCTTTTGTTTGTTTGTTTTGTTTTTTTTTTTAATCTGTGTAGGTATTGGCATCTTTTTTATAGTATTTGTTGTTGATTTATTGGTTTATTTTCTTGATCCTCCATGTTTTTTTTATGTATTTTATCATCCTATTCGTTCTTAACTCTTTTTAGTACTTTTGTTATTTGTTTAATAGATATTTTATTGTTGACCCCATTTTATTTATTGATTATTTTTTTTGGATATATATATGTTTCTTGTTTTATTTATTTATTTCTATTTATTTATTTATATATATATTTATTTTGACTTGTGTATATTTTTGTTTTATTTCTTTTATTTTTCCATCAATTATTTTTAATTTAATTTTATTTCCATTAGTTATTTTATTTATCAAATGATCTTGTCTGGATTCAAGTCTTCACTAGTTTTTATAATTGTTGATTCCCCTCCTTTAAAGTTTGATTTTGATTATTTATTAATTAATTTTAGAAAGTAGTTGTTTAATATAGTGGTTAGTTATTAATATTTGTTTTTAATTTCGAATATTATTTTTCAAAAACTAGCAATATTTGGTTTTAATAAATTAATTTGAATATTATTTTTCAAAAACTAGTGATTTAATATAGACATTACATATTAATATCTTAACGAATTAATAAACTAATATCATTATTTAATATTATTTTTCAAGAACTAGTAATATTTGGTTTTAATAAATTAATTTAAATATAATTTTTCAAAAACTAGCCATTTAATGATGATGATGATGATGATGGTTGTTAACGTCCACTGAGACCAAATAGTCGTTACCTTAAATAATATCATTATATAAATATTTTTTCAAAACTAGCCGTTTAATATAGCCATTACATATTAATATTTTAATAAATTAATAAACTAATATCATTATTTAAATATTATTTTTCGAAACTAGCCGTTTAATATAGTTGTTACCTATTAATATTTTTAATAAATTAATGAAATAATATCATTATTTAGTTTTTTTTAAACTAGCTGTTTAATATAGCGTTACTTAATAATATTTGTTTTTAATATATTAATAAATTAATATTATAATTTAAACATTATTGTTCAAATATAGCCATTACTTGAAATTATGTCTCTACACTACTCTCTATTTAAGCCTTTGCCATGGTCTGCCTCTTCATGTGGTCTTGATAATGAACCACACATGTTGGTTCCAAACGGGTCGGCCAAAAAATTCTCTCATTTGATTTCTACCGAAAGTCTTTATTTAATTTAATTGATTATGAATTAATCTGATTATTTTTTATTTGTTATTATTAACTTTCTATTTTTAAGGAACACAATTCATTGCATTAGATAAGTTTGGTTTGAAGGCTAAAACCTTTTACAAAATAGTCTAAATATTGTTCATCTTATACAATTTGAAACTAGATTCTCCCATATACTCTCTAAAAAACATCAAGAAAAACTACAAATCTACATAACATGACCAAAAACTAAAACATCAAAGAACTACATTTCTTGCAGAATACGACCTGGACTCCCTTTGCTTCTGCATCAAGCTGAACTAGAATGAGTCCTTGTTCATCAATGCCTTCACCTTCTTCTTCATCCATTTGTTCCTCTTTCTCAATCTACTCCTGTTGGTATGCATTCACTTGCATGTGTTTATCAACACCAAGCCTTTCTTCATTATGTATCATGTTTTCCACACAGAATTCAAGCATCTCATTTACAACCTGTAATCGGTCCATCTTAGGCTCCAACAAACTTAGACGATGAGTGTGTGCTTCAAAATGGACCTTGGATTTTTCCAGTCATCTTAGTATGCTAAGAGATCAGGGAGATTACAAACTTTAAAGATTTGGCCACCCTTTAGAGCAGAAGTTGGAACTCCTCCTTTGCATCCCCTATATTACCCTATATGAATTGGATATTACACTGGATATAACTGAGAAGTTGGAAGATTGCATCCCTTATGACGATTCCATTGCCTCCATACTCACCTCCACATTCCTTATATATGTTTGTGTGTGTGTGTGTTTTGTCCCTCTTCACCATATTCCTACTCCAAGCACCATTAATGCCATACCTAACCAACATTGCCAAATGTTCATACTTCATTATGGAAAGATTGCAGACATAGCAAGTTCCAATGCAAAAATCTCCAACGAACTAAGAACCGAATGCAATGAATGAAACTTCCCACATTATAACTGGTCTGGGAATTAAATCAAGAAATCTCTATTTTTCTGGTGTTGATCTCACCATGAAACTTGTTTCGTAAGTGTCCTCTATAACACATTTCTCCATGACGACAACATGCCTCCATAAATTCATATTTAACAAGGGATTATTATAGTGCACTTCCAAAGTAAAAGAAGGGACTCGACTAAATAACCAATGGCTACCTCTTGCTAAAAGTGTATTAAATCTCACACGAGTAGTAATAATTAAGGGATATATTTGATTATAGAATCAATGTTATAAAATTTTAAAATTCCTTGCTCTAGCTGCACACCCATTGTAGCGGCTACAAAACCCTCCAAAATTTTGGTCTACACTCAAATTTTGGAGCCTACTATGGATCCTTTGATCGATCGTTCCTTAGTCACTTATTGGTTAGTTGATGATTTCATGCCCCCTTCTTGAATATGAAGTGTTGTTCAACCTTTTATCTTTCTATAGCGAGTATCATCTTTAGGCATGGGAATTATCGCTTGTCATTCAAAGGGGAGTTTTAGTTTGCATCAAGGGGAAATATTTGTGAAAATGAGTTGTTATCGTCATATAGACATGCTTCACACTCATTTCGAAGGTTTCACACACCATTACACAAGTTTCTTCATTATCCTTACAAAGTCCATCGACGAGGACACACTTATCATAATTTTCCACAAAGGTTGTTGCATTAAGCAAAGTATGTTTTCACATGTTCTGGATGATCTACATTGTATCACCAATTATCAAAGTGTGTGGTCATAGTCAAGTTATATCTCCATTCACATCAGTTCCGTTGATCCCACACTTAGCCAAATTTTGGAGGATCCCTGGCAACCTAGCCTCATCCATCCTTCACAAACTGTGTACTTCACATATGCAACCCTCAAGATTTTTTATTGCTTGTTGGAACAACACATTGCATAGAAAGCCCAACCTCCCTTATCCTCGAAAACTACGCAAAAGCTTCCTCTTTTATCCTTCCCATAGCTGAATCTCACTGCCTTCAAAGACTATGCAATTCTATCTCTCAAACCTCTTAGTTTCCCAAGCCCCCTTGCATCCTGAGCCTACGTAGATTTTCCTCCCTAGGGCCCATCCTGTAGCAGCCACTGCCTGGTTTAACTATGCAATTTTGTCCCTCAGTTGGCACTGCGCAAATTTTTCCCTCAACGGGCACTGTGCAATCCTACCCCTTAGTCTAGCATAGTCATTTATCCTTCCCCTTTGACCTAATACCAATTCTGTCTCAGTCAATGGATTACCATGTGACATATTATACTAAGAGTTTATTAGACTGATGTCATCTTGTCATGAGTGGATTGTAGATACAATAATTCTACCATGCTATGGAAAGATGATGAAGAAGGAGATAAAGAATTAGGACATGCCAAATGACAATTAAGGGGATGAGGAGAAAATATAATCATCAAATAAGAAGACTAAGGAACCCTGGTGTATGATAGAAGATAGAAGATCAAGACTGCATGGAGACTCCCTCTGATTCACAACCCTTTGGAGGGTAGGTACGAAAAACAAAGAACATATTTCATGAAGTTGAAATGCACCTCTTAGAGTAGTATTGAGGACATATTATAATTTTCATAGCATTATGTCTTCAATATGTATGTTCGCAAACACTAAAATCCATTCCATGTGTTTTCGCTAAGTGTTTCGTTCCCTTTCACAAGATAGGCGAGATGTCAACTTTTTGCATGCTAGTTGTCACACTTTATGCATAAGCTCATTCTCGAGGTTCCAAGGGCTCATTGATCCAAGTGGATATTGGTGGCCACCAACCTATTCCACTTGGAGCCCCACCATTGTTTCTTTTAGTTTTTCAATTTCCTTATTTGTAGCACAATTTACTATTTTTAGCAGTTTTTTGCGTCCTTAACTTCGAGAGCTGTTTTGAGGCCTTAAATGACGTTTTTTGGAAACACTGGGAGCAACGTGGGTCTATGGACTGATATTTCTCTTCCCAAAGTTGTAATCCTCAGATTGATCTTTCTAATGAGGTATTGCGCATGTCAAATGGAGATCGTATGCCAAAGTTAAGACCCTGTGAAGTTGATAACCAATTTACCCAAACGGGGCCCATAGTTTGGCGCTTCATCTCCTAGGGTTAGGTTTTTTGATGGTTAGGGTTTTCCATTGTTTCTCAATAATAAATATGCCTTGGAGCCTCAATGTAACACAGTTCAGAGGCATGTAGCTACCACATCTCTTCTCAAAGAAGCTACCATCGCCCGAGATAGTATTATTTCCATTATGTTTGTAAGCATATTTTAGTATTTGATATTAATGAAATGAAGTGTTATTTCTATTGCATCTTTGTATTTATGGTTATAGATCGATAATTTGTCACGTTTTTGTTTAAATATGGATCAGTGGTATCAGAGTAGTCTGTTATTTCTCTATTTTTCTTTGCATGTCCTCAACAAGGTCAGGATATAAGGAGTTAGGGCTTGAACTGGTCGAACCTTTACAAGACCAACCTCACAAATCTCAATGGCCTCCCATGGCGGATGAAAAGAAAGACAAGGGGGTAGGAGATCCTATCAAAATCTTGCTCGAAGAATCCCTCGAGCAACAAAGGAACGCGATGATGGACAACTTTGCCCAGATCCTTCAGTGGCTACGCAAGGGTGATGCATCTACTTTCGGTAGCTACTCTGGAAGCACCACACCCTTTAAGGTACAAGTTAACTTTGGCATTCCCATATTTGAGGGTCAGATAGATGCAAACGCTGTGGATAAATGGTTAGATCTGCTAGAAGGATATTTTTTCGTTCATGATTTTTCCAGCTGGGAAACAATCACTTTTGCACTTCTCAAAGCAGCCCCCCACGTCAAGAACTAGTGGGAAACCTACTGTGAGCATCAGGATGAAAGTACGAACTCAATGTTTTTAGCCACACCCACTTGGAAATTGTTCCAGGATACCATCAAGGAGTAGTACTACCCTGTCAGGAGCTATGAGGATAGATACACAAAGTGGACAATGCTGTGACAGGGAAGGGACCAAGATATGCCGGAGATTACCAATGTTTTTCATACCCTTTGCATGAAGTTGGGTATCAAGGATTTTGAGAAGCATTTGGTTCTCATCTATTGCGACTGCTTGCACAGATACATCTAGGATGAGATGGAATTCCTGCACATCTCCTCGCTTGACACAGCATATCGATATGCTTTCAAGTTTGAGCAAAAGTTTAAATAAAAGAAGCAAGACTTTGGACCTGCAAATTCGCAGCAAGGGAAAGGTGCCCCAAAACCACAAAACAAAGGAAAAAGCTAAGGTGGGGCAACCCAAGACAACCTGCCAAAGTCACAAGCAAAGAAAAACACCGCAAAGCTGAAGAAGGACACAGAAAAGCGGTGTGAGTTCCATAAGAGCTCCACTCACAACACAAGTGAATGTCCGGCCAAGCAGTCACTAGTGGTTGAGCTAAAGGCTTCAGAATCAGATGCATGTTCCAACTCTAAGTTAGAACCCAACAAGGGGAATGACAAAGGGAAGAAGATTATCGATGTGGAGCCCAGTGCCACCACCTCCACCATGAGATCCAGAAGGAGGAACCCAAAGATCTAGAGGAGGAGTGCCTCTTCCACTCTTAGATGTGGGTAAAGGGTTCCATGCTATAATTCATTGTCGACAGTGGGAGCCAAAAGAACCTCATCTCGGCAGAGGTTGTGAAGCCACTGGGCTTATCGACCACAAGACATCCTCAATTGTACAACATTTGGTGCCTTCACCAAGGATGAGATCTATGCATGAGCCAGTAGTGTCGCCTTCCATACAACATCAAGTCCTTCACAGATGAGGTATTATGTGACATTTCTCCCCTTTATGTTTGTGATGTATTAGTATGCCAACCATACTTATGGAAGTAACATGTTGTGTATGAGTCAAGGCCTCGTGTTGTTATTGTTGCTTTGGGAAACAAGTTGTATAGGATACAGAGGTAGAACCGCGTTAGAAAATTATATATTACAAAGCAATGGAACACATAAAATATTGCAAAAATATAAACACAAAAAACACATAAAACAAGAGAGACATAGATATACGTGGTTCACCTAGTTTGGGCTATGTCCACGGAGAAATAGTCAGTCCTTCCTTTTATATTATCTAGCAAACTGAAGAGATACAACCTACAACAAATCCGTTGTAATTCCCTCTTCGCTCTCACACAATCTCCTCTCTCTTTCTCACTCAGAATACAAATCTACATAGGCGCAATACAATTCCCTCATATATAGCAATGGGTTGCCTTCTATGGAAAAAACCCTAAATTAAACACAACTTCTACCATTAGATCTCTGCCTAATGAACAGCCCAAATTGACTACAAATTTACAACACTTTACAAGGCAATTTTACATATATTGTAAAATATACGCTCCAGGGGGGACTGCAGCCACCCCCCTTGGACCCCCCCTGTAGCGTATATTTTATAGGTGGCTTTGCCACCCCATTACGAACTGGGGCCCAATGCAATGATACCTTTGAATATAGAAGATAATCAGGCTCCACACCCAACAATCTCCCACTTGGAGACTAATTATAGCAACTTCACCACTGCGTCATTTGTTGGACAATGACTCCACTTTGGACCTGGTTGTTCCTCATCTTCTTCATCATGCTTGAAGACCAATTGAAACTGAGCAGATTCTTAGTTTCTCCCTGGTTATAACTTTTGTTAACATATCTGTAGGATTCTGGCTAGTGTGTATCTTTTCCACCTTCAATTGTCCATCTTCTAATGCTGACCGTATGAAATGGTACTTGAGCTGTACATGTTTAGTCTTGGAATGAAATGCAGAGTTCTTTGCAAGATGTATGGCACTCTGGTGGTCACTATATAAGCTTCCCAACTCTTGCTTCTTACCTAATTCATCCAAAAACCTTTGTAACCAAATCATTTCTTTACTCGCCTCTGTAGCAACAACATACTCTACTTCTGTTGTTGAGAGTGCAACAACAGTTTGTAGTTTTGAGACCCAACTAATAGTTGTTCCACCTATAGTAAACACATACCCTGTGGTTCTCCTCATGTTATCTCTATCACCCGCCATATTTGCATCAACATATCCCTGTAGAGTAATGTTTGAACCACCAAAGCATAATGCTTGATTTGTGGTACCTCTCAAATACCTAAGAATC
Source organism: Pinus tabuliformis (assembly GCA_031772625.1). Classification (NCBI taxonomy): domain Eukaryota; kingdom Viridiplantae; phylum Streptophyta; class Pinopsida; order Pinales; family Pinaceae; genus Pinus; species Pinus tabuliformis. The sequence continues at coordinate 791,127,330 of CM062809.1, read as the reverse complement.
CATTATATTGCCATCCAATGTTCTTTTCCTGGATTGTTCATGTACCTCCTTACAACTCCCACTACATGCGCAATATCATGCCTTGTGCAGACCATTGCATGCATTAAGCTTCCAACTGCTGATGCATATGAAACTTTAGACATATCAGCCATTTCTTCCTGAGTCTTGGGACACATTTCCTTAGTTTTAAATGGCTATCCAAAGGTATACTAACTGGTTTTGCATTCTGCATATTATACTGTTTCAATGCCTTTTGTATATACTCATTCCGAGACAATGTTAATTTGTGATTCTTCCTGTCTCTAGTTATTCTCATACCAAGGATTTGTTTTGCAGCACCCAAATCCTTTATTGAAAACGAGTTTGAAAATTTTCTTTTGAGCACATTTATTTCTTGCATGTTAGAACCTGTAACAAGCTTATCATCTAGATACAATAACAATATAATATAGCTGCCATCATTTTGTCTTTTGAGATAAACACAATGATCAGAGTGACATCTAATATAACCTTGTTCAAACATAAACCTATCAAATTTTAGATACCACTCCTATTTTAAGCCATACAAGCTCTTCTTCAACCTACACACTAGTTTCTCCTTCCCTTTTACCTCATATCCTTGTGGTTGTTGCATATATATCTCTTCCTCCAAATCCCCATGGAGAAAAGTTGTCTTTACATCTAACTGCTCAAGATGCAAATCTTTAGCTGCTACTAGACTTAAAATAGTTCTAATTGAAGTCATTTTAACAACAGGAGAAAATATCTCATCAAATTCTATACCCTTTTTCTGTGCAAACCCCTTCACCACAAGTCTAGTTTTATACCTTTGTCTACCTCCATCTTCTTCCTTCAACCTGTAAACCCATTTCTTCTGCAATGATGTTTTACCTGCAGAAAACCTGACTAAGTCCCAAGTTTGGTTATGTGCTAAGGAGTCCATCTCTTCTTTCATGGCTTGCTCCCACTTCTTCCTAGTTTCTACCTGCACTGCCTCTTCATAACATTCTGGTTCACCAGAATCAGTCAACAATTTATAATATAATAAAGGAGAGTATCGTTCAGGGGGTCTACTTATCTTGGTGGATCTTCTAACACCACTTTCAGGTGTTTGAGGTGCTTGTTGATGTTGTGGTTGTTGTTCTAGCTATTGATTATTAGGATTTTCAGGAACCATCACTTTTTATGTGATCTCTTTAAGCACTGTGTATTCTATGTTTTCTTTTTCCTGTTTCTTTTCCTGCAGCTAATCCTTATAAAAAACATTTTCATTGAATATGACATCTCTGCTCCTAATGATTTTGTGTTTTTCATACTCATAAAAGCGATAACCAAAATCATTGACACCATATCCAATAAAGGTACATTTATTTGATTTTGCCTCAAGCTTTGTTATATTTTCTTTATTAATGTGGACAAAGGCTTCACAACCAAAATTCTTTAAAAAAGAGTAGTTTACCTTTTTACCTTCCATGCCTCCTTTGGAATACCACCATCCAAGAAACTTGAAGTCCCTCTATTTATTAGATAAACACCAGTATCTACAACATCTACCCAAAATTGTAAAGGCAATCCTGCATGCAATCTCATGCACCTTGCACGTTCCATGATTGTCCCATTCATCATTTCTGACACACCATTTTGTTGTGGTGTTCCTGGAATTGTCTTCTCTCTGTGAATTCCATTTTCTTAGCAGTACCTATCGAACTCTTTGCTACAATATTCACCTCCATTGTCTGATCTGAGACACTTAAACATTTTTCCTGTCTCATTTTCAACCAAAGTTTTCCATTTCTTGAAAGTATCAAATACATCAGATTTATTTCAAATACAATAAATCTAGGTTTTCTGGTTGCATCATCAATAAAAGTAACATAATAACGAGAGCCACCGAGAGATGATACCTAAGCAGGTCCCCATACATCTGTATGCACAAGCTCTAATTTTTCTCTCTTCTTTTCTTTCCCAACTTTGAGAAATCTGACTCTCTTTTGTTTTCCATAAACACAATTTTCACAGAATTCCAAATCAACATGCTTCAAACCTGGCAACAAATTTCTTGAGTGAAGGATTTGCATCCCCTTCTCACTCATGTGCCCAATCCTATGATTCCATAATGCCGTATCTACTCCTGTAGAGGTTAAAGCATTAACAGAATTAGAAATATCATTGCATAAATACAATGTACCAACCTTTTCTCCTTTTTCTATTACCAGGGCTCCTTTAGTGACCTTCCAGGTTTTATCTGTGAAAGTAGTTACACAACCTTCACCTCCCAAATGCCTTGTTGAAATAAGATTTTTCTTCAAATCCGGAACATGCCTTACCTCCTTCAATACACATTTATTTCCATTCTACTGTTTTATGAAAATTGTACCCATTCCAATGATTTTACAAGGTTTATCATCACCCAATCGAACTCGTCCAAAATATCCTTGAACATAATCATGAAAATGTTTCCTATCAGGTGTGGCATGGAATGGGCCCCCTAAATCTACCACCCAGGAATCATTAATATTTTATAATGAAAGAATCAAAGCATCTTGCAACACATCACCTGTTACATTCACTTCATGATTATTTTCTTGTTGCGCGTCTCCTTATTTTCCCTTCCGAGACTTGCAGTCTTTCTTCAGGTGTCATTTCTTCCCGCATTTCCAACACACTATCCCTGATCTATACTTGGATCTGCCTTTTCTTTACTTATTACGATATCCAGGCCTCTTTCCTCTTTCCATTTTTATTCCCCTAGTCTTTGCAGTCAAAGCATTACCTGATGTCTCACTGGAGCTTTTCCATTGCATTTCCTTGCTAAGGATTGCACCGACAACATCATCAAATTTTAAAGTAGTAGATCCGAAGACAGAGTTACTAATCGCCATAACTAAACCATTCCAACTCTCCAATAATGAGCACAGAAATAATAGAGCCCTAACTTCATCATAAAAAGTTACCCCAACAAAACTTAATTGGCTAGTAACTATATTAAATTCATTTAAATGATCAGCAACAAATCCACCTTCTGACATATTCATATTAAATAAACACTTCATAATAAATACCTTATTCGATGCCAAGGGTTTTTCATATAGTTTGGCCAATGTCGACATTAAACCCTCTGTTGTCATTTCCTTTAAAATATTAAATGCTACCAATGTCGTTAGGAACAGCCGTATTGTTCCAAGTACTTTTCTATTGAGAATGTACCATTTTGTGTCTTTCATACTCATCGGCTTCTTTGCCTTTTCGCTCAATGGTTGGTATAGATATCTCTGGTACAAATAATCTTCCATCTACATCCTCCACAGTTGGTAGTTTTGGCTATTAAATTTTTCGACCCTAAACATACCATCTTCCACCGTTGCTCCCACTCGAACCATGAACCCTTTTCTCCTGCAAGTTTATTAGCCAAATAGACCCTTTGGCTTTGATACCACTTGTTAGAAACTTATGTATTATAGAGCAATGTAACACATAAAATATTGCAAAAATATAAACACAGAAAATGCATAAAACAAGAGAGATACAGATATATGTTGTTCACCTAATTTGGGTTACGTCCACAGAGACATAGCCAATACTTCCTTTTATATTATCTAGCAAACTGAAGAGATACAACCTAAAATAGATCTGTTGTAATTCTCTCTTCGCCCTCACATAATCTCCTCTCTCTTTCTCACTCAGAATATAGATCTACATAGACGTAATACAATTCCCTCATATATAGCGAGGGGTTGTCTTCTAGGGAAAAAAACCCTAAATTAAACGTAACTTCTACCATCAGATCTCTGCCGAATGAACGACCCATATTTACTATGAAATTACAACATTTTATAAGGAAATTTTACATCTATTTTTAGCTTCGACGGCACTACCCTCGATACCCCACCACGCGAGGGGCTCCAAAAGGTCGCAGCTACCCCCCTGGACGCCCCTCCAAAACTGGGAAATTTTTTTTCCTAATGATTTGCCCTCAGAGAAAGAAGAATATGGTGGCCTTGACCTCCAGACAGGGCCCCTCCACGCAACAACAACAGATGTACAAGGTCATGGAGGAGTACAAGGACATCTTCACCTCCCCCGCAAGGGTGCCTCTACACTGCCAGTTCAAACACTCCATCAATCTGACCCCAGGTGTGTTGTTGCCCAATGAACCAATCTATCGGTGCTCCATTCTGGAGAAAAACGAAATCAAGAGGCATATTCATGAGCTTCTACACAAAGGTCACATCCATCTAAGTTAATCACCTTGTGGGAGCCCAATCATGTTGGTACAGAAGAAGGATGGAACTTGGGGACTCTGTATTGACTATCAGGTGCTGAACAAGATCATTGTCCAGAATAGGTACCCGATCCCCATAGATTGATGACCTTCTGGACCAATTGAAGGGGGGAAATATTTCAACAAGATCGACTTGAAATCGAGCTATCACCTGGTACCAATCGACCCTCCGATGTGTGGACAACTTCCTTCAAAGCCAAGGAGGGCCTTTTCGAATGGTTGGTTATGCCTTTTGGGTTGACGAATTCTCATGCAACCTTCATGAGGCTGATGGATGACATATTGCAGCCATTCACCAGCTCATTTGTATTGATATACTTGGATGACATCCTCATCTTCAGCTAAAGTTGGGAAGAGCACCTCCACCACATCCGACAAGTTCTCCAAACACTGTGGAAACATAAGCTATGTGCCAATTTAGAGAAATGCACTTTTGGCATGACCCAGGTTCAGTGTCTAGGATACATTATTGATGAACAGGGGGTGCATGTAAATCCAGCCAAGATCCAAGTCATTTGGGATTGGCTAGCTCCAACCACTTTGATAGAGCTCCATAGCTTTCTGGGTCTTGCCAATTTCTACCATAGGTTCATGTTGGGATTCTCTAATATCAATTGGCCCTTGAGACAAGTCACCAAGGGAGGAGGGAAAGAAAAATTCTTTTGGTCTGAATCTCAAAAGAAGGCATTCACAAAGTTGATACATCGCCTCTGCTCTACACCAGTGCTCACATTACCTGAATTGTAACAAACATTTGAGATCGAGATAGATGCCTCTAACTATGCTATTGGGGCAGTCCTTACTCAACAGGGGCATCCAGTGGCATATCACAGTGAGAAACTTTCAAACACAATATGAAAGTATCCCACTTATGAAAAAGAGGTGTATTCCATTGTGCGGGCCTACAAAGAATGGAAGCATTACATTTTGGGGAAGGAAACAGTCATCCACACAGACCATCGGCCCCTGCAATTCATACATATGTAAGGGAAGTTGCAGAATTATCGCCATTAGAAGTGGTCCACATACCTGCAATAGTTCCATTTGAATATCAAGTATAAGAAGGGCAGCACCAATAATGTTTCAAATTGCCTTAGCCGACCACCAATCATGGCGTTAACCACCGTGCTCAACTCTTGTTGGCACAAGACTTCTGATTGGCCACTTCTCTACAAAATCGACACATAATTCGGCCACACATACCAGACGCTCTTGGAGGGTCAAAAAGTTATAGATTTTCACCTCCAGGATGCCTTGTTATGCCACCTGGGACACATTTTTGTTCCTTCAAGCTAATGTGCTAAGATGATTTGGGAAGCGCACTACAGTTGGGCCACTGGGAATTTCGGGGTCGAGAAAACGGTGGCAGTACTGCAGAAGTATTTCTATTGGCCGAGTCTTCGACAGGATGTCAAGAAGTACATAAGATCCTGCACTGCCTGCACCATTTCCAAACCGACCATTAAGAAGCAAGGCCTCTATACTCCGCTACTGTCAAGCCTTCATTCTACTAAGTATGGAAACAATTGTGTTTTTGTGGTCATTGACAAGTTCTCGAAGATTACCATTATGGCGGCCTGCAAGAAGATTATCACAACAGAAGCCACTGCTAAACTCTTCTTTGGACAAGTGTGGGTACACTTTGGGATCCCACAGTCTATCATCTCAGATCAGGACAACAGGTTCCTTAGTACATTTTGGTCTAGTCTCTGGTCAATGTTGGACACAAAGCTCACTAAGTCCACAACTTTCCATCCCCAAATTGATGGCCAAACAGAGGTCATCAACAGGATGATCGTACACATTTTGTGCATGTACAACTAAAACATCCACGCACATGGGATGAGAGCCTCCCCTATGTTCAACACAGATGTAACTGGTCTCTCCACAACTTGACTGGCCACAGCTCTTTTTAGGTGGGCTTGGGATTACAGCCACCATGTCCCATTAATGTGGCCATCCCATTTGCAACTACTCAGGCAGATTCGGCTCATGTCCAGTCTCAAACCAATAAGGAAAACAACTTAATTGAACACATCCAACATATCTACTAGCAGGTCCATGAAATTTTGGAGAAATCAAATGCCAAGTACAAGTAGCGACATGATCAACATCAGATGCCACACAAGTTTCAGGTGGGCGATAAAGTTTGGTTGCATTTGCAAAAGGAACACCTTACCAAAGCCTATCATAAACTCATACCACTCTGATATGGTCCTTACACCATTACCAAGGTTGTGGGGGACAATGCATTTGAGCTCAACATTCCGCCATTCCTTAGCCTGCACCCAGTGTTCAATGTAGATCGCCTTCGACCATACTTCCCACCATTACTAGACACATCAGACATTGTCGAATAACTCACACCTACAGAGTTAAATCCAGATTGCATGGAACAAGCAACAACTGATTGAATCATGGACATGCAGATCAAGAACACCCAACAACAAAGGATTGAACTATATCGAGTTTTCAAAGTAGGCCAAATCCTTCACCAAGGCAGGTGGCTCACTAGGGACCAAGTTCAGTAGAATTTTCCTCATCTCATGGAGGAACTCAATGCAATGGGCACCATTGCTTCCTAAGGGGGGGGAATGATCCAAGTGGATATTGGTGGCCACCTGCCTATTCCTCTTGGACCCCCACCATTGTTTCTTTCATTTTTTCAGTTTCCTTATTTGTAGCACAATTTACTATTTTTGGTAGTTTTTCAAGTCCTGAACTTTGAGAGCTGTTTTGAGAACCTTTCAAAACGACATTTTTTTAGGCCCTAACTGAGAGCAACATGGGTCATCAACTGATATTTCTCACTCAGAATTTGTATTCCTCGGATAGATCTTTCTAACGAGGTATTGTGTACACCAAACAAAGATCGTATACCAAAGTTACGACCTCAGGAAGTTGATGTACCAATTTTCCCAAACGGGGCCCATAGTTTGGCGCTTCATCTCCTAGGGTTAGCGTTTTGGATGGTTAGGGTTTTCCATTGTTTCTAAATAATAAATAAGCCTTGGAGCCTCATTGTAACATAGTTCAGAGGCATGTAACTGCCACATCTCTTCTCAAAGATAAGCTACCATCGCCCAATCTAGTATTATTTCCATTTTATTTGTAAGCATATTTCATTATTTGATATTAATGAAATGAAGTGTTATTTCTAGTGAATCTTTGTATTTATGGTTATATCTATAATTCGTTACAGTCTTGCTTAAATTCGGATCACTCATCTTTTTGTTTATGAGTTTTCCTAACCATGTAAGTACCTGTCACACTCATTCACAAAGTTTTGATCATTTTCACACAAGTGTCATCACGATCATCATAAAATCCATCCTACATTTCGCACTTGCCATAGCTGGTCACTAAGCAGTCACAGACAAGCGGAAGTGTTGTTCATGTGTCATGGGTGATCAATTTTTTTGAGTCGTCAAGTATTCTAAGTGTTAGGATATTGTCTAAGCTCCATCACTTCACCTGTTAGTTTCATTGGTCCAACACTTAGCCTTTTCTCAAGAAGCTCCTCGATCCTTCAACTCAACATCACCTATTCTAGCTAAACTATGTGTTGCGTAGTGCCAATCATCAGGATGTTACCTTGACCCTTAGATTTGTGCAATGCACAATTCTTGTCCCCTATGATTTCTGCATTGCGCAATTCCTGAGCCCAGGACCCAACCTTCCCTTCCATAATTGTGCAATCTTTTCAGTTAGCCTTCCCTTCCAAAACTGCACAGAGGCTACCTTTAGTGGCCCTCCCCTCATTCTGCCCTGCTATCTCCTAGAACTGTGCAAAATTCAGCCAGCCTCCTTCTCCAGATCTACACAGAAATATTCCACAGTGGACCGTCCTTTAACTAGACTCACTGTCTGATCTGAGTTACCTCAACTCCAAGATTTAACCAAGATCTTTTACTTTTGTGATGTGATTAGAATTGCATTTAAAATAGCATAATTGAACATATCTGCATGATGTAATGAAGAAGGAACATGACAATCATCAACAGCATAAAATAACAAGATGTTGATAATGGAGTTCGTCCAGGAGGGACTACATCTCCAAGATCGATGTTAAAATGGTATAGGCCATTGCATTAAGTGTTGTCAATAGTGATGATGTACATAGGTGGTGACGTTGCTATCATACAAGGAAAATTCCCTCACGTAGGAGTGGCTCCAAGAGATGTTATGCTGTAAGAACTCTCATTCGAAAAGGACTCCTATCATTATGACATAAACTCATGCATGATGATAATGAACATCCCACCAAGATGGCATAAAAGGGATCTCAATGTAAACATACATGAAGACATATGAGTATCTCGTCAACATGACGACAAAGTGCTCTCAAACAAAACATGTCTACTCATGACAACAAGTACATCCCATAGATGATTTCACGTCACATCAAGCAGGAATCATGAAAGAAGTAGAAAACAAGATCCCACATCAAACATCAAACAGGGATCCGTAAAGCACCATGCATCTTAGAGAAAAAAGAAGTACATGAACACACTGCATATACCTCACATCCTGTGGCCATCTGAAGAAAATGATGTCAAACTCCTGAAGTTGGTCGTACCATCAATCTTGCAGTGTCGAATCTCATGGAATGACTGCTTGCATGTTGAATGCTGACACCTGCACTCCACTTTGAAAAGTGGTCAAAAAATGAAATGATCAAATGGAAAATGGAAATTCACCATCAGATTTGTGAAGTTGACTAGTGTAAAATCAACTGTCAAACTTTTGAATTCTGATAAAATGAAAATCTAGGTCTTAAGGAATCTTTTAGATTCCCGCTAGATTCCTCAAAGATTCCCTCCTCTAGGTCATCTGAAGATCTGCTGCTTAGATCAGGAAACTAACTATACCATTGGGTTCTTGTCATCGAGAGGTGTAAGATCAACATAAAATTTGTCCAATTTGGACATTGGCAAAATTTTGCCCTTTGGCTCAATCATGGTTCCGCATGCCTCTTCTCTAGGCTCATGATTCCACTTGCAAATAAAAAATAATATATTTCGATCCACATGCATGCTCTCCTTGGTCTTTGTGCATGTTCTCCTCTGCTCCTCCATGCTGGGTGCACTAAGTAAAATGAAGGTTTTTGTAAAATTTGAGGGCGAAAGTTACAATGAAAAATTCGTTGGGCAAGTCTCTAAGTCTGGCGCACTTTGTTGGAGGTGGTTCTGGGTTCGAATCCCCGTGGAACCAAATTTAACATGATTTTTTTTTTATATTGTATAGTTATGATTTGTAACTGTTGCACTTAATACATGGCAGATGGACCATTTACATGGCACGTAGCTTGATTTTAAATGGTGGCATTAAATGTTTTTTTGTTTTACCATAGGGCCACCACATGGACGGGGCCGACCCCCCCACCGACCTTGGGTTCAACTCCCATTCATCTCATTTTAATGCAATTTCATATATGTATGGAGGTTGGGTGTGGGTTGAGTCCACCAGAGGTGGCCCACCCACAACCCATTAATATCATTGAATGCGTGTAGTCTGGTGGTGGTTGGAGGGTTCAGTAGGGTAATGGTTACAGACCCAATTTTGGTTGGACGGTGCAGTTGGCGCGCCAGGGGTCATGGCCTGTCGATCCTTTTTTAATATAATTTTTGTTATATAGTTTGGGGGTGCCAAGGGTGGTGGCCCGCCACCTCATTTATATATATTTTTTATTTTTATTTATAAAACATTTTTTTTCAAATTTGTCTAATATAGGCGATATTAGACAAATTAACTATTGAACAAATTTGCTTGCTTTCAGGAGCTAGGTTTCATGCCCTAGGATTGGTCAAATTGTAGGACACTTAAACCTGGCCCACAACCCAACTTTGACCAAAACTTTGACTGGCTCGTTCTCCCTCATACAAGCCTGGATTGACGAACCATTCGCACTATTGTGATCAGGACAACAAGATCTACTCTTTGGTCCTAGTTCAAAAGCATTCTGATCACTTTGATTTTTTAGCTTTCATATGCCCTATTTGTTCTGTGTGTGTCCCTAGATCCACCTGGATCAATCCTCCCCACTGAGGAGCTTTTGGTCCTCCAAAATCATGAAAAATAATCTATAACTTCTATGTACCTTGTCTACATCACAAGCATCCTGAAAATGTCTCGCATCCATCTCCTTCACCTTTGTTCTTGAGAGCCATAACCGATGAGCTGACACCTACAACATCTACAACCTGTAGTACATTGTTTTTGCAAATTACATGCTTGAATTTCATGACCAGCTAATGATCCAAGCATACCATACTTGCCACAAGTTTATAACACATGCGCGGTGGTCAAGTTTACATCGAAATGGAAACAATACCCCAGCTACGAAAACAAGGCCAACATATCATTGTTGCTCCAACAGTGATGGAAATCACATCATCACTACAACACATGATTTACAAAAATAAGGCCAAACATTATTGTCTCTTTGACTAGTGATGGAAACACGACACACTTTCACAGTTTAAAATGCATCACAAGACTAGACATCATTGTTGCTTAACAAGTGATAGAAAACACATCATCACTTTCACATTTTAAAATGCAACAAATGATTTACAAAAGCACGACCATGACAAGCTAACATAACTAGAAACCATTTTTCACTTATTGCTATGAATGGGTCATCCCCCTGTGGTGGTTTTGCTTGTCGAACAATTGTTTCACCTGGTTCATGCACCGACACTTTGTCTTTAAGGCGTTGCTCTAGATGGAGCCTCCAACAAGTGGCTCTTTGATGGCCACCTCTATTGCAATGACTGCAATAGATTTTCTTCCTCCAATTCTTCTTTACTTGTTTTTGAGAGGGTCTTTCATGCCTCATCCTTTTATGTGTTGCTATTCCTTTCCAGCACTTAGAAAATGTATGGTTATGTAATCCACAGAAGGTACATGTTTTTCAATTCCATGATTTACGGTCATCATTAACAACATGATTATAATCGAATTAACATTTGAATATCAAGAATGTTTATACCTTTCCTTTCTATTTCTGATGTCATTATGGCAATGAGAGCTTACCTCAGCTCTTTCCCTACAATGGCCATTTCCACGGGATGATGGAGATGTGTTCCCATCATTCTCTTTCCTTGATGATTTCAACGATGTCTCAATAGAATTTGACACCTTCTATCCTTCTCCTTCAGTGTATCCCAAGCCTACAAATCGAGGTCTCTGCACAACCTCCAATGATTAAGTTATGCCTTGGTTATTAAAACCAAGTTGTTCTTCCTTCTCATGCCTCATCCTGGTAAGGAGCCTCATGTTTGTCCCTATGATTGGGATCTTCAAATAACCCAACATAAATCTTACTATGTGAAGACAAAACTAAAAGGAAATCAAAATATTTTACCTCCTCTATCAATTTAGAAAGAACTGATGAAGGCTTCTCATCATCTATTGTTGGTGGTTCGCTAGTTGTCTCGGCGCATTCCCCAACTTCCTTTCTAACATACCCAAGTCCTGCCTAATGGGGTAATTCCTCTACTTTGATGGGATTGACAATGCCTTAGCCATTAACACCCAAGCCATTTCCTTCTTATCCCATTCTCTTCAATATTTTGGAGCCAATTCCTATGGTATGATTTTCAAAAACAGTGAAATCATCATTAGGACACATACATGAATTTAGAGAATTACTTTTTACCTCACATGGGTCACGCTGCAACTTTTACAAGGCCTCGTCCTTAGCTTGCAACTGTCATAGAAAAATTTGTTTCTCCTCTTTCTGTTCATGTAGAAGCATCTTCAATTCAGTGTTATATGTTTGAAGACTTTGGTTGTTGTGCTTTAGTTCTTCTAGGGCCTCTTCTGTGGCTTACAACTAAAGCTACAATTGCTCCTTTTCCTCTGTCTCTTTTTGTAGAGTTTCTATTGGACACCTAATCCTCTAAGGGTTGGTGTGGAAGCTGAACAACTAAAAGGAGTCGAAGAGACCACTTGGAATATGAATCCAAGGGCCACACCATGTACTATAAATGTATATCATTTGTTAATAATAAAAGTACTCTCCTACTTACCTTTAATATTCGGTTGCTGCGATGTGTGCGTTTGACATGGTATCAGAGCAGCAGGTGTGTTCCTGCCCTGCATAATTACTGTGAGCCAAGTTTAGGACTGGGCATTTTGAGATTTTCTAGAATTTTTCTGCCATTTCCCTATGATACTCATAGTTATGCTGTCATAACAGTTACGCTGTACACTATTCATTGTCATACAGTTACGTTGTACACCTCCTCTTGATGATCTTTTGATGGTAGGAACGTTCTCCTCCATAAATGATGCGCTGACATTTCTGGATCCGTGAATGCTCTGTCAGAGGTCAAAGTCGAAGGATCTATTTGCTCTGTTCAATTAATGTCCTACCATGAATTTAGAGCCTTGGGGCAGCGTTGAACATCTTCAGTGAGCACAGATCCAAAATTGATTTGTGGTCAAAACCCTTGCAAGTTTGTGTAAACATGTGGTGAACTCGACGTGAAGGTGAAATCTGGATTTGATTGAAATATGTGAGTTGGACCTACGTTAACCTTTTTGAAGATTCAATATTCCTGATGTGCATTTACAAAAAAAATGCTTCCAAAAGTATTAATCTGTGAATGAGTTGAAACGTTAAGAAAGTAATTCTGGTCGACAGCTGCTGCAAAATAGTTGAGATAACCAGACAGTATCTCTGCACATTATCATAGAGCTCAAACAGTGGAACAACAAATAGTTTCAGATTTTTGGGAACTGCAAAATATTTTCTCTCGAATAGATGAACAAGAAAAAGCTTCTTGCATTCCTTTGGTTTCGTAATGTGGGGTGGACAATAAGGATACATCAATGTCTCAAAATTAGGTTCAAGAGTACTTTAATTTGCAGTAAGTTTGCTTGACAATTTAGGCTTCAAGCCTTCAATTTCATTTTCACCGGGCTTTAAGCATCCTCCAAGCAACTTACAAAAGGTGTTTCCAATTTGTAGTAACAGTATATGGCGATGGTTGTGCTCCTATACCAGGAGGATTACATATTTGTGCACCTAAAATTGTGGTTTTGCAACCTATTCCTCTACATGTTGCAATATCCTATCCACGAGCTCGCCTTCATCACTTTCACATGCCTCCGGCTCCAAACCATTTAACTGTGAAACATCAGACATTGCTTTTTTCCAATATGCAATTGTTTGTTAGTTGCAACTCCTTTTCTTTTCATGTCCTCTCAAGGCTTCATCATAGACTCCATTGTTGTCCACAAGGCACCCAAGACATCTTAGGATTTGACCGTCGCCTATCTTGATCCATATTTCGGGAGGCTTGACATCATAAAAGACTAGAAAAATAGGAGCCTTAAACTTCAATATCAACAGGAGTTCATCAAGGCACCATTCTGATTTGGCATATTTTGGAGAGAATATAGGTATATGAATAGAGGCTATTGCAATGGCTCCTTCTATTCGAGAATATAAGCAGTCTCCCGGCTGCACTTCTGGCTCATCCAAAAAGGCTCTTGTGCAATGTTATGCATTGAACATGAGGTGTTTTACATCAGTATGTATGCTAGTTTGATATAGTATTACAACCTGCTCTTTAAGTCTTGATTTTCTGGGCTACCTTGTGTCCATTCGCTTTTACCATGGTGAAACTCTTTCCAAATACCCAGGGGAATCTTGCAAAGTCTTTCAAGTCTTATCAAATAATTTGGTGTGGACTAGAAGAATGTCATGTGACATTAATTATGGAGGGATATATACGTTGGGATTTGGGTATTTTCAAAATCATAGTATATTGTGAGCTTGAACTCTTCCAATGAACTTGTTGCTTGTTGGAATAGAGCAGAAGAATTTATTTGATAGCCACGCACAAAGGAGAATCATTTTTCAAAGACAATATTTATCATTGGGCACATTTAAGTTTGAAGAATATTGCATTGTTAGTTATTTTCCTTTACAAGTACATTTGTCATCATTTGTTGACTTGAGTTGTTTAAATAATGACAAAAATTCATCCATTATTAGATTTATTGAGAACTATAATCGCGTCAACTGCTAAAAGCACAGTGCAAACCAGTAAATACACTCTCTATGACATTCAGACCTGCATGCATAATGCACAAGAAAAGATTGAGTTTTTTTAGTTTAAATCTCAGTTTCAACAAGAAGAGCTACAACATCGTAAGCATCATTATGTTAAGAACATTGAGATAAACTCCCATCAGCAGCAAGTCAATATTGTTGAAGTTCATTTAGATCAAGTGCCCAATAAAGCAGCAAAGTTACATGCATAAGTAGAAATTCAGTTTGCACTTCCCAAGTCGGTCATCAGACCTTGGGAAGAGCTTGTCTACAACAAGCACAGAACTAGTCTTGGATATGACAAGGACGTATCTTTTCATATTCCATATTACTCAAAGCCCATCCAGTTTCAGAGTGCTATATTACTTCATGACAATTCACCTTCTGCTATTCCAGATTTTGCCCCTCCTCCACAACATCAGCAACAACAACAGATTGTGAAATACCAACACTGTGACTGAGTTGGACATATGAAATATTATTGTTTTGATCTTCATCCATGTAAGCATTGTCATAAAACTAGTCATTCTTCAAACAAATTCTTCAGAAACAAACCTCTTGCAAGAACAAAGATTCATCTTGGATGGATCACTTCTTGGAAATGGGCATCAACAGCGAAGAAGATATTCTAGTCACATGTCAGAACTTGTTCTAGAGTATTGAACAGTGTTACAATTGAGTTTTCTCCATCATCCCACCTTGTATCTGACAGGGGCGGAAATGATGGTCATCTACAAGCTTCAAAGCCACATTAAGCAAGCCTGAGCCACAACCTTCCATACCATATTCAGAGTTGTAGCCATAGACAAATATGCCCCTGAGCATGCCTTTAGTTTGTGACACCTCTTCAAAGAATTGGGGACATTTCCTCTAGCAGAAGACTTTAGCTTCTTGCTAGTTTTGGAAGAGCTCCACGAATTGCATTAAGCATTCCAGAGTTGTTGGTCATCCTTAAACCATCACAGGTTGAGCCTCCCTTTTCAGGTTGAGGTTCTCCCTTTTATGCAGGGTGAGACCTCCCTTTCAAGGTTGAAGGTTTCCCTCTTCAAAACATCAGGAGAACTTCCTCTAGCAGAAGACTCCAGCTTCTTACGAGTTTTGGAAGAGTTCTAGGAATTGCACTAAGCATTCCAGTGTTGGTGGTCATCCTTAAACCACCACCCTTTATACCAACATTTCAGAGAGCACATTCAGCCTAGTGTTGCCATGCATTTTTTCACATTTTGTATTACAACTCCCTTCTTGGACTCATACATAACCCTTCTGATTAAGGGGGGGAATGTTGGACACCTAATCCTCTAAGGGTTGGTGTGGAAGCTGAACAACCAAAAGGAGTCCAAGAGACCACTTGGAATATGAATCCAAGGATCACACCATGTACTATAAATGTATATCATTTGTTAATAATACAAGTACTCCTTATCTTTAATATTCTATTGCTGCCATGTGTGTGTTTGACAGTTTCATACATTATTTCCACCCTTTGGGAAATTTTGAGCATGGTCTTGTACACCGCTTTTTCATCCTCTATCGCTACATGTTCCATTGTTCACACTTGCAATTCACATCGACGCAAAGACCGCTCTGATACCAAACTTGATCCAACTTACTTCAACTCCAAGATTTAACCAAGATCTTTTACTTTCGTGATGTGATTAGAATTGCATTTAAAATAGCATAATTGAACATATCTGCATGTGGTAAAGAAGAGGGAACATGGCAATCATCAACAACATAAAATAACAAGACGTTGATAATGGAGTTCATTCAGGATGGACTACGTCTCCGAGACTGGCATCAAGATGGTATAGGCCACTGCATTAAGTGTTATTAATACTGATGATGTACATAGGTGATGACATTGCTATCATACAAGGAAAATGCCCTCACATAGGAGTGGCTCCAAGAGATGTTCCGCTATAGTAACTCTCATTTGAAAAGGACTCCTATCAGTATGACATAAACTCATGCATGATAATAATGAACATCCTGCCAACATGGCATAAAAGGGATCTCAATGTAAACACACATGGCGACACATGTGTATCCCGTCAACATGACGACAAAGGGATCTCAAACAAAACATGATGAATCCTAACAACAAGTACATCCCACAGATGATTCCAAATCACATCAAGCAAGAACCATGAAACAAGTAGAAAACAAGATTCCACATCAAACATCAAACAGGGATCTATAAAGCATCATACGTCTCAGAGAAAAAAAGAGTAGATGAACACACTGCATATACCTCACATCCTGGGGCCATATGAAGAAAAGGATGTCAAACTACTAAAGCTAGCTATACCATCAATCTCGTAGTGTCGAATCTCATGGAATGACTGCTCACATGTTGAATGTTGACACTTGCACTCCACTTTGAAAAGTGGTCAAAAAATGAAATGATCAAATGGAAAATCTGAATCCACCATCAGATTTGTTGCGTCGAATAATGTAAAATTGACTATCAAATTTCTGAATTCTAAGAAAATGAAAATATCGGGCTTAAGAAATCTTTTAGATTCCCCTAGATTCCTCAAAGATTCCCTCCTTCGGGTCATCTGAAGATCTACTGCTCATATCAGGAAACTCACTACGCCATCGGGTTCATGTCGCCGAGAGGTGTAAGATTGACATAAAATTTGTCCAATTTGTACATTAGCAAAATTTTGCCCTCTTGAGAATTTGGCTCAATCATGGTTCTGCCTACCTCTTCTCTGGGCCCATGGCTCCACCTGCAAATAAACAAATAATATATCTCGATCCATGTGCACACTCTCCTCGGTCTCTGTGCTCATTCTCCTCTGCTCCTCCATGCTGGGGTGCACTAAGAAAAATGAAGGTTTATGTAAAATTCAAGGGCGAAAGTTACAATGAAAAATCCATTGGGCTAGTGGCTAAGTCCGGCACACTCCGTTGGAGGTGGTTCCATGTTCAAATCCCCGCGGAACCAAATTTAACACGTAACAAAAAGAAATTAATATTGCATGGTTGCACTTAATACATGGCAGATTAACCGTTTACATGGCGCGTAGTTTGATTTTAAATGGTAGCATTAAATGTTTTTTTGTTTTACCATGGGGCCGCCATGTGGGTGGGGTTGTCCCTCCCACCGGTCATGGGTTAAACTCCCATTGGACTCATTTTAATGCAATTTCATATATTTATGAAGGTTGGGTGTGGTCCGGGTCCACTAGAGGTGACCCACCCACAACCCATTAATATCGTTTAATGTGTGTAGTCTAGTGCTGGTAGGAGGGTTCGACGGGGTAATGGCCACCGACCCAATTTTGGTTGGAGGGTGTGGTTGGACCGGCAGGGATCATGGTCTGTCAGTCCTTTTTTAACATAATTTTTGTTATATAGTTTTGGGGGTGGCGGTGGTGGTGGAAACCACCTCATATATATATATATATATATATATAACATTTTTTTCAAATTTGTCTAATATATGGGATATTAGACAAATTAATGATCCAAAAAAAATTCTTGCTTTCAGGAGCTAGGTTTCATGCCTCGAGATCAATTAAATTGTAGGACACTTAAACCTAGCCTACAGCCCAACTTTGAGCAAAACTTTGACTGGCTCGTTCTCCCTCTTACGAGCTCAGATTGACGAACCGTTTGCACCTTTACGATCAGAACAATAAGATATACGCTTTGGTCCTAGTTTGAAAGCATTCTAATCACTTTGATTTTTTAGCTTTCATAAGCCCTCTTTGTCCTGTGTGTGTCCCTCGAGCCACCTGGATCACTATCTCTCAAAAATGCACAAATATTGTCCCTCAACCCAGCCTGAGCTACACATTGCACAGTTCTAGGCCTCAAGCCTCAACCCTGGCTTCTGGGACTATGGAATGTGTAATCACTGAGCCTCCCTTCCCAACTTGTAACTTAGTTTTGGCTCACTCCCTATACTAGAATGCATCATCTTAGGCTAGGAAGTTGTTGGGTTGATGTCGTCTCATCATGAGTGAGTTGCAGATATAGGAACCTAGCCAGATGATGAAGAAGGAGATGCAAGGAGGAAGATGCAAAGCACATTCTTGTATTTGAACATGGAAGCTGATCCATCAAGGAAATAGGACACCAACTCGCAGCCAAACCCCAAGACTTGAGATCACTAAAGACTCCTATCAGCAAGCCATAAGGAGGTGGAAGACAAGAGTATTCTCAAGAGGACATCACTCACAGCAGTAGTAGTGGCCAGACACTACCACGACATCCAGGTAGTTTACATCAATAGTTCCATGTCATGTTTTTTCATGAGCTGTCATATGCCAAATCATCATTGTGGACTACGTATATTATATTCAAATGTATTGTAAAGTGGAAATCAAAAGGATACACATGAATATGGAGAGTTGTGTAAGTTGAAATTTCATAGGAAGTTGAACAGTCATGAGGGTACTCAAAGAGTCACAAATGGGAAGCATCACCCCTTGGTTATATATACCACCTCATTGTATGAGCAAAGCATTTTTCACCTTGTCTCCTCCCTCAAGGCATTAGAGAGATCAACTAGTTCTTTGTGGAGAAAGGAGTGGATCCAATGTTCCACTGTTGGGACTAGTGATGTACATTGTAAACATGTGTCTTGGAACTTTTTCTTAATAACATAAGTCTTTTAAGGCCAGCATGTTCTTCATGCATGGACTATGAATGTTTGTAAGACTATTCTTTATACGTTTGTATTTCATGTTTTCTTTCACATGTACTAAGATAGTTGAACTATTTTAGTTCTTTTAATGCCTATCTTATTGAGAATGTGTTGTTATGGTTGTTATTACAATCCCATCCTTGTAGACTATTTCGCGAGATACTAGACAGATCGTTCCTTGATGTTGGTTGTAACAACCGTCGCATCTGTTGTGGAATATTCGACTGAATGTTAGATGAAGCTTTCTAGCTCATATGTGTCTCTTCCTAGGTAGTACTATTTTCTCTTACTTAGAGGCTCACTTTTCTCCCCCATTTGTAGTAGAAGAACCTTGACATAGTTGCAACTTCACACTCACCAGGCACACCTCCATTTCTTTTCGAAGACACCATTGCATCACTCTCCTATGTTGATAGCTAGAGCCAAGGCAAATCTTTAAGAACTCGACAACTAGGCCTTTATATCGGATGCCACTCCTACACCAAAAAATATGAGGTTTGATTGGGACTTCATACCTAGGAGATCCCCTTAATTGACGGAATTTAAGTTCGATGTTCAGGGTGAATCAAATTTTCATGAACATATGTTTCAAGGTGTTCGCCTTTTTTTTTTTAACAGAATATGTTGCAAATATGTCATGGCTAGATTAATCACCCTCACATTCGAAGGTCATGTTAACTGTTGATGTTATACATTACCCATTTCTTCTATCCATTCATTCGACTAGCTTTCCAAGATGCTTCATAAAGCATTCGATAAGTATAACTACTAAGATATTTTTGGAAGAATCAATCTTTTAATAATGAAGTCTGTGAGTCAGTTGAGGATTTTTCTAATTGATTCCTTCACCTCTGTTATGAAATTCCTAAAACACATATGAATTGGGATTTCATGAAACAAGAGTTTGAGCACTTGGTTCTTGTCTTTTCATATGGTGAACCTAAACCTCCTTATTTTTCTACTTCCCTAACTCTTGTGAATCATGAGACACATAAAATTTTAGAGGAGCTTACTGCCCCTTTTGTTCTTTATCCACCTCCCTTTCCAGTATGAATGCGGTTGCCTCCTTGTAGTGGTTGTAAAATTGGGAAATCTGTGAATCAAATCTCCAATCCATCTTCTCATTCTTCTTCTACTTTTCATGATTCAGATTCAATGGAGGAAATTCCAAAATGGCTCATCAAGCCTATGATGATGATTGAATCCTCTGTTTCACAAGATGTTGTCACCGTTCACAACTATAGTCTCAAAGCTAATCCAAATTTATGTTATCCTCTATCATCTACACATCTTGACCCTTTATATCATGACCTACTTGATCGATCTGCTCCACCAGTTGGTTCTTCACATTCTCTTGGTTCTCAAGCTGCTGGCTCAAATTGTGATCAAGTACAAAGAAGTCACATTACACAGTTAGAGGAGAAGAAAGGTGAAGACATTCTCAATCTTACCTTTATTTTTCATAATGTTCCATGTAAAGATATTGTGTTTCCACTCATGGATTATTCTCAATCTGCTAATCTCATTAAATAATCCAATGCAATCAATTCTTTCAATCAACCCCCAACCTTGGGTAGTAGTCATCTTAATGACGATGAATCTATTGCTTTTTGTCATGACGAATGCCCAAGCACATCACATTATCTTTCAGTTTCTCATGAAGATTTTAATTTATATCTAGAATCTGGTTTGGTCAAAGAACATGTTCATATTGAAACTCTCTCTTCACCTCACTATCTCTTGTGTCCTACCATTTACAACACATCTACTTATGATGAAGATACTCCATACTCTTCAATTTATTCATCTAATGAGTTATCCCCTTGATTAACACAAGGCAATGAGGCTATCCATGATGAAATTAAAAACAATCAAATCATATAGAACCCTTCCCACCACTCATCATCTCTTCTCTTTCATGAGGAAAACTCTTCAAATCAGCTTGCTCATGATATCTCGCCAATTCATGTATCTTTGAATTTGCAATTAGAAGAGTCTTATGACTTGAGCAATCTGGTTGTTGGTAAAATTTATGACAGACTTGGTTTTTATCTGATGCGAAGTGATCTTATTGAAACCAGTAATAGCAGCTATCCTCAAACGATGCATGATCTGGTCCAACATTCAAAATGTGATTCTATAATCCTGGTAAGTTCTGGGACCTGCCAAGGAGTCGAGGCACTTCAACTTTAGTTGATGTTTATGTCAGGATCTGATGACTTTGTTCATTCATCTTCATGCAAATATATCACATCAAACTCGGGTTGGCAATGTGCATCTCTCATAGAGTCATGGAATTGGGAAGTTGATCACTCCAAGGACTATCTTTGCTTGAAGGAATCATTCTTATCAAATTCATAGCTTGATGGTCAGCTCGTAGATCTTCTTGGAAATTTTATGTTGCAAATATGTCCTCTCATCACACAAGAAATCCTCTTGAGTAATAATGAATGCACAAGTTGTCACATGAATCAAGTTCTTCTCCGTTCACTCTGTCTAAATTGGTCTCATGTATTTGTGGTGTTGGCATCCTTTTTAAACTCTTTTGATGACCATGATGTTTGTACAATTTGTCGCCAGTTACAGGAAAGTGGTCTGTCATATTTGGCTCGCAAGGAACCTCGTTTGATTGTTCTGAGCATTCATGAGACTCTTCAAATCAATTTTTCTTCATTTATTGAAAAATGGGAATTTGATGCTTCAATCAAATCATCTGACCATTTCTCTATCTTTGGTGACTATCATTCAGCTTATCATTTTCCCATCAACACATCCAATGGCAGTTATTTCACACTCCTTGATCTTCATTGTTCAACATCTCCCTCTTCATATATTTGTCAAGAACACAAGGCACTTCAACCTTCACTGATAGTTATGGAAGGTCCTCATTGTCCTGGGATGACTACTAAGAATTATCAAATCTGTTTTCCCTTACTAGATTCCCATCGTGATCTCACTCCTCTAATTGAAAATTCATCTTTTTGAAGATTTCGGGGTTTTCAAGAGGGCGATTATGAATTTTATGATCCAATTGTTGAATGGATGGAACAATCTTACCTAGAAAGCTCTATATAAAACAACAAGTTTCAATCTTTCTTCACACTTGCTAAGGGGCTCAGTATAGATCAAGACACATCCACAAGATGCTTCTGAGGATTGTTGAAAAACGATATTCATTGAAAAGGTAAGAATGTGAATTCGATGAAAGTAGTGGTTTTGACATATATTTCTTCCCAAAGGAAATACCTTCCTTTTTTTGTACAAGTTTTTCAAATTTTTGTATCTTTTGTTTCACATAAATTTTTATCTATTTTAACTCTTCATATCTTTGTGGATGCAAGTCAAGAACAACTATGATGGCTTCACTGGAAATTTCATTATAAGTGACCTCGACCTTCTAGCTCTTAGGTTAGGAATAGGATTAGTTGCATCCTCGTTTTCCCTTTCTTGCACTCATTATGCAACTGTTCCCTGTAGTCTATCCTCATTTTCTTATTCTGGTTCTGCATCATGTTTGATTTACCCATTTTGTTCTCTTGTCTTCTGGTTTTGTTTCCTTGTTGTTTGTTTTCTTTCTTTTCATCTTGTTCTCTTTTTGGTTGAGTTTCTCCTTTTGTTTCCTTCATGAAAATAAGTGTTGTGCCTAGACCTGTCTTGGCTTCTTAGTGTGTGTGTAGCCAGACATAAAGAGTCGTGTGACACTTCAACATTTGTCTAGCCATCTGTCTCTCTTCCTTGTGTTGGTTACATAGTTTGGCCAATGAAGTTTCGATGGAAAATATAATTTGTCCCTAAGGAGAGTTTTGGTCCAACCATGAGCCCACGTCTAGTCTGGAAACCTCATTCCTAACCTCAATTTTTATTCTTTGATGTTCTCAATCTTATCCAACTAGTAGAAGTGGAGAAGGAGGAAAATCTAAACAAGCAAACCTAAATTAGAGGTCTCTATATGCTTCTCTGAAGGAACAACCTCTTATGATATCAATAAGTTGGGATCCCTCTTCTGCCCCAAAATAAATAAGTGCCAATGCATAGTTCTCTTTAAATAAATAAATAAAGGCAAAAGAAGAGAGAGGCTTCTTGTGTAGAGAGGTGAAGCAAGGAACTCTGCTGGGGTACTGTCCAGGCTCACTGGAAGCGGAGCAATGTTTATGTTTTTGCATGACTCCTTTGGGGTACTTTCTAGGCCTTCTCGTAGTAGAGAAACAACAGAGATGATAAAACATACTCTGAAAATCTTAATCTTGTGGGATACACTACCCTTCCCAACTCAAAAGATTGAGATTATGTTGAATATTATGTTGTGTTCGATTGATAAAGCATAGAGGGGACAATGTCTAGTCATAGAACAAGTGGAAAAGGACAAGGTAATCTACATGATGAATCAATACTCCCTGAAGAACTAAGGCCCTACACGAAAGGATATAACCAAAATAGAGAATTTGGATTCTTCCAGTGTGTCACCAAGTGTTGTAGCGATTGAAACACCCTCCAAAATTTTGGCCTGCACTTGAATTTTGGAGCCTATTGTGGATCCTGTGATTCATCGTTCCTTATTCGCTTATTGGTTAGTTTATGATTTCAAGCCCCCTTCTCAGATATCAAGTGTCCTTCATGCTTTTATCTTTATATAGCAAGTGTCATCTTTTGGCATGGGAATTATCACTTGTCATTCAAAGGGGAGTTTTGGTTTGCATCAAGGGGAAATCTTTATTAAAATGAGTTGTTCTCATCATATAAATATGTTTCTCACTCATTTCCAAGGTTTAACACACTATTACACAAGTGTCTTCATTATCCTCACAAAGTCGATCGACAGGGCCACACTTGTCATAAGTTGCCATAAAGATTGTTCAATTAAGAGAAGTATGTTTTCATATGTTCTGTATGATCTATGTTGCATCAGCAGGTATCCAAGTGTATGGTCATAGTCAATTTCTATCACTGTTCACATCGATTTCATTGGTCCCACACTTAGCCAAATTCCAGAGGATTCCTAACAACCTAGCCTCATCCATCCTTCCTAAACTACACACTTCTCCTCTGCAACCCTCGTGCTTTTTTCTTGCCTAATGGAACTGCACAATCCATAGAAGGCCCAACCTCCCTTGGCCTCCACAACTATGTAGATGCTTCCTTTAGTGTCCTTCCCTCATCTAAAGCTCACTGCCTTCAGACACTATGCAGTTTTGTCTCTCAAGCCTCTCAGTTGCCCAATTCTCCTTGCCTCCTAAAACTATGAATTTTTCCCTCCCAGGGCTCCATCTCACAGCAACCACTGCCTACTTGAATTGTGAAATTCTATCCCTCAATGGGAACTACAAAAAAAATTCCCTCAATGGGCACTGTGTAATCTTATCCCTCAGCCCAACCCAATCAGTGAGCCTCCCCCCTTGACCTAATACAAGTTTTGGCTTAGTCAATGGATTATCATGTAGCATCTAAGACTAGGATTTTATCAGACTGATGACGTCATGTCATGAGTAAATTGTAGATACATGAATTCTTGCATGTTATGGAAACATGATAAAGAAGGAGATGAAGAAAGAGGACATTCTAGATTACACTTAAGAGGCTAAGGAGAAAGGATAATCGTCAGATAAGAAGACCAAGGAAACCTAGGGTATGATACAAGAACGGAGATCAGGATCGCATGAAGGCTCCATCTTATTCACAACCCTTTGGAGGGTAGGTACAAAAAACAAAGCACATATTTCATGAAGCTGAAATGCACCTCTTAGTCTAGTATGAAGGACATCTTATCATTTTCATATCATTATGTCTTCAATGACATGTATGGTTGCAAACACTGAAATTCATCCATGTGTTTTTGCTAAGTGTTTCACTCCCTTTCGCAAGATAGGCGATATGTCATCTTTTTTCATTCTAGCTATCACAATTTATGCATAAGCTCATTATGGTGGTTCCAAGGGTGCATCTTTGTGTTTATGATTTTTCCTAACCATGAAAACACTTGTCACATGCATTCACAAAATTTTTAGCATTGTCACACAAGTGTCATCATGGTCATCATAAATTCCATCTTAGATGTCACATTTGTCATAGCTAGTCATGAAGAGGTCACACACAAGTGAAAGTGTTGTCAATGTGTCATGGGTGATCGATGTTATTGAGTCATCAAGTATTCTAAGTGTTAGGAAATAGTCTAAGCTCCATCACTTCACCTATCAGTTTCACTTGTCCAACACTTAGCCTTTTTCAAAGAAGCTCCCTAGCCCTTCAACTTGGCTTCACCTAGCCTTCTTGGACCGCATATTATGTAGTTCTAGTCAGCAGGTTGTGACCTTGACCCTTCGATCTACGGAATTCAAAGTTCATGTCTCCTAGGACTGTTGCATTATGCAATTCCTGAGCCCAAGATCCAATCGTCCCCTCCATAATTGCACAATATTTTCACTCAGCCTTCCCTTACAGAAATTTGTAGAGGTTTCCTTCAGTGTTCCTCCCCTCATCCTGGCCCACTATCTCCCTGAACTAGGAAGAATTCAGTTATCCTCCCTCTACAAATCTACGCAAAAGTCTTCCACATTAGCCCCTATTTCAGTCGGACTCACTATCTCTCAAAACTGCGTAGAGCCTGTCCCTAAACCCAACCAGAACTACACATTTATGCAGTTCTGGGCCTCAAGCCTTAGCCCTGACTACTGGGACTGCAGAATGGACAGTCACTGAGCCTCCCTTCCCAACTTGTAACTCAGTTTTGGCTCAGTCCCTAGACCATAATTCATCGTCTTAGGCTACGTAGCTTTTGGGTTGATATCGGCTCTTCATGAGTGAGTTGCATATACAGGAACCTAGAAGGATGATGAAGAAGGAGATGCAAGGAGGAAGACATGCAAAGCACATTTGTGTAGCTAAGCATGAAATATTATCCATCAAGGAAAAAGGACACCAAATCGTGACCACAACCCAAGATTTGAGATCATTGAAGGCCCCTGTCACTAATTCATGAGGAGGTGGAAGATAAGAGTATTTGCAAGCAGACATCACACACAGCAACCAAAATGGCTTCACACTACCATAACATCTAAGCAATTTACATCAGCAATGCCATGTCATGTCTTGTCATGAGTTTTCATATGCCACATCATCATTGTGGATCATGTATATTATATTCCAATGTATTTTAAAGTGGAATTCCAAAGGACACACATGAATATGGAGAGTCATGTAAGTTGAAAAGTTATAGGAAGTTGAACATTCATGAGTGTAGCCAAAGAGTCACAAAGGGGAAGCATCACCCCTTGGTTATATATACCCCCTCATTGTATGAGCAAAGGAATTTTCACCTTGGCTCCTCTTGCAAGGCATTAGAGATATCAACTAGTTCTTTGAGGAGCAAGGAGTGGATCTAATGTCCCACTACTAGGGCTAGTGACGTACATTGTAAACATGTGTCTTTGAACTGTTGCTTAATAACAAAAGCCTTTTAAGGCCAGCATTTTTTTCATGCAGCATAAACTATGAATGTTTGTAAGACTATTCTATGGACATTTGTTTTTCATGTTTTCTTTCACATTTACTCAGATACTTGAACTATTTCAGTTATTTCAGTGCTTATTGTATTGAGAATGTGATATAATGGTTGTTATCGTTGTCCCATCCTTGTGTACTATTTCATGGGATACTAGACAGATCTTTCCTCGATGTTGGTTATAATGACCATCGCATCCGTTGTGAACTATTTTGCTGGATGTTAGAAGAAGCTTTTTGGTTCATGTGTGTCTCTTCCTAGGTGTTACTATTACATCTCGCTTAGAGGCTCGCTTTTCTTCCCCCTTTGCAGTAGAAGAACTGTTGAGCCTCAAACCTGCACTTCTTCACACATCCTCTCAGCCTCCTTTTCCTATTCATTTCCTTCTTTTGCCACTCATTCCCTCCATCAAATTGCTCAAATCATTGTATTTTAGGACTTTTTACATGGTTTGCTAATTATGCTAATGACTGTTGTTGGTTTAGAATTTTGGTTCAAAGTGCTGCGTTTCCGCAGCTCACACAGGGTTTCTGCAGCTGATCCCGGTTTCCGCAGCCAACCCCGGATTCCGCAGCTGTTTTATTAAATGATATGTTCCAGGTGTCCTCCGGGAAGAAGAGCCACCTGGGCAAGTTCGTGGAACCAAGGACATGGTGTGTATCCTTCTAGCTCACCCAAACCGGTCATAAAAACCCGTGGTCAACGAGGAGGCAAATACGGTCAACAGAAGTCATTAGTGGTGGCACGGCTCTGCGTGTTCTATTTTGGAGCACGTGAAGAACAGGTGGCATCTAACTCAGCCATGAAGACAGTGGGAAACACGAATCCAAAACAGATTGAATGCCCACAACGACTGTTGCCTAAATCCGAGGACGCAGCCAGATTACGTGTTCATACACAGCTGCTTGAATAGCTTAGTTTTCGTTAAGTTAGTTTGCTTTCCTCTGTTATAAATAAAGCGTCTTTGAATGCTGGATAGTTAGTCGTTGTTGTAATCATTTTGTAATTTTGAGCTCCCCACTGTACTTGACATTTTCATGATTAATACATGAGAAGAATGTTTTGTTTCTAAGCGTGTAACTGCTCTTTGGATTGGCTGAAGTAGGCAGAGGGCCCCTGTTTGCGGCAACCACTGTACAGTAGTTTTACTTTTAATTTCCAGCATGTCTTTTTTTCTTGTTTCTTGTATAATAGCTGTACAGATGTATTTTAATTGCTGCGTTTTCAACATGTATAATAGCTGTACATAAACTTTGAATTCTGCTGATTTACATTTCTGCACCTTTGTTCATGACTGATCAGTGTGTTATGCAGGTTTCTTAGGCGAGCCCAGGACAGTTTTCTTTCTTTTCTTTGTACAACTAGTGGCATGTGTGATCATCTTGTCTAGGCTGCTGACCTTTATTTTTCTGCAGTTTGATTTTCATTAGTATCATTTCTTTAACTTGCACTTTACTTTCTGCTCAGTAGTTATCAAGTTGTTCATCTATTGATGGTTCTTTTTCCGTAATCCAATATCTTTATTGAAAGCCAAAATATCACTTAGTGCAGCTTGGTTTATTTTGCTTTAAGACTCACATTGCTGACCTGTTCATAATTGTTCTCACATGATTAAGAAAAGGTTAAAATGGTGTGATTTGTCTCACTTAGATTTCACATTGATTAGATTTTAATGAAGAGTTAAAATAGTGTAAAGTAGTATAAAGTAGTTGTTCTTGCTTTTCATTGAGTTAATATAGATTTCATTTTCATTTTCATCAGCAGCAGAGATACTGGGCCGATGCCATTAGTCCTTTATTTGATTTTAAGCTTTGATTTTATTTCAGTTATTGTTCAAGTTTCCTTTTAGAATACTCTTTAAGTTTCAAGAAATCACTTAGAAATCATCACAATCACCCACATTCACTCGCTTTATTACATCTCCATCACATCACATTAGGAAAGATACAATAAAAAACAAACTAAAAAGATAAAAACGACAAAAGATTAAGAAAACAGTTACCTAAGTACATATAGTACACCTCACTTCATCAGCTTACGAGCCCCGGGTTGACATTTAAAAGTTGCAATTTAGACATCACTAAATTGATCAAACATTTTGGCGCCGTTGCCGGGGAAGTGAAATTAGGTAGCCAATTCTTAAAAAAAAAACAAGAAAATTTCAAGGAAGGAAAATTAATAACCTCTCAAAGTATTCTCTCCTCTTGCACCTAGAGTGATCTGGAGGATCAGAAAAGAGAAAGTTATTAGTTTAATAGTTTCTTGAGTATGCTCTCTTCTTGCACCTAGAGTGATCTAGAAGATCAGAAAGAGAATTATTACCCCGACTTGAAGGAAAATAAAAAAAATGACATGCATAGAGCAAGAGATTCTAGGGGAAGGTTTTTAGCTAGAGCCAAGAGTTCGATTTTTACAAGTCCATCTACTTCAAGGAATAGACAAGAGACACCTCCATCATCTCCAACTTACACTCCTAGCCCTAGGATTCCTGGAATTCAAGAGGCAATAGTTGACTCTCCCACACCATCTATCGAATCTGAATCAGAAAGGGACCCTTTTCTTCCTTCCATAGGAGGACAAATTGTAATTGAAGAAGTAGAATCATCTGAAGAAGAGGGAGAAATTCCTTCTCATTCACCCTTAGTAGAGGAACCGGAAAACTCTGAAGTCTCCGGGGAGACTACCATGACAGAAGAAGGAGCACCTGGATTTGGTAGAGGTAGAGGTAGAGGAGGAGGAGGAGGAGGAAACAATGGAGGAGGTCGAGGTAACATTGGGGGAAATAGGGATGGAGATAACTCATTCGGATTTCCTATAGTCGATGAGGACTCCCGAGCCACCATGAAAAACATCTCACCATCTGTCCTCCCAAACTTCCATGGGATGAGGAATGAAGACCCTGAAACATTTCTATTTGAGTTTGAAGTCGTTTGTCGAACTTATGACTATCTGGAAGACTCTCAAAAACTCAAACTGTTCCCTTCAACATTGAAAGGAGCAGCCTTGAAGTGGTTCATGGGATTACTCACTCAGTCCATTAGGTCTTGGAATGATATGAAACAAACATTTTTGGATAGGTACCTGGACTATTGTATGCCCACCAATCACAAGGATGAGGTATTCAAAATGATGCAAAAAGAAGATGAAAATTTGGAGGATTTGCTTGAAAGATTTCAATACAACTTGAAAAGAGCAAAAATGAACAACTTAGATGAGGAGACCTTAAAAGCCCTTCTATTGAAAGCCATTAGAGATGAATGGATAGATATTTTGAACATGATGGGAAAGGGAGATATATCTCAACTTTCACTCAATGATATAGCAGAACTATGTGTCCATCTCTCAAGGGGGAAGTCTAAAACTCAAAAAGGACCTAGAGATCCTTCTCTCGTCAGAGCAAACAAATTTGCAACTGGATCAATAAGTAGGGTTAAGATTGGAAATATGCTTGATGAATTTAAAATTGACATCTTAGGAAGTCTTAGTGAACAACTAGACACCCTTAAGATTCACAATAAGGAGAAAGCAGAAGCTGAGGCTTTGGCCATCTTTTGCCCAAAGTGTAGAAAGAAACATGCTCTAAGGGAATGTCCCTTGGATGCAAAAGTTGTAGAGACATGTGTAATTTGTTCAGAGAATCATGAGACCAAGGATTGTCCTTCAATCCCTGGGCTCAAATTTGTCTTTCAAGAAGATCCAAATACACTCGAATCTCTCTGTTTTGTTGCAAGAAGACCTTGGCAGGGGCAACAAAATCAAGGGTTTAACAACTCTATGAATTTTCAACCCCCACCAAATTGGAATCCTTGGAAACAACCTTGGTCCCAACCTCAAAATCCTTTTCAATCATGGGTACAAGGTATGCAAAATCCTTATGGGAGATTTGCTCAATTTTACCAATATCCTCCTTCTTTTCAAAACCAACAAGCTCCACAACTTCCAAATCAAAATCCACAACTATCATTGCCATTCCAACAACAACAACCCTCTCAACAGAATCCAAATTCTCAACTCTTGCTTCCATTCCAACAAAAGTCAAATCAACTTCCTTCTCAGCCATTGCCAAACCCCAATAATAAAAATCCTCAAAATGCTTACATGTTGGAAGGTCAACCATTTCCTACCTATATGATTGTTCCTCTCAATGAAGTACAACTCAGATCAGGTAGATTCTTAGATAAGCCTTCTATAAATGATCAAAAGCAAAGCATTTTTGAGGAAGAATCTCTTGAAGCCAATAAGGGTTCTGAAGCATCTCTTCAAAACCCAAACACTCAAAAAGAAAAAGAAAAAGAATTAACCCCCACAACTCCCATAGTTGAGCAACCTGCATCTTTATCCACACCTCCTTTTCCTAAAAGATTACAAATTGACAAAGGAGTGGAAAAACAAATTTGGTTGCCTAACTATAATTTTCTAGATGAATTGAAGAATGTCTGTATTAAGATTCCCTTGTTACAAGCCATTAGGGAAATTCCTATTCTAGCAAAAACAATAAAGGAGTTGAGCCTTAAAAGACTAGGAAGGAAACCAAGAGATACCAGAAGGATCCACCTGGTAGGAAAAATTGCAGATATCATGATGGGAAAAATTACTATGCAGAAATATGTAGACCCTGGTAGTCCAATTGTCAAAACACATATCAATGGGGTAGAAATACCAAATACTTTGATTGATTTAGGGGCTGCTATTAACATTATGAGTAGACAGACTATGGAACAGCTAAAACTTCCTAATCTTCTTTTTACACCTACTTTATTGCAATTGGCAGATCGATCAATTATTAAACCAGATGGTGTATTAGAAGACATTCCGGTCTCCCTAGACTCTTGGGAATATCCAGTGGATTTCATGATTTTAACTCCCAAGAGTAATCTAGGAGGACATCCTCTTATTTTAGGAAGACCTTGGCTAGCCACAGCTGATGCTTTCATAAGTTGTAGGTCTGGGGATATGTATATTTCTGATGGTAATTCGACAAAGAAGTTCAATCTGTATCCTCCAGCAAAAGCAATTACAGAAATAGGGGATAATGAGTGGATTAATGATGAAGATACTATACAACCTGTCTTTACCATTTCTGAGGTTAGTGAAGATAGTCAAATTCTGAACACATTAGAAAATTTTGAACCATCTTCAGAATATGACTCCACACAATTTCAGTTGGATTCTGACATTGAGTGTCTATCATCTAGACAAATGTCTCTTTTCTCTATGGAAGAGTTTGGTAGTTCTGCCATTGAGATTTTTCCAGGAAAAACATTGAATATCAACAGAAACTTGGAAAAATCACAACAAGGGGAGCTAACCAAAATCTTGCAAAAACATTCTACTGCATTTGCATGGGAGTATACCGATATGAAAGGTATTGACCCTAAGACTTGCATTCATCACATCTACATTGAACAAAACAGTAAACCAATCAGACAACCTCAAAGAAGGATGAATCCAAACCTTAGGGAGATAGTGAAAGAAGAGCTCCAAAAGTTACTTAATGTAAACTTCATTTACCCCATTTCAGATAGCCGGTGGGTTTCCCCTTTGGTTATAGTACCTAAAAAGAATGGTAAATGGAGGGTTTGCATTGATTACAGGGAATTAAACAAAGCAACTTTGAAGGATCACTTTCCTTTACCCTTTATTGATCAAGTATTAGATACTTTAGCAGGAAAAAAGTACTTCTCATTTTTGGATGGTTTTAGTGGTTACAATCAAATTCAGGTAGCACCTGAAGATCAGGACAAGACCACATTTACCTGTCCATGGGGAACTTTTGCTTACCGAGTACTTCCTTTTGGATTATGTAATGCACCTGCAACATTTCAAAGGGCAGTATTAGGAATCTTTTCTGATCTAATTCATGATTGTGTAGAGGTCTATATGGATGATTTTACAGTTTATGGTAATTTATTTGAAGAGGCATTAGAAAAATTGGAAAAAATCCTTATAAGATGTAAGGAAACAAATCTTTCATTAAGTCATGAAAAATGCTTTATGATGTTTACTGAAGGGATTGTTTTAGGACATCATATTTCAGGAGATGGAATTAAAGTTGATAGATCAAACGTTGAAGTCATCTCCAAGTTACCTATTCCAAATTGTCAAAAAGATGTTAGAAGTTTTCTTGGGTTTACTGGATATTATAGAAGATTTATTGAAAACTTCACCAAGATAGCATCTCCGCTCTTCAAATTACTTACAAAAGACTGTGAATTCAAGTGGGATCCTGACTGTCAATCTGCATTTGAAACTCTAAAAACAAGAATATCTGAAGCGCCCATCCTAAGAGGGCCAAATTGGAAACTTCCTTTCCATATTTCTACAGATGCTTCAGATACAGCTCTAGGAGCTGTGTTGGGTCAAAAGGATTTAGTTCCTTATGCCATTTATTACACCAGTAAAAATTTGACTCCCACTGAGTTAAATTATACTGTGACTGAAAAAGAGTTCTTAGTCGTTGTTCATGCAATTAACAAGTTTAGACATTACATAACTGGCTATGAAACGTTTATCCATACTGATCATTCTGCAATTAGATATCTCATGAACAAACTTGTTACTAATGGCAGAGTCACAAGATGGCTTTTACTTTTACAAGAATTCAATATTACTATGTTAGATAGACCAGGAAAACAAAATACAGTAGCTGATTTCTTGTCTAGGATCCAAAATACTAACGAAGATTCTCCCGTAGAGGATAAGTTTCCAGATGAATATCTGTTTGCAGTAACTACTAAAACTCCTTGGTATGCAGATATTGCTAACTATTTGGTTACAAGGAAGCTACCTCCACACTTATTTCCTAATGAGAAAAGGAAAATCATTCAGGAGAGTTCAAAGTATTCATGGATTTCTAAAGAATTGTTCAAAACAGGGCTAGATTGTGTGATCAGAAGATGTGTTCGAGAAGATGAAATGCCTGACATCCTTAAGGCATGTCATGATGAACCATGCGGTGGACACTTTGCTGACAAGAGGACGGCCTATAAAATCCTTTCTTTAGGATATTATTGGCCTTCTCTCTTCAAAGATGCAAAACAATATGTTAGAAGGTGTGACAGCTGCCAAAGAGTTGGGAGACCAACTCTTTCAAATGAAATTCCATTACAGCCACAGGTACTCATCGAACCCTTTGAGAAATGGGCTTTAGATTTTTTTGGACCTATTAATCCACCATCTAAACAAAAGAAGTATATATTGGTTTGCACTAATTATGTTACAAAATCGGTAGAAGCCAAGGCATTGCCTTCTGCCACTGAAAATTCAGTTGTTCAATTTCTTTTTGAGGATATTTTTACTCGTTTTGGTGTCCAAAGAGAAATTGTGACAGATCAGGGAAGTCAATTTACATCTAACTTGATGGAGAAGCTGATGGAAGAATACAAAATCAAGCATAAAAAATCTACTCCATACCATCCGCAAGCAAATGGTCAAGTGGAATCCACAAACAAAGTTCTTGAGAGCATCGTCACCAAAACTGTTCATCTCCACAGAAGAGATTGGGCAGAAAGGCTTCTTGAAGCCTTATGGGCCTATAGAACTACATGGAGGAACATAACAGGACATTCTCCCTATGAACTTGTTTATGGGAAAGAAGTCTTGCTCCCCATTGAGTTCCAAGTCAAGACCTTCAAGATGGCAGTTCAGTTGGGGATGAGTCTATCAGAAGCCCAAAAGCACAGAATGGAGCAGCTGAATGAGCTAGATGAAATAAGACAAGATGCAATTTTAAGGACCGATCTAGTTCAGCACCAAAGAACTAAGTGGCATGACAGATATATCAAAGAGAAGAAGTTTCAAAAGAGAGATTGGGCGTTACTGTTTGATTCAAAATTTAAAGACTTCAAAGGAAAATTTCAGACTCATTGGCTTGGACCATATGAGATTGATGAAGTCTTTAGCAATGGAGCAGTTCGAGTCAAGACTATTGATGAGTTTCAAACTCCTCTCATTGTGAATGGCCACCGATTGAAAATTTATCATAAGCCACTCTCAAAAGAGGACTTTGTCAAAAATTTTCAAGAGAATTCTGCAATGAGGCTGGTGGAGAAGAATTCTTCTCCTCCATCAGCCTAATCTCTGTTTCCTTCTGAATTAAAAAAAAAATATAAAATAAAAAATAAAAATGTGTATAAGCCTGAAAACCAATCCCAGATTGGCGGTCTTATATAGAAAATATGGAGTGAAAATCAGGGACACCTGACACTCTATATTTTCCAAAAAAAAAAAAAAAAATCTCTTTCTCTCCATCTTCACTCCACTTGTCATTTCCATCTTCACCTCCATCTCATCTTCATCTCCATTCCACTTCACTTCCATCTCATTCCATTCATTTCATTCCATTCCATTAATAAAAGTCCCTCTCAGGACTATTTCATTCAGTTAGTTGTTTTTCTAACTAAATTTGTGCAGCTAAAAGGGGAGTTGTCTTAGTTTCCGCAGCTGGGAACCGTTTCTGCAGCTCGCACCAGTTTCCGCAGCTCGAAATGATTCCGCAGCCAGCACACTCTGTCTCTACAACAGCACTCTGTTTTCAAAAGTCACAGTCAGAGGTATCATCATCACCAAGAATAGCAAGGATATGAGGCATCTGCAAGATCAAAAAGCAATAATGGGTCAGCAACCTTAATCAACAAATGGCGAACTTATGAAGGTATGATCAAAATCTTTTCCAAACAACAATTTAATGTCATTTTATGCATAGTTATTAAATCATGGAAAGAGCCACTAAATGCAATGATTCGGCAAGATCATCCCATTCCTCCTCCACGATAATCCACCTCATACCTTTCTAACGGTTCCATAATCACTCTTAATTCAAACTCGAAATGGGGCTGCGCTTTCATTTATTGGCCGTACCTCTGTGACGTAACCCAATGTACCACGGCTCTCCTTACCATCATTTCCGCAGCCAACGCTGAGACGTGTGCGTAAGCCACCCGACTCTAAAGGATTCGGCCGTTATTCCGTCCACTTATCACTCCATTTCTGCATGCGTTGAACTCATTTCTCGTGTTTGTCTTCTACTCCCTCGTACTCACACTATTTCCACTCTCATTTCCACCGCGAACTCCACAGCTCTGTTTCAAACCCCGATTACAGTTCTGCAATACGCCTTACATTACGTTACAGCTACTCCACTTACAGCCGTAATCCACCTATTTTTCCCGTGAGCATCCTCCTTGAGCATCCACACACAGTCAAAGCTTCAGCCAAAGTTGAGAGCCGAAGATGGGGAAGCTGCTTAGAGCTGAACCTGAGGGTCCGAAGTATTTAGAAGGGTATCCACAGATGAAGGAAGCATTAAAGAAAGCAAAGTAGTTGAAGTTTATTCAAAAATTCAGAGGGTATAATAAGGAGGTAACGAAAGCATTTGCTCGATCCTTCAATGGACACACCATGGAAGTAGGGGACCTGAAATTCACAATAACAGAGAACACCATAGCAGCAGCAACCAGTTTACCACAAGAGGTAGACAGATGGTTTAAGAACAGAGGGCTGGAAGATCAGGGATGGAAAGACATGCTTAAGAACCCAGGTATGGACACTTCAATATTCACTAAAGGGATTCCTGTGCATGTAATTAAGGAAGAATGGACTGCATTGTTATTACTTGTTCAAAATTTTATCACATGTGAGGGCCGCTTTGGCATTATGTATATGTACCATGCAAGGATTATGATGAATTTCATGGAAGGCCATGCCCTCAATTTACCCCACTTTCTGTTAGCAAGCCTAAAGAAAATGAGTTCCACTGTCCAAAAGAATGTAGGCCATATTGAACCCCACTTGTATCATCACGGGTTCATTAAAATTCTCATAGAAGAGCAATTGAAAAATAACAAGGATACATGGGAAAAGTTTCTAATCAGAAACCATTTCCAAGAGGTGACTGAAGCCTCTAGCAGTTCCCCTAGAATCCCAAAAAGAAGTAGGAGAAGAGAAAGAAATGTTGCAGCCCAAGATCCTCCTACAGTAGAAACTCAAGAAATTGCTCAAGAAGAAGAGGAAGAGGGAGATAAAACCAAGAAACAGAAAAAGGATAAAGGGAAAACAATTGTTCAAGAATCATATCCATCACCTGAACCTTCAGTAGAAGAAGACTCTCAAACCTTGGCTGATAGACTAGCACAACTTCAAGCTGCTGCCCTCTCAAAGAAGAAACAGAAAGAAAAACAGGGTGCCCAGCAAAAGAGCATTAGTGCACAAGTGAGAAGAAGCAGTAGACTTAAAGAAAAAATGAGTGTGACTAAAGGAAAACAATCACATTTCATTGATTTGGGAGAAGGTACACCTGAAAAGGCTCCAACTCAGCTTGACCTTGAGTCGAGTCCTCCACGTGTTGAGACCACTCCTCCACATGAAGAGAGCCCCTTTCAGCCAGAACCTCAAACAGAATTTGATTTTGAACATAGCCCAAGAAGAACACCTGAAATTGACCCTGACCAGCAGGAGGTATACAATTATTTGGAGACCTTGGAGCAATCAGTTGCAGGTCCAAGCACTATATTGCCTCTTGATGAACAGGTCCAATCTTTAAAACAAGAGGTGTTTGAGCTAGAAGTCCTGAACCGGCATATTAAACAAGAAAACGAAGCATTGAAAGAACAAAGCAAGGTGGACAAAATTGTCCATGACAATACCATGCTTCACTTAGGACTCTGGCAGAAGAAGAACAGAAAATTGAAGAGAAAATGTAAGAAGCTGAGGAGGGCATTGATCAATTTGAAATTCAGGTGTTTTGTCAGAAAACCAAGGACAATTTTGGCAGCAAGGAGAAAGAGAAGAAGGCTAGATGTTTTGGCAGAATCATCTAAGCACATGGATTGAAAAACAATGACAAAGTTTTGGTTGCATGAGGACATGCAACACCTTCACAGTGGGGGTATGTTGAGCCTCAAACCTGCACTTCTTCACACATCCTCTCAGCCTCCTTTTCCTATTCATTTCCTTCTTTTTCCACTCATTCCCTCCATCAAATTGCTCAAATCATTGTATTTTAGGACTTTTTACATGGTTTGCTAATTATGCTAATGACTATTGTTGGTTTAGAATTTTGGTTCAAAGTGCTGCGTTTTCGCAGCTCACACAGGGTTTCCGCAGCTGATCCCGGTTTCCGCAGCCAACCCCGGATTCCGCAACTGTTTTATTAAATGATATGTTATAGGTGTCCTCCGGGAAGAAGAGCCACATGGGCAAGTTCGTGGAACCAAGGACATGGTGTGTATCCTTCCAGCTCACCCAAACCGGTCATAAAAACCCGTGGTCAACGAGGAGGCAAATACGGTCAACAGAAGTCATTAGCGGTGGCACGGCTCTGCGTGTTCTGTTTTGGAGCACGTGAAGAACAGGTGGCATCTTCCTCAGCCACGAAGACAGTGGGAAACACGAATCCAACAACAGATTGAATGCCCACAACGACCGTTGCCTAAATCCGAGGACGCAGCCAGATTACGTGTTTATACACAGCTGCTTGAATAGCTTAGTTTTCGTTAAGTTAGTTTTCTTTCCTCTGTTATAAATAAAGCGTATTTGAACGCTGGATAGTTAGTCGTTGTTGTAATAATTTTGTAATTTTGAGCTCCCCACTGTACTTAACATTTTGATGATTAATACATGAGAAGACTGTTCTGTTTCTAAGCGTGTAACTGCTCTTTGGATTGGCTGAAGTAGGCAGAGGGCCCCTGTTTGCGGCAGCCACTGTACAGTAGTTTTACTTTTAATTTCCAGCATTTCTTTTTTTCTTGTTTCATGTATAATAGTTGTACAGATGTCTTTTAATTGCTGCGTTTTCAACATGTATAATAGTTGTACATAAACTTTGAATTCTGTTGATTTACATTTCTGCACTTTTGTTCATGACTGATCAGTGTGTTATGCAGGTTTCTTAGGCGAGCCCGGGATAGTTTTCTTTCTTTTCTTTGTACAACTAGTGGCATGTGTGATCATCTTGTCTAGGCTGCTGACCTTTATTTTTCTGTAGTTTGATTTTCATTAGTATCATTTCTTTAACTTGCACTTTACTTTCTGCTCAGTAGTTATCAAGTTGTTCATCTATTGATGGTTCTTTTTCCATAATCCAATATCTTTATTGAGAGCCAAAATATCACTTAGTGCAGCTTGGTTTATTTTGCTTTAAGACTCACATTGCTGACCTGTTCATAATTGTTCTCACATGATTAAGAAAAGGTTAAAATGGTGTGATTTGTCTCACTTAGATTTCACATTGATTAGATTTTAATGAAGAGTTAAAATAGTGTAAAGTAGTATAAAGTAGTTGTTCTTGCTTTTCATTGAGTTAATATAGATTTCATTTTCATTTTCATCAGCAGCAGAGATACTGGGCCGATGCCATTAGTCCTTTATTTGATTTTAAGCTTTGATTTTATTTCAGTTATTGTTCAAGTTTCCTTTTAGAATACTCTTTAAGTTTCAAGAAATCACTTAGAAATCATCACAATTACCCACATTCACTCACTTTATTACATCTCCATCACATCACATTAGGAAGATACAATAAAAAACAAACTAAAAAGATAAAAACGACAAAAGATTAAGAAAACAGTTACCTAAGTACATATAGTACACCTCACTTCATCAGCTTACGAGCCTCGGGTTGACATTTAAAAGTTGCAATTTAGACATCACTAAAT
Organism: Pinus tabuliformis; assembly: GCA_031772625.1. Lineage (NCBI taxonomy): Eukaryota > Viridiplantae > Streptophyta > Pinopsida > Pinales > Pinaceae > Pinus > Pinus tabuliformis. The sequence continues at coordinate 791,088,171 of CM062809.1, read as the reverse complement.
TGACCAAACAAGAACCTTGACATAGTTGCAACTACACACTCACCAAGCACATGTCCCTTTCTTTTCAAAGACACCATTACATCACTCTCTTGTGCTAAGAGCTAGAGACAAGGAAAATGTTTAAGGATTTGGAAACCAAACCTTTATACTAGATGGGACTCCTACACCAAACGGTGTGTGGTCTGATTGAGACTTCATATCGGGGAGATCCCCTTGGTTGACTGATTTCCAGCACTGTCAACAACACCCTAATTAGCCAAGGCATCAACTTCATTGTTGAGTTTTCTCTTAATGTGAAAGAATTCAATCCAGTTATATTTGTCCATAGCTATCTTGATTTGATGCAAGATAGAGGGATGGAACTATTCATTATTTCCTTGGATTTTAATAATTTGCTAGATCACTATCATAGAGTCGCAAAAAAATAATAACTGGAAAATAGCTTTGGAAAGATCCATTTCTAAACCCTGCCATAATACAAGAAATTATGCATGGTTATATGTTGAGATTCCTATCCCCCAAAAAAATTGGATCACTCCTTCATTAAGGCAAAGGACAACCCCTTTGGCTCTAACCTCCCCATTTTCTATCATTTATTAAAAATAATTAATTTTCTAATTTTATTAATAACTCATGAATATAAACCATCTTAGATTTATCTTAATTCTGGATCTATCTAGATCTATCTTAATTTTGGGATCTACCAAGCACAAGGATGAATCAATCATGTTTTAACTCTAAAAGTGGTTTGCATGTCAAGTGATTTCGAATGGATCTCACTGGTTTTATTATTAATTATAATTAATTAAAATTAAAATTATTAATTTTTTATTTTTAGTTCTATATAATTTTACTAAGTGAAAATATTTTATTGTTAATTAGAATTATTAATTCTTTTATTTTAATTTTTAATGTAATTTATTTTTTATTTTATTTTGATCAATTTAAAATGTTTAAAGGACATTACATTATCTCTATCATATTAGAAAGAAAAAGTCATTTTAATCTTTTACCATTTAATTGAGCCCACGTAAATATTTACAAACATTTACACCACTACAACATCTTCCCATACTTAATTTTCTTTTAAATTTAATTATAAAAATGTTATAAAATAAAATAAAATAAAATATTTTTATTTCGAAATAAGTGATGATTTGTCGGCATGTGGTATTGATAAGCCATGTATTGGCCCATGGTATTGTAACAAAGCCTATTTACAAGTTAATAATATCCATGATAAAATGGGGTGAATATCCATAATTAAGAATATTGTTGAGCCACAACCCAGTATGGGATAGATGTAAGCATAAATGTTTAACATTTAATGTTTAACATTTAATCTTTAACAAATTTAATCTAATGTCAATGTCATCCCAGTATAAGGATATATGTTTATGTTAAATGTTTAACATTTAACGTTTATATGTCAGCGAAATTTTAAAAAAATAAAACATTAAAAGTAACCAAAAAAAAGAGGTTAAAAGTATTGAATAAAAAGTTAAAAGTATATAAAGTCGGATGCCTATGCATGTAAACATTTAAATGTTGACTCAATTAATAATAAAAAAGTTAATGTTAAAGTCAATTTGTTATATTTTGATTTTGTTGTTAATTTGTGAATAAGCTTTGTTACCATGTCATAGGCCAATACCATGGCTTATCAATACCACATGCCTAAAAGCTATAACTTATTTGACAATCCAAATAGTTTTTAAGAATATGACATGATTCTTAACCATGGATATTCACCCTCACTTTACCATGGATATTATTAACATGTAAATAGGTTTTGGTACAATACCATGGCTTATCAAAACCACATTCTTGAAAAAACATAACTTATTTCACAATCAAAATAAAAAATAAGTATTTTAATTTAATTTAATTTTACAACATTTTTTTAATTAAATCTAAAAGGAAAAAGGTTATCATTACTTTTAATATATATCTAAACCTTGTATCTTTACCACTACTAAAATGATTCCCATAGAAATTAAATCAAGGTTTCAACAAAATTAAAATTGAGAATACTTTATATATAACGATGTGAAATATATATACTATAGATAATATTACTAAGAACCAACATAGATCCATCTTAACTAATGATTCAAGAGATATATGAGAGCAAAAAAATTGACTAACAATAATAGAGGAAAGATAGTGCATGATTGCTTTATTTTTTTCATTATGGTATTTTCTTTGATATGATTGATCTGAAATATAGATTCGATATTTTACAACCAATTGAGTTTATTTTTTTATTAATTTAGATATTTTCTTAAACACAATATCATGGAATCAAATTTAAAATAGAGAGGGGGGAGAGAGAGTGAATTTTTTTAATTTAGATACTTTCTTCAATACAATATCATGGAATCAAATTTAAAAGAGAGAGGGTTTGGGGGAGGAAGATAGTGACAAAGCTGGAGGGTGAAGAGAGAGAGAGAAAAAATGTGAGAGTGATGGGGGTGATAGAAAGCGAGGTGGGAGAGAGAGGGAGACAGAGGATTGAAGACAAAGAAGAGGGGAGAGAGAGAAGGAAAGAAGAAAGAGATAGAGAGATAGAGGTGGAGAAAGAGAGGGACTGATAAGGGAGAGATGGGGAGAGAGGAGAGAGAAAGACGAATCAATAGAGAGAAGGGGAGAGAGAGAGAGGGAGAGAGAGATGAAGGAAATAAGAAAGACACGGAGGGAGGAAGGTGGAGAGAGAGAGGGAGTGATAAAGGAAAGATGGAGATAAATTGGGAGAGAGAAGAGCAGGAGAAAAGAGAGAAGGGAGAGGGAGAGGGACAAAAAGGGAAGAGAGAGGGAGAGAAAGAGACGGGGAGAGAGATAGATATGAAGAGAGTCTATATTTGGAAGTGGGATAAAAACAAAATTATATAATTAAAATGTATATGTAATTAATGATTCTATTTTATCTTAATTTTATTAATAAAAATAAGTTATATTATACAAAATTACAAATAAATTAACATGGATCTAAATGAAATTAAATAGCAAATTATTTACACACCTTAACAAATTTGATGTTTTAGGAAGATTTATAGATTTGAGCTTACAGTCGCTTAGGTGGAAAGACGTGTTCTCGGCCATTAGCTTTAGAAAACATGATTGGTTGGAAATTACCAAACTATAATATCATAGAATATGATAACGGTAAAAACGAAAAATTGAATTAATTTGGAAAAAAATAAAATATCTAATCTATACTAAACTAATAAACAGAAATGTAACTACATTAATATGTAAATTAATACACATATATACAATAATTTAACCTTATGTTCATCCTTTCTACACAATTCCATAAAAATCACAACTCAGAAATATAAGTGTGCAACAACATGGAGCATAAATAATATCTCCACAAATTTACATGATCCATAGAAAAAATAGATCTAACCCCATTTGCAAAAAAATCACATATAAAATAGTTTGAAAACACATGCCTTATTTTCTCTTTATTTTAAAGTATTTTAAATATAAATGAAATTTATAGTAAGATATTTATATAAATACCCCCGATGGGGTGACCAAACATTTGGCCAGATCACCTCGGGGTATGCCTCGGTAGATGAGCAAAGGATGGTCATTTGGCCAGATCACCTCGGGGTATGCCTCGGTAGATGAGCAAAGGATGGTGTATATAGTGATTTGACAAGAAGGTGGGTGGTTGAACATTCTAGACCCACTTATATCATGGAAGATTTTAGGTGCTAATATTCGTAAGTGGGTTAATTTTCCATATTTGATTCACTAATTTCAATTTTTTCTAAAAATGACTTGCCCAAATTTTGTAGTATAAAATTATTTTACCTTAAAGAGCACTTAAATTTTATAGACACTAATTATAAAATCAATAGAAATTTTAATATTTTTATAAAGATATCTCCAAATATTTTATAGTCTGCATCATACGAACTAGTAAAATTCGTCGAGGTTTCTAAACTTTAAGATAAATTTTCATCCTTAAAAATTTCCCTGAGCTATATTCATTATATTGTGTAGAGGCATTAGTGAAATGATTATTGTATCTTGGGTGATGAACTCAAAGTACAAGGTGGTGGACTGGAGCATTGAAGGCCAAGCAAGCTTGTTAGGGCCATGGGGTAGTTAGAATTATGTGGAGCGCTCAGATAGTGGTTTTTTGGCTTCTCAAAAGGGCTTTTGTACTTTCATATGGGATCCTGGTACTTTTGGATGTATCTCTCCTCTATGGTGCTGTAAGGTTGGTAGTGTGTGGTGGAACCCAAGGTGTTGATGAAGGAGGGATGCTTCGCGCTGGTGGGTACTCGATGGTCTCCATGTTATATGATGCTTCTAGTTCTAATGTTTTTCTTAGTTGTTGATTTTGGTGGTGGTTAGTAATGTGACACTATCGCTTGTCCTTTGGAGTGGGTGGCTTGGTTTATGGACACATTCTCATTCTGAAGAGAATTTCCCGAGGGTAATCAGGGTTCATGGCGGTTCTATTTTTCGTTGTGCCCCTCATGCAAAATTCACCAGGGTGGTGGCACAACTGGTCATCGGGAAGAATACAAGACCTTGGTTAGATGTTACCTAGTTGTGAATATTATGGTATTAGGTGTGTTATTGCATTCTTTTGGGTTGAGAATTGTTTTCGTCCCTCCCTTGTTCTAGTTGTGGACTGCTGGACGAGTAAGGTCGACCAAGGGTTTTGGAAAGGTGCTGGTAGAAAATGCATGGTGTGATTTTTAGCTTGAAAGAATTGTGAAGTCATCGTGTGGAGGTTGTGGCACTTCTCATGTCTACTCGGGCGTGGTTGATTCTTTCTGGGCAGTAGAGTTATCCTTGGTCATTCTGGTAAGCTGTCTTTGGGTGCCACCATCCATGCCTCGCCAGTGTGGTTGTCCCCGTCGTAGAGGTGGGCATCACGACCTTGTTGGGCACTAAGCCAGTGGCTCGGGTTCGGCTTCTGAGGATCCATTAAATGGAGAACAAGTAGGTGACGTCAATGGAGAATGGGCAGCTAAGGTTGTTCATGCTCGTGTGTATTCTCCAAGCTAAGTGGAGGCTCTCGCTGGAAACAATTGTTGAATAATTGAGAGGCGTCCAGGCCAACTTGGACATGATAAGGGAGCACCATTGTGAAGACAAGAGCCAATTAGTGGCCTACATGAACGACATTCAATTCAACCTCAATGAGACTCTGGAGCAACTAGAGAGAATTCGACGAAACCAAAGACACATCAATGATTGTTTGTGCAACTTGGAGACCCGAGTAGAGCACATCAATTTTCATATGCATGAGCAAGACGACTTCCCAACAGTTCCCCCCTGAACTTCCTCCTCACCACCTTCCATGACATGACATTCTTTTTTTCCATCCTTTTGCTATATAAGATTGGTAAGCCTATCAAAAATAATAGTTGTATGATTATAATTGATGCTTTTTCCAAAACCACTCGCTCTCATCTCTCCTCTCCATGAAGCAGGGAAGACGTGAAGTCAATTTTTGTACTTACATTTTCATTGTTTTTTTTTTTCTCAATCTGTCTAATTCTATTATTATACAAAAAGATCCAAAAAGTTACAGCAAGGCCTTGGCCTTGAAAATCTTGCCATGAGGTTGGCAATTAGCCCAGATGAACACATTCCAAATTTTGGTAGACTTCCTTCTGATATGTCTTCTCCTAAGACCAAAAACATTGCTAAACAGGGACATGCTGAGACATACAACAATTGCACAGATATGCAATGCTAAACATGAACATCCTGACATACAGACACATACAATTGACACAGAGACATATAGACACATAAAATGACCTAACATAGGCAAAATTGCGAGTTTCAAAACAGAGTAATGCGCCTACTTCTTAGGCTGTTGAGAGCAGAATGCCAGACAAGATCAATCATCAACTGTAGTGTAAGGTTCCTCCACTACCCTACACCCGTATTGCAAAGAGTCTTCTGAGTCTGAGCGAAGGACCACCAAGCCTGTTGGGTCTCCCTGAGCTGGTTCACTTGGACCTGCAGGGGCAGCTTGATTCACCAAGGAGGAGCTTCCCATGACCAGGCATTGAATATCTATTGGAGGCGCCATCCTTTTTTCTAGCGGAATTTCCGGATGTGCTATTGCCTGGCTGCTGAGATTTTCACAATTTTCTATAGTAACAGAAACTAAGAAAGTGGAATTGGCAAGAGTACAGGGGATGCGATAACGAACTGTTGGGTGCGCCGCATGCTCACACTCGGCCATCCTGCCACGCCCGTGTCCTCTGCCTCTTCCGGCTCTGGTAACAGGGGGACGGCTTTGCTCAGGTGCCAGCTCGACCGAGGAAGAGGGGGAGATGGGGGCGGACCTCTGAGAGGTGGCACGTCCACGGGAGCCACCACGTCTGCTTCCCATCCTAGGCCGTTCTCTCGGCATTGCGATGTACAGAGGATTGACAAGTGAACAGATACACGGAGGGGAGTGACCAACAAATACGTGAGCCCTTTGAGCCAGAGCCCAATGCCTGTGAAACACTCTTGTGCCTGAAACAGGGACGGATTTAGGCACTGTAATTGAGTGACCCTGAGTTACCCACAGCACCGCAGAGGAGTGCGAAGAGGCCGCAGAGGAGTGCGAAGAGGCCGCAGAGGAATGCCAAGAGACCGCAGAGGAGTGCGAAGAGGCCGCAGGAGCGCAGAGTTTATGGAGCGGATGGAGGAATTAAGGACAGGCATTAAAAGCCTTGTGTGAGACCAGCTCACCAGTTCTGCAAAGTACCTCGTGGCGTGCATGGGCTGACACCTGCCCATGTGAAGCGCCACCTTCGTACCTTCATAGCATTCAAACACCCGCATCCGGGAGAGAGATATCTTTCTGCACCAAAGAAGTGCAATCCTGTTTGAGTTGTTCATCATCTACCATTTCAAGGGATCCTGAGAAATAAGGAAGTTGCTGAGTTGCTCCCTGGTTGGCTAATCTGTCTGCGACTTGATTTGTTGTTCTTCTAACATGCTGGAAGGTTATGCTTTGGGGATTTCTTAGCTTTTCCTCCAGTGATTCCAATCTACTGAGCAATCTCCAGTTGGATGCTATCTTGACTATTGTAGTGCCTGCCTGTATTCTGTTGGTTGCTGCTATAAGGATGAATGGATCGCCTTCGACCTCTAGAGGAAAGAAGTGCTTTTGCTCTGCAATGCAGATCCCGTTCCAAAGTCCTTCCAACTCAGCTGCATTATTAGTGTCTTTGCCAATCGATCCATAATAGATATGCAATATTTCCCCCGTATGGCTTCTGAAGATTCCTCCAAATCCTGTCGGCTCAGCATTACCTTTGGCTGCCCCGTCAAAATTCAGTTTGTAAGAGTTAATTGCAAGAGGGGACCAAGATAACGGAGAGGCAGTACCTGTTGGAGGACGAACCTTAACTTGGGCTAACAAGGAGAGGTCCAGATTCTAGGCTTTCAGAATGATACCTTCCTGCGGAGATTCTGGCAGATCTTTGTCATACCAGGTTCTGATGGCTAGAGTTTCTTGAAGATTTTGTTTTAGGAGGAGCCACAGAGCTTCAATTGGCTGGTTGGTGTTGTTGAAGATTCTGTAATTTCTTTCCTTCCAGAGAATCCAATAAAGAAAGCCTGGTATTAGACTCCAAAGAGAGTTAAGAAGCTGGCTTTTAAAAGGGTTCTTTGTCCATTTCCTAATGGTTTCTGTAACATCTTCCATCCGAGCTTCCGATCTCCTGTTGCATTTTTCAATTCTCTCCCAAAGTTGCGTTGCTAGCGGACAGGTTTCCATTAAGTGTCTAATGGTTTCAGAGTGGAGATTGCAATTTGGGCATCTTGATGGGCCAATGAATCCACGCTTTTGCAGGTTGTCCCAAGTGAGTATGCGCCTTTTACTTAAAAGCCATAAAAAAGTGGAGACCTTAGGCCATACTCCTGGTTGCCAGACCTTTTCCCATATCTGATCCTTGTCTGTCTGGATGGCTGAGTAGCGTAATTGGTAGGCTTCTTTGGTGGTGAATGTTCCTTTAGGCGTATGTCCCCATCTTAGTTTGTCCTGCTGGTTAGAGTATCGAATTCTTCTGTAATTGAGTTCTTGATCTATGTCGGTGTGCGTTTCTCCTTGCCAATCAGTCTGCCAGAGGCTAGCAGGTTTCCAGATTTGGAAATCATGGTGCGTGTGCTGCTGCCAGAATTGATGAACAAGTGTGAGGTTCGCCTGCTGCATGGAAGCTTGCCATAGTGGCTTTTGGAATAGAGTTGCCAGTTTCGGGAGTTGTTGCCATGAATCCTCCCAGAACCTTGCAGTGGTGCCTGAGTGAATTTCCCAAAAACTATGCTCTTGAATGAAAGCGCTGTGGAGCTTTGCGGCATTCCATATCAGAGAACCTTGGGTTGTTGTGCTGATTCTGATAAGATCATTCCATTGACTGCCCGGGGCATATTTTGCTTGCCAGAGTCTCGCCCATGGTGAATGTGGCTTGGAGATCCAATTCCACCATATACGAGCTCCCATTGTATTGTTGCTTTGGAGAGGATCCCTTAAGCCCAACCCACCTTCTGATTTGATTTTGCATACTTCTTTCCAGTTGACAAGAGCCCATTTTCTGTTCAGGCCAGAGGAGCCCCATAGGAAGTTGCGCTGAAGATTGTGGATTGCTTTAAGGACCCATTTTGGCACTGCCATGATGGAAAAAAGATACAAAGGCATTGCCTGGAGAACCGATTTGATCAAGACAAGTCTGCCAGCCATGTTTAGAGAGCGAAAAGTCCAAGACGAAAGCCTTGATTCTAATTTGTCTAGGAGAGTCCTCCAAGAAGCATGCTTGATGGCTGAATCAGCTAGAGGAGCCCCCAGGTATTTTGAAGGAAGCTTGGCAATAGAGAACCCCAGAATTCGAGCAATATTCCTTTGAGTTGAAGGGGGAGTGTTGAAAAAGAAGAGCTGAGATTTAGAAGCATTGATAGAGGTGCCAGAGGCTTCAGAGAAGAGGGAGAGTAGGGATTTGAAAACAGAGGCCTCTTGAGAGGATGGATGGCCAAATAACATTGTGTCGTCTACAAACTGTTGATGGGAAAGGGGATTAAGACCATGGAGGGAAATTCCTTTTAAAGCATGGGTGGAGACAGCTGATTTGAGCAGTCTACTGAGCCCTTCTGCCATTAGGACAAAGAGGAATGGGGATAGGGGATCCCCCTGCCTGATACCACGGGAGGGGCGGAAGGGCGAAGATGGGGAACCATTCAGCAGGACAGAGATGCTGGGAGAGGAAATGAGATTCATGATCCATCTGGTCCATGTTGAATTGAAGCCAAAAGCTAATAACATCTTATGAATGTAATTCCAACTGAGTTTATCAAAAGCTTTAGAGAGATCCAGCTTTAGAATCATACCTGGTTTTTTGAGAAGCTTTAGAGAGTGGATTACCTCATTCGATAGAATAATACCGTCCATGATCTACCGCCCTTCTACAGAACCTGTCTGCCCTGGAGAAATGAGAAGAGGAAGGAGAGGTTTGAGCCTGTTCGCTATTACTTTTGAGATGAGCTTGTAGATGACATTGCATAGTGCTATCGGTCGGTATTTATCAGGCTTATTTGGTTCTTCACCTTTAGGTACCAGCGCTAAAAAGGTTGCATTGAGGGAGGGAAGAATCCAGTGCATAATTCTTGATTCCTCCACTAGTTCCCATACCTCTGTCTTGATGAGCTCCCAAAACTCATGAAAGAAATTGGTCGTGAAACAGTCAGGCCCAGGTGCCTTGCCATCTTTGAGTTGGGCCATTGCTTCTTTGACCTCCCTGAGTGAAGTGGACTGGAGCAGTTTGTTGTTGTGATCCTCCGTTATGATTCTGGGAATGTGCTGCGTGATAGCTCTAATTGCCTGATCTCTGTTACCTGTAGGCTCCCTGAGAATGTCCTGAAAGTAATCTTTGAACTCCTTCTCCATGTCTTCGTGTGCTTCTAATCTTGCCCCTTGTTGATTGTTTATGAATGCGATGTTGTTGTGCATTCGCCTTTGGATGGCAGTTTTATGGAAGAATTTGGTATTCTTCTCCCCCTCCTTGAGCCACCTAATTCTGGACTTTTGACGCCAGAGAATTTCCTCTTGCTGCCTGCGGGCTTCAATTTGATTCCAGAGGATCTGCTCCTGATGCGTCTGCTCATCTGTCCTACCTTCCAGGATGAGAGCTTGCTGAAGCGCATTCATTTGCTGTTCCAGCCTTTTGCGATTCTCCTGGATGTTGCCAAACTGTGTACGATTCCAGACTTTGAGAACTTGTTTTAAGTTTTTTAATTTCTGTTGGAATTGGAACATTTTGGCACCCTCCGGCGGGATGAAAGATTGCCATGCTTCACTTACCACTGTCTTGAAGTTAGGATTTGTGAGCCAGAAGGCTTCAAATCAGAAAGGTCTATTGCTTCGAGTGCCCGGCCGAGACCATTGTAACATTATTGGCCAATGATCGGATCCTCCTTGGGGTATGATGGAAGCATGGAAGTCCCCTCCCAGATGTATAGCATTATCCGAAATGAGGAACCTATCGAGCCTAGAGGCGATATGATGTGTGCCCCTGCGCTTATTGGTCCAAGTAAAGACTCCATTGGAGGTTTGAATGTCCATGAGTTGATTGTTATGTATGAATTCTCTGAGACCATTGTTGTCACCTTCTAACCTGATTCTGCCTCCTTTTTTCTCCTCCATCGATTTTATGATGTTGAAATCGCCGCCACCGATCCAGAGGGGGAACTGCCTGTTTGCATTGAGAATAGTAAGAGTATCCAGAAGATCTAATTTTTGCTGAAGAGTCTGCGGAAAATACACATTTGAGAGATGCCCATGGATGTTTGTGCCAATGAGATGGAAGGACGCTTGGATGAGGTGATGGGTGGCATGAAAGTCATATAAAGTGAGAATCTGCAGATTCCACAAGATGGCTAATCCGCCTGAAGCCCCAGAGGCATCGACTGAAACTGAGCAGCTGCCTGCCCAGATCTTGTTGCGAATTCTTTCTATAGTAGTGTTGTTGCTTTTTGTTTCTTGAAGAAAAACTAGTGACGGTTTTTCTTATTGAATCAAGTTTTTTATCATACGGTGTTTTGAGGGGCTATTGAGTCCTCTCACATTCGAGGAGATGAGCTTCATGGACAATGGGGTTTGGGTTTATAGAACTTTTTCAACTTAGGGAACCGCCCTGATTCCATAAGTATTTCTCCTACTATGATAGTCCTTTGAAGGTCTGTCTTGCGCCCCCTTTTCTTAGTTTCTTTGAGAATTTTTTTTCCGTCCCAAGGGCTTCCTACCTGTATACCAAGACTTTTGTTGTGCTGTGCTTTGATTAAGACTCCTTCAAGCCTGTCGATTTTCCAAGGGGGTATTGAGTTATATTCTTTCTGTTTGCAAGCCGTTTCTAGTTTGAAGATATCTAGACCATCCAGGCTGACATGCTCCGGATCTTCCTCCATGATGGTAGGGGAACTCTGGTCTTCCACATCTGTGGAGTCCTGTAAACTGAGGGCAAGAGCTGCATCTAGTTCCATGGCCGAGGGCTGCTGGTTGAATTCTAGAACAGATTTCCCCTGGGTAGAGGGGTGAGGGCCGGGGTCAGAAACCAGTTTATTATCCGAAAGAGGATTGGTTGAGGGGCAAGAAGTGACTGGAAAGGAGGGCTGCTTGGGGGCAGTGGGAGCATGGGAGGATGAGGGCAAGGAGGGATTCTCCTGAGGTTCAGAGCTTGGTTTATCCTGAGGATCAGGAGAAGATAGCAAAATGAATCTGTTTTGGGTATCCGATTTGATGGAGCTGTCAGGGACTGCCTGGTTTTTCTTGGCATGCCTACGGCGGTTTGGAACTTTGATGAATCCTTCAGAGTCTTTATTGGATTCATTGGTTGAAGATTTGGACTGCGAGTTCAGAGGACAATCTCGAAAGAGATGGCCGTGTTCATGGCATTTACGACAGCGAAAGGGGATATGCTCGTAATCTAAAGGTTGGGTCCATTCAAAATCATCGTGAAAGAGACTTACCGAGTCGGCGAGAGCTTTGGTCAAGTGCATCTGAACACAGATCCTGGCATACGAGGTATATTTGCAGGTTTTTGTTTCCTCAGCAACTTTGATGAAGGTCCCTAGTTTATTGCCAATGTCTGCTAGCGTGTCTTCTTTCCAATATTCCACTGGGAGGGAATACATACGTATCCAAACTGGAGCCCAACTGAAATCTTCTTTGTCAGGGTTGAACCTAGGCTTCCAATCCCTGAGATAAAGCCCTGAAGAGTTAAAAAAATACGGGCCTCCTTCGAATATGCGAGATTTGTCCTCCACACAGTGGAAAATGGCTGTGAAGAAGCCTTTCGGTCCAAGATGCAGGGTAACCTGTCCTTTAGGCTTCCACTTTGAAGCTATCCATCCCTGCAACGCCTTTTCAGTAGGCCAAAATCCAAGAAACTTTCCTATTAGCGCATGATCCTGCATGAACTGGATCTCACCGTTAATGCGATGACTTGGAAGATCAACTTTGATTCATTCTGCAGCCTTTGGGATGTAGGTAGCCGAGGTCACCTTTGGCTGTGACGAAGAGGCTTTTTGTTGCGCTTCTTTTTCTTTGTCAGCCGCATCACTTGGTGCTGAGGGAATCGCTTCGCTATTCGTCCTTTTTCCTCCCTGATCAGTTTCAGGGAAAGTGCCAGAAGGGGTCAGAGGAATTGCAGTCTGGTCATTGTCAGAGGCTGGAGTTGTGAAAGGAGGGGGGGAGGATCCCACCCCTCCTGCAGGCGTAGCCATGGAAGGCAGTCAGAAGGAGCCTGGCGGCGCGAGCTCAGAAGGTCAGAGGAATGCAGAGATTAGGGTTATCAGAATTCTTGCGGGCAGGACGTTCGCATCATCAGACAGACCTCGCTCCTCACTTGCAACTCAATTCTTGGATCAAAAGGTAGTGGGCTTGGCTCGGTTTAGACTAACTACTCGCATGACGAGCTACGACCTTGCTCGGGATTGAACAAAGACCGGTCCATCATGACAAAGCCGACTTTACCACTACGCCGCCTCCACGACCTTACTTTCATTTTCATTGTTGATAATATAATATTGCTTTTTTAATCCATGAAAAAAATATTTATATAAATAATAAAATATTTTATTTATACAATATAAAAATATTATGTCTTAATTACATGCAAAATAAAAAAATGAAATATACAACCTCTTTATATGAAAAAAACCTATGACCCGATCATTACAAGATACAACTAACAACTTCTTAAAAATTGATGGAACTTCATGATTTTTAAGTAGCCCGGGATACAACTACCATCATATACGAAAAAAATGATGGAACTTTATGATTTTGAAAGGTGGTTTTGGCGCAATCACAAGAAAACAAAAATAGCAACTCATACACAGACTTTTATGCAAACTGCATGATTTAGAAACTCCAGCGATAACGCCTCTTGTAACAATCATTTTCTTTGACATTAACGAGCCTGTTTGTCGCGTGTAGAACTGTTGAGGGGAAGAAAAACAGACTATTGACTTTCTAAGGTTGCTGACTGTCAATTTTTCCCATGCCTTTCGATGCACGTTGGTTGGTTGGCTCAAGATGATAGTGAACATTATCCATCTAACAAATGTCATTATGGTCGTCGATTAATTATTTAAGGAAAATTATAAAGTAGCTTCTACGACTTCCTTAAAATAAGATGTACTAGTAATTCACACAATCCATTTTAAGAATATGTTCCTCAGCATAATTCGTCGTAGCTCTTACAAGTTATTAATAATGTTTTAGATATGGGATATTAATTTCCTAGTGAGTTAAGTACAACTTATATATCTACCTAAGTTATTATTAGAAGTTATTAATATTGCTTTAGATGTGCATATTAATTTCCTAGTAAGTTAAGTACAACTTATATACTACATAAGTTATTAGAGTATTTAAAGATAAATAACAACTTCAACAATTTTCTATATAAGATTTATACCTAGTATTTTTTGGTTGATTTGTTTTGTGTAGTTAGTACAAGTTATTATAATATTTTAGAAATGGATAATAATTACTGATTAAGCTAAATTTATATTAAATAATAACTTTTAGAAATGGATAATAATTACTGATTAAGCTAAATTTATATTAGATTTAATAGTTATATTAAGTATTACAAATTTATTTTATTTTTGGAATTAAACAAATTTTCAAAGTGTAATTATTTGTTTTTTTATTTGTGGGTGGTGATTTAAGGAATTTTCAATTTTCCATTAACATTTATTTATAGAAAGAGTTTATATAAAGAAAAAGGTATTTTATTGACCCACGTTATTGATTTATTAATATTTGTTTTAAATGATAATTTTTTTTAAATGTCATGTGTCAATTCCATAGTGATTATGGAAAGAGTCACAAATCAAAAGTGCATGTGGGAACAAAAAAAAATTAACACATCTTTCTCACACTATGTTGTAGAATGTGCCTCAACGTTTTTATCATCTATTTTTATTTATTACAACTTTTGTGATGAGATTAAGAATTAGAAAACAAAATAAGATTAGAATATTATAATAAGGTGATTAAATTTAATTTAAAATTTAAAAATGTATCGTAATCTTAACTAGGGAAAAGAAGAAAATCCAACTTTTTTTAAATAAGATCAAATTCTCAAAAGTTGGAGCTTGATAGTATACATTAAACAAGTGCTAACCAAGTTGAAGATAAAAACATATTTTTTCTTGATGTGATAGTGCATATACCCGAATTAAAACAAAATTTCAATTATTTGTCATAAAACCAATCTTTTGAACTTTATAAATCAAATCATCAAAATTATGATGATGTTGAAAATCTTCTAAATATTCTTCAATCACAAAAAGAAAAAAGAAAAAAATTAAACCAATCCAAATAGTCTCTTGCATTTTTTAAGATGTAATGTATCAATCTTTTGAACTTTGTAAATCAAATCACCAAAATTATGATGATGTTGAAAATCTTCTAAATATTCTTCAATCAAAAAAAAATAAACCAATCCAAATAATCTCCTGCATTTTTTAAGATGTAATGTATCAATTTTAATATTAGTGAAAGTTAATTGTAATCATTATCATAATTATCTTGAATATTCTTCTAACTTTCCAAATTTATATTAAATAAAAAACCATTACACATTTCATTTCATTGTGATATGTCAAACAAAAATTAATAAGAAAATCCATTATTATATATTTACAAATAATTAAATAAAATCGTTAAAGAAATAATGAATATGAATAATAAAATATTTTATTTATAATTAATATGAAATTATTTTATTATTAATACTTTTATAAATACAAAAATTTAAATTAAATTTATGAAATTAACTCTAATATATTTATTAAAATCTATATCGAATTTATTTATGCTTTGTGAGTTCATGCGATGAGCCCATTTTTATTTGTTTTTAACCTGCTTAATTGCAACTCACATTAAAAACGGAAAAGTTAATTCCAATTATTAAATAACTTCAAATATATGTACAAGAATAGCTTTGACAGTTAGTTCAAAAATCAATGTCGAGGTGTACTTAATTTATCAATTGTAATTAAATTTACTAAAGTTGAGATATGAATAATGAGATCCGTATCACACATCAATATCATTTGACATATATATCAAAAAGCAAGATCGCATTTGCTTTTTGTTATTTCATGTTAATAGCTATCTTTTAAGCTAGCCCTGTCACAACGCAACTTCTAAAATTGAAAAGTTAATTTTTAATTCAGAAGAATTCTAAAATGAATCCACGGTTATATAGCTTGTTTTAAACTCCGTTTTATTTTCTCAATCTGCATTTTTGTCTACGTACTGCTATGTTTGAATGTTCTTTTACTGCACATTTGTACATTAAATTTAGTTCAGATAACATCAAAATTGAGATGTCAAGGACTAGAGGAGAAAGCTCATTTACAGTTATATAAAAAATAAATATCAAATAGAAGTTTGTTTTAAAATTTGCATTATTTTTTCAAAGTCTACATTACTGTCTCCGTATTATTCGGTTTGATGGTTTTTTTTAAATTTATTTGTACAGTTGTCTTATTTTTCATAGAAAAATTTGGGTAGATTAATCTCTAAGGGAATCTTTTAAAGCCAGTAGACCCTAATCTCAAGAGCCTCGAGGAGAATTGACAAGAGCGTCTAGGAGAATTGACCGTGGAGCCTCGAAGAGAATTGAGAAGAACATCTAGGAGAATTGATAATATGACCTCCCCATCAACAAAATACTTAACAATAGAAACTCGACCACTTAAACTCATCCTTAAAACTTTTGTACAACTACTTTTTTTAATGCACTTTTGTACATTGTAATTGAATTTATTTAAAATCATTTCAAAATTCAAAGACTAAAATAGAAAGCTATATCCATCATCAGTACCAATCTACTTCTATTTTTTTTAGCAAAAGCTTATTTGTCTTTAAAATTTTGAATCCCTACAAACCGGGAATAACAATGGGCCAATTAGAAGTTACTTTCAATTTAGACGAATTTAGAATCGAAATGCAAAAGATTAGTTACACCATTATATAAAAAGAAATATCAAATCATAGTTTGTTTCAAAATCTACATTACCATCTCTACATTAGTATACCTGAGTTTGCTTTTCTTCGTTTGTCGTTCTTCATTCGTGAACAGTTGGACTTGTTGACCTTCTTGGGTGATTTTACATCTACCTAGACAGCGTTATTATTAAAATTGCAGAGTGTATTATACTTCTAAACAATGTGATATAGACAAAGCAGGTAAATCGTGATTTGAATCATAAAATTAGACCAACAGGATATAAATAAATCAGGTAAATCTAGAGTTGAATAAAAACTTATAATATTAAAGCAAATGATTTCCACATACTAATTTGGACGGATATAAAACACTATTTAACAACTATGTAAATACATTATCAATATCAAATTTACTTTTCTTCACTTACGTTTTTAACATCATCACCTAGTGTATACAAGAAATAAATACCAATCCCGGAGAGCACAATTTCAAAGTAGATGTACAAGCGTAAATTCTACAACTTATAAAGAATAAATATTAATTGAAACAAATTTCAACGTTTATATTATTATATATTTGTCAACCAAATTCCAAAATCCTCATTGTAATATTTGAGTGTACATTGTATCGTCCATTCATGTTAGTTTGCATAATTATCTCTAATACTAGTGTAATTTTTTTTCTTTTTACTCATGATTGTGATACATGATTGGAAGATTAGTTGTAACTTATTGTTGAGAAAACGTTTAGGCATCAGAATGCTCCACTCATATTTACATTTATGAAGTTAATAATCAAGTATATATAGAATCTCATATTTACATTTGTGAAGCTAGCAATCAAGTACATATATAGGATTACAATTTAATTAAACATATTCTTAGAATATACAATCTGAAAACTAACAAAAACTAATTAGGAAAATCATTCCAAATAGAACTGTAACAACACATAACAAATTCTAATAATAAGAGATTTTAGATTCCTCCATTATTATAACACCCATCTCTTAATGGAGAAATATGTTTTCTACCAAACCCAAGTGATTCGTACATACTTCAAATTTTCCTTTCCAAGAGTCTTTGTAAAGATGTCACCAACATTTTCTTTAGTATTACAATAAACTAAATCAGTTTCCTTGGACTGCATCTTTTTCCTCAAAAAATGATAGTGAGTCTCAATGTGTTGATCTTGCATGGTATACATGATTGTTGGCTAGTTTTATGGAGCTTTGATTATCAAATTTGATAATTGTTGGGGTTTTTCGTACTTCACCCACGTTTTCAAAAACTTTCCTCAACTAAACTGCTTCATAAGTAGCACTGCGCAAACATTTGTACTCAGTTTCAGTTTGTGAGAAAGAAAGAGTTGCTTGTTTCTTACTGCTCCATGCAACAATCTTGGATCCAAAGCTAAATGCATATCCTGAGGTTGATCTTCTGTCATCAGGATTTCCACCCTAATCTAATTCAGAATAGTCTTCCAACTCAACAACAAAATAATTAGTATATTTAAAACCAAAGTTAATACTTCCTTATAGATATTGAAGGACTCTCTTCGCTAATTTCTAATGGATTCGAAGAGTTTTTTCTATGAACTAACTTATGATGGTAATTGAATTTGCTATGTCTAGCCTAGTTGTAAAGAGATAGTTTAGACTTAGCACTAGTTCATTATACAATGTACCATCCACTTCTTTTGTCCCATCATTAGCTTAGACTGTGACATTATGTTCTAAAGGTATTAAAACTTACATACATTGGTCCATTTTAAAACTTTTGTGTACCTCTCTTGTATATTTTCCCTATGTAACCAGTGTCTGACCAACTTCTCTCCATATTTCAAGACCTAAACAGTAATGCAATTCACCAAGGTATTTCAATTCAAAACCCTATGACAATTGTCATTTAACTTCATCAATTAATATGGAAGCACTCCATGTTATAGTAAGATCATAAATATTCTTGGAAATCATAATAACATGCCCCTTTTGATCTAACTTGATATAAGGTTAGGGCCACTCTTTCTTTTCATAAAACCTCTTTGTAGAAAGAAAGTATTAATACTCACATACCAAGATATTGGTGTCTATTATAATCCCTATAAAGATTTCTTTAATTTGCAAACATGGTGTTCTTAACCCTTTGTTATGGATCCTTCTCGTTGTACAAGATATACTTCTTTTTTAGTTTCCCATTTAGAAAAGAATATTTAACATCTAGCTTATGTAGATTCATTTGTATGTTGTAGCTAATGCTATCATTAATTGATTGTGTTTAGCTTAGCTACGAGTGAAAATGTTTATTAATAATCATTTCCCTCTTTTTGTGAGTAACCAATTGCAAACAAATCGGCCTTATATTTATCTATACATCCATCGACATTAAATTTAGGTTTGAACAACCATTTGGATCTTATGGGTACTTTATTCTCGAAAAATTATGTTAACTCACAAGTATCCATTTTCATTATGGACTCCTATTCTTCTTTCATTGCATCTCTCCATTATTTATGCTCATCAGATTGTTTGAAATTAAAATGTTCTATGACATTCATTACTTCAATCATTAAGGGATAGTCTTAAAATCTTACTGGTAGTTGAGAGTTCGTTGTGATGAACTCCTTGGTGCTTCACTACTTGCATCTCTTCTCTTGTTTTTGGTGAATCATCTCTTCTTCTTTGGTTTCTATGGCTACTAGAAATGTCCATGTCATTGGATTTTCCCTCCTCTTTTTGTTCATGGTTATTAGTTTCTGTCTTTTTGACATCATCATAATTATAAGGAATATGCATCATATGTGTTCTCCTTATGGCCTTGATATACACTCTCATGAAATAAAACATCTCTACCTACAAAAGCTTTGTGTATGGATCAAAAAAATTGTATGCTTTACGATTAGAACATTAACCAATGAAAATACACTTATAGCCTTTGCATCAAGATTTCTACTATATTCTTTTGGAACATGAGAAAATGCTTTACTTCCAAATATTCTTAAATAAATTATTGTTGGTTTATAACCATAAAGAGCTTTAAAAGGAGTCTTATGATCTAAACTTTTAGTTGGAATTATATTTTTAAAATAAAAAACAATGCTAACAGCTTCATCCCATAAGACATTGGTAAGGTTATTATCTTTTAACGTACTCCTTGCAAATTCTACTAGGAATTTGTTTTTTCTTTCAAATACTCCATTATACTATGGAGTATGTGGCACTGTGTATTGTTTTAAATTCCATGGACTTTGCGATACTTGAGAAATTCTCTTGAAGTATATTCCTCCCATTGATTTGATCAAAGGATCTTGATGTGTTTTCTTGTTTTCTTCTCAACCATATTTTTAAATTCTTTAAATTATTCCAATACATCCCTTTTCTTTCTGATTAAGTATACCCATGCATATTTTTTACATCCTCAATAAATATCAAGAAATAATATGCTCTACCTAATGATCTTGTTTGAATAGGACCACATACATCAGTATGCACAAGTTTAGGAATGTCCAATTTTCTTCTATCTGTATTAGTAAGGAACTCTTCCCTATGCAACTTCCCTAATGCACACCCTTCACATGCAAAAAATGCATTCTTAAGTATTGGAATCCATTCTACCATTCTTCGCCTATGAAGTAGCAATAAATCATGATAATGAATGTGGCCATACTTTTGGTGCCAAATAACTTATGTTGTCATTATTGTGGATGCCAATGCTTGATGACTTTTCATTGTCACATTATGTTTATATGAACCTCTAATTCCAATTATTGTTGCAACAACCTTGAAGTGATCCTACATAAATTTCACCACACAATGTGAATTTACAAATTCTACCTTCAAACCTCGATCTGTTACGGTAGAAATTGAGATTAGATTATTCTTAATACTAGAAGAATGCATCACATTGTGAATATGTTTAACACAACCATTTGATAATGTCATAGATACATTGCCATAAGCTTTAATTTGGTATGAGCGATTATCCCCAAGATATATATTTTCACCATTATTAGTTTTATCAAAGTTCTCAAATCTATTCTTATTACATGACATATGGACAGAGGCTCTAGAATCAACAAACCATGTATTTGGACCATATATTTCAATAGATAATGCACCATCTATAATGAATAGTTTAGTTTTGACATCATCATTTATTTCTTCTCCTTTATCAACAAAATGAAAAAATTCATTTTGTTTCTATGTTTGGACTCATTATACTTCCTTTTAAAGAAATCTCCAGAATAATGTCCAAAATTTCCACAATAATGACATCTAAATCTAATGTCGGTCTTTGGAGATGTCATAGCTTGTTGTGGCCTTAAAAATGATGTCTTTCCATGTGGTGGCTTTCCTCCTTCATTACTATAGGAATTTACAGGGTAAGTTCCTTAGGCAAAACACCAAAGGACACCGCTCACAAACATATCACAGATCAATACACTAGTATTGTTGACATGGTTAAAACCCTCAAAGAGGGAAACAGTCCACAACCTGAGCTAACACAACCACTTCAGGAAATTTATTAATAAAAGAATGAAAATTTACATAAGCTTCTCTCATGAATGGTTACACTACAAATGACCCTCCATGCTCTTTAAATAGAGATCATGGACCAATCGGGTGTTAAGCCATGGATCAAGTGTCGATAATACCGAGGAGAGAATGAACCGTCGGATCACTACATATCGTGACCGTCGGATTGTAAGTTACAAAAGTACATAGTAAAAAAACACACTTTACCTAACTCTACACTAGACCAAGTTATACTTAACTATTTCCTATGTGTCGGAATATCCTAACATCCCCCCTTAAGAACAACTTGGGATAGGATTGAAGGATGTACAAATATGACAAAATAGGAGAAGAAAGGAGGCATTAGAGCCCATCTCCCCTTAGTGACAACTTCTTGAACTCCAACCATAAACCGCAGTTTAGTAAAAATCGCCTCTATGAGAGCCTTTGTAAAGATGTTTGTAACTTGATCATCTATTGAACAATATTGCACTTCAAGAACATGGTCATGAATGAGCTTTCTGATGAAGTGCATGTGTAGTTCAATGTGTTTTCTACGCTGATGTTGGATTGGATCTTTGCATAGTTGAATGGCACTTTGATTATCACACCAAAGTGTAGTTAGATGCTGTTGTTGAAAGCCAAACTCTGATAGGATCTGACGAAGCCACAGGGCTTCCTTAATAGCTTCTACGGCACCAGGATACTCTACCTCTGCTAAAGAAAGAGAAATGGCACTTTGTTTCTTGTAAGCCCATGTAATAGGTCCTGAACCAAGAGTGAACACATAACCTGCAGTAGACTTCTGATCATCAGGGTCACCAGCCCAATCGGAATCAGTGAAACCAACTAATAAAGGAGATGCTTTGGCACTATAATGAATCCCAAACTAAACTGTACCTCGAACATAACGAAGTATTATTTTAGCTTCTTTCCAATGACTTTCATGTGGGTTTTGCATAAACCAAGAAATAAGGCCAATAGCAAAGGAAAGGTCAAGACCAGTATGGGTCAGTTACAAAATTTTTCCTACAAGTTGACGGTATAAGGTAGCATCAACTTCAGGTGAAGTACAAGTGACTAAAAGTTTGGCTCCAGACTAAAAGGGAGAAGGGGCTGGTTTACAATCTTCCATGTGAA
The DNA here is from genome assembly GCA_031772625.1 of Pinus tabuliformis. Classification (NCBI taxonomy): domain Eukaryota; kingdom Viridiplantae; phylum Streptophyta; class Pinopsida; order Pinales; family Pinaceae; genus Pinus; species Pinus tabuliformis. The sequence goes on along the minus strand of CM062809.1, from coordinate 791,066,016 downwards.
AATGGCGTAGAATATCATAGGCATACTTGGACTGGGAAAGGGAAATACCTTCCTTGGATTGCAAGACTTGAAGACCAAGAAAATAATGCAAGTGTCCTAAGTCTGTCATTTCAAACTTCTTTTTAAGGTTGGACTTCACATGGTTTAGAAGGTTATGATCACTACCAGTGAGGATAAGATCATCAACATAAAGAACAAGAATGACAAGGGACTTGCCCACTTTCTTGGTGTAGACAGTATTGTCAGAATGACACCTAGAAAAGCCAGTTTCTAAAAGAAAGCTATCCATTTTGGAATACCAAGCTTGAGGGGCTTACTTGAGACCATTAAGGGATTTCTTAAGCCGAAATACAAGGCTAGAGTCCATTTGTATAAAGCTAGTAGGTTGTTCCATATAGATTTCTTCATGCAAGTCCCCATGTAAGAAGGCCGATTTAACATCCATCTGATGGATTTCCCATTTGAAAGAGGCAGCAAGGGAAAGAATAAGGCGGATAGAGTTAATTTTTGCAATAGGGGAGAAGGTTTCAGTATAGTCAATGCCTTCTACTTGTGAAAAACCCTTAGCAATAAGACGGGCTTTATGTTTATCAACTTTTCCATCTGGTCCATACTTGGTTCTGTAAACCCATTTGCATCTAACAAGTTTTCGTCCCTTTGGTAGAGGAACAAGATCCCATGTATCATTTGCCAATAATGAACGATATTCTTCATTCATAGTTGCGTCCCAATCTGGATGGCCTAAATCTTCTGCAAAGCTGTCAGGATCATAATTAGCTGAAGCTTGAGCCCGTAAAGAAGAGGCTCTATCTGAGAATGTGTATGTCGTTGATATGTAGGATCACCGGCAAGAGCACCTGCTACAACTCGAGTAGCATGGACCCATTCTGGAAGCAGAGGAGCTGAAGGAGGATCCTGAGAAGGTGGGGGAGGATTGTCATCCTCGCTGTCATCATCTGAAGAAGAAATATTTTCAGAAGTAGAAAAGATAGAGAGAGGTGGCACATCCGCCGAACTAGGCTCGTAGGCCAATATATTTTCAAAAAACTTTACATCTCTTCTAATGATAACATTTTTGGACTTAAGTGTAATAAGTCTATATCCTTTGACATCTTCAGAATATCCAACAAAAATACATTTTTCACTCTTAGGTTCTAAAGCTTTATGTTTCTCATCTGGAAGATGGGCCCATGCTTCACTTCCAAAAACATGAAAGTGACTTACATTTGGTTTAATTGAGCTCCATGCTTCTTCTAAAGTGATATTCTTTAAAACCTTTGTAGGGGTGTGATTTATTATGTAATTTACACAGTTAATTGCTTTTGCCCAAAAATTAAGACTAAGTCCTTTAGATTGAAGCATACAATTAGCCATTTCCTTTAAGGTGTGATTCTTCCTTTCAGCTACACCATTTTGTTGTGGAGTATATGGAATAGTATGTTGTATTTGAATTCCATTCTCAGCGCAAAAGTTGATGAATTTGTTGTTAACATATTCTCTGCCATCAGATCTTAGCTTAAGAATTTTATGTCCAGACTATTTTTCAACAAAGGCCTTAAAGGCCTAGAACATGTTAAATACTTCACTTTTGAGTTTTAAGAAGTATACCCAAGTGCATATGGAGAAATCATCAATGAAAGTTAAGAAATAATTGTAGCCAGAGAATGAAACAACTGGAAGTGGACCACATAAATCACTATGCACAAGTTGTAAAGGGGCTGAGGTGTACCAAGAGGCATGTTTTTCAAAACAATCCTGATGATGTTTTCTGAGTACACATCTAGGACAAACACCATCTCTATAAGATACCATGGGAATACCTGTCACCATATTTTCTTTACATAGACTCTGAAGGGAGTGATAGTTTAAGTGACCAAATCGCTCATGCCAAAGTTTGCTCACTTCATTATTATGAGCAACAAATACTGAGGGAAGATTTGATGACCCAAAGTTGTTAAACTTATACAACCTTGTAGAATCATCAGCAATGCTAGTAGCTAAAATCTGTCTAGTATCTCTTAGGTCCTTAATTACAACATTGTGAGGTGAAAATTCAACGATTTTACCTTCACCTGAATGAGTTAGCTGACATACAGATAGAAGGTTGCAGGATAAGGTTGGAACACATAATACAACTTTCAATTGACCATTTTCTATATGAACAGTTCCAATCCCTATAACACTAAAAGATCTATCATCACCAACATATATATTTTTGGTGTTACAAACATTTAAAGAAGAAAACATGGCTTTGTTTTTGGCCATGTGATAAGAAGCTCCAGAATCAATGAGCCACTCATGAGAACTACAAGAAGAAGATACATTTAGTGCATATCCAGACCGAGATGTTTGAAAACCACATGCAAAAAGTGTTATTATTGAAGATGAAGTTGAAGTTGAAGAGTGCTCCAAATGGATGTTATGCTTCTTCATTGTTGCTTCTAAGGCTTCCATTTTCTTAAAGCATTTGGATTCTAAGTGGGCATCTCGATTACAAAAGTGGCAATGTCTATCAGTCTTCTTCCCTTTGTTTTTATTTGCCTTATCATTTTGTTGAAATGATTTTTCATTTTGAGGCTGAAATTGCTTAGGACCCTTGTTTGGTTTAGGACCATTCTTTTTAGGATACGACTTCTTAGGCTTCTTTTAATTTGGTTGTTGTTGGATGGCTAAGGCTTTCTTAGAAGAGTTTCCAAGATTAAGAAGACCAAGGTGTAAGAGTTTTTCTTGTTCTCTTATTAAAGAATCATAAAAGGAATCAAAGGAAGGGAGCTTGTAGTCTTGACATTGAGAAATGAAGGCTTCTCTTGTAGAATGGAAGGTGGAAACAAACACAGAGTAGGCTGGTCCCAACTTAGTAAGAATGGAATAGATAAGGTTACCATCTTCTTTCTTAACCTTAACACCTTCTGGGAGAAGTATAAGGGTCTTGAACTTGGACAAAAGATCTTCAATGGAAGAAAAGTTAATGGGGTCCAACGTAAGCAACTCATTTTTTAGTTGATGGGCTCTAATTTCATTTTTAATTCCAAAAAAATTTGTGATCCGTTTCATTGCTTCATTAGGAGTATCAAGTTATGCAATATGGAATCTAAGGTCTGGAGAAATAGACATCCCTATCAACCCACGTGCTTGATCTTACCTATTTTCCCATTTGGCTACCTTATCTTCATCTTTTGGTTTGGTTTCTTGTCCTGATGCTATTCTATAAAGACTTTACTTCTAAGTAAATCCACAATGTAGGACCACCATTGGAAGTAGTTGGTGCTGTCAAGAATAACTTGGAATGGACTTTCCATTTTAACATAAACTGATGCTATAGATGCTAAAACTAAGTGTTGCAATGGAAATATATCGAAAAATTAGGCTAATTAAAAAAAAACAGCTTTGAAAACGACTTTCGGATGAAGAAGTTATGGCTTTTTGAAGAAAAGATGTTGAAGATGCCGACGAAGTGTGGGAATGTGTGGAAATGAATGATAATGTTATATTTAAAATAAAATCTACCCCCTTCCCAAACTTAATCTAATTATCTCAACAAAGATAAAGACTTGAACTCAAGACCTCTATTCTTATAAAGTAACTTTGGACCAAGTGAGCTAGTTTAAAAGGTTAGTAATTTTTGCAAAAGAGGAAGGGTTTTTTTTTTTTTTATAGTAGTCACAGAAGCTTTGGGGTGTGTGCTTACTTGAGAAAGCCCTTTTTTGTCTGCAAAACAAAAACTAAAAAACCCAACACAAACATACAAAAAAAAACAAACCTTATGTTTTGAAGTTAGCTTTATCCAGAAACTAACAATTTTCCTCAATGTTTATGATTTTCCGAGATCACACTAAGGTGCGACGAAAAAGAGCATATGCATGAGAAAAAAAACTTCCTTTCTGTTTCTAATTTGCCCAGATCGCATAGAGTTGTGGGGAAAAGAGGATATGCAGAAATGAAAGGTGTAGATCCGGTAATAAAAAACAAAGAGATAAATAAATTGAAATAAACAGAGAGAAAAAACTAGAAACTACAAATAAACACTGTATACTTCCAGATCTTAAAAATGACATAGCTAAGGCTACCAGAAACCTTTTCACATGAAACGAAAGGGGTTCCTCACTAGAACAAATGTCACAATAGAGTAGTCATCTCAACCCGAAAGTAGCCAGAAACAATAGATCTAGGAAACGACAGTCGAATGTAGTTCTACTGGCTTCAGATTTGGATCACCAACGGATGAAACCCTCAAATAGCTCTGATACCATGTATGAATTTACAGGGTAAGTTCCTCAGATAGAACACCAAAGGACACCACTCATAAACAGATCACAAATCAATACACCAGTATTGTTGATGTGGTTAAAACCCTCAAAGAGGGAAATAGTCCACGGCCTAAGCCAACGTGGCCACTTTAGGCAATTTATTAATAAAAGAATAAAAATTCACATAAGCTTCTCTCATGAGCGGTTACACTAAAAATGATCCTCCATGCTCTTTAAATAGAGATCACGGAAAAATCGGGGGTTAAGCCACAGATCAAGTGTCAGTAATACCGAGGAGAGAATGAACTGTCGGATCACAACATATCGTGACCGTCAGATTGTAAGTTAAAAAAGTACATATTAAAGAAAAACTATTTACCTAAATTTACACTAGACCAAGTTATACTTACTATTTCCTATGTGTTGGAATATCCTAACAATTACCTTCCCAAGGCTTCCCTTTTGTAGGTTGTTTCCCTTTTACCATCAATGCCAAATCAAAACTTTGAGGTCTAAGGTTACTTCACCTTTCTTCCTCATGCAAGAATATACCTAGAAACCCATCAAAAGTGGGAGTCTTCTCCATTGTTGCAATACTTGTGATGAACATCTCATACCCATATAACATTTGATTTAAGGTTATAGTGACTAGGTCAATTCTATATACCATTTCTCTTATATCTCCAATTTTATCTTTAATGTCTTTAATTCTTGAAATGAATTATTGATTATTTCATTATCTCCCATTTTTAACATAAAGAATCTTATTCTTCAATGATAGTATTCTATTTTTATTCTTTGACTCATACGAATATTTACATGTTGTCCATGTCTCCTTAGATGTCTTGCAGTCTCTAATATGAGGTAAATAAATTTGTCTCTTATAGACATTCTTAGCAACACTTTCACCTTATTTTATCACCTCTCTAGTACTGAATTGATGTATTTGTAGCTCTTATGGCATCCTCTGGCTTCATTTCATCATCACTTGCTATCAACTAGACAATGTATCCTTCCATCATTGTTCTTATTCATTAAATTCCAAAATATTTTAATAATTATCTCCTTCATAATTGTACATACTTTTTTATCCTCAATGGGGATGGATGGATGGATGGAATTTAATGATAGAGGTGGGGAGGGGATCCTCCCAAGGGTTGTATGGAAATATAATGATGACCATCAAAGGCAAGTGAATTTTAGGGCGTCGACCATTTGGATCTTTTGAGAAGTCGGTAAGAAATAAATTCGGATTAGGGGTTTTCTTTTGACAATTGTTCTTCCTGGTTATGGGTGCATTAAAGGGTGGTGAAATGAATGATGAGTATGCACAATTTGACATCCTATGCATACCCATTCCCTAGTATACTATATGAAACACTCGATATGTTAAGTGGTGGGGTGGTGGTCTAGTTGTTGTCATAGTGCTGAGTTGTTGGATCTGGGACCATAGTGAGGGGTGGCGGGAGTTTCTTCTTGGTACCTAGATTAATGTGGTTTGGAGTAGGACATTATGGTGTGACTTAGCGATGAAGGAGCATCAAGAAAGGAATCTATTCCCTAAGTGCTAGGTAAGTGTTAGAGTTAATATCTCTTTCCTCCATCTTTTTGTAGTAATCATAGGTGCTGGTGTGGTGGACTTTTTGCTTTGGTGGGAAATTCCTTTTGGTTTATTTGGGGATTTGTTGGGGTGTACATTATACCCTATAGCTCTAGTTTCTCCTCTATGGATATTACTTGTATTAAAGTCGAGTATGGTAGCTTGAGCCTCTAGCTTCATTGTGTATTTATGAGCGAGTCGTGTTCTCTAGTGGTGTGGAGTGATGCATCCTGGTGGAGGTTCTTGTTATTGGGAGGGACACCTCTAGTGGTATTTTTATTTCATTATGTTGGTTGAGGGGAAAACATTCTGAGAAGCCTTGTAGGTATCCCATCTTGGGTAACCAAGGCACCCAGGAGGATAATTTGATAAAATATTGGTGTTAGGTTGCAGGGAGTGGCATGCTTAGGAAGTGGGGTCCTACTCGGTGTGATGGGACTCCCCATGGAGAATATATGGGTCGTGAAGGATGAATGAGCGCAGGGGAAGGTTGGGCCTAGGAAACGTTTCCTACTCCTTTCTCTTTAGATTCACCACCCTCTTTGGAAACCATTGACATACAACTTCAAGGTATTACAAAGCTCGTGGTAGAAATTTGACAACAATGACATGATGATAAGAATGAAGTTATTCCCCTCATGAAAGATTGACAACATAACCAATGGGTGATGCTGCAAATATTTGATTCATAGCTAAGGAGTCAGAGATGCATCATTGAGAGGTTGGATCATATTAAAGGAAAACTTGACCATTTGGAGTTTCATTCTCACAAGGGACCTAGACCCCCTAATCCACTTCAGAGTAGGCAAGCCCTATATTTCCCTCGTAATATCTGATGTTGGTTGGTTATGTATGTATTCTCAATGTTTTTTGGAGCTTATTTTCTTATGGGAAATGGACATACTATAGTTTCTGGAATTTGTCTTTCAGTGTTTGTTTATCTCTCCTAGATAACAACTCTAGTCAAAGTGAGGTTGTGAGATATGGGATACCATTGAAAATCCTATGTAATATTTTTAGGAATTAATGGAAATAGATTGAATGACAAAAAAATTGTACATCTTTTTAAAATTTTACTCCTATCTAAAGCTTATATATTTTTATAGCATGAGTTCTCCATACAAACAAAGATTAACAATAGGTATTGCTTAAATTACTTTAAAAATTATGAAAATGAGAATGAATTCCATGTTTTAGTGGTAAAATCTATCTGAATTGCATAAGGAAACAATATTTGGCAAACATTATTTGCAAAAATAATTGTGTAATGAAAATTAAAATTTCATAGGGGCATTAGAGCTCTGAATTAATGTCCTTGAAATCATTTACATGATCATATTTCTTAACATATTCCATTACACAAGGTTACCATGACTCATAATAGTTATATCTTATGAAATGAATCAGAGTTCCAAATTGATGTTGATGATGATTTGAGTTTCGGTTTGGCAATGATAATTTTAGTTTGGATTTAATTTTTTTAACTTTAATTTTCCATTGTGTGTGTGTGTGTGTGTGTGTGTGTGTGTGTGTGTGTGTGTGTGTGTGTGTGTGTGTGTGTGTGTGTGTGTGTGTGTGTGTGTGTGTGTGTGTGTGTGTGTGTGTGTGTGTGTGTGTGTGTGTGCGTGCGTGCGTGCGTGCGTGCGTGCGTTCGTTCGTGCGTGCGTGCGTGCGTGTGTGTGTGTGTGTGTGAGACAGAGAGAGAGAGAGAAATCAATATTAACAAACATAAAAAAATATTATTATGATTTGACATTTTAAATACATGTAAATGTAAGTTGTAAAATAAAGTTATAAATTTGAAACATGAAAAAATTTACAAAGTATAAATTTATAATGAGAAAATTAGACTTCAACAAACCTTGGGAAATACGTTGATGCCAGACTGTTATAATCATATCAAATAATAACTTTACAACAAGTTGTGTGTGTGTGTGTGTGTGTGTGAGAGAGAGAGAGAGAGAGAGAGAGAGAGAGAGAGAAATCAATATTAACAAACATAAAGAAATATTATTCTGATTTGAAATTTTAAATACATGTAAATGTAAGTTGTAAAATAAAGTTATAAATTTGAAACATGATAAAATTTACAAAGTATTAAAATTTTAGATTTATTTTATATTTTACCAAATTTATAATGAGAAAATTAGACTTCAACAAACCTTGGGAAATACGTTGATGCCAGGTTGTTATAATCATATCAAGTAATAACTTTACAACAAGTTGTCATGAATCATAACAATAACACATCCATTTTAATTTGTCAATGTTCTGAATTAACGCTTTAGCATTTAATATTGGTTTGTTGACAATCATACGTATAATAATGAAGGAAGGACTCTTATATGTGAAGGGTTAAGCCCAAAAATTTTATTTCATGAAACAATTAAATGAAAAATACCTTAATGTGGCAGCTGAATTCATATCTTGCATATTTTACTTTGATGGATAGATGTTCAAAATCTAATAAAATCATTTCAATTGAAAACATCCAATGATTCCAACTATTTTATGAACACCCTTCACATAAAAAAAAAAGGAGAGAGAAAATATAATTACACTCCAAACCCAAATCTCACTATATTTTACAGACAATTAGTGGTTACGTATAGCATATAGATTACAAATTTCTAGCATTCTCGATCCTAAGAAAGTGGATCTAATTAGCTAAATATAGTAACCTAGAAACTCAAAATTAGAACCCAGAATCACAACCTATAATGTACCTATAAGAATTAATTCTAAGTTCCTCCCTTAATGTTTACATTAAAAATATTGAAATCACAAATTACAATAAGAATATTAATCTAAGATCTTGGTTTGATATGGTCATCATTAGGACTTTCACCCACTCTGGCATCTCACATACTATGCTCTTTCTCCAATGCAACTTTGAGCTTTCCACTTAACCTATTTAGGATAAAACTGCTTATAAAAAGTATTCATGTACTTGTAGAATTTACAATATGGAATACTTGGGTTTTTAGGGCTTCCCCAAGAAAATTTGTCAAGTAACTGTATCCTATGGACATACCTCCATTTGTTGGATACTTATATTTTGGCTATCCATCCATTTCTAGGAAGACAATATGGATATTGAATGTATTCAAAAGCCAATCATACCACTTGAATTAAACACATAAAAATAAGAAATATTGTTCTAACCACTATCCATTCTTCATAGAAACATTAAAAATGACCTGTAATTGAGGCTAGAGGCTTATAACATACTTTAGTCATAATTAAATCAACATTGTGTTCACGGGGCTTCCAAAACTACTGACTTAATTATGTTACTATGTTCTTGAATGGTTCTTCATAATTCATTGCAAATAAAAAATAAAATCACAATAACAACCATGAATTCTACACACCACTCAATAAATGTCAAACCCACACTACACAATAAATATGGACGTAGATGTTACAACCATGTTGTTTCCTAGTTTGAGAACATCACCCAATGTTACCTCTCCTCCATGCTTTACCAGGTATATTCCAAATATCATCCTAATTGACACTCCAAAATTAATGTTGAATGAGTTTT